>CM077082.1:192744280-193344280 GCA_039513925.1 Platanthera zijinensis
GGATCTCGAGCGTCTTCCGATGATCGAGCTAGGATGAGGATCGACAACCCTCGCTTCCGGCCGTGAATCTTGGAGAGCCTTCGTGCGCTCGGTTGTATTTCTTCACTCTTTCTTAAGCTTATTATGTTCTGAACTTGTGTTAGTGCGCCTATAGCTTGATGATCCTGTTTTGCTTAAGGTTTCAACATGATGTTGCATGGTGATATCCTGATTTGACTTGTGTTAGTATTCTTTAGTTTTGCTAGTGTGAGTTGTGCTTGAGCCATTCTAGCGATTGCTAGAAGTGCGCGTTGCAAGAGGTGTTTGCGGCCCTCAATAGTTCATTCATCTCCGTTATTACTCATTGGAGTAATCCACCCGTATGATGCGGTGACGACGACCTGCACTAGTTTAATCATGCTTAACGTAGGAACCCAAAACCAACCCCCCCCCCCTTTTTCATAGTTGCACTTACACTCGTTTTTCCAAAGGTTAAATACATGCTCCCTACTTGCACTCAACGAGAAATCGATATCTGGGGAAGTTACTCCTCATCTTTATTACTTGACCGTGATCGGTAAACTTACCGGGAGCGCATCAAGGTTTTGGCATCGTTGTCGAGGAGTTCAACTATTGCGTGCGATTTTTCTTTTTGTGAATTTTGATTGTTGTTTGACCATTCTGTCCTCTTCTCTACTAGTTCTTTTCTTTTTGTTCAATTTTGCCCGCGGCTAATTCAAAATGCAGGAACCTCAGCTAGCCTCCAACCACGATGAGGATAATTTTGAGCTATCAGCAGAGCTAATCAGGTTTATCTCACAGCATTATGTGTTTCGGGGGCTCCCTGGAGAGTCTGTCGAGGATCATATTACTAGCTTTCTAGAGCTTTTGTGACACCTTTTGCTATGCTAGGGATGTGCAGGACAAGTCTATGATTAGGCATTTCGCGTTTTCTCTTGCTGGAAAAGCTAGATTATGGTATAGGGAAATTTTCCAGAGAAGGCCAACTTCCTGGAAGTGCGCTAAAGTCCAATTCCTCCGAAAGTACTATTCGCGTGCGTAGTTGACGCAGATGAATTTAGATCTGGTCACATTCACGCAGAGCCCTGACGAGTCTCTCTGCGAGGCCTGTGAAAGGTTTCGGTTGTTGCAATCCAGTTGTTCGATTCAGAACGTGTTTGGGATGTCGTTCTTGCAAACATTTTATTTCAACATTCAAGAGCATTTTCGATACCTATTCAACACCGCAGCTGGAGGTGCACTCTTTAATAGGGCTATGGCTGACGCTTGGCTAATCGTAGACGACGTGGTGTGCTCCAGCAATTTGTTGATGATGCGTTCTGTTCTTGAAGCTAGTGGGGACTCTCAATTTATAGATAGCAACGTCATGAAAAGCGAGCAGTTTATCCGTCATTTTATGGACTTGGTTGGAAAGTGGAGTCGATCTCAAGCAGTAATACTGTATCAATTACAAGATATTATTTCTGCCGTGGGTAAAATGTTGGAATTTTGTGTATGTCATCCAGCCGAGAAAGTTAATGTCATGAACCTCAGAAGCAGTAGGCTGGTGGATAATCGTGCATGTCGGGAGGACCAACCCTCTCAACACGGGGATAAGCCAAGTACTGATGAATCCCCCAAGGAACCCTCGGTGGCTATTGCACCAGAAGTACAACCCCAGCGGGAAAGGCCTCCATTTCTGCATAGGCTGCAAAATATAAGGAAAGTGAGGCAACAACAAAAGTTTAAGGACATTCTGAAGGGTGTTCAGGTGAGCATTCCCATGGTCGACTTGCTAACACAGGTGCCGCACTATGCAAAGTATTTTTGAAGGATCTTCTTGCTAAAAATCGGGCTTCCGAGTTATGCGGCAGTGCTTCAAACTGGGAAGATTGCCCCACTATGGCAGTGAGGGAGTGGCCCCTTAAACAAAAAGATCAAGGGAGCTTCACGATTGCATGTACAATTAGGCGATCCGCACTTTGTTATGCATTGTGTGATTCTGGGTCGTTCATCAACCTCATGCAGTTATCCCTCTCCGTGAGCTGGGCTCTGGTGTACTTCGGCCCACTAATATCATTCTGCAGCTAGTTGATCGATCAAAGAAGAAACCGGTTGGAGTGGCTAAGGATCTCACGGTTGTAGTTAGCGGGTTGTCCTTTCTGACCTATTTTGTTATTCTTGATAGTGAGGATGCGAATGGGATGTCGATTATTCTGGGGCATCCATTCCTTGCCACTGCTAGAGCCAACATTGATGCGAAAAAGGGCTTGCTGACGCTGCGATTAGGATCAGAGAAGATTATTTTTGATATGTATAAGGCATCAAAAAGGGATAGCCGTGCGGAGCTAGGTGCTATGGAGGTTGACGACGGCCAGACTTTTCTGCCTGATGAGGTGGAGGGTGTGTTTTATGACCCTGACATAAAGATTCAGGAAGGGTCATGCGAGGCACAAGTGGGATACCCCGAGCTTCTGGAGGAGTCACCATTTGACTCAGGTGGATCTCGCGAGCTCAAGTCGCTTCCTAGCACGCTGAAGTATGTCTTTCTAGCGGAGAAAGAAACTAATCCTGCCATCATTTATTCTCTTCTTACAGCTGACCAGGAAGTTTGTCTTGTTGAAGTATAAAAGTCACGTAGAAATGCCTTTGGGTGGAAAATTTCAGATGTCAAATGGATTAGCCCCACGGTTTGCATGCACAAGATATTACTAGAGGATGACTTCAAGACCACAGCTCAATCGTAGCGCATATTGAACCCTATATTGCAGGACGTGGTGAAGGACGAGGTTATCAAGCTTTTGTATGCCGGAATTATTTATCCCATAAGCAATAGGGAATGGGTGAGTCCAGTGAAATTGGTGCCCAAAAAGGGAGGAGTCACAGTCGTGTGAAATGAGAATGGCGAGCCGCTTACTATGAGGCCTATAGTGGGATGGAGAGTTTGTATTGATTACTGAAAGCTTAATGCGGCAACCAGGAAAGATCATTTCCCGCTGCCATTCATGGACCAGATGCTGGAAAGTTTTGTCGGGCATGATTACTACTGCCTCCTGGATGGCTACTCGGGCTACTATTAGCTGGCAATTGCCCCCGAGGATCGGTAGAAGACAACGTTTACCTGCCCTTCAGGGACGTTTGCTTTCAGGCGGCTACCTTTTGGGTTGTGTAATAGTGTAGCTACCTTCCAGCGATGCATGACTGCGATTTTTTGCGAGATGGTTAGGGATTTCTTGGAGGTGTTTATGGATGATTCTCCTTGTTTTGAGATAGCTTTGAAGAGGCACTATAACGTCTTGCTTTTGTCTTGCAATGTTGTGAGGATAAAAATTTAGTTCTCAACTAGGAGAAGTGTCATTTCATGGTACGAGAAGGGATCGTTTTGGGGCATAATGTTTCTCAGTGGGGGTTAGAGGTTGATCCAGCGAAGGTAGAAGTGATTAGAAACCTGCCCCCTCCGTCGACACTTCATGGCATCCGTAGCTTTTTGGGGCATGCTGGATTCTATCGGCGCTTTATTCGGGACTTCTCGTCTATAGCTAACCCTTATTCAATCTATTGGAGAAGGATGTCAGGTTTGTGTTTGATGATGATTGCAATCAGGCGTTTAATTGCTTGAAGTATCAATTAGTTTTCGCCCCAGATTGGACAGTATTGTTCGAGTTGATGTGTGATGCTAGTGATGTCGCAGGGGGGGGGGCAGTGTTGGGGCAGCGTAAAAATAAGATCTTTCATACTATTTCCTACGCGAGTCGGGCATTGAATGATGCAAAACTGAACTATACCACGATTGAGAAGGAGTTTTTAGCTATTATTTTCACCTTCGAGAAGTTCCACTCCTATTTAATTCTCTCTAAGGTGGTGGTACATTCTGATCATGCGGCCATTCGTTTTCTCATGCACAAGAAAGATGCTAAGTCGCGACTCATGCGTTAAATTCTTTTGCTACAAGGATATAATATTGAAATCCGAGATCGCCGCGGAGTTGACAATGTGATTTCCGACCATCTTTCGAGACTTGAAGGAGCAAAAAGCTAGGTCTCATAGGGAATTCCAATTTTCGATGCTTTCCGGATGAGAGCCTGTTCACCATTTCTTCTCTTGCTCCTACACCGTGGTATGCTGACTTCGCCAACTTCTTATCAAGCAAGGCGCTGCCCCCACATTTAACGTATCAACAAAAGAAGAAGTTTTTCTCAGACGTCAAGTATTATCTTTGGGAGGATCCTCTTTTGTTTCGCACATGCACTGATGGGGTTATCTGACGTTGTGTCCCCGAGCTGGATGTTAATGAGATTTTTAGGCTTTGCCATGATCGAAAGGCTAGCGGGCATTTTGGTGCCGCTCAGACTGCTCATAAGGTTCTACAGTGCAGTCTGTTTTGGCCTACGTTATTTCGTGACATGTATAGACATGTCAAAGAGTGCAACGAATGCCAATGCACTGGGAACATTGCCCAACGTGACGAAATGCCCCTGAACAATATGCTGGTTTGCGAGCTATTTGACGTATGGGGGATTGACTTTATAGGTCCCTTCCCCATGTCGCATGGGAAGCAGTACATCATAGTGGCGGTGGATTATGTTTCGAAATGGGTGGAGGAAGAGGCGGTTGCATCAAATGATGCTCGCACTATGCTCCACTTCCTTCATAAAAACATCTTCTCCCACTTTGGCGCACCAAGAACTATAATTAGCGACGGGGGTAGCCATTTTTGCAACCAGCAGTTCGCACAACTGCTAAAATGGTTCGGTGTTCACCACAAGGTTGCTTTGGCCTACCATCCCCATACATGCGGTCAAGTGGAGATTTCCAATAGGGAACTGAAGCGGGTTTTAGAAAAGTCTATCCACTCCAATCGGAAGGAGTGAGCAAAGAAGATGGATGATGCTCTATGGGCTTACCGCACTGCATTCAAGGCGTCGATAAGGTTATCACCCTTTCAATTGGTATATGGCAAATCATGCCACCTTCCTTTAAATTTGAGCACAAGGCATTGTGGGCCACTAAATTACTCAACATGGACTATAGAGAAGCTTCTGACAAGAATCGTGGTCAGCTTTGTGAGCTCGACAAGTTTCCGCTTGGGTGCTTATGAGAACACAAGCATATATAAGGAAAGAACCAAGCGCTGGCATGATAGACATATCTCGCCCAAGGAATTCAAGCCGGATGATCAAGTTCATTTATATAATTCACATCTGCGGCTATTTCCCGGGAAGTTAAAATCCAGATGGAGCGGTCCTTACATAGTTGTGAGTGCCTCTCCATACGACATGATAGAGATTCAGGATGATAAGGGAAGCACTTTAAAAGTAAACGGGCACCGCTTGAAACAATATGAGGGGAGGACTGTCGATAAAGACGTACATTGCATACTGCTGCAATACCTCAATGGAAGTTAATTTCTATTAGTTGTTTTGCTTATATTTGTTGTTTGGATTGGGTTCTTCTTATGATTTGAACATTATATAAAACTGTTAATAAAAGTATTTGGTCCACCTTAAGGATTGTAAAGAAAAGGGCTTATGGGAGACAACCCAATGCTGTTGTTTGCTTTAAATTTGTGCAATTTAGTTTGTGTGCTTATTTGTGTATAGATGTCTGCTTGGTTGGAGATATGCTTTTTACAGGTGGATTTCGTTTTTGCCGTGGGCTTATTGCTAAAGTTAAACGCCAATCTTCTGGTATGCGCATTTGCTGAGCATGGGTAACCTCTCCCCCAACTTTTATTTATTTGAATTTATTGCAAATCTTTGATAGGTTGTTTAGTTTAAGTCTTGCGGGGGAGAGTTATGCGAGTTACCTATGCACATGGACTACTATCGCGTACATACCAAAAGTATATGTGCATTTTCTGTTTTTATATTTTCATGTCTGCATTGTGTACCTACACCCACATGAGCGCGATCTTAAACACGCGTGCGGCTCGAGTCAAATGCAATTCTTTTGTGTCAAGTTTAAAATAGTGGTGCTGTATTAGAGTTTTAAGATAGAGTAGATTGAAACTCGTACATTGCTCCTAGTCGAGTACTCATGGTGTGTAAAAATAATATAGAATCAATTTTCTTTATGCTCGTAGTTTATACTTTTCTGTATTTGTAAATACTGTTTGTGCTACACAAAATGGCTGAATCTGGAGTAATCGAACGGTAGTGTAGGAATGTGTGTAGCCGTCACTAGCCTCGTATTGCTATAGTCGGGAGGAAGGATCATCTTTATCGATGGCTAAGAACTTGCCCAAGCTACTCTCGAAGCTTTGGTGCATGGTTTGTCAAGCATGAGCGTAACGTAGGCCATCATTTTGGCGCGGTTGAGCCTTGTACCCATCCTAACGATAATCCTTGTTAGCCCATTGTGCGCCTATCCCACGTTTTGATTTAGCCCTACTTGCAATCACCAAAGCCTAAAGACCTTTCCCCGTAGCACACCCTTATTTTTAGCTATTAGTATGCTAATTCTTCCGCTTGGTGTTGTTGCTGCGATGCAGTTTGTGGTTTTGAGGTGGAGATGTTATTGCTAATTTGGCTAAATGTTGTTTTAAAAAATGTTAAAAGAAAAGAAAAAAAATGTTGTTTGATATGAAGGAAGAAAAAGTTTAAATGAAAAATATGTTTATGTTGTGTTGTGGCGGTAGGCGGTGCACACACCAGTGTTGTCAAGTTCATGTCTGGTGGTGTGGTGCACCTGCACGTATTGTTTGCGAGAGGATATGCATTTGTATGCGCTCATTTGGGTTATGCATAGCCGCTGTTTTACCTTTTGCATACTTGCCTACGTATGCACCCAAGCCTAATTATTATCCTAAAGTTCTACGGATTCTTGCTTGAGTCGAACTAGCGCTGTTGAGAGAGTGTGAATGGGCGAGCGTATGGTCTCCGAAATTGATGGATTTCATTGGAGGTGATCCCGATCCCCAGTCTTTGGCAATGCTCACCTTAGTGGCCTATCTACTTTCTTCCTATGCGTGACCGGACAATTCTCTATGATTCCTAATTTGAGTAGCTACAATATTTATTTACACCTATCAAAATTTATAAACTCTGTAGCATAATTAAAAATTTTATCTATTATATTTTCTACGTGCATGATGTATTTGATTTCTAGTTTTACTTTATTTTGAAATTTCTAAGCCAGCTAGCTATTTTTGAGTTCACAGAGAGATGATTTGCTCAAGACGAGCAAATGTTTAAGTATGGTGGTGTGATGAGTCTGATATTATAGGGTTTTTCGGACTCATATGGGCTTGTTTTCTCACTCGTGCACTACATTTCAACCGGATATCGGTTATATTTGCATCATTCGGTCATCGAACGCTTTGTGCACTATTTTGGCCCATGGGTGTGCAATTGCACATTCTTATGCTGGGGAATGCACATGGTGCTCTCCAGGGCTCTTTTTAGTGTTTTGGTTTTTTTCTGTGCTATTGGAGGGTCCTCCTTTGTTGTGCTTTTGTTGCTTGCAGGTGGTCAGTTTTCCTCATTTCAAAATTCTGATTTGTGGAAAACGCACGGTCGTGCGTTTTCTTAGCCCACAGTTACTTCTGATCATGCATTTCCTACAAATTATTCTGGAGGATTAATCGGCCCGTGTGATTCCTTCACGCACGGTTTATTTGGAACCGTGCGCGAAGGAAACACACGGTTTTCCTGTAGCTTTTGTTTTAGGCCGTTCTGTGGTTAATCGTGTGTTTTCCTCTACGCACGGGCGGAAGCGCCCGTGCGCGAGTTAAACGCACGATTCTATCTATTTCCCTGCGATTTGTGCATTTTGTCATTACCCGTGCGATTTCCTTAGCGCATGGGTGGAATCGCCCGTGCGTGAGTAAAATGCACGGGTCAACGCTTCTTATTCTTCATGCATATTCTGAAAGTTAATATGGTACGGTTTGCGCACGGTCGTGCTCCAAACCGTGCGTGACCATTATTTCTGATTTTTACTATTTAAGACACAGATTTCTTATGGACCGGATCCAACTCCGCTTCCCTCGCCATTTCCGCTCCTTTGAGCGGGAAATCATCCCTCCAGCCGTCACTCTCTCTCTCCTCCGTAGAAGCTCCTCCGACCATTGTTCTCCTCCGAAGAGCTTGCAAAAGCTTCGTCTCCAACCACCATTGCCATCTCCGTCCTACAAGCCACCATTCGAGTTCCTTGTTGCTGCACTTGCGAAGTTCTCCATTCAAATCCAACTAAGAGACTCAACACAAAGAAGATGGAATAGAAGAAGAAAGTGACAGCCCTTTTGGATCCCGGACGTCTTCCGAAGACCGAGCTAGGATAAGGATCGACAACCCTCGCTTCCGGCCATGAATCTTGGAGAGCATTCGTGCGCTCGGTTGTATTTATTCACTCTTTATTAAGCTTGTTATGTTCTGAAATTGTACTAGTGCGCCTGTAGCTTGATGATCCTGTTTTGCTTAAGGTTTCAACATGATGTTGCGTGGTGATATCCTGATTTTGACTTGTGTTAGTATTCTTTAGTTTTGCTAGCGTGTGTTGTGCTTGAGTCGTTCTAGCGATTACTAGAAGGGCGCGTTGTGAAGAGGTGTTTGCGACCCTCAATAGTTCGTTCATCTCTGTCATTACTTGTTGGAGTAATCCGCCCGTACGACGTGGTGACAGCGACCCGTACTAGTTTAATCATGCTTAACATAGGAACCCAAAACCAAACCCTTCTTTTTTCATAGTTGCGCTTACACTCGTTTTTCCAAAAGGTGAAATCCATGCTCCCTACTTGTAATCTGCGAATGATCGATATCTGGGGAAGCTACTCCTCATCTTTATTACTTGACCATGATCGGTAAACTTACCGGGAGCGCATCAAGCCTTCATCACTCGATGCTTTTGGACTTGGTAGATTTCTATTCACTGAAGGCGTTGAGTGAACCCACTCAATGCTTCTGTACTTCTTCTGAGTTATTGATAAGGCGTTGAGTGAGCCTTCCTCACTCAACGCTTCTATATATAGACAAACTATCTTTTGAGTAGGCGTTGAGTGAATTGCTTTCACTCAATGATTTTAAACTTAGCCAGATTTAAATCCAGCAACACTGATTCTTTGACTGCATGAACTTCTGTCAATGATTTTAGACCTCTGGCATTGAGTGAAGTGTATTCACTCAATCCTTCAAGACTAAACCTGATTTTTTGCTTTTTCAGCATCCTATTATGAGTCCAACTAACAGTATGACCCTGACAACCTGTCTAATCAAGGAACAATAAACAACCTGCACATATTGAACTTTGAACATATATCAGATACAATCATGTGTATACCATTGACATGTGGGCCTTTTTCAAATCTGGGACATTGTGATCAATGGACCTTACAATGTTAGCATTTGCCTACAAGTATGAGTAATGTTTTATGTGTGATAATGAGTTTCTCACAGGCACATCTTTGATTCTCCTACATATGATATAAATTTTAAGGTTGTATAATTGTGTAGTACCAATATCTTTATATATTAAAATTCATGAAAAAGTTACCAAAAAACCTGTGAATTTGTGTAATTAAATTTACCGTTAAAGTTCTATGTTTGTTCCAAGTGGTTTTCAAAAAAAATGTTTGTTATTGTTTGTACAACAAGTGAATTTAGAGCCCTTAGTTAAGTAACTAAAATCCTAAATAAAATTTACAAGGAATCTCCACCAAGGACTACCCACCCACCTGATAAGTCCTAATGAGCAATATGAGGTTAAGTACCTTGGAATAAGAATTGTAAAATATCTTGTAGCAAATAATCAAAAGAAAACCCACTTTGGGTATACAGGATCACAAATAAAGGGAAAAAATTCAAAAAATATAAAGGTGATCCCCCCAAACACTACTTTGCTCTATGATAAGTCTTAATAAGCAGTGTGTGTAGAGCACCTTGGGAGTTGTACTTTACTTGTATGTGCATTGAACTTGGGTGGAAGTAAATTTATTTATATATTTTAATATTAAGCATATTTCACTACACGTGTCTTGCCTTTTCAATTTACTTATAGGTATAAATAATCAAAACACTTTTTTGCACACTTCATTACCTTACATAACACTTCTACTCATGAGAATTGGACCCTAACGCTCACCTATATATGTTCTATATAATTGTTAAAAATAATATTAGATATCCAAACATGATCTCTACAATGTTTTTAGTATGTTTAACTTGCAAATTTCCTAACATTGTTATTACTATCGTGCTTAGATAATATGACTCATACTTTGAAATATTATTTAATATAGTATCTCTTAGTTCTTGGTTTTCAAAATCATTATGGTATAATCTTCAAACTATTGCCATATACTTGCATTATTCACCTTTCTAAACTACAACTATGAATCTAATTAAAAATTACTTGAAGATATTTTTCTTATCGCTGCAAAATAACTCTAAGCTCAATCGTGCCAACAAATTAATAAAAAAATATATTTTACTTTCTATCATGAGATATGCTCTAAATCAACTCTACATATAATAAGGGGGAGAATATCATTGCCAAGACACTAACCCCACCCTCTTTTGATAATTCCAAAAGGAGGAGAATGTATTTGAAAAAATACAACATTTAGGGGGGGGGGTACAACCTAGGAAGCTTCTAAGTAGGGGGAGTCTTTATCTTGGGTGAATGTGCCTTTAAATGCTTATTATAATGCCCCAAAACTCAAAAGTGGGACGGGTGGCATTTTGAGCCAAGTCTTGGACTTGGCAGAGGTCACACGGCCTGGGACAGGGGCGTGTCATGCTCGGGTTCGACGATGGCCGAGTGGTCGACGAAATTGCAGTCGACGATCGTCGAACAGCGAACACGGCCTGAGACACGGGCGTGTCCCAGGGTGTGTCCTACTCGGGTTGTTAGCCGAGTTGTGTCAGGGGAGAGACCAAGCCTGAGCCCAGACGTGTTTGGGTCTGACACGTGCGTGTCAAATTCGACACGGACGTGTCAAATACCCGTGTTCTCCTGTGGTTAGTGCTGGACCTGTGTCGATGGAAGAATACGCCCAGCTACACGGGCGTGTACTGGATGATACTGGTGTGTCAAGCTTGACACGGGCATGTCAAGAGCCGGTGTTCTTTTCGGGACACGACGGTTTCGGCGTCGATTGAGGAACACAGCCTTGGACACGGGCGTGTCGTAAGCCGTGTTCGGCCCAGGTTTTGGATTTTTAAGTGCGAATCATGGCCTTCTGTTTCCTTATTTTGGGATCCAACAGCTCAGGGTTGTTCTTGCTGGGATATACCCGGGAATAGGGCTTAGAAACCCTCATTTTATTTGGGTTTTCTCTTTCTAAAGTTCTAGAAGGATGGGAGAGCAAGGAAGAAGAAGGAAGTGAGATCCGGCTGCCGGTGGAGCTTCGGAGCTCCAATTCTCGATCCGAGTCCAGATCTGCAAAGGCGAGGCCGATACGGTGCTTTTCATCCGTATAGATTTCCATGGTGCCAAAGAGAAACCCATGGGTAACGATTCTCATCTTGGATATGTGAAGTCTTATTTCTTTCTGCATAGGAATCCCGCTCTCGCGAGTATACGGTGAATGTGATGCGTTCCCTCGGGTAGACATGAATAGTCCCAGCTTTGTTGCATGTAGAGTCCGATGTCGAGATACGGACATAGGCATGGTGTGTGAAGCCTACCCAAACAAGTTGGTCTGGATCGGTGATGTTTCATTATGCATGATTAGCCGGAGCAGACTCCGTGCCTTTAGTTGTTTTCGGGTTTTCTACGCGGTAGATTGCAACAGAGAGTCTTGGGGATTAACTCTAAGGTGCACCCGGAAAACTGGGCGGAAATGTATTTCTGCAACCTTGGTGGCCTGGGAGCCAACCTTGAACATAACTGGGTTATGTGCATGTTTGATCGTTTTGGGACTCGGGGAAGCTTGACCTGCGCATATGGATTAAATTGACGTTGCGGTGTGAGCAACGGGTCTGACGGAACCATACCCGCTCTATGTCGTTCAGTTAAAGAGACCTAAAGTACATGGCACTTACCGTTGGCATAGATGGAGGGTCTTAGGCTTAGGCCGGAAAGACTATAATGCTCACGAGTATTGCTGTCCAAGGGGCGGTGGTGAGACCGCGGTTTTGACCGGGTTCACCGTATAAGTGCCCAGAGAGCACAGGGTGTGGGGCTGTGTGTGCCTCCACCTGTGGTGTTGTGATTATTCACTATAATGCTTAATATGCTAATAAGTGCAGGGAAGGGGCATCGCCGCCCCGATTTTGGGGGCGGGATCGTTATAATTTGGTCAGATTTAGCTGACCGTTACTTTTGTTTGCCACCGTTGCGGTGAATTGTGCTTGCAGGTGCTGCGAAGCCGAGTGGCAAATAGCGGACCAAAGCCCTTGTTACTGAGCCGGCCCTTGAAGGCCTTGTTTTGTTTACTTGTTTAACTCATGTGTGACCGGCCTGCAAGCCGAAGTATGGAAGACACTATTTTAAATTTAGTGAACTCTTGTAAGGTCATAAGGCCGGTACTTTGTGTACTTTGTAATTCATCTTTGTTTGGGTTCGATAGTGGACATTCATGCTTGTGGCTGGATTCTTATTTTGCAATTTAATAAATTGCTTCTGCTAGATGCTTTGTGTAGGATGTTACGATCGGAAGAATGGTTTCAATGAGTACCCCTTCGGTCTGTCCGTGGTATATGGCTTCGGGCCCCGGACGGACCTACTGTTATATGCTATGTGACGGATAGGGGTGTTACACTTATCAACCACATATAAACACAAACAGTTTTTTCTTATGCATTATTTCTTCATAATGGATTTGTTTTTATCAAAAGTGAAAGTTTGATGGAATAATCATTCTATATCTCTTAGTTTGAGAATAACAAAACCAACTTTGTATTTGTTCACATTTGTTGTGTGTTTATAAGTTGCATGAACTACAAGATAAGTACCCCATAGAAGAACAAATCAAAGAGGCAAAGATTTCTAAGTTCTGTTGATACCTCCAGCGATATCGCTGCCACAGGCGATATCACTATCACTAGCAAAAGTCATAGCCATGGAAGGAAACTGATTAGGAAGGAATGTCCTACCACCAGGTAGTGCTGCTTCCATTGGGCCATAACCTTATTAAAGGTCCATTTTTGAAAATTAGTAACAAAAATTGTTTGTTTCCAAATATCAAATGTTTCCTAATTTGGATGAAGAAAGTTTCCTAAAATGGAGGTTGCCAAAGATAGGAATTGCCAAAGAAAGAGAAGACTACTTAAAGTAGTTATTGTCTGGCGGTACTGCTACCACAAATGGTTGCTCTAGAGCCTATAAAAAGTGCATTCTTCCACAAATGGAACGAACAACTTGGAGACACTAATTGGAGGTCACGACCAGAACTGGAGCTCTTGCAAATTTGCGAGTGCTTCTAATTTGCATCAAGAACTCCGTTAATGCAGTTGAAGGCTACGAATCTGGGCAATGGATTGATCACACATCTTCTTCAATGGGTCCAACATATTGAGGGAGTTCTCATTATATATGTATATTCTTTTTATTATCATTTTCAAGTTATGAATTCATCATAGGTAGGAGCGGCTAGGTCTTGCGATACTTATGTGGAAAATCATCTGGTGGAAACATCGGTTTCCTGGATGGATTCCATAAATTTTTCTGCATGTGTTAGCGAATAGATCATAGGTAGGTCTAGAGTGCAGTTCGAGGCAATATCTGTGATAGATAGGCTAGAACCAACTAGTTTTGTGGATAAGGGTAGGTATAGAAAAGTTAAAAAGATTTGTATCATTGCCTCGACCCCAAGAATAATTAGGATGACAGTTTTTGTACTAATTACTTGAAATAAAATTATTGTTTATCATTTATCAAGTAGCAATTGTTTTTAATCTTAGTTTTTATTATTACATCTATGTTTTTGTTGATATCTGCAGGCGGTATAACTATAGCCTGTGGTAGCAACATAAACTAAAAATCTTTAATTTCTCCTCTCATTAATTTATAGTTTTAAGAACCCTTATTCACCCCTCCCCCTCTAAGGGCACTACAATATGCAACAATCTTGTGGTTGGGATTAATCCCTACAATATTAAGTTGTTGGATAGACTTTTACCTTCTCATTCTCTCTTTCTCACTTTCACTCTCTTCAAGATTGAGAAAATAAAGAAGAAAAAGGAAAGGAAAGGAGAGGAGGATGAAGAAGTGGTGTTGGATCCATTGATCACAATGTCCTGGATTTGAAGAAGGACCACAAGTTAATTGTATACACATGAATGTATTTGATGCATGCCCTAAGTTCCATTTATGCAGTTTGTTCTCGGTTGAACTGATTTTATAGGCAGTCTGAGTCACAAAGACATATGGACTTATGACAGGATGCTGGAAAAGTAGAAATCTAGCTAATTCTAGAAGCATTGAGTTAAGGAAGTTCACTCAACACCAAGAGACTAAAAGCGTCGACTAATGCGCTGGCAGTCAAACCCTCAATATTACCAAAGCAGAAATCTGGTTAAGTCCAGAAGCGTTGAGTGAAGGAAGTTGGTGTCTACTAATCGTGAAGAGAATAAAAACCGAACTAGCAATCAAACTAGGCAAGTATTCTTATCGAATTATAGCTAGGGGACACAAGTGTCGTATTAAGATCTTGGAACTGTTGAGTAATCTTACTCACACAAAGACTATTATCTTATTGAAGGATTGATTTAGAGTTTGTTAAGAGAGAACTAATTGCAATTCAGGAAAAAAAATATAGCGCTAGAAAGATAACTACTTGCAGTTAATTAAAGAGCTACTAAAAGAGATTACAATGAGGGGTTGAAACGATGAAATAAAAAAGCACTCGATTGAGAATCACCTCGGCAAAAGTTGATTAAAAATGCGATAATAAACCCTATCTTAATAAGGTAAAGGTCCTTGACCGTGGTGGTTCCTAAAGCTTGAACACGCTTCTCTCGAAGTCGTGCCCAACTGAGTTTACGAAGGTCCGACCGAACTCTCGTCCAAATCGGAGACCTAAAGCTCGCTTTACGCGGTTAACCCCACTATTGGATTTCACTCAAATCCGGGAGATTTAACATCTGCCACTCTCAAGGGGTGCATGCAACTCTCTTTACTTTTGAGTGTTCACTTCAAACTATGAGCCTCTCGTCTAGCTAAGAGTGAAAATAAAGATGGAAATTATATATCGATGATATAACTCCAAACATGATTTTTCAAGAGTAAATCGAAGGCCTAAACTCTTAAAAGAAAAAGTAAACTTAAAGAATCATAACATAATCAACTCGAACCTCGGATCATCAAGATCGAGTACAAGGAGGATTATTTAATCATGGAGAAGCGGAGGAAGAGAGATAGTTAGAAGAACATTATGAAAATAAAGAAAAAGAGGCACTTTATATTAATGCTAAAAGAAAGCTACCTCTTGAAATAAAGGATCACAAGTGCATGGAAATTTAAACCTAGGCTAGCATTAACATTAAGCTACTAAAGAATTTACAAAAACTATTACAAAAGGAGTACACTAAGCTAGAATTGAGATAAGCTTAAAATGAAAAAAAAAGAGGAAGAGCATGAAAAACTCCAAGAAATAAAAGGGCAGCACCTCCCCTCTCACTCCAAAACTCTTGCTTGACACAAGGGGGCCTACATTTATAGAATTTTTTGGGTCGGTCACGCCCCCTGTCACGCCCGGGTAGGGCGTGTCAGGGGGACATGTCAGGTATGGGGTTGACCTCAGGAGCTGAATTCTGGCAGAAATAATGATTGCTTCTGTACAATGGTGGACACGCCCTGTGACATGCCCGTATAGGGGGGCATTTCAGTATTATTGACGTGCAGAAATGGAAAATCTTTAGTTATGGCAGCAGGCTTCGGGATGAGGGTGACACGCCCAGAGACATGCCTAGGGAGGGCGTGTCAAGGGGGCGTGTTAGGTGTTTTTCTCGTGATTTGGGTTCTGGCAGCTAGCTTCCTTGGGATCGGGTTGCACGCCCTGTGACACTCCCAGGGAGGGCGTGTCAGGGGGCGCGTTAGGTCATTTTGGCCGAAAGCTGTGAAAACCTGCAAAATGAAGAGAACACATTAGAGGCAATAATATATACAAAAGGGGGTCAACATATAAGCTTACAAGACATTATTTGTTTATTAAAAACAAGAAAATACTCTAATAGTTTTGACAACAAAACATACTATCAGTAGTTCTCTCAACACCTAGAACTAAAAGCATCAACATTACTACATACAATCAAAGCTGCAGTGTTGTTGTGAAGAAATCTGTCTAAGGATAGAAGGATTGAGTGAAGGCAGTTCACTCAATGCCTACTCAACTAGGATTCTGTCTAAGGATAGAAGCATTGAGTGAAGGCAGTTCACTAAATGCCTCATCTAGAAGACATATATGCAAAGGACAGATGTGTTGAGTGAATAAGCTTCACTCAATGCCTTCATTCAGAGAAATCCAACTAAGTCCAGAAGTGTCGAGTGATAAGGGCTCATTTGACGCCTAGGCTGTTAGACTATAAAAATCTATATGTGTTGAGTGAGGAAGACTCACTCAATGCACTCAACGCTTGGAGATGCAAAATTCTGCTTAGTACTTTTTCTTTGAGTGACAAGTCTTTACTCAATGCCTGAGAAGTCTGTCTAGAATTAACTAAGTCCAGAAGCATTGAGTCATGCTGACGTCAGCAGAAATTCAAATATCGCATGATCTGCTTGCTCGAAGAAAAAAAAGGAGATGCTTGCCTTTAGTACAACTGTTATGCAAAAAGAAAGTGTTGCAGTTACCAAACCCAGTGGTCCATACTGTACAGTGAGCCGTTGGATGGCAGAATACAAAAGTAGAGTTTCGAGGAAGAAAGTGAAAAACTTTTAGAAATAAGAGCTTTCAACTTCATCTTCTTCCTCTCAACTATGTTGCAGAGTTTAAAGAAAATACTCTTACTGTTAGTCTAAGAAGATCAGACAGTTAGCTGTTGATAGTCACATCTTCAACACCAAGTATAGAAAGTTCACTCTCTGAGATAAAAGGAGGAGCAGAGCAAGCCTAAGCTATTGTTCATCTTCAAGGCCACTGTATTCAACTCTTCAACTCAAAAGTCTTGAAGAAACATGGATATGCAGGTTATTTCACAACACAAGCAGAACAACCTTGAATATCCATCCTTGGTGCTGTGAAGAGGATAGGACTAAGGCTTTATTTGGCACAGCATTTGGATATCTTCATTTGGGGAAAACGCTGCCACACTGTGGGAAATCAAATGGATGTCACCGGTGTTTTCTCCGTTTGCAACTGTCGTGCCATGGAAAATGGAGGAAAACGGAGGGATTCCAATCGCATCCTCACCCCTCCAGTTCAAAAATCCCTCCTTATCCTTCCACCGCCTGAGCAAAATGCCAAACCAAACGAAGCCTGAGTCTTCTCAGTTCATGAAGAGGAGAACTTAGAGATCACTTCTCTGGAGTCAATCAACAGCAACAACCAACACTTCATCTGTAGGATCTTAACAGATCTGAGTTGTGAGCCTAAACTATAAAGGCCAAGTTGTAGGATCCTTCTATGTATCTCAGGTAGGGCCTGTGTGCCTGAGCTATCGGAGAGTTATTCTCTATGGTAGGATCCTGTAGTGGGTCTGAGTGAAGGGCTAACCTCCTAGCCTGAGTGTAGGACCTTGGATAAAGTCTGAGGTAGGTAATCTGGTGCAGATTATTGAGTTGTTGGAGATTATATCTCTTAGTGGAGGGACTTGGGCCTGAGGTAGGACTTGGAGGAGTCTGAGAGATCCTGAGGGATCTGTGTTATAAGCTCATTGAGCTGAGTTTGGATAAGTTGGCCTTGTCTAACACACTATTAGAAAGGTGGGAGGGACAATGGATGTTCCTAGACCTTGGAGAACCACTATAAATAACTTGTGCGATGTTATGTGTTCTTGAAAGCTAATCAAAAACTCAATCACAACATAGTAAAGCAAAAAATATCCAAAAGACATGAATACTTATTCAGCCCCCCCCCCCCTCTAGGTGTTTAGCTACTCTTAAAACAAAGACTTTCAAGTGGTATCAGAGCTAGGTTGTTCAAAAAGGACTTTACAATCTGAAAAAATCTCCAGGAGTAGCTTAATATTATCTTTATAAGTTTAGGAGAGAACCATAAAGAGGTGGGCTCTATGAAGCTTCCAATCTGCAGAAAGGAGACTTTGGTATTTGGAAAGAGAGGGTCAGGTTATTCATGGAAGCTTCTGACCCTAGGATCTTCATCACAGTTTAGGAAGGGCCTTTTATCGCGATTAAGATTTCTGCCCTAGATGTCAGTGTCCAAACCCCAAAGAAGTACACTGAGATGACCAAGGATAAGGTCATCCTGACAACCATGGACAAGAGGGCACAGAACATTATTGTGAATGCCATTGATGACTCCACATTCCAGAATCTTGTCCACTGCAAGACATCCAAGGAAATGTGGGATACCCTGATTGTCTACATGGAGAGCACTAAAGAAGTTAGGGATGACAGGAAATCCCTACTTTATAAGGAATATGAGGCCTTTAGGCAAAGCAGCATGAACAATATAGTTGATTACTATGAAAAGTTTTTCAAAGTGGTCAATGAGCTGAGGATATATGCGAGAGTCTTCAGTAATTATGAGTTGAATGATAAGTTCCTAAGATCTCTTGCCAGAGATTGGGACACAAAGATTTATGCAATCAAAGAAGTGGCCAAGCTTGTTGAAACTCCTCCTCACACATTATTAGGAAAGTTGCTTTTATATGAGATATTACTATCTTCCAGGAATGAGGAGGAGACCACCATCAAGTCCCATTCCAAGGAGAGGACAGTGATCTTCAAGGCTGAGAGCTCTATGAAGAGCAAGGAGAGGATTGCCTCACCCCCAAGGAGTTCAGCTGATTAAAAAACTCTGAGTCCAGCTCTTCTAACAGTAACATGTCAGATGGAGAGTTTGTTGTCTTCTCTACGCAATTCCAGAAGACGATGAAGAGGTGGCAGTGGAAGAACAATCCCTCCTCCTCCTCACATTATAAGAAGGATTACCAAAAATCTGGTAAGAAGTTCTACAAAGGAGACAGGTATGATTCTAAACCCAGCAAACGTAATTCATCTAAAATTGTCTGTTATTATTATAGCAAGTCTGGGCATGTCATTGTTGATTGCCCAGTAAAAAGAAAAGAGATAGGTGAGAAGAAGCGTCACCACCACATGGTCAAGAAGAAAAAGACCTTCATTACTAAGACTGAGAAGAGCAAGAGTTAAACTGACTCAGCATCTTCAGACTATGAAGAAGAAGATAAACCTATATATAGTTATTTACTGATGTTACTAATAAAGAAGATGAGGACAATCCAGTTGCAAGGATAGTAATCAGGGCCCCTCTATCACACTCAAATAGTGACAATGAGGTGGATGAAGATGTTAGTGACTTTTATGGACTTATGACCATGACAGATGGTGAATCTAGCCAGGATCAGTCTGATCCACCTGAGGTACCAATTCACTCTCTCTCCTCTTCTGAATCTGATTATGTAACAAGTCCCAATTCTGATGCTCCATCATCCTATGATGAAGATGGCTTAGAATCTGAGGAAGATGTCAATCAATTGATGGAAAATTATGGGTTAATCTTGGATGCTTTGAAGAAGAGCAAGTTGCTTGTCAAAAGACAAGCCAAGGAGATTGTATCCCTACAACTAGTTGCTTCCCTGTAGTCTGACTCAACACCCTTGCTTCATCAGATGAGGAGGGAAGTTAGCCAACTAAAGAATATCTCAATCATCCAGATTGGTACCATCAGCCATAATAATAAGCTCATTATGGATCTTGAAGATAAGATACTTAAAGAGAGGATGCTAGTGTCTCAATACTCCAAACCTAAATCTATGTTGCCTCTCATTGATACCTTCACCACCCAAATAGAAAAGAAGGGGCTGGGGTACATTGAGAGGAATACTAGAAGAAGGAATAGGAGTAAGGGCAAGGCTCCAATCCATCCTTCTATCTCTTTTAAGAAAGTACTGTTACCATCCAACAAGAATGACCAAGAGAGTATATATGGTCACTGGTTGAATGGAAGATCCGCTAGTGTGACCAAAAATTCTCACAACTTTGGTGGAAGGAAGGGCATGGAATTAAGTGCTTTTAAGGCCCTACATGGGAAAATCTAGATGGCCCATCATGGACCATTTTTGTTTTGTGCACTAGCCCCCACACTCAAGAATAAGGGAGTTTCATTTTCTCAGGATCTTCCAGCAAAAATCCAGACCAAGGGTAAGTCAGTAAGTAAGCCTGAATTAGCTATCTCTAAGGCCATTAACAGCATGTCAACTGCAAAGAAGACCACTTTTGGTGGAACTCAAGGTAAGCCAAGTACTTCTACTAGCAGACTCACCTTCAGTCAGATTGTTATTAAAAGAAACAAGAAAAAGGTTGATGCTCTCCCTTCAAAACAGTCAGTTGTTGATAACTTGAACTCAACAAGGGATGTTCAAAAGAGGAGATACAACATTCATGAATATTGGTGATGTGGCAAGGTGGGACACTTTGTCATAGATTGTTGGCATAACCCTAATATGTCTAGGTCAAAGGCAAGTCTTCCTGTCAAAAGTGTTGTAGGTAGACATGTTCATTTTTAGACTAACAAGAACCAAGGACTCAAACCATTTTGGGGTCCTAAGGTAAACTAAATTGTGATTGCAGGATAGTCCAAGTACTCATGCACCAATAGGGTTCTTGGATAGTGCATATTACAGGCATTAGTCCAAGTACCCATGCACCAATAGGGTTCTTGGATAGTGCATATTACAGGCATATGTCTGGAATAAGGTGTCATCTAAAGAAATACAATCCAGCAAACAATGGACCTATGGTGATCTTTGGATACTCAGAAAAAGGAGACACTAAGGGTTATGGTATGATCACCAATGGTATAGTATCAATCATAAAAGTGGCTTATGTGGAAGGATTGCAACACAACCTGATAAGCATAAGCCAACTATGTGATCTTGGCTATGTCATTGGCTTCCACAATGATGAGTGTATAATTAAAAGGTCAAGTGACTAAGAGGTCATTTTGATAGGCACTAGGAGTTGCTAATGAGATAGTCTCTTACTGTGTGTAACGGCACAAGAGGCTTGCCCACTTTAACTACAAGACCATTAGAAATCTCTTTAGTGAGCTAGTCAGAAATAGACCCAATATAAGATGCACCAATGAGGGCATTAGCTCTGCATTTCAAAAGGGAAAGCAGACAAAAGCAAACTTTAAGAGCCTTGGGTCCAAGGATTCTATGAGGTATTTGTACCTCCTACATATGGACTTATTTGGTCATATACTAATACATAGTCTAGGTAGAAAAGTTTATACACTTGTGATTGTTGAGCACTATTCCAGATATTCTTGGGTTTTCTTTCTAAAGAAAAAGTCTGAAACTCTAGACAACTTTATGACCTTTGTAAGGAAAGTTCAGAATGAAAAAATAGTTCTGTGTTAAAAATCAGAAGTTACCATGGAACTGAAATTCATTCTGAAGGCATGACAAAGTTCTGTGAAGAACTAGGGATTTGCTAGGAGTTTTCTTCTCCAAGAATACCCAAACAAAATGGTATAGTTGAGAGGAAAAATATGATTCTCATTAAGGCTGCCAGGACACTACTCAGTGACACTTCTCTCCAAGAATACTTCTGGGTTGAGGCAGTGAACACTGCTTGTCATGTCTTGACAGAGCTTATATCAATAAGTATCACAAAAAGACTCCCTCTGAGATTATGAAAGGCAGAAAACCAAATCTTGTCAATCTTAGGATATTTGGCAATAAGTGCTTTGTGCTCAATAATGGGAAGTCCCACTTGACTAAGTTTGTTGCCAAATCCTATGAAGGAATTTTTGTTGGGTACAACAACTAAAGCAAAGCCTATAGAGTCTATCACTTGAAAAAACAAGTTGTAGAAGTGTTTGTTAATGTAGTCTTTGCTTAGTCATCAATGATTAATAGTGAGCAGCCAAGCTCCTCTAGATTTGCAAATGTAGAGTTGGAGATGGATAACCTAACTATTAAATACACACCTCCAACTGCCCAAGGAGAAGATGATGGCGCATGCATTTTCGAAGAAGGACAAAGTTAACAGGATATGGCTAAAGACCAGCAAGATCCAGCCACTAAAGTTCATGATGCTGAAGTAAGAATGCCTCCTATAGTCAAGCATTTGAGGGATCATCCTAGAAATAAAATCATAGGAGATGCTAGCCAAGGGGTTACAACAAGTAGCAGAAGACTCAACATTGCTATGTACTCCAGCTTTCTTCCTCAGGTTGAACATAAAAGGTTTGAAGATGCCAGCATAGATCGATTTTGGATTGTTGCAATGCAAGAAGAACTGAACTAGTTCAAGAGATGCAAGGTCTAGAAGGTGGTTCCCAGACCATAAGACATAATATAATTGGAACCAAGTGGATCTATAGGAATAAGTTTGATGAAAATTGTGTTATAATAAAGAATAAAACTAGACTGGTGGCCAAGGGATACAGACAAGAGGAAGATATTGATTTTGATCAAACCTTTGCACCAGTTGCAAGATTGGAAGCTATAAGACTATTCCTTGCATATGCTGTACACAAAGGATTCAAGGTTTACCAAATGGATGTGAAGTCAGCCTTCCTAAATGGTAACCTAAAAGAAGAGGTCTATGTTGAGCAACCCTCAGGTTTTGTTAATCCTAACTCTCCTGATTTTGTATTTAAGCTTAGAAAAGCTTTGTATGGGTTGAAGTAAGCCCCTAAGTCATGGTATGAAACCCTGTTTAGATTTCTCATTGAGAAAAATTCTCAAGTGGAAAGATAGACAAGACATTATTCCTAAGGGAAATCAAGGGTAAGATTATCAATCCAAATTTATGTAGATGATATAATCTTTGGGTCTTCTGATGATGGATCTGCAAAAAGTTTGCTAAACTTATGCAGGTGAAATTTGAGATGAGTAGTATGGGTGAACTCAAGTACTTCTTGGGCCTCAAAGTAAGAAAATCTTAGTATGTTCTATCCACCTCTCAGTCTAAGTTCAACAAAGAGTTGATTAGAAAATTTGGAATGGAGAGTGTCTCCATAGTGAAAACTCCTATGAGGTCAAATGTGTCATTAGACAAGGATGAGATAGGAAAAATTGTTGATGAAACCTTGTATAAAGGCATAATTGGCTCCCTCCTCTATCTACTGCTAGTAGGCTAGAAATTATGTATGCTACATGTGTTTGTGTTAGGTAGCAGGCCTGCCCTAAGGAATCTCATTATTTTACAATTAAAAGAATTTTGAGATATCTCAAGGGCACAGCTGATCTTGGTCTTTAGTACCCTCTGAATAATGACTTTGAACTAACTAGGTATTCTGATATAGACTTTGTAGGTTGCAGAGAAGACAGGAAAAGCACCTCAGGCTCCTGTCAATTTCTAGGAAGAAGGCTTGTATCTTAGAGCAGCAAGAAACAAACAAGTGTTGTAATATCAACAGCTGAATAAGAGTATATATCAACTGGTAGTTGCTGTGCACAACTACTGTTGATCCAGCATCAGCTCCAGCACTACAATCTTAAGCTAAATAGAAATCCTATGTTTTGTGATTCTACTAGTGCAATCTCTATTGTTAAGAATCCTGTCTCTCATAGCAGGACTAAGCACATAGAGATTAGATATCATTTTATTAGAGAGCATGTGGAATGTGAGGACATCAGTCTTCAGTTTATCCCCACTATCAAGCAAGTGGATAATATATTCACCAAAATTGGGTATGATGAACTTGATATAGCTTCAGTAGCTCTTAATGCATTTTTATTATTGCAGTAGGTAGCATGATTTCCTGCAGGATAACAAAGTATTATGGCCTAAGTGTCCAAGCTTCGAGTGCGCTGAGTTCAAGTATCTAGGCATCAAGTGCATCGAGATAACTTCAAGCGTCGAGAGTGTCAAGTGTGTCGAATCCACTCAACGGATTCTCCCAAGGACTTTATTTTGCGGTTATCTCACGGGATTAATCTCAGTCGTTGATCACTTTGTGATTATAACAAGTACGCGCCTCTCCACATTCTCAAATAGGGGTTAGTATAAATAGAAGGGTTTGTGCTTAGAACAAAATACACTATTCCTCGCCCTTTTCTTCCCCCTGCGATGAAACGACGAAAGCTCAGAAAATCTACAGAAATTCATAGAAGCAATGGAGCCGAGAGGATTGGATTTCCTGTTCGAGGGATCAGGGTTAGTGAGAAATGGGTTCAAGGATGCACTAGAGGAAGTTCAACTCGTTCTCCACCTCCTGCAAGTCAGTGACCTAGAACACATTCTTTTAGAGCTGAGTCTACTATGGAAGAGGGAAGTGCTTGAGTTATACTTGAATGCTAAGGTTGACTCGTCCTCCACTAAAATCAAGTCATCCATCAACAAAAATAAGGTCAAGATTACCCCCAAAAGATTGAGCAAGGCACTGCAAGTACCCAAGTTCAGCCCATCAGATGTAGAAGAAAAACTATACCAAACTGATGCTAGATCTTCCCTGAAGTGGTGTGGGCTGTCAAAGCATTCCACTGGATCAATTTTGACAAAAGAGCTAAACCTAAAAGGAAAATTTCTAATAAATGTTGTTGGGAAGGCTCTATTTTGCAAGACTGGATCTCATGATAAGAAATCCAAAAAGATGTTCAGGTAGATGACAAAAATAATTCTTTCTAAGAAAATAGACTGAGGAAAGGTACGTTTTGAAAGAATAATAGAATGCATGCCAGGGCCACGTACACTTAGGAAGGATTCTATCTCTGTATCTGCACAACACTGTTCCAGGGATCCTAAACATAAGGCTAGGAACAAAAATCCATCACATGAGGAGGAGGAACTCAAAGATTCTTGATATATGGGATAGAGTTTTATTGCCACATCAACAAACTATAGAAAAGATGAAAAAGAAAACAGTCCTAGCTACTTAAGACAGCTCAAATAGCAGCACTTCTGAGAAAAGTGAGGAAGAGCCTGATGATCCCCAGATGTCTGAGTCTACTGAAGAGACTAGAAGGGATATGAGTGCTCAGGTTTCAATTTCCTCTGAACCTACAACAAGAAATAAACAGTGTGGATCTCAAACTGAAGAGATTCCAGCTGAAGCTCTGTACTTACTGACTGGATAAGTAATAGAAAATATATGTGCAGATGTTGAGGGAGAGACATCTCAGATAGTTGTAGAAGTTGAGGGGGAGACTTCCCAGATACTTGTCCCTACTAAGGGGGAGACTATCCAATCAGTTCAAGAATAGCTAGACTCCTTCATTGAGAATCTGTGGAAAAGGATTGTTAAAACTCCAAAGGGTCCTGATGTTGTTCTATTTTGTCCTCAAGTTGAGTGGGAGCAAGTCATTGAGAGAATGATGGAAGATGCTCCAGTCACAACCACTTCAGAGCAACAAATTCCCTTGGGGAATGCAGAAGACTAAGATATCCTTAAGGATAGGGCTGAAGCTGAGGGGGAGATTCACTATGAACTCCCTGCTCCGGGTACAATGTATAACATTGACTCCTCTGAGTCTAACAAGTAAAATTTTGTTGCTGATGTACATGTTGATGCGCAATCTTCAGAGTATATAATGGCAAAATCAGAAGAAAGAGTTTCTTCCAGGGTCAGGGATGAAGATGCCTGTGAAGTATGAACATCTCATCAAGCTGAACAGATGACGCATACTTTCCTTGCTCAACTGAAGGGTCTGTTAAATGATCAAAGGAGACAGTTGGAGCACATATTGATAACTCTCTCAAGGAAGTTAGACATGATCTTTTCACAGAGATCAAGTCAATCAGGTTTGAACTCAACTTGCTCAAAGCTAACATAGTTTCATTCTTCAATAGGGCTGCACCTGCTATAACCTTTACTGAAAGTAAGCTAGCTGAAGTAAGACAAACTCAGAATGATATCCTGGAAAATATGAATAGAACAGCAAGCAACATAAAAGTGATTCACAATGTACAACAAAATCTGATGCAAGCACACATGATAACTCTATAAAGAAGGATGGATGCTTGTACTCGAATTCTTGATTACAACATGCTAGAAGTTAAGAACCACGTTACTAAGGGAGTCAACTTTCTGGATCAAAGACTTTTTGTAACCAAGAACTCCCTGACTATAACTGTATGTGAAGAAGTCATAAAGGGGGAGAAAGAATTGATCAAGGCAAATACTGAGAATGATGTTGATCAAGTTGCTAATACGTAGGCTGAACCTTCCACTACAGCAGAAATTCCATCATTCAGCCACACTGCTGACCAGATTGCTAGTGCAAGAGGAAAGTCTGTTGCTGAAGAATAAGAAGAGATAAGGCTCCGCAAGAAAAGATATATAGAAGAAATGGAGACCAGGCCAGACTTTGAGTAATAGAGTCCTTAATCAAGAACTATCATATTGTCTGTCTGGGATCAAATCAAAACAAAGAAATCTGACATAGGAAAACTGTGCAGCTCCCTAGAATGGGCAAATATAGAAAGTAATGAAGAGGCAAGAAGGAAATTTAGAAGAGACAAAAATTCAGGTGCAATGCCAACAGATGTTGTGGAACCCAATCAGTACTTTCCTAAGCCATACAATTACTTTGAAAGGCAGAAGGAGAAGATATCTGAAGACCAAGCAAAGGCTGCCAAGAAATAAAGCAGGGCATAGTTATAAGGGAACATGAAACATAGAAATGTTCTAAGTTTTCCTTAAGGGTTGTACGAGAGTGATCATTTTGTTCTATTCACACTGTCTAATCATGATTTCTTTCTTTAATGAAAATCATATTTTTTATGTGTGTATAAATTATTGCTCTTTTCTACTATAATGTTTATCTGTTAAATAAGGTAGTATCTATCATTGACTAGGGTTCTGACTTCTTCAAATAGGGGGAGATTGTTGGGTCCATTGATCACAATATCCTGGATTTGAAGAATGCCCACAAGTCAATGGTATACATATGAATGTATTTGATGCATGACCTAAGTTCAATGTATGCAGGTTGTTCTTTATTGAACTGATTTGACAAGTAGTCTGAGTCACAAAGACAGATAGACTATTGACAGGTTGCTGGCAAAGTAGAAATCTGGCTAAGTCTAGAAGCATTGAGTGAAGGCAGTTCACTCAATGCCAAGAGACTAAAAGCATTAACTAATGCTCAGGCATTCAAAGCCTTAGTATTGCCAAAGCTAAAATCTGGTTAAGTCCAGAAGCATTGAGTGAAGGTAGTTCACTCAATGCTTAGAACAAAAAGCGTCGACAGAACTATATATAGTCAAAGTCGCAGTGTTGCTGTCAATAAATCTGTCTAAGGACAGAAGCATTGAGTGAAGGCAGTTCACTCAACACTTACTAAATAAGGATTCTATCTAAGGATATAAGCATTGAGTGAAGGTAGTTCACTTAATGCCTCATTTAGAAGCCAAGCAAAGGACAGAAGCATCGAGTGAATAAGCTTTACTTAACTGCTTTATTCAGAGAAATCCAACTAAGTCCAGATGCATCAAGTGATGAAGGCTCACTCAATGCCTAAGTTGTTAGACTATAAAATTCTATATGCGTTGAGTGAGGAAGGCTCACTCAACGCACTCAATGCCTAGAGGTGCATAATTCTACTAAGTATTGTTGCGTTGAGTGACAAGGCTTTACTCAACGCCTGAGAAGTCTGTATAGAATTTACTAAGTCCAGAAGCGCTGAGTCTTGTAGAGGTCAGCAGAAATTCAAATATCGCAGGATCTGCTTGCTAGAAGACAAGAGGTGTTGCTTGCCTTTAGAACAGCTGTTTTGCAAAAAGAAAGTGTTGCAGTTACCAAACCAAGTTGTCCATACTGCATAGAGAACCATTGTACTGTGGAATAAAAGAGTGGAGTTCCAAGAAAGAAACAGAAAACTTTTGGAAATAAGATCTTTAAGCTTCATCTTCTTCCTCTCGACTAAGTTGTAGAGTTTGAAGAAAATACTCTTACTATTGGTCTGAGAAGTTCAGACATTTAGTTGTTGGTTATCACATCTTCAACAGTAAGTTCAGAAAGTTCACTCTCTGAGACAGAAGGAAAGCAGAGCAAGCCTATGTTTTTGTTCATCTTCAAGGCCACTACATTAAACTCTTTAACTCAATTGTCTTGAAGAAAAAGTGATCTGCAGGTTATTTCACAGCACAAGCAGAACAACCTTAAAGATCCATTCTTAGTGTTGTGAAGAGGATAAGACTGAGTCTTCTAAGTTCAGGAAGAGGCAGGCTCAGAGATCACTTCTCTAGAGTCAATCATCAACAACAACCAACACTTCATTTGTAGGATCTTAATAGATCTGAGTTACAATCTTAAACTATAAAGGTCGAGTTGTAGGATCCTTCTGTGGATCTAAGGTAGGGCATGTATGCCTGAGCTATATGAGATTTATTCTCTGAGGTAGGATCCTATAGTGTATCTAAGTGTAAGGCTAACCTCCTTGCCTGAGTGTAGGACTTTGGATAAAATCTAAGGTAGGTAATCTGGTGCAGATTACTGAGCAGTAAGAGATTATATCTCTGAGTGTAGGGCCTTGGGCCTGAGGTAGGACTTGGAGGAGTATAAGAGATCATGAGGGATCTTTGTTATAAGCTCATTGAGCTGAGTTTGGAGAAGTTGGCCTTATCTAACACACTGCTAGAAAGGTGGGAGGGACAATGGATGTACCCATACCTTCAGGAACCACTATAAAAAACATGTGTGTTGTTGTTTGTATGGACATATGCAGGTTGTGTGAAACCCATCCACTAAAAGTTGGGTCGGATTGGTGATGTTTAATTTTGCATTCCGGAGAAGTCTCCGGTGAAATATTGTGTGATATTTTGGTTCCTGGGTGTTGTAGTGTGCTATAGTGAGTACTGGAGTCCAACTCCAAGAAAACACCCGAGATTGTGGCAGATGTGCGATTATGTTAATATTGTGGGTCGATAGTAGCTATCATTGGTGATAGCTCCCAGTGAGCCATTATGATGGATCTGAAGCTCAAGTACTAGGGACTGGGTAGATAATGTTGGTTATCATGTTAACAGGACGAGGTGAAGCAATACCCTCATCGCGACAGTGAGAGTCCAACAATTTTGAGTACAGGTAAAGCTAATCTGAACCCATTTCTTGCTAGTTGGTGAAGAGGTAGATCCTTTATGCACTGTTTGATCTTGAGGAAGTCTGTAAGGCAGTGTGCCTTTGACGGTAAAAGCTCAAAGGAACCATCTAATTGCGTGATACTAAAGATGGTGGTAGGACTTGAAATTTAGTACACCAAAAGTATTTCATGAGAGCAAGAAGTGTGTGGTCATGCGTGCCACTGTTTATAGTGATTGTGCAATTATATGCTGTTATACCTCTTGCTTGCAGGGAAGAAGTGCCGCTACCCCGGGAATGGGGTGAGGTCGTTATAATTGTATTCAATGAAAGCTAACTGGTATTTTATTTTGACACATCTGGGTGGAATGTACTTGTGCAGGGGCTGGCGAGCTGAGCGAGAAATAGCAAGTTGAAGCCCTTTTTGCTTTGCTGACACTCGAAGGCCTAAGTGATGTGGTTTACTGTTTTTATGAATTGTCAACCTGCGTGTTGATGTTTATAAACCACTTGTTTGTTTAAATATAACATTATTGTAAGGCCTTAAGGACAAACTTTTGTGTATACACTCATTACTTGTTCATATTTGTGGGTTATACTATTCTAAATACTTCCATTAGTTGTTAACTCTGAGATATGTTACTTAGATGTTTTATTTTCATTTTATAACCCCATTGTCTGTTTGTTTAATTTGGCGTGGGGTCTCGGCCAGACCTGTTATTATATTCATCAGTTTACGGGCAGTGTGTTACAATGGGGGACACCGTCTGTAGGAGGCATCACTCCTGAAAAAGCACTCCTCCAACAAGAATAGGGTAGCCAAAGAGGAAAGAAGGAAAGTGGTATAAGTTCGATGTCTGAGGAAGGAAACAGACACCTCGGGGGAACCTCGCATGCCGGGGGCAGCAACACTTAACCCCACTCAGTGCTTCTTATGTAAAAGTCCTGCACACCAACAGGAATCACCCTCTACTTCAGAGTCCTTAGGAAGGGAGGACCAATCCCAATACTGTCATTATCAATGGAGTTAAATACATGGTACAAAGGAATTCGTGTGCCTAAAGGAGAAAGTCGAGTGGCTTGTTCGCCTCATCCATCTCAAAGAATTCAATAAAAATAAGCCTACTACAATCAAGCCAAAAGTGGGGAGGGGGAAGGGCTATGGTGGAGCTCCACCTTAAGCATGACATGGTCTGGCTAGGTCAACTCCTCCTAGTGCACTAAGATCTTCGTCAAATCTACATCATATACAAACAATCATTGGAATACTTCTTGTCGAGGTGATCAGAATATTGATCGATGATGATGTGTCCTCCAACATGTTGTTCCTATCAACTTTACCCCAACTAAGAACCTCTAGAAGGGACGTCTAGTTGAGTGGGGGGGTGAGCATTTCACCGGGCACCAGACAATCCCCATCTTTGGAAGCATCATCATACTGATAAATCTGGGAGACCCTCCTTTGTAACTCATATCGAACATCAAGTTTATTAGTAAACAAGCTACCTAAACATGCAGCGCCTCCTTTGGGGGCCATTACTAAGCGCGCTTAGAGCATATTCACTTGTTTAAGGCATCACAATAAAGATTTGCTTATGGGACGCAGCCCACAAAGACTCTACCGAAACTTTATACATGGATATCATCAATGAGACTTCACCACTACCCATTGTTTGCTTCCCCATAACTATTAGAATAACAAGCCATACGATCCGACCTGTGTGCCCATTGTACTCACCTTCAACCTTATGCAATGGATTTTGGTTTCAAGCTCTACCAACTATTTAAGGGTTCAGGTCTCAGAACCTTCTACTGTCGAGGCAAGATGGACGAAGGTGCATTTGCACCTCTATCTAGATGGATCCCAGTACTCCTGAGGTGTGAACGAATAAAGGTTCTTCGTACCCTCCACCTGGGAAGACCACGGTCCTCCTGAGGCGTGAAGGAACAATGGTTCCTTTCCATCTTCACCTGGATGGACCCTGGTCCTCCTTCGGCATGAATAAACAAAGTTTCTGTGTCACCTCCACCTGGATGGACCCATGTCCTCCTAAAGTGTGAACAAACAATGGATCTTCGCCACCTCCACCTACACGGACCCTGGTCTCCTAAGGCATGAAGGAATAAAATTTCATCATCACCTCCACCTTGACAGACCCTGGTCCTCTAGAGGTGCAAACGAACAAAGGTTCTTTTCCACCTCCCCCTAGACGAACCCTTGTCCTCTTAAGATGCAAATGAACAAAGGTTATTTGACACCTCCACCTTGATAGACCTCGATCCTCCCGAGATGCGAACAAACAATGTTCTTCCGATCTTATTAGAATAAATTAAGCATTTTGGATTAGCTCACTGAGAGGCATAACACTTTCATTCAAATCAGTATTGAGTCACTTTTATTGCTCCTTATTTGATCGAATATTTCCCTAAATCTTGTAAGTACAAAGGTTGAATTAATTATGTCTTGGTGGCACATCCATATATATGCCCTGACTTTAACTCAAATCTTGTCAACACATATAAAAACATATGGATTCTTCCAGATTAGCTTTTATTCTTACTGAATTCTAATTTCTCCTTCTAGTCAACATTAGGTCAAAACATAGATGATGAGCTATTTTAGTCTAATTTACCAGTATCATTAACTTAAGATAGATATATCATTCATTCAACATTGTGTGTACCAAGCTCAACTTTGAATAAGCTGATTTTACATATATCCAGGGGTTCTTATTCCACTAGACACCTCTTGAATGTTTGACCTGATTTAATCACCCACTTTAGGGTTCTTTTGCAAGCTTTAGAGTCGTATTGTCTTAACTTCTCAAGAAACCAATCAAATCTCGTGTTATTACTCATGGTGTTCTTAATCCACAGAGTTCCCTGGGCCCCCTAATATCCAAACACCATTTTGATTTTAAGAAGGCATTTGGACATACCCAAAAGAAAACATTACCTTTTCTTGGGAACCTAAAAGTTTTTGGGACCTAAATTTTTGTTAATTCCGTCAATGGGATTTCTAATTACATTATTACTGACAATCCTCACATTCTTTGCTCTAGATACTGTTGGGTTGAACTAGCAACCTATAACAAAGTGTCCAATCTTGCTACAACACCAGCACTCATACTTATTATATCTTCTCCTCTGGCTCACTTGATTAGGAGCGTAAAAATGATGCTGAATAGAGAAGTATATTTCATAGGTCACTGCCCATTAATGGTTTGTCCTATGACCATGGGGAGATGATGTTGATTATTAGAAGAGTAGGCATTTGCATTCTTAGCATTTCTTAGATGAATCTTGTGGCTGTGTGCTTGATGGAAGACATTCTACATAGTTACATTACTCATCTTAGGGATGGATTTTTAAGGGAAAACCTTTTCCTTTTCTTTTGTTGATGGTGTTGTAGATTCAAATACAAAAGGTCCATAATTCTTCATTTGGATCTCTTCATGGGCTACCTTAAATTCATTCTGTCCAATGTTTGCTCTATTTCCTAAATTATGTGGTTTTTTCTACTAGTGGAGCACTCATTGGACAAATATCAATAGGATGAATCAAGATCATATGCATTGGTTCGCATCAAGACCTTTTGAAATATGGTCTTATGCCCTAGGGACTTTCAATTTTTATTTTCTTCATTAGCTTCCCAGTATTACCTATAACTCCTCTATAAGTGTAAATAATCTATTTATTATTAGCAAGATAGTTTGAAGCTTATAAAACTAAACAACTAACTTGCTTTCAATGAGAAGTTTGTTCTTCAGATCCTTTATTTGACTTTTATCTAATATAGTGCCATGATTTGAGCTTCAATCTTCTTTAAAGCTCAAATAAGTTGAAGTTAAGCTTCATTATTTAATTGTTCTTTGCATCCACTTAGAATTTGAAAGGCTTGAGGATCTATATTTCCTCTACCTGAGATGTGATCAGTTTCTTGCTCTTTTTAAGAGCTACCAAGAGAGCATTGTATTGCTCTGACAACTCAGAATGATTCTCATCATTACATAATGAGTAATCTTATGATTTTGTGTTAGAATCACTCTCATCAGATGGTGAGTGAGCTTCTAATGCATTCTCCACTACATTTTCATATCTAGAAAGATATGTGGGGGTTTTAATGCAAACCTGAGCAGGATGGGATTCATCTTGGTCTTCTTTATCAGATAAGGCTACAAGCTCATAATAGTCTTCATATTGTCATTCACTTTTTGAGAGGGTTAGGGATGCCCGTATCCCCAACCGGGCAATAGGTTATCTTTTCTATTCCTTATCATCAGATAGAGTAAATAGGACAATATAGGCTTCTTCACTATTGGAACTCAGTTTGGCCAGTTAGCCGTTCTAGCTGCAGCAGTCTGTCTAGTCAGGCTTCTGGCTATTTGGCAAAGAGAGTTATTGGGATGGTTGTCCAGAGGGCTAGTTTAAGGCTGCAATTATTCCTCGGTTGATTAGCCGCAGTGGTCTGGTGTAGCCGCAGTAGCCTGTATGGAGCCGCATCAGTGATCTGAGGTTAAACTGCATCGGCCTGGCAGGAGGTCACTGCTATGGTTTAGGTGTTAGCCGCAACAGTCTTATGAAGTCGCAACGGTCTGATTGAAGTCTCAGTAGTGAAGTGGTGGGTAGCCGCACTGCGGTCTAGTGGCAACTCGCAGGTGCGGCCTGGCGACTTATCTGGCAGTCTTCCATAGATTATGGTGGTCTTCTCTAGTAGCCACAGGATGTATTATTGTATTTTTTTATAGTGTGCGGTTTGTATATAGTAAACTGCATAGGCCGCCCGACTTAAGTTTAGTCCCACATCGTGTATTATATATTTGTACTCTCTTACCTTCCCCGTTTTCTATAAATAAGGGGGCATACTTATGTAATGATTACCTTTTTGGAGCAATAAAATTTGCGGTTTATTTACCTCTTGTCCATTTCTCTAATTTTTACTTGGTATCATAGGAAAATCAGTCCTTTACTCCATTTTGTTTGCTCCGGCTTATTTGCAGTTTGACTTTTATAACCGCACGGTTTCTTTTTCCCTCCCTTCTACTGGCTTCTTCCCTCCCTTGCATTCAAGTCGCGTTGTTTGCGACTTGTTCGTGTGGTTTCTTGTGCTCCTTTCTATTCGCACGGTTTCTTTGTTAGGTATCGTCTTTTGGTCGCAGCATCTTTCCTGTTGCTGGTGTGTTGACACCGAGACCGAGAGGTCTCTTCTCTTATTCTCGCAGGTTCTTTTCTCCCTGCTTGTTCATGTTGTTTGACTGCTTAACCGTGCGGCTTGTTTTTTCTTCTTCATGGACACTGTTGGAACACCCTATTACTAATTTGGGCAAGGATCACTATGTATTTAGGAAATCAGTTTGACCTAGATGTATAGTTGAAAAGGTCAAGTTTGAATGAGTCTAGGGCTTAGAATTTAGGTTTGAAGCTGCCCCCTGGACCATTCAAGGATTCAGACTTAGAGCTGAGGCAAAGACAATTATCGTCGAGCTTAGGTCGACGAAACGTCGAACTCCGTTCGACGCTCTCTGAGCTCAACTCTGCTAAATCGTCGAGCTCCGGTCGACAATCTTCGAGCTCAGATCGACGATCTGCCTTCAGCTTATTCTTCAGGTCGCGGAGCTCCGGTCGACGATCTTCGAGCTCAGTTCGACGTTTTCTGTCTGATGTTCAATCCAATCTCTGAGCTCAGGTCGACGATCATAGAGCTCAGATCGACGTTTTTCCTGAAAGATCGACAACTTTGAGGATTCAAATTCAGTCAGCTTTTGGAATGTTTTTCAAATTCTCTCAGCATTTATTTCAAGAGATCTGCTAGCCGCTTTCATTTATTCTGGAGCAAGTTTCAAGGGATTTATCAGAGAATGTTTATTGGACTTTCCTCCAGAAGACAAAACATTTATGGAAGACATTTATTGACTGCTAACGGCTATCTTGGATAAAGGATCATCAGAGAATAAAACATCCTACAGCAGATCAAGACAATCTATATATCACTCAATACAGACATACACAGATAGTTAGAAAAACTCAGAGGAAAATCAAGTGATCAATCCTGAAAAGTTTGATTGAATATTGTCATACTGAAAAGTGATCATAACTTCAACATCAAGGACTCCAAACAATTCATATTTCAGCCTCTGCTGAAACCATCTTCTGCTGGAGATCTGAAGTTTCTGAAGACCTATCACCCTAGCAAAGCTCTCATCTCTGAACCATCTACATCTCAGGGGGAGCTTTGACAACACAATCAATCCACTAAGTATTCTCTCAGTGATTGAGACAGAGAAGACAACTTCACCTCTTCCTTTTTCTTTTCCTGCTATAAAAGGGTTATCAAGACTCCCTTCAAAAGTTTTGAGTCTGGTTCTGAGAGCCTTGTCAAAACTCAGTGGTGGCAATACACCTGATCAAAAAATCCAGTTTGGTTTTTGAGCACCTTATCAAAAGCTCATTGGTGCCCAGGACACCTGATCAACTCATCCTGCAATGGATTCCTACCAAGGGTGGTAGAAGAGTGGATGTACCCAGGTTTTTGGGGAACCACTATAGCTCCTTGTGTCTTCTGGTTTCTTGTGCATATTCTTTGCTGTGTACTGTGGTTTTTATTTTTACTGCTTTAGTTTTATTTCTACATCAAAGCACCTTACACCTATACATAAATTAAGCCTTTACTGCTGTGCATTTTTAAATTGTAAATTTACTTTAAAATACTCTATTCACCCCCCCCCCCCCCCCCTCTAGAGTTAAGATAGATCTTACCCTCACCTTCAATTGGTATTAGAGGGAGGTTGGTTGTTCATACAGGCTAACACCTGAACCAAAAGATCCTTGATAAGATCAATCTTTTAAGAGGGTTATTTTCATTATATTTAATTTTATATAAAGACATGGCACAGAACAAAGATTATTCAAGCTCTAGGCCTCCAGTGTGCAATCTATCCAAGTTTGCACATTGGAAAGCAAGGATTAGACTTTATATGAATTCTATTGATGAAGACATATTTAATTCTGTTTTGATAGTGTGCCTAAGTCCACCAGCAAACACAAGTACAAGTGTTGTTCCACCTCCTTCAGGAACAGATGCTGAAATAAAGAAGTGGAAGACTGTAGATACCAAGGCCATGAATATCTTGTCTGATGAGATATTTCAGAAGGTAGCTGAATGCAACTCAGCTAAAGAAATTTGGGACAAACTCTCTGAAATTGTCTCAGGAACTGCTGATGAAAGGAAAGACAGGAGATCCCATCTTATAAGCCAATATGAGAATTTCAAAAAGGGAGAAGCTGAATCAGTGGCTGACATGTACAACAGACTAAGTCTGATTGTCAATGAGTTAAAGACTCTGGATAAAGAAATCTCATTGACTGAGCTGAATGACAAAATCCTAATGTGCTTCCACAGCACTTGGGATTCAAGAATCTGGCCAATCAAAGATGCCAGAAGTCTAAATGAGATTACAACTGAAGCTCTCCTGGGCAAGCTCAAATCTTATGAGTTGCTCATTAAAAATAGAGAAGAAGAACAGAAGGCTGCCTCACCAGCCACAAGGAAAGAGAAGACCATAGCCTTCAAAGCTACAGAAGAGGAGCCTGAAGATAAAGCAACAGGAAATGATAAGCTCCTAAGTCTACTGGCCAAAAGATTCTACAAAATGGCCAGAAAAGACTTCAGAAAGAGATCATACAAGGGACATGATAAGCCAAGGTATGATAAATCAAATAACAACAAAGAAATTATATGTTTTGGTTGCAGAAAACCAGGCCATATTGTGCCTGGATGTCCAGAAAACAAAAACAAGGACAAGAAAGATAGAAGAGAAAGAAGAAAGGAGAAAGACTTCAAGAAGAACACCTCAGACAAACCCTCTTACAGTAAGAACACACATACAAGGAAGGGATTTGTTGCTAAGACATGGAGTAAAACTGAAGAGGATTCTGAAGCCTCATCCAGCTCCAGTGATGATGAGGATGATGCTAATGAAAAGGAATTTTGCATGATGGCTATCAATGCCTCTCAAACAGATTCAGAAGCAGAAGAGCCAGAATCAGATTCAGAAGTTCAACTAGAAGAAGATCAGGTAATCAATTCATTTGATTTCAGTTATGAGGACTTTAGACATGAGTTTAAAGTATTATGCCTAGATCTGTTGGAGTCTGAGAAGGAAATCACTTCCCTCAGAAAACAACTGTCTGAGTATAGCACTTTAAAATCAGAGAACCTCAAACTCTCTGAAGAGTTAGAATGCTATAGGGAAGAGATAGATTCACTAAAGAGTGAACTATCCAAGGCCAAGCAGTTTGAAGAATCCCTTAATGGGAGAAGCATCAAACTAATGGATATCACAAGCACAGTGAACTCTAGACTTAATAGTACACTGGGCTTGGGAGCTTCATCCAGCCAGCCTATAGTTCTGACAACTCCAATCAAATTTATCTCTGATAAAGGGAAGGAAGTTGTAGAGGTAGCTAGGAAGAATGCAGATTTGCCAAAGAAAAATATAGTTCAATAGAATGCGTCGAACAGAGCTCGACAATCGTCGAACGGCGCTCGACGATCCAAGAAACGATCGTCGAACTCAGCTCGACGACACCTGATCTCTGAACTCCAGGACAGTCGATCTTCGAACAGAGATCGACGATCTGACCCAAGATCGTCGACCTCAACTCGACGATCGTCGAACAGAAATCAGGAATTTGAACAATCCTTCAAAGGTACATCTAGATTCAATCCTAGAAGTCCTACATCCCAAGGTTTCAACCCCTATACTGAATGGTAGTACCTCCTAGGAGATACCATCCTGAAGGTTATAAGAGTCAACCTGTGATGTCTTTCATTTCTGAATTTAAGGGATATCAACCTAGGCCCAAGATAAACTGGGTCAAAAACATATAAGCTATTTATGTGCAGGTGAAGACCTATCCAACATCAAACCAGCCATGGTATCTGGATAGTGGGTGCTCAAAGCACATGAAAGGGAACAAGGACAACTTCACATCCTTTAAAGCCAAGCTTGGACCCAAAGTAATTTTTGGTGATTCAAACTTTGGAACAACAAAAGGATATGGTGCAGTCCAAATTGGAACAGTCACCTTCAAGAAAGTAGCTTATGTTGAAGGACTCAAGCATAACTTGATAAGTATCAGTCAACTTTGTGATGAAGGATATCAAGTGACTTTCAACAGAGCTATATGCAAGGTCAAGACAGAGGACAACACAACTGTGTTGACAGGTAACATTTACTTAGTAGATTTTCATTCATCTAAAGTAGATATTTGCCTGTTCAATTCCATATCTAGACCTAATATTCTATGGCATTAGGACATATTAACCTTAGAACCATTGCTAGGCTATCCAAGGACAACCTTGTTAGAAGACTACCTTCTGGCCCCTACAAGAAAGAAGGACTTTCAAGTCTTGTCAATTACGCAAGCAAACTAAAAATAGTTTTAAATCAATTAACAAGAGTGATTCACCTAGGATTTTGTATCTGTTACACATGGATCTTTTTGGACCCATTACAGTACAAAGCTTAGGAGGGAAATCCTACACTTTAGTGGTTGTAGATGACTTCTCAAGATTCACATGGGTGTTCTTTCTGAGGAAGAAGTCTGATAACTTCAAGTGTTTGACAGAGTTTCTCAAATGCATACAGATTGAGTTCAACACTCACATTACCCTAATCAGAAGTGATCTTGGGACAGAGTTTGATTCTCTTCTTATGCAAGAGTTCTGTCAGAGTGAAGGGATCAGGCATACATTCTCAGCTCCTAGAACTCCTCAACAGAATGGGGTAGCTGAAAGGAAAAATAGAACCCTAATTGAATTTGCAACTACATTATTGACAGATGCTCACATTCCTCTATCCTTTTGGGCTGAGGCAGTGAACACCTCCAATTATGTGTTGAATAGAAGTCTAATACACAAACTGAAGGGCAAGACTCCCTATGAATTGCTCAAAGGGAAGAAACCTAAAGTAGACTAATTTATAGTTTTTGGTTGCACTTGCTATATTCACAATAATGACAAGAGATATTTAGCAAAATTTCAAGCAAAAGCTGATGAAGGAGTGTTTCTGGGATACTCCATGATCAGTAAATCTTATAGGGTTTATAATAAAATTACTCTAAAAATAGAAGAATCTGTTCATATTTCCTTTGATGAAACTAATATGTCTTTCAAGGAGAAGAATGCTTCTACCATAGAACAATTGCAGGTACATTCTCTAGCTGAAGACTTGGACAGATTGCAAGTTACTCAAAAGGATGAAAGTAGTGAAGATGAAGAAGCTGCTCCACATCTGGAAGAAAATCTTCTTGAAGAGCCAGTTGCTGTCCCACAAGAGGAAACAGCAACACAGGTTGGTGAACAATCAACACCACCTGTTGATTTAGTAACATCAAGAGATCATGCAATCTCCCAAGTGATTGGAAACATCTCAGCTGGTGTGCAAACTAGAAATCAGGTCAACCAAAACCTGATGCACACTTGCTTTCTCTCTCAAATTGAACCTCAATCAATTCAAGATGCAGAGCAAGATCCACACTGGATCATTGCAATGCAAGAGGAGTTGCATCAATTTGAAAGAAACAAAGTCTGGGAACTAGTGCCTAAGCCAAAGGATCAATCCATTATTGGAACAAAATTGGTGTTCAGAAACAAATTGGATGATCAAGGAATTATTGTAAGGAACAAGGCAAGGCTAGTTGCTCAAGGATATTCTCAAGAAGAGGGGATAGACTATGACCAGACCTTTGCACCAGTTGCAAGGTTAGAGGTCATAAGAATCTTCCTGGCTTATGCTGCTTATAAGGGATTCAAAGTCTACCAAATGGATATGAAGAGTGCTTTTCTCAATGGGGAGATCAAAGAAGAAGTCTATGTCAGACAACCCCCAGGTTTTGTCTCTCCAACTCATCCTGATTATGTTTTCAAACTGCATAAAACATTATATGGTCTAAAGCAAGCTCCTAGAGCACTGTATGAGACCCTAGCATGCTTTCTTCTGGAAAATGATTTTATTAGGGGGAGAGTAGACCAAACTCTTTTTATTAGAACCCATAAGTCCCATACCCTACTAGTATAAATTTATGTAGATGATATTATATTTGGTTCTACTGATTCAAACTTGTGCAAAAAGTTTTCCAAACTTATGCACTCTAAATTTGAAATGAGTAGCATGGGTGAGCTATCCTTCTTCTTAGGATTGCAAGTCAAACAACATGCTGAAGGCATATTTATTTCTCAAACCAAGTATGCAAAAGAACTGGTTAAGAAATTTGGTATGTCTGATGCATCATGTATGAAAACACCCATGCCTACCAATGTTGTATTGGATGCTGATGAATATGGGAAACCAGTTGATCAGACAACATATAGAGTAATGATTGGCTCTTTATTGTACCTTACAGCTAGTAGGCCTGATATAATGTTTGCTACATGTATATGTGCTAGATTCCAAGTTAGCCCTAGAGAGTCACACTTAACTTTAGTAAAGAGGATTCTTAGGTATGTTAAAAGCTATCCAAATCTAGGACTCTGGTATCAAAAAGATTCAGCATTTGACTTAACTAGATTTTAGGATGCTGATTATGCTGGATGCAGAATAGACAGGAAAAGCACCAGTGGAACTTGTCAGTTTCTTGGTGATAGACTTGTCTCATGGTTTTGTAAGAAACAAACATCTGTGTCAACTTCAACTGCTGAAGCTGAATATATGGCTGCAGGCAGTTGTTGTTCACAAATATTGTGGATTCAAAATCAACTCCTAGACTATGGTTACAACTTAGAGAAGTCTAAAATATTTTGTGACAACACTAGTGCTATTTTCATTGCACAAAATCCAGTCCTCTATAGTAGGACAAAACACATAGAAATTAGGCATCATTTTCTAAGGGATAATGTTGAGAAAAATAAAATTGAACTTCAATATATCCCAACTGATTTGCAAAGGGGAGATATTTTCACAAAGCCTTTGGATGAAAAGAAACACAACTTATTTCTCAATCAGTTAGGCATGTTAGATGGAGGAAGCCTAAAATAAATTACAAGATTTTAAAAAGCTAAAAACAGACCAAGATTAAGCTAAAAACTCATTTCTTTTTGTGTCTGTAGGATAGTTTCTGTCTCTGAACTGCGCTCGACGTTTTCCCCAGAAATCGTCGAACGTTGATCGACGGTTTCCCGAAAAACGTCGAACGGAGATCGACGTTTTCCCAAAACGTCGACCGGAGTTCAGAGCTTGTCAAATAGTTGTATACTATCTCTTTCAGGCCTTCGATCGTCGAACTGAGCTCGACGTTCTCTAGATCGTCGAACTGAGATCTACGATGTTGAAGACCTTTCCGCTTCCCTTAGGAGTCCTGGTCGTCGAACGGAGATCGACGATCCTTCCTTTTTCGCGTCGAACCCTAATATAAAATCATTTTTTGGCCGCGGCTCGTCGTTTACGCTTTCATACTCTCTACAAATTTTTCTCTTTCCCTCCAAACTCTCTACACTTGGTCGTGTTTGTTGAATCTTTGCAGGTACAGATGGCAATGTCGGTCGCCGCTCTCTCCAAAATGAAATTTAATACAGTCTTTGACATAGATATAAATCCTTCGATGACAGCGATCAGCGATTCAAAGATATTCTGAATCTCTTCCGCGAACAGCAGTTAGTTCAGTTGATGACCACCAGAATAAAGATTGCAGCAGATGAAGTAAAAGAATGGGTTTTTACTGCCACCAATGAGAATGAAAACTCTATAGTCGGCACCATCAATGGAACTCATGTACCAATGTCCCCCGCTCTTTTGACAGAAGTATTCACCTTAAGTACTGGGAATGACTCCATTGATTTGTCCGGAGAGGAATATGATTCGTTGTTAGATCGAATGGGTCACTCTGCTGTGAACCCTAATAAACTGCTGAAAAAGAATTTATCTATTGAATTTCAATTTTTGGCTGATGTTGTTGGGAAAGTGCTTCTAGCAAAGCACTCAGCTCATGATACAATCTCAAGGTATCAGTTATGCTTAATGGGAGCTTTAGTTGATAAGAAATATCTGGATTGGGGATCAATCTTCTTTAATTTGATAAAGAAGAAAATTAGCAAAAGCTGTGTCAGTTTGGGGAGGATTATAGGGGTTTACCTACATCACAGGTGCCCTGATCTGCTAGTTTCAAGTGGGATGCACATCAATGCATCCAAAAGGCTCACCTGTGCCCTTTTCAGCAGGTGGGACAGGCAGATTATCAACCCCAACAGGGCTGCTGCATCAACATCTGCTTCAGGCACAAGGACTGCCTCAGTCACTCCTCCTCAGGTCTCTGCCCCAGCAGAAGATTTGCCTGCTTCTCCTCCTCCTCCAGTTGTCTCTGCCTCAGTCTCCATATCAACCACACCACTCATCTCAACCATAGCCATATCTTCTGCCATTACAATCTCATCACCTATTTCACCTCCTCTAGCCACTACCTCAGAACCATTCCACCCTATGTACTACTATCCACCTGTCATCACTCCATCATTTCATCTTCTGGATGACTCCTTCATGGATGATTCTCCTCCCACTCCTCCTGAGATTCCATCTACATCTTCCTACCAACAACTTCAACAGGACATACTCTCTCAATCATCCTTCACCCCATCCTTTTCCTCTCCCATATCATCCATCTCCACTCCAGTAACATCAATCTCAACAATTCCTACTACTGAGCCATCCATCCCTATACCTCCTACCTCCACACCATCCATTCCATCAGTCCCAGCCAACATCATTCCAGCTACATCAACTCCTACCTCTACTCAATCCCCTCTTGAGCATGTAGATATTTCAGCCTTGGCAGACAGGTTGTATGAGCTGCTAGCCCCCAGGCTAACCTCATTGTTGGAGACCACCTTGGCTCCACTTTTGAAAAATGTTCAGGAGCTATCTACCAGGCTATCTCCCTTCCACTCCTCTCAGGCAATCCCTTCCTCTGGGAGCCTTGATCCAGTTTTCACTGAATCCAGGCAGGGGGAGATGCCTAATGAAGCTCTGGATTTTCCTGAGGCTGCTGAAGTTTCAGAACCTGCTCCAGTATTTGCAGTGGATCTTCAGAGCCTGCTGTCAATTTTTGATACTGTGTACTTCAATTCTCTGCCAGTTCAACAAGTTGAAGACCTTACTAAGACCATTGTGCCTATTTTAGAATGTGATCCCAGCCTGATTGCATCATATGTCAACTCTTTCAAGGCTGAGGATGTTGTTGCTTCTATTTTTACTGCTATTGCTGCTACTGCTGTTACATCTATTGGATCTTCTGACATTGAAATGCTGTCTATTGTTGCTGATGTTGTTGCTGTTGACGAACTTGCTACTTATCTGGAAGAACCTGAACCTGCTGCTCCAATTACTTCTGCTCCTATTGCTGTTTCAATAAGTTGTGTTTCTGCTACTGCTCCTGCTCTGACTCCTGAACAACTGAAACAACAAGAGAAGTACATCAAAAGCATTGATGATCTGTATGATAGACCCCAGAGCTCAGAAAGTGATCAGTTTCACACTGACTCTGATGACTCTTCTGGTACCATTGCAAAGAAAAGGAAGGTCAGAAGCAAGGCCATGATGAAGGTCCCTCCTGCTAAGGCCAAGGATGGTAATGATATACCCTACTATATTCTGCATGATTACCAGATAACTGAACCATGGATGCAATATTCTAAAAACCAACTAAAGGCCATGAAGAAGAAAAGAAAGTTTGATATGTATGAGAAAGGTTCATCCCAGTTTCAGCCTCCTCCTCCTCCTCCAGATTCAGGATCAGGTGGAGGCTCAGCTTCTCAAACCTCAGCTCCAAAGCAAAGTTCCTCCCAATCCTCTCAAAGATATCATCCCAGGGGGCAATATCAAAGAGGTTATCAGTACAGAAGGGGACAATATAGAGGAAATCAAAGAGAACACAGATTTCAAGCAAGGGAAGGACAAAGACACATGGACTCAACTCAAGGTCCTTTCCCTTATAAACTCAGAGAAACTGTTGATACAAGAACTCCTACTGCTTCAGAAACTGTCAACAGATATGAGCCTGCAGTTCCTTTTGAAGATCCAGAGAACAATCCTTTATCTTGAACTGCTAGGATGCAAGAACTGGCTGCCTTAGATCAGCTGAAGAAGGCCAGAGAACAAGGGAAAGACACTTCCAACATTACAACCTTGTTAGATCAAAGAAAGGCAGAACTGGAAAGGTATGCATCAAGGAAATTCTTTGACCCAGTGGACTACATGAAGCTGCATCCTGAGGCTGTGGTTCCCAGGGCTAGATATCAAACCTCCTTAGGTGCAGAGGATGATAGAAGGTCAAAGAAAGAAGCTCTAAATCCCAACATGGAAATCTTATTTAAGAAGGGAAGTGAAAAGAAATGACATTTGTAAGCAGACAGTATACTCATTTTGAACATTTGCTGAAATTCCATCTGATTGCTGCTATGTTGCATGATCTGCTCTATTGTGTTAGATTTTTTTTGTTTTTCTGTATGTTGATTTTGTATTTATTACTGAGTTCTGTAAATAGTAATCCTAACCCAAATATGGGGAGATTGTTGGAACACCCTATTACTAATTTGGGCAAGGATCACTATGTTTTTAGGAAATCAGTTTGACCTAGATGTATAGTTGAAAAGGTCAAGTTAGAATGAGTCTAGGACTTAGAATTTAGGTTTGAAGCTGCCCCCAGGACCATTCAAGGATTCAGACTTAGAGCTGAGGCAAAGATAATTATCGTCGAGCTTAGGTCGACGAAACGTCGAACTCCGTTCGACGCTCTCTCAGCTCAACTCTGCAAAATCGTCGAGCTCCGGTCGACGATCTTCGAGCTCAGATCGACGATCTGCCTTCAGCTTATTCTTCAGGTCGCTGAGCTCCGGTCGACGATCTTCGAGCTCAGATCGACGATCTGCCTTCAGCTTATTCTTCAGGTCGCTGAGCTCCAGTCAACGATCTTCGAGCTCAGTTCGACATTTTTTGTCTGATGTTCAATCCAATCTCTGAGCTCAGGTAGACGATCGTAGAGCACAGATCGACATTTTTCCTGAAAGATTGACGACTTTGAGGATTCAAATTCAGTCAACTTTTGGAATGTTTTTCAAATTCTCTCAGCATTTATTTCAAGAGATCTGCTAGCCGTTTTCATTTATGTTGGAGAAAGTTTCAAGGGATTTATCAGAGAATGTTTATTGGACTTTCCTCCAGAAGACAAAACATTTATGGAAGAGATTTATTGACTGCTAATGGCTATCTTGGATAAAGGATCATCAGAGAATAAAACATCCTACAGCAGATCAAGACAATCTATCTATCACTCAATACAGAAATACACAGATAGTTAGAAAAACTCAGATGAAAATCAAGTGATCAATCCTGAAAAGTTTGATTGAATATTGGCATACTGAAAAGTGATCATAGCTTCAACATCAAGGACTCCAGACAATTCATATTTCAGCCTCTGCTGAAACCATCTTCTGCTGGAGATCTGAAGTTTCTGAAGACCTATCACCCTAGCAAAGCTCTCATCTCTGAACCATCTACATCTCAGGGGGAGCTTTGACAACACAATCAATCCACTAAGTCTTCTCTCAGTGATTAAGACAGAGAAGACAACTTCACCTCTTCCTTTTTCTTTTCCTGCTGTAAAAGGGTTATCAAGACTCCCTTCAAAAGTTTTGAGTCTGGTTCTGAGAGCCTTGTCAAAACTCAGTGGTGGCAAGACACCTGATCAAAAAATCCAGTTTGGTTTTTGAGCACCTTATCAAAAGCTCATTGGTGCCCAGGACACCTGATCAACTCATCCTGTAGTGGATTCCTACCAAGGGTGGTAGAAGAGTGGATGTACCCAGGTTTTTGGGGAACCACTATAGCTCCTTGTGTCTTCTGGTTTCTTTTGCATATTCTTTGCTTTGTGCTGTGGTTTTTATTTTTACTGCTTTAGTTTTATTTCTACATCAAAGAACCTTACACCTTTACATAAATTAAGTCTTTACTGCTGTGCATTTTTAAATTGTGATTTTACTTTAAAATACTTTATTCACCCCCACTCTAGAGTTAAGATAGATCTTACCCTCACTTTCAGACACTCCATCATCTTCTACTACTTTCTCTGCTACTCTCTCTCTTTTGCTTCTACTTCTGTGTATACTTTTAGTTATTTGGGTACTGTGTCCAAGCTTACTGGCCCAAACTACCCTGATTAGAGTGTATCTTGTCTTTCTTTTACGCTCTCAGCATAAGCGCTCTCATTTGACTGATGACCCCCCACCTGTTAGCTCAGCCACTTATGATGATTTGGATGCTTCTGATGCCTTGGTCCGTACTTGGTTGGCTAACAGTTTGTCTAATAAATGTCTTCTTGTCATCAAACATGATCAAACTGTCAAAGTTGCATGGAGTCATCTTGCATCTCTATATTCCAAGGGGGCTCAGACTTCGTGCATCTATACTCTATATGTGGATCTCTTTGCTCGTCCTGTTATGATCCCTGTTGCTGCTTATCAGGAGGTTCAGAGTCTTGGGGCTGAACTTCTTCAACATTGTCCATTTTCTGCTGATCTTGCTGAGCAATAAAAACATTTTCAGGAACTTATTATAGTTTGCTACTTGCTTCGTCTTCCTGATTCGTATGACATGATTCGTTAGTAGATTCTAGGAGAGGTGGATACTCCGACTCTCGATGCTACTGCTGCTCGCATTTCTACTGTTATAACTCTGCATCAGTGTCCTTTGCTTCCTTCTCCTTCTTCTGATATTGTTGCTCATCCTACATGTCAGGACAATTCTGGTAGTCAAGGTGGTCGTACTAGAGGCCGTGGTTATTATTAATTTCTCTGCTCTCATTGTGGCAAAGTTGGCCACTTGGTTGATCGTTGCTGGGTCAAGCATCCTCACATTCGTCCTGCTTCTGCTGATTCTGCCAAGAAGTCCACTACTTCTCTTGCTACTTATGGTGCTGCTCAGTTAGCTACCACGGGTAGGTGGCTTATTGATTCTGGTGCTACTAATCATATGACAAAGAATTCTCGGCTTTTTTCTTCTCTTGACCAAAGTACCCGGTTACCTCCGGTTCTTATTGCTGATGGTTCTCCATCACCAGTTCATGGGTCTAGCACAGTGCATGTTACTCATTCTCTTCAGCTTCAGGACACTCTCTATGTCCTAAACTTTCCATGCAATCTACTTTCTGTTACTGCTCTTTGTAAACAGTTGTACTGTAAATCTATATTTACTGCTTCTACTTGTTCCTTTCAGGTTCCTCTGTCCAAGGAGATGACTGCTACTGGGACTAAAAGCGGCGGCTTATTCTATTTTGATACTTCTTATTCCTTTTCTGCCTCCTCTCCTTTGCTTCAGTGGCTTCTTCGGCTCGGACATCCTCCTCCTCGGATTCTTTATCAGCTTTTGCCTGATTTACCTCGGGGACATTCGTCTATTCGTTATGAAGCTTGTCAGTTTGGCAAACATCACAGATCTACTTTTCCTGCTAAAAATGGACGTAGTTCTTCTCGTCCTTTCGAAATTGTACATTCTGATATATAGGGCCCTGCTCCTACTCAAATTGTTGGTAGGGGTAGTTTACATTTTGTGACTTTTATTGATGATTTTTCTCATTATACATGGTTATATTTTCTCCGAGAACTCTCTGAAATTTTTTCTATTTTCACTACATTTTATAATGAGAGTCATACACAGTTTGATAATTCTATTAAAATACTTCGGTCTTATAATGCTAAAGAGTATCTTAGTCATCAATTTACATCATTTTGTATAGATCATTGTATTATTCTTCAGACCACTTGCCTTTATGCATTGCAACAAAATGGTGTTGCTGAACGAAAGAATCGTCATCTTCTGGATGTGGCTCATAGTCTTCTTACTCATATGCATGTTCCCAAGTCATATTGGGGTCATGATGTTCTTCTCTCATGCTTTCTTATTAATCGAGTTCCTTCGTCGGTTATCGATGGGAAAACCCCTTTTTCTATCTTGCATCCTAATGTGAATCCTTTTCCTTTGCCTCCACGTGTATTTGGGTGCGCTGCATTTGTTCACTCTCCTTCTGGTCATGAAAAACAGTCGCCACGCTCGATCAAATGTGTTTTTCTGGGTTATTGTCCAACACAGAAAGGATACCGGTGTTATGATCATGTTCTCTGCCGCCAGTATGCTTCTGCCGATGTTAGTACTATATTTAAGGATATCCCATTCTTTTCACCTTCCTCCATTCTTCCTACTTCTGATGATCAAGTCTCTTTTCCTCTTGTGTCGGCCCCTTGTCCCGAGCCTGTCATTCCTTCTTCTCCTTGTGATTCTCCTGCTCTTTCTAATTCATATTTTGAGCTGCTGCCAACAGCTCCGGGTACGCTAGTCTCTCCTTCGGATGGAACTACGCAAGTAGACAAGACAGATCTTGATCTTCCGATTGCTCTCCGGAAGGGTGTCCGTTCATGCACTCAACACCCTCTTGTTGGTGTGGTGTCTTATACACGGCTGTCTCCTTTGGCAAAAAGTTTTGCTCTTGCCCTCTCGGCAATTATTCTTCCTGCGTCTTATCGTGATGCTTCTGTTATTCCACATTGGAAAGCTACTATGGATGAGGAGATGAAAACTCTGACTGAACTGGGTACTTGGTCTCTTGTTCTTACTCCTCCTGGTGCTGATGTGATTGGGTGTCGCTGGGTCTTTGTCATCAAGTATCTTCCTAATGGTATTGTTGATCGATACAAAGCTCGGTTTGTGGCTAAAGGATTTACGCAAACTTATGGTATGAATTTCTTTGATACATTCTCTCCTGTTGCCTGCATTACTACTATCTGTATCCTTTTTTCTGTGGCTATGAATAGATATTTAGAAATGTCTCAGTTGGATGTCAAGAATGCCTTTCTCTATGGTGATTTGAATGAGATAGTTTATATGGAGAAACCTCCTGGGTATATCGCTCAGGGGGAGTCTCAGGTGTGTAATTTGAAGAAAGACATCTATGGTCTTAAGCAGAGTCCGAGAGTTTAGTTTGACAAGTTCAATGAGGTTATTTTTATTGTTGGATTTATTCAAAGCGCTGTAGATCACTCTTTATTTATTCGGAAGACCTCGTCCTGTCTTGTAATTCTGGTATTATATGTGGATGATATTCTTCTTATAGGGGATGAGAGGAAAGGAATTTATATGACAAAGCAGCATCTGCTCTGGCATTTTATTAGAAAGGATATGGGGTCTCCTTAGTACTCTTTAGGGATCGAGATATCTCAAAAACCTGATTTTATCGTTCTTTCATAGCGAAAGTATGCATTGGATCTTTTACAAGAGATAGGTCTTCTTGGATCCAAACCTTCTGGCTCTCTAATGGTTGTGGGAGATGACAAATTCTGGAGTGAGACCTCTACTCTTCTTGAAGATGTCACCAAGTACAGACGTCTTATTAGTAAACTCATCTATCTAATGGTTACAAGACCAGATATTTGCTATGCGGTAGGGAGAGTAAGTCTATTTATGCAAGCTCCTAGGGCATGTCATATGCAGTCAGCTCTGAAGAATCTCGAGTATATGAAAGTGCACCAGGTAACAGGCTCTTATTCATGAAAAGTGGACATTTAAAAGTAGAGGCTTATTCTGACGCAAGCTACACAAATAAAAAGGGTGACATGAAGTCAACATCTGTTTTTTACACATTCGTTGGAGGAAATCTGGTCAATTGGAAGAGCAAGAAGCAGGCTGTAGTTGTCAGATCAAGTGTAGAAGCAGAGTACAGAAGCATGGCTCTGACTGCTTGTGAGCTGAAGTGGCTCCGGACTCTCTTGCTGGATTTGGGAGAGTTTTATAATCACCCCCTACCGATGTTCTGTGATAATAAAGCAGCTATATATAATTCGAAGAATCCGATCTTTCATGAGAGAACGAAGCATATCGAGTATGATTGCCATTTTATTAGAGAAGAGATTCTGAAGAATCAGATATGTACGTCGTTCGTTACCTCTGATAAGGAGCTGGCTAATTTCATCACGAAACCGATTACTTCATTCACAGAAGTCTATAACAAGCTGGGCATGGTTGACATATATTCTCCAGCTTGAGGGGGAGTGTTGGAACTCAGTTCAAGCGGTTAGCCGTTCTAGCTACAGTGGCCTGTCTAGTTGGGCTTCTAGCTATTTGGTACAGCGAGTTATTGGGATGGTTGTCCAGCGAGCTAGTTTGAGGCTGCAGTTATTTCTTAGTTGATTAGCCGCAGCGGTCTGGTGAAGCCGCAACAGTTTGTATGGAGCCGCATCAGTGATCTGTGGTTAAACTGCATCGGCCTGGCAGGAGGTCGCAGCTATGGTTTAGGTGTTAGCCACAGCGGTCTTGTGAAGTCACAATGGTCTGATTGAAGCTGCAGTAGTGAAGTGGTGGGTATCTGCACTGTAGTCAGGCGGTAACCCGTAGGTGTAGCCTGGCGGCTTGTCTGGCAGTCTTCCAAAGATTACGGTAGTCTTCTCTAGTGGCCGCAGGATGCATTATTGTATTTTGTGTAGTGTGTGTTTTGTATATGTCAAATCGCACAAGCCGCACGACTAAAGTTTAGTCCCCCATCGTTTATTGTACATTTTTACTCTCTCACCTCCCCCATTTTCTATAAATAAGGGGGCAAACTTATGTAATGATTTTCTTTTTGGAGCAATAAAATTTGTGGTTTATTTACCTCTTGTCCATTTCTCTCTCATTTTTTACTTTCACAAGAGTATGAGAAACAGCTGATGTTATGACTTAGTATCTGGAATTTCTTAGCAATGAAGTTTTTTCCCTACAAGGGTATCTAGGATACCCTTATGTGTCTTCTAAATTTCTCCCCTCTCATTTTTATTTCCTATTAAGGGGCATTCAACAACAATATGACATGTTCATTTGCATCCATATCAAATAATATTAGTAGAAACTTGCTTGTTATGCTTAGAGTCATACACGCATTCTTTGTACATGGGCTTCTCTATGTTGTAGCTGGACTTCCTTTGAGCTGGAGGAGTAGGGTCTCTTCTTCCACTACTTCTTTTTGGTGAGCATCCTATTGAAATGCTTAATGACCATGGCTAGGTATTTATTAAATAGCTCTGATTCAAAGGTGTTGGATTCAGAGTCCTCTGATCCTATAGATTCACATGGAGAAATAGGAGTCTCCACTCTACTCTTCTTGGAGCTTTTTGCATTGAAAGACACAATCTTCTCATTATTGTTTGTTGGTGGAGACGACGAACCACAGCTTGCTGAAGACCCTCCCTCGTCTCCAACAAAGGACTCGCGTCGCCATGGTGCCCACTCGGGGCGACGTTATAATCTCCGCCCTTGGCTCAAGCCCGTCTAATCCTTTTATTTATGTCATTTTATTTATCGTATTTATTGTGCCACTTGTTTAGGCATTTTATTAGTCTTTTTAAGTTTAAAACAAAACAAACATTATTAGCTTTATTTTCATTTTGGGCTGCTAATAGCCGGATGATGGTTGTAAGCCTATATATAGGCATAGGATGTTTCCTTTTGAAGTATTGAAGAAGAATTTTGAAAACCCTAAACCTATCTCTCTATTTCTCCTCTTCTTAGCCGCCCCCTACTCTCTCTCCCTTCCCCCTCACTAATTCGGCCTCCCCCCTCTCTCTATTCCCAAAAGCTGCCCCTTCCTCTCCCCTTTCTCCCCTCTCCCTATCTACATCCTCGACACCATCTCCTCCTCAGAAGCCGCCCCCTTACCCGACTGCCCTCCTTCAACCCGATCGGCCGACCACCCTCTCCCACCCATCTTGGCCGACTACCTCCCTTTGGGTGGAGGTGGAGTATTTCTTGCTCCGAGGAACTTGGAGACGGCGTGACGCGGTGACGGCGGAATCTCTTACTCCATCCGGCACAACTCCGGCGGAGCCGCGGGCGAGTGATCCCTTGGTAAAATAGTCGGAATCATCCATTCCACTTGGGTAACGATTCTCTCCACTTCCGTGTGTTTCCCTCTTGATTTTTCTAGTGGCTGGAGTAATTTTAGCGTTGCTTGCGAATCGTTGATTTTTCGTGGGTTTTGCTTTAAGTGTTGCAACATCACTACGCTTTATTTCCGAAAAGGGTTTGGCGAACCCCGCACCTTTTTGTTGGGGAAGATCTACCGTTTCTCGATCGTGTTTTCGGGTAGATCTTCTTTGGTACAACATCGCTCGTCCGGACCGGGTGGGTCCCTTTTGCTAGAAAGGATAACGACCTTTAGCCGCTTGTCCGATCTTTCCGACGGTGTGGCTACCGTGTTGGTTTACTTGTTTAGTTTGCATAATAGTGCGCTGCGTTTTAGTTTGTGTGGTTGTCATCGTGGGTGGTAGACGTCTCGCGCGTTAGAACGCTAAAGTAGTCACGTAGGCGGATAGTGGCCTGCATCAATTTGGTATCAGAGGGAGGTTCTTGTCAGTTTCTTAATTGACACCCCCCTGTTATTTTTGCACGTTTGTCCGCACTTCTGTTTGCACGTTTGGAGTCAAAAAAATCACAAAAAAAATTATTTCTGGTCTGCCAATAGCGGTGTAGATTTCTTATTTTTCAGCAAAAAAATCCAAATTGTTTTTTTAATAACCCTCATTTTATTTCCAGTAAGAAAATCAACAAAAAAATTATTTTTGGTAAATTGTCTAGCGGGATTAAATCCTTCTGTGGTCTGTCTAAGTCTGTTTTCTTCACTTGTGCATGCGCACTAGGCTCGGTACGGAATATCCTCCGTCGTCTTCCAATATGGATGATGACCGGCCTGAGGGTCGTGCCCTCACAGAGATTGAGGAGCTCCGTCAGGATTTCACGGAGCAGATGACGGCTATTCAGGAGGCTATTCACGCAATGGGATTACAAAAAGGAGCACCTTGTAATCAACCTCCGCACCAACGGGTGGGAGAGAATCACAATCCTTACCCCCACCCTCCTAATGAGCACGCTCCTCGAGCACCTTACGAGTTTGATCTTACTCGGGCTGTCCCAGTTAAGCCACCATCCTATGATGGATTGGGAGACCCCCAAGTCTTCCAGGACTGGGTCATGGAAATCGAGTGTTACTTCGAATGGTACGCTCTCAACGATGCGGACAAGGTGCGTGTGGCGAGAATGAAATTATTAGGGCAAGCCAAGATCTTTTGGCTGAACGAAGAGAGGCGCTTGCGAGTAGAGAATGGTGCAAGGCCCATCAGTTGGGAAGATATGAAGGCTAGGTTGACCGAGCAATACGTTCCCACGTACCATCGAACACAGATGTTCGATGATTTGGCTACCCTTAAGCAAGGGGCGAGGTCGGTTTCTGAGTACATGAGCTTGCTCAAGGATATGATGGTCCGTTGTGATGTGAAGGAGATGCCCGAGGTCACCCTATCCAGGTTCCGTAAGGGCCTCAACCCCGATATCCAAGGGAAGTTATTGTGATACGGCCACACAGACTTACACGTGACATTCAACGCTGCGTTAGATATCGAAAAACACAATGTGCTTAAGGGAAAGTCACGTCCTTTCCAGAAGGGCAAATCCATCTTAGGACCGCCCCCTGCACCCAGCTATAAGGATAAAGGAAAGTATCGGTCCTCCGATTCTTCATCCATTGTGGTGACGGCTAAAAACAATAGGAGTCCAACTGGGGAAAGAGTGCCGATAGGAAGAGTCAGCAGGACGAACATCACATGTTTTGCTTGTGGGGTTCAAGGACACTATGCTAGTGATTATCCTACAAAACCTAAGCCCCTAGCCCTGTTAGATGCCGCGGGCAGGTCTGACGACCTTACTTACGAAGCAGGTGATTTTAGTGAGTCGGACGACGTGCCGAGTGACATGGATGACGAATCCCACATGATGGTGATGAGATGTATTTTGGCCACCCCGCGGCCGTTAGACGAATGGAATAGGACAAATATCTTCACGTTAAACTTCAAGAGCGGTGAAAAATGGTGTAGGCTGATCATAGATAGCGGTAGTTGCATGAATGTCATTTCTAAATCCGCCGTGAAACGCATGTCCCTAGTTGCTGAACCACACCCTCACCCGTATAAGATAGCATGGGTGAACAAGTCATCCCTCCCCGTGGCAAAGCGTTGTCTAGTTCCCCTCACCATCAAGGCCTACACCGAATCGGTTTGGTGTGATGTCATCCCCATGGATGCGTGTCACGTCTTACTTGGGCGCCCTTGGTTGTTTGACCATGACGTCACCCACTATGGTCGGGCTAACACTTATGAATTCAAGTTTAATGGCCGCGTCATCGTCTTGAAGCCCTCTCCTCCGAAGGACCCTTCGACCCCGTCCAAGGACACCGTCATCCCAGTCGAGAAGAGAGCGTTGGGTCTTATTGGTAGGAAGGAACTTACCCGGGCTACCTTCATGGACGGAGTTCTTTATGCTTTAGTTTGCCTCCAAGTCAAGGACGATGCGGCGATATGTGAGAGCTTACCCCCGGCATTGAAGTCGCTCCTAGAAGAATTTGTGGATGTGTATCCGGACGAGCTACCGTCTGAGTTACCCCCCATGCGGGACATCCAATACGCCATCGACTTCATCCCCGGCTCCTCCCTACCCAACCTTCCCCATTATCGCCTCAATCCGTCCGCGCATTTAGAACTACAAACCCATATCTCGGAATTATTGCGAAAGGGATTTATCCGCCATAGCATGAGTCCATGTGTCGTGCCCGCCTTACTTGCCCCCAAGAAGGACGGCTCGTGGAGGATGTGTGTGGATAGCCGGGCCATAAACAAAATCTCAGTCAAGCACCGATTCCCCATCCCCCGTCTCGACGATTTGTTAGATATGTTGGTCGGCGCCACGATCTTCTCCAAGTTGGATCTTAGGAGTGGTTACCACCAGATCCGAATTAGAGAAGGGGATGAGTGGAAAACCACCTTTAAATCTAAGGAGGGCCTTTATGAGTGGTTAGTGATGCCGTTTGGGCTATCCAACGCGCCCAGCACGTTTTCTAGGATGATGACCCATGTTTTCCAACCTTACATGGGGAAATTCATTGTGGTGTACTTCGATGACATCCTGATTTTTAGCACCTCCACGCGTGATCATGAGACGCATTTAAGAATCATCCTAACCACGTTAAGATCAGAAAAATTATTCGTGAACATAAAAAAATGTACCTTCCACGTGACATCCGTCGAGTTCCTCGGTTATATCGTTAGTTCAAAGGGAATCCATGTAGACCCTAAGAAGGTGCAAGCCATAAAGGATTGGCCCGAGCCCGCCAACATTCGGGATGGCGGAGTTTCCACGGACTCGCCACCTTCTACCGACGGTTTATTAAGGATTTTAGTAGCATAATGGCCCCCGTAACCGAGTGCATGAAGAAGGGTGAGTTTTCTTGGACGAAGTCGGCCGCCAAGGCTTTTCAATTAATTAAGGCGCGCATGTCCGAAGCCCCCCTCTTGCGTCTCCCAGATTTCTCCAAGGTTTTTGAATTATCGTGTGACGCTTCGGGAGTGGGGATTGGGGGCGTATTGAGCCAAGAAGGTCACCCGGTGGGGTACTTCAGTGAGAAGCTTGCCGGCCCGAAATTGAACTATTCTAACTATGATCGGGAATTCTACGCGGTCATCTGATGCCTCCAACATTGGCGGCACTACTTGCTTCCTAAGGAGTTCGTCATCCTATCCGAACACGAGGCGCTACGATTTATCAATTCGCAGTCAAAGGTGAGCCCGCGACATGCTAAATGCGTCTCCTATCTTCAGGAGTACACATTCATCATCAAGCATCTGAAGGGTACCCTCAATCGCGTAGCGGACGCTCTTAGTCGTGTCACGTTATTACTATCCACATTAGAAATTAAGGTGGTGGGCTTTGATAGGATTAAGGACGAATATGTCCACTGCCCAGATTTCAAGGACATATATTTCACCACTCAGGATAACCTGCCCACAACCATTTCCGCATTTTACATTCGTGACGGGTATCTTTTCAACCACTCAAAGCTCTGTATTCCCCGCTCATCCCTACGTCACTTCATTGTGTGGGAACTGCATAGCGGCGGGTTAGGAGGCCATTTTGGCCGTGACAACACTATCGCGTTAGTTGAGGACAAATTTTATTGGCCCGGCCTTAAGACCATGGTTAGTAAAATCGTGGGAAGTTGTCGGGCGTGCCAGTTGGCAAAGGGGAACAAGACGAACGCGGGGCTTTATACCCCTCTCCCGATCCCTTCGACGCCTTGGGAAGACGTGAGCATGGACTTCATTCTAGGCCTTCCGATCACGTTTAGGCGTCACGATTCGATCTTAGTTGTCGTTGACTGTTTTTCCAAGATAGCTTATTTTATCGCCTGATATAAAACTAACGACGCGTCACATGTCGCTCAACTTTATTTTAAGGAGGTAGTGGGTCACCGCGGCGTCCCAAAATCGATAGTTACTGATAGGGACGTAAAGTTCACGAGCTATTTTTGGAAAACTTGGTGGAGGATAATGGGCACCAAGCTCCTATTTTCTTCGGCCTACCATCCGCAGACGGATGGGCAAACAGAGGTTGTAAATAGAAGTTTGGGTAGTCTGCTGCGCTGCCTTGTGGGAGACCACAAGGGTACATGGGATCTTATCCTTCCGCATGCTCAGTTGGCATATAATAATTCCATAAACAGGTCCACGGGTCTGTCCCCGAATGAAATTGTGCATGGCTATAAGGCCCCGGTGCCACTTGACTTGATTCCGTTATCTCCATCTTTTAAATCAAGCCAATTCGCATAAGATTTTGCCTCTCACATCCATGACCTGCATAAACACATTAATGAGACGCTTACCGCTCAATATGCGTCCTATCAAGTTCATGCCAACACACATAAACGAGCGTCTCCCCTGAAAGTCGGCGATTTAGTCATGGTCCGTCTCATCCCTGAACGGTTTCCTACGGGCACCTTAAAAAGTTAGCGGACCGGCGAGCGGGTCCTTTTCGGATCTTAAAGCAGTTAGGCGAAAATGCATTTCTTTTAGAATTACCCACTGATTGGGGTATTTTCCCTATTTTTAATGTTTCGGACTTAACGCCATATATTGCTCCGCCGCTAGAATTATCTTCCTCCCCGTTTACATCTACTACAGATTCTCTTGTGCGTAAGACTGAGTGGGGTACGGGATCACTCGTTCCGTCGGTCTCCAAAGGAGGTACGCCGTATGTTGATGACTTAGATTTCCCCCCGTTACTGCCTAATGCTTTTCCCAGGTTTGCCAGGACAGCTTTCTTGCCCGACAGGATTCTACAGGATGATGTACTTCCAACTCTGGATGGCGACGTGCGACGTTTCTTGGTTCGTTGGCATGGTCGCCCCACCTCGGATGACTCTTGGCTCCCGGAATCCGAGGCCGCGCTCTTGGATGATGCTCTTCTACGACGATATCTGCAGGACAACTCATCAGTGATGAGTCCTTTTAAGGGGGGAGGATTGGTGGAGACGACGAACCACAGCTTGCTGAAGACCCTCCCTCGTCTCCAACAAAGGACTCGCGTCGCCATGGTGCCCACTCGGGGCGACGTTATAATCTCCGCCCTCGGCTCAAGCCCGTCTAATCCTTTTATTTATGTCATTTTATTTATCGTATTTATTGTGCCACTTGTTTAGGCATTTTATTAGTCTCTTTAAGTTTAAAACAAAACAAACATTATTAGCTTTATTTTCATTTTGGGCTGCTAATAGCCGGATGATGGTTGTAAGCCTATATATAGGCATAGGATGTTTCCTTTTGAATTATTGAAGAAGAATTTTGAAAACCCTAAACCTATCTCTCTATTTCTCCTCTTCTTAGCCGCCCCCTACTCTCTCTCCCTTCCCCCTCACTAATTCGGCCGCCCCCCTCTCTCCATTCCCAAAAGCCGCCCCTTCCTCTCCCCTTTCTCCCCTCTCCCTATCTACATCCTCGACACCATCTCCTCCTCACAAGCCGCCCCCTTACCCGACTGCCCTCCTTCAACCCGATCGGCCGACCACCCTCTCCCACCCATCTTGGCCGACTACCTCCCTTTGGGTGGAGGTGGAGTATTTCTTGCTCCGAGGAACTTGGAGACGGCGTGACGCGGCGACGACGGAATCTCTTACTCCATCCGGCACAACTCCGGCGGAGCCGCGGGCGAGTGATCCCTTGGTAAAACAGTCGGAATCATCCATTCCGACTTGGGTAACGATTCTCTCCACTTCCGTGTGTTTCCCTCTTGATTTTTCTAGTGGCTGGAGTAATTTTAGCGTTGCTTGCGAATCGTTGATTTTTCGTGGATTTTGCTTTAAGTGTTGCAACATCACTACGCTTTATTTCCGAAAAGGGTTTGGCGAACCCCGCACCTTTTTGTTGGGGGAGATCTACTATTTCTCGATCGTGTTTTCGGGTAGATCTTCTTTGGTACAACATCGCTCGTCCGGACCGGGTGGGTCCCTTTTGCTAGAAAGGATAACGGCCTTTAGCCGCTTGTCCGATCTTTCCGACGGTGTAGCTACCGTGTTGGTTTACTTGTTTAGTTTGCATAATAGTGCGCTGCGTTTTAGTTTGTGTGGTTGTCATCGTGGGTGGTAGACGTCTCGCGCATTAGAACGCTAAAGTAGTCACGTAGGCGGATAGTGGCCTGCATCATTTGTTTTCCTGCTCTCCTCATTTTCTCATGTATTTAGCTGTATTTCATGGGATAGAAGCTAATTATAAAAGTTCTACGGCAAAATGTTTGCCAAATTCCATATCTCCCTTATGGAATAAATCCTAATGTTTCATTTCGTATTTAAGGATCTAAGGAACTTGTCATTCAGATCATAGTTGGGGAATTTTCTCCAATAGTTCTTCAGTCCATTAATAATCTTGAAGAACTTATCATAGTTAACATCGATAGTATCATTTTTACCTTACTTATAGGCTTCATATTCCAAGTTTAGGAGATATTTTCTGTCATCTATGACATCCTCAGTTCCTTCTATATATTCCACTAGAGAATCCCACATTTCCTTAGTAGTTGTGCAATGAATCAAATTTTTAAATGTGGAGTCATCTATAACACTCACTATTATGTTCTTGACTCTTTTTCCATAGCAGATAGAATAACTTCATCTGTAATCATCTCTGAGAATCTCTTTGGGACCTACAAGTGTGCATCAATAGAAGAGATCTCCATGGAAATGAAAGGACCAGCTTCAATAGTAATAAATATTATAGGGTCGAACATTTCCATTAATAGCCTCACCCTCTATTTCTAGATTCCAAAATTCTCTTTTCCACATATAGGGAATTTTGTAGAACTTAGCTTCTTTTAGGTTTCACCAGAAGTCAAGGTGAACAGACCGTTTCCCTTCGAGAATCTTGTTCAGGCCTTTTGAACAACCTACCTATGATACCACTTGAAAGTCAACGGATGTCGCTACTAACCTAGAGGGGGTGAATAGGTGTTTGGCCTTTATAGTATATTTTGCAGAATTTAAAAGTAAGGCAAAATGCAATACAAACATAACATAAGTACACAATAATTTATAGTGGTTCCCAAAGTTGGGTACATGCACTTTCCCCCTCTACCTATCTTACAGTATAATAGATTCGATAAAACTTCAACTAATCCTTAGAACTACAGATATAACAACTCAGAGATCAAGTCTTATTTCTTAGGGACATGATATGGCCTCCCACCTCAAGTTATAACGACCCTAACTCATATCCATAAAGGATCCTACCTTAGAGACCCAAACTAACCTCTTTCCTAAGGCCCGAAGAAACTAAAACTTAGAGACAAAAGTATCCTACCTTATATCTACAATGGATCCTACCACTCAGAGTTGAAAGTCTCCAACATTTTATAGTAAATTGTATTACAAAATTTATTTTGACTCAGCAGATTTATCTTGAAAGCTTTAAATTCTTATTGAAGTTGGCGAGGCTAGCTTCTTCACTAGTCTTCTAGTAGAGGCCTTGGTGATGAACTGTGCACTATTTTCCAGGAAGATTTCTTATTGCTGAGAAATGATTTTGCATTTTATCTATTTCAACAACTTGAACTAATCGACCTTATGATGGAGAGAATGCTTTCTGTTTGATTTGTCTTCTCTAAAAAATTTTGAGCTTCAACAATCAGAAAGTCCAATTCTCAAGTTGGCGGCAAAAAAGGTCTATTTTTAGATAGTCAATTCATTTGTTGGTTAGTTAGGGTTTCAGTTCATGTTCTTGTTTTTATAAGATCTAGATCTTAACTGTTGAATCTCGTACAATCATCTGTCAGAAATCTTTTCCCTTAAAACACACAACTATTTGGCTCTTTTTGCAGCGCCATGAATGGACTACACGCCAAATTAGCACTTTAATTTGAATTTAGCTATGTCGTGTTGTTCGACGTATCATCAAGTTGAATACTCCTTGTCAGGTCAAATTTCTTCTTTGGCAGCTCTTCTGCTCGACTGCTAGACTTCCAGTCAAACTTGACTATTTATTCTACTGCATGATGTAGTCAATTCGAATCTATTTGGCTTTCAGTTAAATTACTTAATATTAAGATGAATATGGCATTTCTGATCAAATGTCTTGATATCAAGGCTAACTTACTATAAGATGAAATCCACTTCATATTTTTCTTCACAAAATGATATAGCAAAGTCTTCTTTATGTTCAATTGAATCTTTCCTTCTTGCTTGGTCAACAAATTTAACTGAGGCACTAGATTCTTAATCGACTTAACCAGAACTTTCTACCTTCAATACAACTTTGATCTTCAAGGAACATTAGATTAAATTCCCTTATAATTTTTGTACAATCGTGTAGTAGATCTTTACTTGTCTTCAGCATGCATGCTTATCTTATACACGAATCATCTTGATTCATCTACACGAGTGCTTTGAAGTTCAATTGTCTCTTCAGTATTTGTATTTCAAGTTCATCACATGGAGCCCTCTTGATGGTTCAACGTGATTGTCTTGATGCCTCGCGGAATTTGTTCTTTAAGTGAACTTCTGTCTTTATCAACCTTCACCTAGAATGTTGTTGAATATTCTACACGAGTGACTAGATCTTCTGGTCGAGTGTATCCTTAGACTATTCTCTGATATCTTTAACTGGAATCTTGTAGATGCCTCTTCTCGTAATTTCAATTTGACAATCCAGTCAAATTAGTACCTTAACAGAACTTCTATACTCTTGTTGATATGAGGAATATTTGAGTAGATTTTTTAGAGTATTCAATTAGACCAATTGTTCATTCGATTAGATGTCAAGTTGAATTTTGACTTAGTTAATTTATAGCTCTTATATTTGATGTCCTTTGGTTTGATCAATATTTTGGACATTATTTAATACAGTCTTTTGAGTATTGGCAAGACAATATCTAATTACACTAATACTAGCACTATGCTGAGCTTGTACTATTAAGTACTTGAGATCATCATATCAATAACATACAGATAATATAATATTGCATTCCTCTATATTGTGATGACTTCTTCAAATCAAGAATATTGTGGGCACTGCACCCAAAATCTTCCCCTATTTGAAGAAGTCAGAATCTCAGGACACAGGGTTCATTATAATGGAGCAGTAGAAGGACCTCTGTCCATTGCACCTCAGAAGTACAATGGGCATGTTCAATCAGAGGAGGAAAAGGACCTTTGTCTATTCACATTTCAGAAGGAAATGAGGTTCGTTCTTCATTGTCTGTTCAAACCTAAAAAGAGCACTAAGTCTGGAATATTAGAGGATGCGAAAAACCTTTGTCTGTTCACTCCTTCGAAGGACACATGGTCCATTCTATTGAAGAGGTGAAAGACATTTATTCGTTCACAGCTTTGAAGGAAACAAGGTAAATTTTATTAGAGGAGGTGAAGGACCTCTTCCAGTTCATCCTTAGAAAGACATGGGGTCCGGTCTATTGGAGGAGGTGAGGGACCTTTGTCCATCCACGCCTCAGAGGAACACGAGGTCAGTTCTTTCTTTGAAGGGTTTAACCATAGATGATACCAAAATGTAGTTATAAAATTGATGAAAAATACAATATAGGTGCATATGAGCTCCTTCTTCCAGCTTATTCTTGAAAGCATGAAAAATTTGTATATAATGCGTGAGAGGGGCTTTCGTCATGCCCCCGGGTCTGCAATAAGTTCTGCTTACATCCCTGAGGCTTTTGCTCTAGTTGGGGGCACGAATAATGCACAAAGTAGAGTTGAGCTACCTCTTGATCTCTCTGTATGGTTCCTTTCCCCAGAGTGATGAATTCATGTCTTGGTGTGAGATTGATATAATTTCCTCGAAGTGCGTCAAGAGTGAGTGATCGAAGATGTTGTTGTACGTTAAGCTAGAGTCAACTAACTGGAATTGAATGATGCATGTGACCTATCTTGGGAACTTCTTTAGGGTAATAGGAAGAATAATCATCCTTTGTACTAGAATTATGCTATTTTCAAATCTGTACTATTGCCTCATTGCTAGATCGAGGCATTTTATGGAGATTTTCATGTTGCACGGTGTGGTTGTGAGCATGACATCTAAAGAGCTCCTGATGTCGATTAATATCCTTCTAACATATAAGAAGTGGTTGTCAATTCATATGTTGATGACAAGGAGGTCTTGGTGTTGCATGTGTACTCTTTCTAAGTCTTCGTCCTTGAAGCTAATGGAGATGTCTTGTGGTGTCTTTGGTTCTTAAGAGTCCGTTTCTAATCAAGTCGTGTAGAGGACTTGGGAAATAAGGAAGGGCATATTATTCAGGGTTTTGACTTCCCCAACCATTTGCATGCCCCCTTTGAGCCCTAGAGCACAGGAGGTTTCTCCCTTCTTGGATGGTGTGACGGAGGATAATTCAGCACTTAGTTTAGTAAGAACCTCTTAGGTGTCTTTGGTAGATGAGGGGCTCTATCTCCTCCTTTAGTTGGGTGCATTCTTTAGTATTTCCCCCATTCCCATGGTGAAACTCACAATATTATGTTTGGTCTCCTCAATTTTGGGGGAGTGGCATAGGCCTACAAAACTTATCGAAGTCCTGGATGTCCATGAACACCTGCATTCTTGCGATGTTTAGAGGACTAAAGTCCTAGTGTTCGTGGGAGCTCTGGTCCATACGAGGATAGTTTGGGCTATCGTCGTTTCTCCAAGGAGCCAGTGGCCCGGGAACTTTCTCCCTTTTCCCTTTATGGTTCCATTGAAATGCCATGGTGCGCCTCAATAGCTTCATTTGCTATGATCTTCTCCTCGACCTGGTGAACTAGGTCTGCGTTCATTGGTACTATCTCTTACAATAGAGCAGAGTAGAATCCACTTGGGCGGACACCTCTGTTGAAGACACTGCGGAGGAGATCAAGATTGACTCTAAGGATATTTCACACAACGGTGCACCTCAATAGCTTCATCGAAAAAAGTGGCTTGTTAGCTCCACAAAGGTATTTTATCTCCCCCTCCCTCAGGGAGTGAAACTGCATATATGTTTGTCCTTTCAATGCAGTAAGGAAGAACTGACACAGAAGTTGATCCAGCGCATTGAAAAGGTGCATTATCATCTCAAAGTGGTTGGCATGCTGTAAAAACTCTCTTGTAATTAGCCCATGTCATGGTTCTAGCTGGGCCTCACTACATGAACCTGCCACAAGTGAGCTATCAAACAAGGTATACTTAAAACATTTCTAGTTAATTAAACAAAATCCAAGTGAAATCAGAGTGGATTGAAAAATAGGTAAGAGTACAAAGCAGAGAATGTCCACATCTTGAACAACAATACCTTGGACTTATGGCCTACAAATCTCCTAGAAATGTTCCATAGACATCAAAAGAAAAATAGAAAGGATACATGCACCCAAAAGAAAAGGCTCGTAGGCACACCCAGACTAAGCTGACTGAACGAAACTCGATCTCTTGCTAGAACCCTTAGCCCTCCAAGACTTTCTTCTCTTTTCTAACAACCATCACTGCAAGAGGGTGTACAAAAGAGAATGAAATGGGTCAGCGATAAGACAATACTAACATCAATGAATGATAATCCTCCCTCCAGTAAACCTATTGGCCGCTGGGGAAAGTGGAACACCATGCAGATTAGTATCACACATAATAGAATAAACTGACTTATAAGCAGATTCGGTAATGGTGCATAAAGAAAGTAAATATGTAGGTATTAATCCACAACGTTTTACTATAAAAGTATAAAAATAGTACAAATTAATAATGCTATGGGAGTAACTCCTGAGTCAATTGCAAAAATGGGTAACCACCCCTGAATACTGGGTGAGTAGTCTCCAGCCCCCATTTAAAAAACTATGAGAGGGAAGGACCACTTCTTCTCTCGAGTTCTCAGCTACAAGCAGGAACTACCACTCACTAGTCCACAACAATTTACCAACCGTGTAATATTGCGGTCAGAAAGTTAGCACAAACTATAAGTGAAATCTGTTGGAAACGTGTATGGGCTCCCGCTCTTAGACAATACTAACTCAAACACACATCGAATTCCACTTGGCGAGAACTTCACTTAGCCGGCCTACCCGCTCGGTTAGGCGAGTAGCCACTTGTGCCTCCGAAGCAAATTTGCTTAACACCAAAAACCACTAACCGGCGAGTTCGCCTACTCTAGCCGCCTACCCGCGCGAGTTCCTGCCTGCAAGCTTACCAACGCGAGACCGCCACACCAAAGCCTACTCGCCAACCCTTCTGCGAGATCTTGCCTTCACGCGGGATCCACCTCACTTGGCGAGACCGACTACTCGCCCAGCCAACACTTCAACTGCGCGGTTAGGGACCCAGCGAGTGCTCCAACTCACACTTGCGACCACACCCAACTACTGCCAAGTCAACTTCCCCCTCGCGGCTAGACCTCCACCAGCGAGTCCACCACACGTGAGACCCTTCTCGCGGCGAGAAGATCAAACCGCCCGGCTTCTCCCTTAACCGCTCGGCTTCTCCCTTAACCGCTCGGCAAGCTCACCGCCGGCAACCTTCTCTCACTAGAAACCTTGGCGCTGCGGCGCTCTCTCCTCTCTCTAAAACGCAAACAAGGAGTGGGGAATTTTCTTCTATTGCATCAATCTTTACAAATGAAACTACAAGCCTATATATAGGCAACAATAACCAATGACAACGCGCCAAATGGTCAAAGCAATAAAAGCTATTAAATACTAACCTTACACCTACCATCCTCTCATCTCCCCAATTAATTACATTCACTCCCCCCATAAAATGAAACTCCCCAAAACTTGTAACTCCAAAACAAGTGGGGCCCAGTCAACTTGTCAACTCCAGAAAATCCAACAAACTCCCCCTCAAACTTGGCATAACATGCCGAGTTTGCCTTTGAGCTTTAGGAACATGTCCACCTTCAACGCCTTGGTAAAGATGTCCGCGACTTGCTCTCCGGTCGGGCAATACTTGACCTCCACGGTCTTCAGCTCCACCTGCTCCCTGAGGAAATGGTACCTCGTTTCAATGTGCTTGCTACGTCCATGTAGCACCGGGTTCTTCGCTAGCTGGATGGCCGACATGTTGTCCACCAACATGGTCGTTGGCCCTTCCACTCTATGTTGCAAGCTCTCCAACAGGTTCCTTAGCCAGATGGCTTGGCAGGTGCCAGCTGCAGCTGCTATATACTCTGCCTCACAAGACGATAAAGCTATCGTAGCTTGCTTCTTTGAACTCCAAGAGAACACTCCTGTTCCTATGTTGAAAGCATATCCGGAAGTGCTCTTCTGGTCATTGACATCCCCGCCGTAGTCACTGTCCGAGTAACCTACCAGCGTCAGCTCCTCTCCAGTAGCATACTTCAGCCCATGGCCTCTCGTCCCGTTGATGTACCTCAGGATCCTCTTCGCTGCTGTGAAGTGGTCCTCCTTAGGCTCTTCCATGTTCCTGCTCACCACCCTGACCGCATACATGATATCTGGTCGGGTGAAGGTCAGGTAGCAAAGACTACCCACCAAGCTCTTGAATAAGATGGAGTCCACCGCTCCTTCCTTCGACTCCTTGCTCAGCTTCATTCCTGGGTCGGCAGGAGTGGAGATAGGCTTGCTATCCTCCATCCTGAATTTCTTCAGAATCTCCTCCGCATACTTCTTCTGGGATATGAAGATCCCATCTTCTCCCTGCTTCACTTCCACCCCTAGGAAGTAGCTCAGCTCTCCTAAGTCTGCCATCTCAAACTCCTTCATCATCTCTCGAAACTCTTCATACATAGCTGTGTTGTTCCCCGTGTAGATCATGTCATCCACGTACAAACACACTATCATCATGCCTCCATCCTTGTCCACCTTGGTATAGAGAGCGTACTCATGCGGGCTCTTCTGATAGCCATGCTTCTGCAGGAAAGCATCTATCCTTCCGTTCCAAGATCTAGCTCCTTGCTTGAGCCCGTAGAGTGCTTTATCAAGCTTGCAGACCTTTCTTTCTTTCCCCTTCACCACGTACCCTGGAGGCTGCTCGATGTACACCTCTTCCTCCAGGTACCCGTTCAGGTAAGCCGAGACCACATCCATCTGCATGATCTTCCACCCATGATAAGCAGCTAGGGCGATGATCAAGTGGATGGTGTCAATCCGTGCTACTGGTGCGAAGACTTCATCATAGTTCACCCCTTGAACTTGGCGGTAGCCCTTCACGACTAGCCTGGCCTTGTGCTTCTCCACGCCGCCATCCTTGTTCCTTTTTACTTTGTATACCCACTTCACCCCGAGGGGTTTGTGGTCAGTAGGAGGGTCGACCAGCCTCCATGTCTCGTTCTTCTAGATGGAGGCGATCTCCACATCCATCACCTTCCTCTATCTTTTCTCCTTCGCAGCTTCATCGTAGGAGCACGGCTCAACATCTGTAAGCAAACAGTATAAGGAAAAGTTGTTATGGGTTGTGGCCGTCTCTTCATAGATCTCCTCCAACCTCCTTGTCCGAGGGTAAGGACGATCATCCTTGGTTCCACTGGTGCTTGCTCCACCAGATCCAACTCCTCTTGAACTTGCTCCACTTGAGTAAGGGGTGAGAGATCCCCCTGAACCTCCGCTAGGTGGTGATGGTGGCTCAGCACCACCCATCTCCGCCTCATCTCCTTGGCCGCCTTCTTCTTCTTCATCTTCAAAGAACATCCCCTTGGTGTTCTTCACCTCCTCATTCCAGCTCCAGCTGTTGTCTTCTTCAAACACCACATACTTTGAGATGATGGCTTTCTCAGTCTCCGGGTTGTACAACTTGTAAGCCTTGCTCGCAGGAGCGTAGCCTACAAAAATGCACTTCTCACTTCTATCGTCCAGCTTCCTCCTCCTTTGGTCCGGGATGTGAGCATAAGCTACACACCCGAAGACTCTCAGGTGCTTCACACTGGGCTTCCTTCCACACCAAGCTTCGAATGGCGTCTTGAACTTGACGCTCTTCATTGGGCAACGGTTCAGCACGTACACTTCCACCTGCACTGCTTCCGCCCAATACTTCTTCGGCAACCCCTTGCCCTTCACCATACTCCTTGCCATGTTCATGATGGTAAGGTTCTTCCTTTCTGCCACGCCATTCTGCTGAGGTGAGTACGCCGCCGTCAGCTGGTGTGAGATCCCCCATTCTCTGCAGTAGTCATCAAACAGCCTAGAGGTGTACTCCCCACCTCTATCTGTTCGGAGCACCTTCAGTGGCTGCCCAACCTCCTTCTCAGCCATCGCCTTGAACTCTCGGAACTTGTCCAGAGCTTCTGCCTTCTCCTTCAGAAAGTACACCCAACACTTCCTGCTGAAGTCGTCGGTGAACGTGATGTAGTATCTGCTTCCACCTATTTAAGTAGTCTCAAACGGACCAGCGATGTCCGAGTGAACTAACTCCAATGGCCTTGTCGCTCTTCGGGACTTGCCACCTTCAAATGTCTCCCTCCTTTGCTTCCCATTTGTGCATGCCTTACAGACCCTTTGAGGAGGTGTGATCATAGGCAGCCCTTCCACCATCTTGGATCCAGACAACAACTTCAGGCCTGTGAACCCCAGATGCCCCATCCGGTGGTGCCACAGCCAAGCTTCTTCCTCCTCTTCAGTCCTCACGAGACACGCCGTCTCCTTCACATCCATGCTCAAAGTAAAGAGACGATTCGTCGTCATCTTCACCCTCACCACTTCTTTCCCTTGACCATCTTTCATGTCTAGGGTGTCATCCCTTAATAAGACCCGGTAGCCCTTTTCCACCAGTTGCCCGAGGCTTAGGATGTTACTCCTCAAGCCTGGCACGTAGAAGACATCGTTGATGAGCACCTCCTTCCCATTCAACACCACCGCCACTACTCCTCTTCCTTCAACCGAGATCTTAGAAGCGTCGCCGAAACTCACCTCACCACCATTTGGTTCAAGGCTCGTAAACAGCTCCTTCTCTCCGCACATGTGATTACTGGCTCCGGTAACCAAGTACCATATTCCATTCTTTCCGCCTCCAACCCCTTGGACGGTAAGGAACATCATCGGGTTGCCTCTCGTGTTGCTAGTCTCCGCATAATGGTTGGCATCTCCTCCCTTCCTAGGAGCCCAACAATCGTAGCTCATGTGCCCGAACTTGCCACAGTTGTAGCATTGGGTCTGGGACATGTCTCTACCTCCTCTTCCTTGACCTCTTCCCTGGTCTCTTCCTTGTCCTCTGCCTTGGCCTCTACCTTGGCCTCTTCCTCTACCTCCTGCATCTTGCCTCCAACCATGATGTTGCTCTACCACTCCCTTGTTGAACTGATTTCTCCCGAAGTCTCTTCCACCTCTTCCTCCTCTACCTCTGCCTTGGTAGCCTCGGCCGCACTGGCCTCCTCCTCTTCCCGAGCTCTCTCCAAAGTTAAGCTGAGTCTGGAGTGCTTTCCCCAAGCCACTCGACTCCTCCTCATCTTGTACCATCCGATACTCATGTGCTTGTAGCGAGCCTATCAATTCATCCGCCGTCATCACCGTGAGGTCCTTCGATTCTTCGATGGCCACCACCACGTGTCGGAACTTCTTAGACATAGAACGCTGGAGCTTCTCCATGAAGCTGACCTCGTCTATCGTCTCCCCGTTTCTCTTCATCTCATTTGTGAGCGTCCGCAGACGGGTCACATAGTCGCCAACCTTCTCTGAGCCTTGCATCCTCATCACCTCATACTGGATTCGGAGGGTTTGCAACTTCACCTTCTTTGCCTTGTCTACTCCTTGCATGGAGTGCTGCAGTATCTCCCAAGCTTCCTTTGAAGTCTCGGCATCCGAGATCTTCTCAAACGTAGCTTCATCCACTCCTTGGTACAAGATGAACAACGCCTTCTTGTCTTTCTTCTTGGTTTCTCTTACCGCCACCCTTTGAGCGTTAGTCAACGCGGCTTTTGCTTCTGCAGTAAGCACCTCGACACCTTCCTCCACAACATCCCATAGCTCTTTAGAGGCGAGCAGTACTCGCATCTGAATACTCCAATTTCCATAGTTCATTTTGCTCAACTTGGGGACCTGCCCCGGCATTCCACTTCCCTTCTCCATCTCTCCTCTTCGCAAACACTTCCCGGATTCTCTCAACCTCCCTCTGATACCACTTGTTGGAAACATGTATGGGCTCCCGCTCTTAGACAATACTAACTCAAACACACCTCGAATTCCACTTGGCGAGAACTTCACTTAGCCGGCCTACCCGCTCGGTTAGGCGAGTAGCCACTTGCGCCTCCGAAGCAAATTTGCTTAACACCAAAAACCACTAACCGGCGAGTTCGCCTACTCTAGCCGCCTACCCGCTTGAGTTCCCGCCTGCAAGCTTACCAACGCGAGACCGCCACACCAAAGCCTACTCGCCAACCCTTCTGCGAGATCTTGCCTTCACGCGGGATCCACCTCTCTTGGCGAGACCGACTACTCGCCCAGCCAACACTTCAACTGCGCGGTTAGGGACCCGGCGAGTGCTCCAACTCACACTCGCGACCACACCCAACTACTGCCGAGTCCACTTCCCTCTCGCGGCTAGACCTCCACCAGCGAGTCCACCACACGTGAGACCCTTCTCGCGGCGAGAAGATCAAACCGCCCGGCTTCTCCCTTAACCGCTCGGCAAGCTCACCGCCGGCAACCTTCTCTCACTAGAAACCTTGGCGCTGCGGCGCTCTCTCCTCTCTCTAAAACGCAAACAAGGAGTGGGGAATTTTCTTCTATTGCATCAATCTTTACAAATGAAACTACAAGCCTATATATAGGCAACAACAACCAATGACAACGCGCCAAATGGTCAAATCAATAAAAGCTATTAAATACTAACCTTACACCTACCATCCTCTCATCTCCCCAATTAATTACATTCACTCCCCCCATAAAATGAAACTCCCCAAAACTTGTAACTCCAAAACAAGTGGGGCCCGGTCAACTTGTCAACTCCAGAAAATCCAACAAACACCCCCTCAAACTTGGCATAACATGCCGAGTTTGCCTTTGAGCTTTAGGAACGTGTCCACCTTCAACGCCTTGGTAAAGATGTCCGCGACTTGCTCTCCGGTCGGGCAATACTTGACCTCCACGGTCTTCATCTCCACCTGCTCCCTGAGGAAATGGTACCTCGTTTCAATGTGCTTGCTACGTCTATGTAGCACCGGGTTCTTCGCTAGCTGGATGGCCGACATGTTGTCCACCAACATGGTCGTTGGCCCTTCCACTCTATGTTGCAAGCTCTCCAACAGGTTCCTTAGCCAGATGGCTTGGCACGTGCCAGCTGCAACTGCTATATACTCTGCCTTGCAAGACGATAAAGCTATCGTAGCTTGCTTCTTCGAACATTAAGAGAACACTCCTGTTCCTATGTTGAAAGCATATCCGGAAGTGCTCTTCCGGTCATTGACATCCCCGCCGTAGTCACTGTCCGAGTAACCTACCAGCGTCAGCTCCTGTCCAGTAGCATACTTCAGCCCATGGCCTCTCATCCCGTTGATGTACCTTAGGATCCTCTTCGCTGCTGTGAAGTGGTCCTCCTTAGGCTCTTCCATGTGCCTACTCACCACCCCGACCGCATACATGATATCTGGTCGGGTGAAGGTCAGGTAGTGCAGACTACCCACCAAGCTCTTGAATAAGGTGGAGTCCACCGCTCCTTCCTTCGACTCCTTGCTCAGCTTCATTCCTGGGTCGGCATGAGTGGAGATAGGCTTGCTATCCTCCATCCTGAATTTCTTCAGAATCTCCTCCGCATACTTCTTCTGGGATATGAATATCCCGTCTTCTCCCTGCTTCACTTCCACCCCTAGGAAGTAGCTCAGCTCTCCTAAGTCTGTCATCTCAAACTCCTTCTTCATCATCTCTCGAAACTCTTCATACATAGCTGTGTTGTTCCCCGTGTAGATCATGTCATCCACGTACAAACACACTATCATCATGCCTCCATTCTTGTCCACCTTGGTATAGAGAGCGTACTCATGCGGGCTCTTCTGATAGCCATGCTTCTGCAGGAAAGCATCTATCCTTCCGTTCCAAACTCTAGCTCCTTGCTTGAGCCCGTAGAGTGCTTTGTCAAGCTTGCAGACCTTTCTTTCTTTCCCCTTCACCACGTACCCTGGAGGCTGCTCGATGTACACCTCTTCCTCCAGGTACCCGTTCAGGTAAGCCGAGACCACATCCATCTGCATGATCTTCCACCCATGATGAGCAGCTAGGGCGATGATCAAGCGGATGGTGTCAATTCGGGCTACTGGTGCGAAGACTTCATCATAGTTCACCCCTTGAACTTGGCGGTAGCCCTTCACAACTAGCCTGGCCTTGTGCTTCTCCACGCCGCCATCCTTGTTCCTTTTTACTTTGTATACCCACTTCACCCCGAGGGGTTTATGGTCAGCAGGAGGGTCGACCAGCCTCCATGTCTCGTTCTTCTTGATGGAGGCGATCTCCACATCCATCGCCTTCCTCTATCTTTTCTCCTTCGCAGCTTCATCGTAGGAGCACGGCTCAACATCTGTAAGCAAACAGTATAAGGAAAAGTTGTTATGGGTTGTGGCCGTCTCTTCATAGATCTCCTCCAACCTCCTTGTCTGAGGGTAAGGACGATCGTCCTTGGTTCCACTGGTGCTTGCTCCACCAGATCCTCCTCCTCTTGAACTTGCTCCACTTGAGTAAGGGGTGAGAGCTCCCCCTGAACCTCCGCTAGGTGGTGATGGTGGCTCAGCACCACCCATCTCCGCCTCATCTCCTTGGCCGCCTTCTTCTTCTTCATCTTCAAAGAACATCCCCTTGGTGTTCTTCACCTCCTCATTCCAGCTCCAGCTGTTGTCTTCTTCAAACACCACATCCTTTGAGATGATGGCTTTCTCAGTCTCCGGGTTGTACAACTTGTAAGCCTTGCTCGCAGGAGCGTAGCCTACAAAAATGCACTTCTCACTTCTATCGTCCAGCTTCCTCCTCCTTTGGTCTGGGATATGAGCATAAGCTACACACCCGAAGACTCTCAGGTGCTTCACACTGGGCTTCCTTCCACACCAAGCTTTGAATGGCGTCTTGAACTTGACGCTCTTCGTTGGGCAACGGTTCAGCACGTACACTGCCACCTGCACTGCTTCCGCCCAATACTTCTTCGGCAACCCCTTGCCCTTCACCATACTCCTTGCCATGTTCATGATGGTAAGGTTCTTCCTTTCTGCCATGCCATTCTGCTGAGGTGAGTACGCCGCCGTCAGCTGGTGTGAGATCCCCCATTCTCTGCAGTAGTCATCAAACAGCCTAGAGGTGTACTCCCCACCTCTATCTGTTCGGAGCACCTTCAGTGGCTGCCCAACCTCCTTCTCAGCCATCTCCTTGAACTCTCGGAACTTGTCCAGATCTTCTGCCTTCTCCTTCAGAAAGTACACCCAACACTTCCTGCTGAAGTCGTCGGTGAACGTAATGTAGTATCTGCTTCCACCTATTTAAGTAGTCTCAAACGGACCAGCGATGTCCGAGTGAACTAACTCCAATGGCCTTGTCGCTCTTCGGGACTTGCCACCTTCAAATGTCTCCCTCCTTTGCTTCCCCTTTGTGCATGCCTCACAAACCCTTTGAGGAGGTGTGATCATAGGTAGCCCTTCCACCATCTTGGATCCAGAAAACAAATTCAGGCCTGTGAACCCCAGATGCCCCATCCGGTGGTGCCACAGCCAAGCTTCTTCCTCCTCTTCAGTCCTCGCGAGACACGCCGTCTCCTTCACATCCATGCTCAAAGTAAAGAGACGATTCGTCGTCATCTTCACCCTCACCACTTCTTTCCCTTGACCATCTTTCATGGCTAGGGTGCCATCCCTTAATAAGACCCGGTAGCCCTTTTCCACCAGTTGCCCGAGGCTTAGGATGTTACTCCTCAAGCCTGGCACGTAGAAGACGTCGTTGATGAGAACCTCCTTCCCATTCAACACCATCGCCACTACTCCTCTTCCTTCAACCGAGATCTTAGAAGCGTCGCCGAAACTCACCTCACCACCATTTTGTTCAAGGCTCGTAAATAGCTCCTTCTCTCCGCACATGTGATTACTGGCTCCGGTGTGCAAGTACCATATTCCATTCTTTCCGCCTCCAACCCCTTGGACTGTAAGGAACATCATCGAGTCGCCTCCCATGTTGCTAGTCTCCGCATAATGGTTGGCATCTCCTCCCTTCCTAGGAGCCCAACAATCGTAGCTCATGTGCCCGAACTTGCCACAGTTGTAGCATTGGGTCTGGGACATGTCTCTACCTCCTCTTCCTTGACCTCTTCCCTGGTCTCTTCCTTGTCCTCTGCCTTGGCCTCTACCTTGGCCTCTTCCTCTACCTCCTGCATCTTTCCTCCAACCATGATGTTGCTCTACCACTCCCTGGTTGAACTGATTTCTCTCGAAGTCTCTTCCACCTCTTCCTCCTCTACCTCTGCCTTGGTAGCCTCGGCCGCGCTGGCCTCCTCCTCTTCCCGAGTTCTCTCCAAAGTTAAGCTGAGTCTAGAGTGCTTTCCCCAAGCCACTCAACTCCTCCTCATCTTGTACCATCCGATACTCATGTGCTTGTAGCGAGCCTATCAGTTCATCCGCCGTCATCACCGTGAGGTCCTTCGATTCTTCGATGGCCACCACCACGTGTCGGAACTTCTTAGACATAGAACGCTGGAGCTTCTCCATGAAGCTGACCTTGTCTATCGTCTCCCCGTTTCTCTTCATCTCATTTGTGAGCGTCCGCAGACGGGTCACATAGTCGCCAACCTTCTCCGAGCCTTGCATCCTCATCACCTCATACTGGACTCGGAGGGTTTGCAACTTCACCTTCTTTGCCTTGTCTACTCCTTGCATGGAGTGCTGCAGTATCTCCCAAGCTTCCTTTGAAGTCTCGGCATCCGAGATCTTCTCAAATGTAGCTTCATCCACCCCTTGGTACAAGATGAACAACGCCTTCTTGTCTTTCTTCTTGGTTTCTCTTACCGCCACCCTTTGAGCGTTAGTCAACGCGGCTTCTGCTTCGGCAGTAAACACCTCGACACCTTCCTCCACAACATCCCATAGCTCCTTAGAGGCGAGCAGTACTCGCATCTGAATACTCCAATTTCCATAGTTCGTTTTGCTCAACTTGGGGACCTGCCCCGGCATTCCACTTCCCATCTCCATCTCTCCTCTTCGCAAACACTTCCCGGAGTCTCTCAACCTCCCTCTGATACCACTTGTTGGAAACGTGTATGGGCTCCCGCTCTTAGACAATACTAACTCAAACACACCTCGAATTCCACTTGGCGAGAACTTCACTTAGCCGGCCTACCCGCTCGGTTAGGCGAGTAGCCACTTGCGCCTCCGAAGCAAATTTGCTTAACACCAAAAACCACTAACCTGCGAGTTCGCCTACTCTAGCCGCCTACCCGCGCGAGTTCCCGCCTACAAGCTTACCAACGCGAGACCGCCACACCAAAGCCTACTCGCCAACCCTTCTGCGAGATCTTGCCTTCACGCGGGATCCACCTCTCTTGGCAAGACCGACTACTCGCCCAGCCAACACTTCAACTCCGCGGTTAGGGACCCGGCGAGTGCTCCAACTCACACTCGCGACCACACCCAACTACTGCCGAGTCCACTTCCCTCTCGCGGCTAGACCTCCACCAGCGAGTCCACCACACGTGAGACCCTTCTCGCGGCGAGAAGGTCAAACCGCCCGGCTTCTCCCTTAACCGCTCTGCAAGCTCACCGCCGGCAACCTTCTCTCACTAGAAACCTTGGCGCTGCGGCGCTCTCTTCTCTCTATAAAACGCAAACAAGGAGTGGGGAATTTTCTTCTATTGCATCAATCTTTACAAATGAAACTACAAGCCTATATATAGGCAACAACAACCAATGACAACGTGCCAAATGGTCAAAGCAATAAAAGCAATTAAATACTAACCTTACACCTACCATCCTCTCATCTCCCCAATTAATTACATTCACTCCCCCCATAAAATGAAACTCCCAAAACTTGTAACTCCAAAACAAGTGGGGCCCGGTCAACTTGTCAACTCCAGAAAATCCAACAAAATCACCATGCGGTAACTCCATATCGACAGGACGATCAAGTTCATATCGACGAGACATTCATATTCAGGTCGATGGGATACCCATGGCCTATCGACTAAACACTACTGTCGGGCACTAGAAATTATTATTGGACAGTAAGTCTGTGTCGACAGGACAAACATACTCATATCGACGGGATAGTCAACCTCATATGAATGTGTAGCTATAGCCAGCATTTAGGAACTACCATTGGACGTTCAATTAATATCAACGAGAAGACCCTCTCTGTATCGTCTGGAATGCTACCACTACTGCTTGGGTATAATGCCAGTAGTAGTCCCATAAATTCGAGGAGTATCACCATTTCCTCTTTAGCTAGGTTCCCCCTTCACGAAACTATAGCCCAGATGATACTTAGATACATTAGAAGTAATTTATGAAAAAATCATGCAACTCGATTTGGTTTCCCAAACAATGCCTTGTCGAATCATGCAACTCGATTTGGTTTCCCACACAAGATATATGAAGGAAAATGTGAAGAAATACTTAATAATATTGTAGATCCAAGGAACCTACCTTGAGCGATATCCTAGGAGCCATGGATCTCAGAGTTAGATAGGTGGAAAAAGGCTTCAATACTGTTAGCTTGTTATCTCCGATGATGGCTTGGCTATATGATTGCTAGAACTCCAATGAACGATCCTTCTTCATCAATCCCTCTCCTTCCTTCTTGACCTAAGATTTAAAGAAAGAGAATTGGAGGAATAATACTCCTTTAGGTCTTCAACCAGTATTTTAAGGTATGAGGAAAAAGACCTTAGTCGTCTAATTAAATTCTAAGGATTTCGGACGGCCATAATCCCAGGCTTTGAAAATCTGGTTTTGGGCATTGCCGCTTCGCGATAGATACTGTCGGGCGGTAGTGGCAAATTAATATCTTCGGCTAGCTTCGACCAGAGGTGCCGCACATGGCACGTGCTCATAGATCTTTTACCCTCTCTCTCTTAAGAATGAGTCGTTACACATGCTCTAAGGGGAATCCATCCCATTAAAGGACTTGAAGTGGGGTAGCTTGAATTCATGTGGGATGGAGTGCACTAGAACCTGAGGAGCAAGCAGAGACCCTCGAAGAATCGAGCAGTGCATTTTCGCGGGGCAGTGCCTACCCTAGCCATACTCCTCAATCATATCCCTCGCTTCCATGCAAGTGAGCCTTCAGTTTTTCTTCCCAACATCAGGCACCACTGGGCGATGGATGAGTTGAGCATTTCTTGTGGCTCTGCCTTCCGTGTGATGTGCATAGATCTTGCAATATCTGATTGCTTGTCAGTAGAAAGGTCCTCGGGGTGAGCAACGTCTCAAGGCATGATGCGCTCCTGAGTGATTATTGCTTGCACTACTAGTATGTCGATTAGGTTGGGACGATTGGAGACACCCAGACCTCGCAAAAGGGTGAGCACTTGAACCAGGTGCTCCTTCATCTGTCGAACAAGCTCCTCCATCTGCCAAACACGCTCCTCCATGGATGTTGCAGGCATGACAATGACAGATTCTCCAAGAAGCAAAGCATTGCTTGCAGACGAGTTGACGGGGGCCAGATCAGCTGCTCATCTAGAGCTTCTCTATTGGCGGTGCACATAGTTTTCTTTGTCTTTATAGCTGGTTGGGGGTGCTTATTCTAATCAAGCGTTGTTTATAGAGATTTGTTGCATTGTTAGGAACAATTTCCCATAAATAGTGCTAACTATTGCATGTCACTCGGTTTTCCTCTATTCTGGAGAATCAAACCATCCTAGCTCGAAGTTGGGCCAACCAGGAAAACAGTCAAAAGAGAGCAAACAACAATGACAATTGAGATGTTATAGCATGGAAAACTCAGAATGGGTAAAAACCATGCGACAGGATCTGTGGCGTGCTAAAATCAATTAGATTCCTTATGGTTACAAGAGTTTGAGTTCTTAGGATGGTGACATTATGCCACCTCTCTGTTTAAAAGCTTTAAAGGCATAGAAAGGGGAAAAATATGAAGTCCTTGGAGCGTATGCAAGAGCATCCATAACCACATTCTTTTATGCCTTCAACTTTTCTTGTTGAAGCGTTGACGAGAGCGTTGAGCGCGAGCAAACTTGAGAGCAAGAAAACTTGAGAGCGAACATAGGGAATTCAAAGCGGAGAAATGATCAAAGTCCCTCATCCTCGTCAAAAAACCTCAGAGTTCTCACTTATCTTTCTAGTTACTTCTCTTCAAATGAAGGATCATGGGCCTTTTTATATGTTTCTTTAAAAAATGTGTTGGTAATTGTGTTTGACCGGATCTTGAGTTGGTGAATGACGCTAATCAGTTTCGATCACCTAGATAACCAATTTCCCGAAAATGACAAACATCCCCCAAGGCAGTATAGACAACGGTGTTCCTAGGCAGACAGATGTGGTGGAGCCAGTCGGTGTTGAAAATAATGAAGTGAAAGTGGTGGACTGGGCGACCAATCCGTACGGCCTGTATGGACAGGACTGGTGGTTGGCCAGGTCGATAATAGTGTTGCAGTCTTTTTATCTCTAGCGGCCTGGGCGTTCTGTTCGCACGCTATGTGCTGACAGAGGAGGCAGCTTGCCAGGCCGGGTTTTGTTCAGCCGGCAGTTTAATCCCATAAAGTAACCAGGCATATAGTATTTCTATCCGCAGAGCTCGCCAAGACTGGCGAGGTGCGGACTTGGTTGAAGTTCGCAGAGTCCGGGTTACGGACCATAGCTCGGGAGTTCGGCATGGCGTGTGCCTTGGTCTAGCTATGGTGGTGTGGTTGGTGGAAACCATAGAGTTTGCTGGTTAGAGCAGACTGGTGCATGGGTTCATTGGGTTGTGCAGGCTGGCTCAGCCCGGGAGGTCGAGTGGTCTATGCGGACTGATGCCTCTGTCCATCGAGTTCGGTAGTTGTAAGACCCCCCTTTTTTTTTGAACACCGGGGTCTTAGCCCAGAATTGCCGCTTTGCGGTGGCACCGACTCACGTGAAGGCCGCCACTACAAAACGCCAATTCTGCCGGCCTTCTTCGATCACAATGAGAGAGAAGTAAGTAAGTAATCTTAACTTATATGAATGCCCATACAAACTTATAAGTTAAGGGGTCTTCTGCAAGGCTCCCATCGTATAAAAAGTCTCATACCAATTTATACGTTGGGGTGTCGGTTGTATGCAAATATGAGTGTAGTGATATGCTATGCCATGACCCATGCAAGTGCAACTCACACACACGACTCTATGCGCACAGACCTTTAGTTCCCCCTGTTCGGGAACCTAGCTTCACTCCCAGGAACCTCCATTGTGGAAAACAGAGACAGTGGGTCGGGACCCCCACTCCTAGGCAGGTATCCACACTACCGGGCCTAGCCCTTCCGTACGCCCCTAGAAGAACACAACCTAGAGTATTCGCGTACTAGTGCTGGCTATATCCACCAGGTTTTCTTTGGCTAAGTGTCCCACACCGCCGAGTCGACGTACCGATTTCGGTGTGAACGACAATCAAATACCAAAGACCCACCACCTTATTCTGTACTCAAAACCCTCGAGCCCCCGGCTCCCCGGACAGTCCCGTCCATGCATCTGCCTTCAGAGCTACCGTCTGAATGGCAACCAAACCAACTTATTCTACCTCCCTATCTACCGGGGTGTGTGAAAGTGCAACCCTAGTTATACTAGTTGATCTTTTAGCTTATCATTCCTATGGTTTACGTTAGCCCAGGACTTCCCCTGGTATTCCCCGTGAAGGGCTCTCAAAGGACACTAGGAACTATGATGGTAGCTGAAGCCCACCGTTCCCTTTCGCAAGGCACTTATTGTTATTGGTTGATACCCATTACCCGATCCCTTTTAAATTACTTTAGATCAAGCCCTAGAGTATTAAGACTCTTCCTCTCCTATCGGGGAGGACGATCTTTCGCCGATCCCGGATGCCACTTAACACTAGTCAATCTCACACCCTACCCATCCTGACTTCCAATAATGAACTTGATTTAACTTACCCTATCCAAACCAACAAACTACCAAAATGCCATCTCCCAAGTTCATTACCCACTCTAGTTCAAATTCTGCAGTTTTACTAAACGCAGACCATCCTAAGCTATATGAGGTATGCAAGGGGTGGTACTCCAAAATGTCTTTCGAATCTCTTATAATATTTACTGGAGGTCTATCATGACATAATTAGTCTAAATCCATAAAATAATAATTTTCCTAATTAATCTGATATTTATTTAATTTCCTCCAAAACTAAGCCATGGGTGATTTGAACATGAAGTACCCTTTTCTGGTTTGATTAAAGCCCCATAAAATTATGATAAATACTAGGCAATAATTTGACAGTAAATTCAAATCTCTCTGAATTTTTACCATATTTAAACCCTTGATCCTTAATTGTGAACATATTACCCAAATAACCACTTAGAGAAGTAAATACCATAAATAAGCTTCCAAAACTTCAAAGAAAATTCAAGTATAGTTGTCATGCCTTAAAAGTAATACTGACAAGGTTTCCAAATTTTTCAGTGAGTATTAACCTCAAAATCTTATTTAGAAATATAACCCCCCTTTCTTAACTTAACAAAGAAACCACTTTAAATAATCATCTTTAAATTATGAATTAAGTTACACATCAATGTGTTAACCTCGTAACTTTACTGATCAAGTTACATAATTTTTTCAAAAATATATACTCTCAAAATCAAATATTGAATAGAATTGCATTACTAAAAGCGTGTAAAGGAAGTACTAAAAATAAACCTCCAAAATTTATAATAAAATTCTAGTGTGATTACATTAGGCTAAAACACTCTCTGCCAAAATTTCATGGAGATCAAGTAACCACAAGGATCATCATAGATAAAAGCCTATTGGGGCAAATTCATGAATTATGTAATAAGGACTTGAAGTGCTATCCTATAAATTACAAAATAAATACCAGATGACTTGGGCCATCCTAGCATCCATTCTACCAAATTTCATGCTCTTATAAGGGCATTTGACCCCATGCCCTTCACAAGCCACCAAGGTCCATCCTTAGGGTTTGGCCTTGGTTCCTAAGGCAAATTTATCCCAATCCACCTCAAACTCCATGAGGTGGTGCTAGAGAGCATTCTAAGTAAGTGGTCAAAATCTCATCCTCTGTTGAGGTGATCTGACCATTCAAGTCTCAAAGTGCACGTTTGACCTAAGACCCCTTATTAGGGCAAAACTTAGGTTTGTTCATTTCCAATCTAAAACATCTCCAAATGAGATGAAAAATTATACAAAACCTTATGATAAACCCAGGGACCACTCACCAAAATTTGGGAGGGTTTGGAAGTTATTAAGCCATCTAATTAATTTACCCTAGGATTATTAAATTTTTCTAAAAACTATAGGAAAACATTCTCCAAAAATTCCCATTTTTGGACAGGCCTTAGGTATAGCTAGGGTAGGCTCCCTGCCAAAAAATAAGATCATTTGGTCAAAGGATGAAGGGTGGGCACACTTTTTGGTCTCTGCCTAGCTCTAGCTCTAGATCTCACCAAGAGAGGTGCCCTGGTCAAACCAGTTGACAAAATTGACCCAAATAAATTTTAAAATATAGTAGACCCATAGGGAAACAAATTACTTGTTAAATATTTCTTCATATAAAGCCTCTAGGTATTTTTCATAATTTATCTAAGGTGGTTGTTATTTTAATGCAGAAAATTCACATAAAGAAAAGGATTAATTAAATAGCACAGATCTTGAAGCACGATCTAAGGGCCCTGGCATTGTCTACTTCCTCCAGCCAAAGGCCACGATTTGCCCGACCTGGAGCTACTTCCAAGTGCAGCCGCCGGCCGTCCAGCCTCCTCCCTGGCCGGCCACCGCCACCACCACCTCCGTTAAGGTGGTGGCTATCGCCAGGCGGCGGCACGGCCGCCGGAGGGGCTTTTTCCTGCGAGCCCGAGAATGCAGATTTCATGGAAAATCCATGAAAATCAAAACTCCAATCGGGCTCAATTGAGCCAGATTCTCAACCCTATTGAATTCTAAGATCTATCTGCAGAAGAAGAGGGAGGGGAGGACCTTGTTCGCGGGCTGGAGGCGTGCAGACCGTCGGGATGCCATTGGTGCGGTGGTGGCGTTGCCAGAATTCTCAATAGCACAGTGGGAGGCTCGAAAACTTCAGGTAAAGGCTGGGAAAACCTCCTCTTAGGCCTCTGAGGGTGTTTAAAAGCTTGGTCAAGGAGGGGGAACGGCCAAAACATCAATGGCCATTATTGGTCCATTAAAGCTTGGGTCGGCCATGATGGAGGGGTGCTGAAACGGCTCAATCAAGCCAAGCTAACGGCTGGAAACTCATCCTCTTCCCTAGAGGAGTTGGATCCAGCCGTAAAAGGGGGAGAGGGAAAAGCCACGACATCAAATGCCATTGATGGCCATGAAGGCAGGCTCTCGGCCATGGCCGTAACTGTCCTCTTTGCAAAACCGTCGGTCCACGTGTCAAGCTTGACCAGTCAACTTAATTTAAGTAAGACTTATTAGGTCTTAATAGGAGAAAACGGCCGACTCCCTAGACCGGCCCGGTTCAGCTGAACCAGCACCCAGCCAAAACAAATCTGCCAGAAAAGACTAAGTAAAATGGCATTGAGTGAGCTCTGCTCACTCAACGCCATCCCAGATACGGCATTGAGTGAGTTCTGCTCACTCAACGCCATCCCAGATATGGCGTTGAGTGAGCTCTGCTCACTCAACGCCATCCAGAATGGCCTCCCAGAATATACCCTTTTTAAACGATGGCGTTGAGTGAGCTTAGCTCACTAAATGCCTTCCAGATTATGGCGTTAAGTGAGCTTTGCTCACTCAACGCCATCCAGACAACACCAAATGGCATTTTGTGCGGTCAGTGCACTCAACGCCATTCAACTTATGGCGTTGAGTGCACTCAAGGCACTCAACGCCATCCCGCCTGACAGATTACGACATTGAGTGAGCTAAGCTCACTCAACGCCATCTAGTCTACGGCATTGAGTGAGCTCAGCTCACTCAACGCCAACCAGATGACAACAGATGGCGTTGAGTGTAGTCAGTGCACTAAACTCCATTCAACTTATGGCGTTGAGTGCACTCAACGCACTCAACGCCATCACGACTGAAGGATGGCGTTGAGTGAAGTCAGTGCACTCAACGCCATTCTTCCTTAAAGATGGCATTGAGTGCAGCCAGTGCACTCAACGCCATTCTACTTATGGCGTTGAGTGCACTCAACGCACTCAATGCCATCCCACCTGAAAGATGGCGTTGAGTGCAGTCAATGCACTCAACGTCATTCTGCTTATGGCGTTGAGTGCACTCGACGCACTCAACGCACAAGTCCTAAACTTATTTTAAGCAAGTTTGACCCACTATTTGCATACCAAGGTGATTTTCACCTTTCTTCCTAAGCTACCTTGGTCTTTTTGGTTTCCTAGGGTTTTGTCGTGACCTAGTCATGACAAAACCACCCTCGGGGGGTCTAGCCGGAAATGGGATGTTATAAATCCCAATAAACAAAACAAAGTTTTCGTCCCCGAAATCAAGGTTAAGCCTACGGGGGCTCCAATCAGAAAAACGAAGCTTGTAACATCCCATGAAAGTCGAAAGATTTACTTCTCTATGCCACGTTTGTTATGTGAGTTTTGAAGATGATAGTCAAATCTAAGACTAATTCGTCCAATTGACAAGGCATATACCCCAATAAACAAAAGATTAGCCCCTATTCTTGAAATTTCAGTCCTATTGGTTTAAAACAGGAAAGCAAATTGATTGTCCTGAGGGGTTGTGAGGTATACCTGACTGAAAAAGTTCCAGATACTTCTGTCGCATCAAGTCCTGTGGCTCCCATGTATGCTCCTCCTGCCCATTATTGTTCCACAGAACCTTGACTAACAGAACCTTCTTCCATCGCAAGACCCGCACTGTCGTGTCATCGATCCTGATAGGCTCCAGGTTGACTGACCGATCCGAGGCAACTGGGCCGTCTGCTGTAGAAATTAGCTGTTCAGGGCGTAGCAGAGCCCTCCGTAGTGAGGAGACGTGGAAGACGTCATGCAATCCCGCTAACTCCGGTGGTAGCTCCAGTCTATAGGCTAAGGGGCCGATCCGCTCCAGGATCCTGTAAGGCCCCATATATCTCAGACTGAGCTTCTTTCGCCCGCGAACCCGCGAGACTCCGTGCATCGGCCGTATCTTCAAGAAAACTCAGTCTCCCACCAGGAACTCCACTTGACGATGCCTCCCATCGTAATATTTGGCCTGCCATCTCTGGGCTTCCAACATCCTGTCCCGGATCAATCTAATCTGAGCATCTGTATCCCCCACAAACTCCGAGCCTAGTGCCTGCGGATCCTCATCCTGAACCCATGATAGTTGGGTCCTGTACCTCCTTCCATACAACGCCTCGTATGGAGCCATGCCTATGCTGGACTGATGGGCGTTGTTGTATGAAAACTCGACCAGCGGCAACAATCTCTCCCAAGGCTCACCGCGGTCCAAAATACACAGGCGCAAAAGATCTTCTAGTGTACGGTTGGTGCGCTCCGTCTTCCTGTCGGTCTGAGGGTGAAAAACTGTGTTGAATGTCAACCGAGAACCCAGATGGGCCTGGACTGACCTCCACTCCCTGGATGTAAACCGCTCATCCTGATCCGAAATGATAGTCTTGGGCACCCCATGATAACGCACAAACTTCTCAATGAACCTCCGTACTAATACACTAACCGGAGCGTCCTTCGCCACTGGAATCAATCGGGCCACCTTTGTTAGCCCATCCATTATCACCCAGATCGAGTCATTCCCCGCACGGGATCGAGGTAGCTCATGTATGAAGTCCATGGCTATATCCTCAAATTTCAACTCCGGCACCGGAAGTGGCTGCAGCAAGCCTGCCGGGTTCCTACACTCTGCCTTTACGAGTTGGCAGGCCTCGCAATGCGTCACAAAGTACGTAATGTCTTTCTTCATACCCGGCCAGTACATCGTCCTCTTCAAATCTTTTACCATCTTGGTGATCCTCGGGTGTACCGAATATCGACTATAGTGAGCTTCCGTCATAATGTCCTCCCGGCTCTGGCCTCCTGCCGGTATGTAGACTCTGCCTCGGAAACATAGGAGACCATCCCTCAAAGAGAAATCTCCTGTCGTGCCTTCCTCCAAGGCTCGGAATATCAGCTCAACTCTCTCATCCAGCATCTTCCAATCTCTGATGTGGTCCCGAATTACATAAGTAGTAACCATCGACCCCAGGTATTCCATGTATAACTCCTGGTAATCCTCAGACACTAATGATATCTGCATCTCCTCCAATGCTTTAACCAACTCCAAGGCCATCAGCTGCGGGCCTACTCCTGACGTACTCGCTCTTCGGCTCAGAGCATCTGCGACCACGTTCGCCTTCCCCGGATGGTAGTGCATGGTATACTGGTAGTCTGACAGAAAATCCACCCAGCGTCTCTGCCTGATGTTTAACTCCTTCTGGGTGTCGACGTACTTCAGATTTCTGTGGTCAGAGAAGATATCGCAATGTACTCCGTAGAGATAGTGTCGCTAGACCTTAAGAGCAAAAACAATTGCCCCCATCTCCAAATCGTGAACGGGGTAGTTCTGCTCATACTGCTTCAACTGATGGGAGGAATAGGCTATTACGTGCCCGTTCTGCATTAGAACGACACCAATCCCCTGATAGGAAGCATCTGTGTACACCTGGAATCCTTCCTTCCCTGACGGAAGAGGAAGGATGGGAGCCGAGGTAAGACGATCTTCAGCTCCTGAAAAGCAAATTCGCATCGTGGTGTCCAAATAAAAGGGGACTCCTTCGTCAGAGACGTAAGAGGGAGGGCAATCTGAGAGAACCCCTTTACGAACTTCCGGTAATAACCCCTAAGTCCTAAGAAACTTCGAACATCCGAGGCCGACTTTAGTGGTGGCCAATCCCGTACTGCCCTGACCTTTACCGGATCCACTGCCAGACCTGCTCCACTGATGACATGGCCCAGAAAGGCCACCTCCTTTAGCCAGAACTGGCACTTGCTGTACTTGGCATATATCTTATGCTCCCGCAGCTTATCTAAGGTCAAGGCCAGATGTCTCGCCTGCTCCTCCTCCGTCCTTGAATAGATAAGGATGTCGTCGATGAATACAATAACAAAGACATCCAGATACTGTTCGAACACCCGATTCATCAAGGTCATAAATGCGGAGGGTGCGTTCGTGAGACCGAAAGGTATCACGGTGAACTCGTATAAACCATATCTGCTGCTGAAGGCCGTCTTCGGGATGTCCTCCTCCCGAATACGAAGCTGGTAGTACCCCGACCTCAGATCCCGCTTTGAGAACCAATGGGCTCCCTCCAGCTGGTCAAATAACTTGTCTATCCTTGGCAAGGGATAAGTATTCCGGACCGTCAGCCTGTTCAGGGCCCGATAATCTATACACAGCCGAAGGGTTCCGTCCTTCTTCTTGACGAATAATACTGGAGCTCCCCATGGTGAATATCTAGGCCAAACGAACCCGGCCTCCACTAACTCCTGAAGCTGGCTTCAAAATTCCACCAACTCCTTTGGGGTCATTCGATAGGGAGCTCTGGATACAGGCTTAGCCCCCAGTACGAGCTGAATCTGAAAGTCCTTCTCTCGGTGCGGGGGTAGCCCTAGTAGCTTCTCCGGAAACACGTCGGGTAAGTCTCACACTACTGGAATATCTAAAATGGAGTTCTTGGGCACGACCGCCTCAAAAAGGACCTAATAAACCTCTTCCCCCTGCAGATGGGCCTATACGGCTTGCACAGACGATAGTAAGATGCGGGGTGTTGGTATAATACCTTCGATAACAATAAAGGAGTCCCCATGCCTCACGGTGTTCCTCTTCGCCACGCAGTCAATCTGGGCATGGTTCCAGCATAACCAAATCATTCCTAGGATCAGATCGTAATCTTGCATCTTCAGAATCATTGCTGGTGCCTCAAACGCCTTCCCTCCAATCTTTGCTTCCATATTGCAATGAGCAGAGGTCATTATCTCTGATCCATCGGGTAGGCGCATCCTCATCATCTTTCCAGTGAACGGCTCCACGCCTGCCAATCCTTTCACGAAATCTTTTGACATAAATGAGTGCGAAGCACCGGTGTCGAAGAGCGTGTAAGCGGGCTTGCCGCTAATGAAGACTATGCCTGAGGTAATTAAATGTCTTAGTATTCTTATTATAGTTGTCTTCTCTTAATTTCTAACTAGGTTATGTCTAGAAAAACTAGTTCATAGGAAGAAACTTAAAAGTAATGCCATACCTGCGATAACCTGCTCCGGGTTCCGGGGCTGTGTCAGGTCTAGAGCATACACTTGCTCCCTCTCTGGCCTATAGCCTCGATCCTGAAATCCTCGTCCTCGATCATGTCCTCGTCCGCCAAACTATCGGGGAGGTGGAGCGCCCTGATGTGCTGGTGGGGGTGCTCGCCTCATAGGGCAGTTCCTCTTTATATGCCCCGGCTGATTGCACTGAAAGCATTCTGTTGCCTGCTCTGCTGTCCTTGGCATCTCCAGCATCTGTAAAGTCTAGGGAACCAATACCCCCTGACTCCTCTGCTCCCGCCCAATCTCCTGACGAGGCGAATCCCCGTTCCTTATCTCCCCAATAACCTGGCCCCGAGGATGGTCTCTACGACCTCCAATCACTGTATCATCAGCTTGTCTCTTCCGGCTCCTGACTGTAAGCTGATCCGCTTCCCTCTTCTTAGCCATCTCCAAAATCCTGGCCAGACTCCCCTCTGAGACGAAGAGGAGGGACTGTCTCATGTCGTCTTGCAGCCCCTTATAAAACCTCCTGGCATAGCCAGCATCGTCTAACTGGTAAGCGTCCGCATAGCAGGCCAGGTGAGTAAACTCCTGGTAGTACTCCAGCACCGTCCTGTTCCCCTGCCTCAACTGCAGGACCCTATCCTCCAGGTCGTCCCTCGCCGACTGGGGTACCAAATGTCCCTGGAGTGCTGCTCTGAACTCCTCCCAAGTAATATCAGCGCAATCTATCCCCGCAAAGGTGGTGTCATGCTAAGATTTCTACCACCTCTTTCCATGTGACTCGAGGAAGGAGACTGCCAAAGCAACTGCCTCCTCAGTGGGGCATCGAATCCCCGCAAGCGTCTCGTAAATGGTATCCAGCCATTCCTCCGTACGTACTGCAGACTTCGTCCCCAGGTAGGATGGAGGGGAAAGTCCCCGGAAGACAGTCATCTAATTGGCCTCGGGGTTTGGCTGTGGAGCCAGGGCTTGCTGAGCTCTGAAGGCCTCAAGAATGGCCGTTAGTGTTTGACCCATCTCCGTATACTTGAACGGACCTGGAGCCGGAGGAGGCGGGACCACATTCGGAGCCTGAGGGGTCCCCTGCTGTTATGCTAGGTTCGTCGAAGGCTACAAGGAAGAATTCCATTTGTTAGAGAGCGAATGAATGGAATTTAAGAAGGGGTAGGATGGACTTTCACATGTGATTTCCCTTATGGGTACACCACTACTTCCGCTGCTAGTTTGTCCGCAAACTAAGCTCGTACGGGGGTGGCCCAAGGTTTTGTGGACTACTTCTCTTCCGATCGAGGTCTGCTCTGATACCACTTGTACGACCCCCCCCCCCTTTTTTGAACACCGGAGTCTTAGCCCAGAATTACCGCTTTGCGGTGGCACCGACTCACGTGAAGGCCGCCACTACAAAACGCCAATTCTGCCGGCCTTCTTCGATCACAATGAGAGAGAAGTAAGTAAGTAAGTAATCTTAACTTATATGAATGCCCATACAAACTTATAAGTTAAGGGGTCTTCTGCAAGGCTCTCATCGTATAAAAAGTCTCATACCGATTTATACGTTGGGGTGTCGGTTGTATGCAAATATGAGTGTAGTGATATGCTATGCCATGACTCATGCAAGTGAAACTCACGGACACGACTCTATGCGCATAGACCTTTAGTTCCCCCTATTCGGGCAGCTAGCTTCACTCCCAGGAACCTCCGTAGTGGCAAACGGAGACAGTGGGTCGGGCCCCCCACTCCTAGGCGGGTATCCACACAACCGGGCCTAGCCCTTCCATACGCCCCTAGAAGAACACAACCTAGAGTATCCGCGTACTAGTGCTGGCTATATCCACTAGGCTTTCTTTGGCTAAGTGTCCCACACCGCTGAGTCTACGTACCGATGTCAGTGTAAATGACAATCAAATACCGAAGACCCACCACCTTATTCTGTACTCAAAACCCTCGAGCCCCCGGCTCCCCGTACAGTCCCGTTCGTGCATCTGCCTTCAGAGCTACCGTCTGAATGGCAACCAAACCAACTTATTCTACCTCTCAATCTACTGGGGTGTGTGAAAGTACAACCCTAGTTATACTAGTTGCTCTTTTAGCTTATCATTCCTACAGTTTACGTTAGCCCAGGACTGCCCCCGGTATTCCCCGTGAAGGGCTCTCAAAAGACACTAGGAACTATGATGGTAGCTGAAGCCCACTGTTCCCTTTCGCAAGGAACTTATTGTTATTGGTTGATACTCATTACCCTATCCCTTTTAAATTACTTTAGATCTAACCCTAGAGTATTAAGACTATTCCTCTCCTACCGGGGATGACGATCTTTCGTCGATCCCGGACACCACTTAACACTAGTCAATCTCACACCCTACCCATCCTGACTTCCAATAATGAACTTGATTTAATTTACCCTAACCAAACCAGCAAACTACCAAAATTCCATCTCTCAAGTTCATTATCCACTCTAGTTCAGTTTCTGCAGTTCTACTAAACGCAGACCATCCTAAGCTATATGAGGTATGCAAGGGGTGGTACTCCAAATTGTCTTCAGAATCTCCTATAATATTTACTAGATGGCTATCATGACATAATTAGTCTAAATCCATAAAATAATAATTTTCCTAATTAATCTGATATTTATTTAATTTCCTCCAAAACTAAGCCATGGGTGATTTGAACATGAAGTACCCTTTTCAGGTATGATTAAAGCCCCATAAAATTATGATAAATACTAGGCAGTAATTTGACAGTAAATTCAAATCTCTTAGAAGTTGTAGCATATTTAAACACTTGATCCTTAATTGTGAACATATTCACCAAATAACAACTTAGAGAAGTAAATACTATAAATAAGCTTCCAAAAATTCCAAGAAAATTCAAGTATAGTTATCATGCCTTAAAAGTAATACTGACAAGGTTCCAAAATTTTTCAGTGAGTATTAACCTCAAAATCTTATTTAGAAATATAACCCCCCTTTCTTAACTTAACAAAGCAACCACTGCAAATAATCATCTAAAAATTATGAATTAATTAACACATCAAGGTGTTGACCTCATAACTTTATTGATCAAGTTACATAATTTTTTTCAACAATATATACTCTCTGAATCAATTATTGAATAAAATTGCATTACTAAAAGCTTGTAAAGTAAGTACTAAAAATAAACCTCCAAAAATTATAATAAAATTCGAGTGTGATTACATTAGGCTAAAATACTCTCTGCCAAAATTTCATGGAGATCAAGTAACCACAAGGATCATCATAGATAAAAGCCTATTGGGGCAAATTCATGAATTATGTGATAAGGACTTGAAGTGCTATCCCATAAATTACAGAATAAATACCAGAGGACTTGGGCTATCCTACCATCCACTCTACCAAATTTCAAGCTCTTATAAGGGAATTTGACCCCATGCCCTTCACAAGCCACCAAGGTCCATGCTTAGGATTTGGCCTTGGTTCCTAGGGCAAATTTACCCCAATCCACCTCAAACTCCATGAGGTGGTGCTAGAGAGCATTCTAAGTCCGTGTTCAAAATCTCATCCTCTGTTAAGGTGATCTGACTATTAAAGTCTCAAAGTGCACTTTTGACCTAAGACCCCTTATTAGGGCAAAACTTAGGTTTGTTCATTTCCAATCTAAAACATCTCCAAATGAGATGAAAAATTATACAAAACCTTAAGATAAACCCAGGGACTACACACCAAAATTTGGGAGGGTTTGGAAGTCATTAAGCAATCTAATTAATTTACCCTAGGATTATTAAATTTTTCTAAAAGCTTTATGAAACCATTCTCCAAAAATTCCCATTTTTGGACAGGCCTTAGGTATAGCTAGGGTAGGCTCCTTGCTAAAATTTCAAATCATTTAGTCAAAGGATGAAGGGTGGGCACACCTTTTTGTCTCTGCCTAGCTCTAGGTCTAGATCCCACCAAGAGAGGTGCCCTGGTCAAACCAGTTGACCAAATTGACCCAAATCAATTTTAAAATATAGTAGGCCCATAGGGCTACAAATTACTTGTTAACCATTTCTTCATATAAAGCCTATAGGTATTTTTCATAATTTATCTAAGGTGGTTGTTATTTTAATGCAGAAAATTCACATAAAGAAAAGGATTAATTAAATAGCACAGATCTTGAAGCAAGATCTAAGGGCCCTGGCATTGTCTTCTTCCTCCAGCCAAAGGCCACGATTTGCCCGACCTGGAGCTACTTCTAAGTGCAGCCGTCGGCCGTCCAGCCTCCTCCCTGGCCGGCCACCACCACCACCACCTCCGTTAAGGTGGTGGCTATCGCCAGGCGGCGGCACGGCTGCCGGAGGGGCTTTTTCCTGCGAGCCCGAGAATGCAGATTTCATGGAAAATCCATGAAAATAAAAACTCCAATCGGGCTCAATTGAGCCCGATTCTCAACCCTATTGAATCCTAAGATCTATCCGCAGAAGAAGAGGGGAGGGGAGGACCATGTTCGCGGGCTGGAGGCGTGCAGACCGTCGGGATGCCATTGGTGCGGTGGTGGCATCGCCGAAATTCTCAATAGCACAGTGGGAGGCTCAAAAACTTCAGGTAAAGGCTGGGAAAACCTCCTCTTAGGCCTCTGAGGGTATTTAAAAGCCTTGTCAAGGAGGGGGAACAGCCAAAACTTCAATGGCCATTATTGGTCCATTAAAGCTTGGGTCAGCCATGGTGGAGGGGGGCTGAAACGACTTAATCCAGCAAGCTAACGGCTGGAAACTCCTCCTCTTCCCTAGAGGAGTTGGATCCAGCCGTAAAAGGGGGAGACGGAAAAGCCACGGCATCAAATGCCATTGATGTCCATGAAAGCAGGCTCTCGGCCATGGCCGTAACCGTCCTCTTTTCAAAACCGTCGGTCCACGTGTCAAGCTTGACCTGTCTACTTAATTTAAGTAAGACTTATTAGGTATTAATAGGAGAAAACGGCCCACTCCCTAGACCGGCCTGATTCAGCTGAACCAGCACCCAGCCAAAACAAATCTGCCAGAAAAGACTAAGTGAAATTGCGTTGAGTGAGCTCTGCTCACTCAACGCCATCCCAGATACGGTATTGAGTGAGCTCTGCTCACTCAACGCCATCCCAGATACGGCGTTGAGTGAGCTCTGCTCACTCAATGCCATCCAGAATGGCCTCCCAGACTATGGCATTGAGTGAGCTCAGCTCACTCAACACCATCCGGATTATGGCGTTGAGTTAGCTCTGCACACTCAACGCCATCCAGAATATGCCCTTTTTAAACGATGGAGTTGAGTGAGCTTAGCTCACTCAATGCAGTCCAGATTATGGCGTTGAGTGAGTTCTGCTCACTCAACGCCATCCAGACAACCCCAAATGGTGTTGAGTGCAGTCAGTGCACTCAACACCATTCAACTTATGGCGTTGAGTGCACTCAAGGCACTCGACGCCATCCCGCCTGACAGATTACGGCGTTGAGTGAGCTAAGCTCACTCAACTCCATCCAGTCTACGGCGTTGAGTGAGCTCAGCTCACTCAACGCCAACCAGATGACACCAGATGGCGTTGAGTACAGTCAGTGTACTCAACGCCATTCAACTTATGGCGTTTAGTGCACTCAACGCACTCAACGCCATCCCGTCTGAAGGATGGCGTTGAGTGCAGTCAGTGCACTCAACGCCATTCTTCCTGAAAGATGGCGTTGAGTGCAGCCAGTGCACTCAATGCCATTCTGCTTATGGCATTGAGTGCACTCAACGCACTCAACGCCATCCCGCCTGAAAGATGGCGTTTAGTGCAGTCAGTGCACTCAATGCCATTCTGCTTATGGCATTGAGTGCACTCGACTCACTCAACGCCCGCGTCCTAAACTTATTTTAAGCAAGTTTGACGCACTATTTGTAGACCAAGGTGATTTTCACCTTTCTTCCTAAGCTCCCTTGGTATTTTGGGTTTCCTAGGGTTTTGTCATAACCTAGTCATAGCAAAACCACCCCCGGGGGTCTAGACAGAAATGGGATATTACAGTAGTTGTCAGCCTTGTGCGCTTTGGCTACGGGCTCGGGTATGCGGGCTGGAGTATTGTCCGCTAGCGCGTGCGGACTAGAGTTGTTCGCAGGTATGCGAACTGGGGCAGTATTTGTAGGGTCCGCCTGTATGGCGATCAAGTCTAGCTAGGATTTGGTGACAAGGAAGATTAGCTTGGTATTCGGCCTTGGTGGTGCAACTTTGGCAGACTGGCTGTCGTGCCTTGTTGCAGAGGTTTGGTTGTGTATTTGCAGCTTAGCGGATACACTTGGTGCTCGCCACGAGATGGGGTGGTTATCCTATCAGCTAGGGTGATGATCAAACTCCTCTCCGTTCCTATAAATAGGACCTCGTGTCACATCAATTGTCATCCAACTGAATAGTTAGTGAACTCATAGATAGTTACTGCGGTTAGGATTTTGTATCCGCGCAGTTTGAGGAGGTTTACCGTTTTGTGCTGTGCAGTTTGTACGGGTAGCGTTGGAAAGCCAAGGACTTGGTTCTGACTGCGGTCAGGGATATTGTGGAATCTGCAGATAGTCACCAGCGCTTAATAGCAGGTCGCGGTTTGTGACTTGTCGGTCTCTCTTCTGCAACTAGTTTCTCAGTTTAATAAGTTGTTTGCATCTGGTGGCTTGGTTCAATTCGGCAGCAGCTCGCGCGATCTGGAGGCTAGCAACCGTATGGTTAGGTAGCTTGCAGATCGTCGATTAGAGTTCAGTATTGGAATAACGGGCAGTCCATGCAGCTAGATTGCAGTTTGGCGATCTGTCAGTTTGAGCAGACTCCATAGCAATAGCAGCAGGGTTGACGGTTACTCTTGGAGTCCACGCGGCTTGTTTCCTCTATCTTGTAATTTTCTTCCAACGGGTACATCGACGAATCATGTCTTTCCATGTATACATCATCTTGTAAAAATTTTTAATAATACACATTTCTTGTTCTTCTTTTTACATTTGGTTATTTTTACCCTGATAGGTTGAGTGTTCCTGCGCCTGGTTTCCCGTTTTCCGCTATGACAAATTTTTACATGGTATCAGAGGAAACAATGGCTTGAGCAGCGGAACATTCCGTTGTTTGCTTAATTGCTACTGGGAGTCTAAATAATCAGGGTTAGTGCAATAGAAGGTGGTATGGAAAGAGATCTTGGAATTGATCTTCATACATTGACTAACTTTAAAATGTGGAAGTCATGTATGGAAAGCTATCTTTTAGGTGAGGAACTTTGGGAGGTCGTTTGTCGTTACAAAAGGTAAGAGGTGGATGCTGCTGTTGGTGTTGATGCTGTGAGAGGTTGGAGGAAGAAGAATGCGAAGGCAGAGTTTACTCTCAAGCGGGAAATCTCATCGGAACTCTTCGATCACATCATCGGATATCAGACTGCTGCGGAGATTTGGACTTCCCTTGATGGGTTATTCTACAGGAATAATGTAGCTCGGCTACAGTTCTAAGAGAATGAGTTGGTGGGAGCCACTCAAGGAGATTTGTTTGTCTCGTCGTTCTTCCTGAATATGAAGAACTTAAGCGCTGAGATTTCAGCGTTAGACCCCTATGAGTCTATTTCGAAGGAAAAGCTAAAGAGGCACATATTCCGCAGTTTGCGGAAGGAATATGTGGCCTTTGCCAATTCCATTCAAAGCTAGGCCAATCAGCCGTCTTTGCTAGAGCTAGAGAATCTGCTGGCTTTGTAGGAGAGCTTAGCAAGTCAAATGGCTGAATTCACTATATCTAGAGGAGATGGTGAGGTGCTCTTCTCAGGGAAGAAAAGGAGATGGGACAAGAAGAATAAGTAGGCTGGTGGTGGTTGACCTTCTGAAGGATATTTTGGGAGAATTTCGATTCAAATCGAAAACTTTCCCAATAATGGAAATGGTTCGAAGGATCTGTTACAATCATAATAGGGCAAGTGCAATACAATAAGAACTATGATATTAACAGATCATAGCAAAAGAATATAAAGAAACCATCACATTCGATAGATTGTTATACCTTCGTGACGCTTTTATCAATGGTCTTCGTGAACGGATTCAACCTCAAATGTTTCTCCGGTTCAAGATCATTTGATGAGATATGGACGGAGCTCCAGAAATGGTAGAGACTCTAAAAGAGACACACCACCAATGAGGTAGGCAACCTTTGCCAATAATGGACTATGCTAGCACACTTCCTTTCTCAAATGAGTGAGAAGGAGACAAGAGGGATGAAGGAAAAACTTTCTTACACTTCCTTGGCTGAAAATATCATCTCATCAAGTGATGAGATGGTCAAGTCTTTATCCAGGAAGACCTCTCTTTCTCTCTTCAAATTTCCCTCCAAAAAGATCTCATTTGGCATAAAGCAAAAGACAACTTCTAAAGTGATTTTTCCATGTGAGCAAAAAAGCATAAAGCATTTGCTTTATACTTTATACTTTATGCATTATGATTAAATGGACATCATCCATTTAATTAACCAAGCATAGCATGACAAATTGATCTCATCAATTAATTATGTCATGACCAATATTAAAATTAATCAAATTAATTAATGATATTAATCAACTTTAATAAAGTAAATTAAATAATCATATTAATTAATATACTTTATTTAGTCTTGTCAAATACTTAAGAGATATATTCCTTATTACATCTTTGTTTAGTTTAATGGGCCTTAAGTAACTAATGAGGGATGCTAGTCCCTCCCATAGTCCTACAACTCATTAGTCTCTAACAAATAGACATAGAAAATACTACTAATCCTTAGTAGTTGATATAGTTCAATTGCAATTCTCATATATAGGTATAAGTGTGTAACCTATTTAGGTCCCCACTAAATTGGCAGCACAGAGGATGACTACACTAATTATTCAGTGATGGCTAACAACTTAGTACATCATATGACATTGATGTCCCCATTAATGATCACTTATGTAGACCATGGTTGACATCTAGCATTGTATAATGGCCCCCATATAGTGGTGAATGACACGCCAAAAATGCTCATCATCCAATAGAACCTAATTCAGTATGTGACAAAGAATATAGTAAGATCCTAACATCCTTAAATGTCCTGGTCAAGCAAAAGGTCACGGAAAGAGTCAATACCCTCACGCTTGGTAACTGTGTCAATCTAGTAAAAAATAAGCATTAAGAAGATGAAACCCTTTTCATCTCTATTATCTACCTTGGCCAAGGATTTATGATTATCTCAATTTGGATCTCATAGGAAATCAAATGTGTTGCACAGACAGATGGATGTATTCCCATATATGGCATACATCTCACTCTATGACTTAGTGACTATGACCATTTGAATCAGATCCTCCTCATTGCTAGAGGAAGTACCATATAGTCTCTTAAGTACATAGTAATTCAGTCATGAGTGATGATTGTTCTTCAGGTAATAAGGATCAATCTATATAGACACAACTAGGTAATCCATCGATTGACAACAAGAAGCTTCCATGTTGATGATCACCAAAAAGGTTACTTCCAGTGAACTTGTCCAACAAGCACCTGTGCCCTTTGTTTAGACATCTCATGTCACTGACTTGTGACTTGTCATCCCTAAGAAGGGAAACAAAGGACACACTAGTCTTAACTATAATATTGATGTCCCATCAATAGTCTATTTATTAGGGATATTTAAGAAATATGATATAATCAAAAGCTCATCACAATATACTTGACTTCTCAAGGATATGTTATAATCAACATTATTCATATGGACCCAATCATGCATTATCTAACAATAATGTCTGGATATAATAAATACATAATCAAATAAGTCTTGCCTTTAGAAGATAAATTATTTCTACAAAATAATCATAATACAAAAGATGGCTTTATGGGCACATATCAAATAATCTCCCACTTGCACTAAAGCCACTCAGGTTTGATTTGCAACCCCATCTCTTGGAGATGTCTTTCAAAAAGCTCCAACTTTAATGGCTTCGTTAGTGGATCTACTACGTTCTCTAACGTAGGTACTTTCTGCACAAGCATGTCGACACGCTTGATAATCTCTCTGATGATATGGAAGTGCCTTTCAATGTTCTTAGACTTCTGATGAGACCTAGGTTCCTTAGCCTGAGCTATAACCCTAGTTTTATCACACAACAAGTCAATGGGCTCTTCAATACTAGGTGTTGAAGTGTGACCGGGCGGTCTGTCTTGGCGAGTTGGAGACCGCACGGTCTGGCAGTCTCCCTCAGCGGTTTGGTTCTGTGCTGTTGCTGTCTGGTTGCCGAGCGGTCTGGCGGTCTCCCCTGGCGGTCTCTCTCTCTCTCTGGTGGTAGCCGTGCGGTTAGCCCTTCCTGTCTAACCGCGCGGCCTGTGCGGTTTGATCTGTATAGTCCGCTTAGTCCTGTAAATTTTTAGTCCCACATCTCTTATTTGTATTCTCTCTTCTCTCCTCCATTCTATATAAGGGAGGGCATACCATTGTAATAGATACCTTTTTCAGATAATAAAGTTTCAGTTATACTCGTTGCGGCTTGTTTTAGTTCGTTGCGGCTTGTTTTAGTTCGTTTTCTAACATGGTATCAGAGCGATCGATCTTTGGCTCCTGATTCTATCCGCCCTGTCCGCGCGGCTTGCTTCTTCTCGCGACCTGTTCTCGAGACTTGTTTCTTCCGCCTGCTTGCTTGCGCCCTGTTCGCGCGGCTTCTCTCCTTGTCGTTGCCTTTAGTGTGCGCGACTTCTTTGCCTCTCCTTCTTCTCGCTGCGACCTGTGCTTGTCGTCGCGCCCTCAGTTCTAGCTGCTCCTCCTCTCTGGTCGCCCCGGCCTGTTGCCGCGACCTGTTTCCCTTTTGCCTCCGGATATCCTCCTCCTCTGTTCGCGCGGTCTATCTGCTAGCCGCACGACTTCTCACCCTTTGTTTGTTTCTGCGGCTTGGTCGTGGCTGTTCTGGCCGCTGGTGCCTCTCATCGTGACCGCCGCAGACCTCTTTTTTTTTAACCGCTGTGTTTTTTCTCTGTTCGCGCGGGTTAATCCTTGTTTTTGGCGGCCTGCCCCTCGTCCTTTAGCCGCTCCTGCTTGTTAGTCGCCGCGACCTCCTCTTTAGTCGCGCGGCTTGTGCTTCCTTCATGGCTTTCATATACTCCTCTAAGCCGTTCGCCTCGGTGGTCCTGTCTTCTAGTAGTGCCCATGTTGTTATTCAAGGAAAATGGCTGATCGACACCGGTGCTACTAATCATATGACCGGCAATCTCCAGTGTTTTTCTCTCCTGGAAACACACGATCGGTTGCCCCCGGTTATTATCGCTGACGGCTCTTCATCATCAGTTCATGGAATGGGGATTGTTCAGGTCACTCCATCTCTTCGCTTGGAGGATACTCTCTACGTGCCCAAATTCCCGTGTAACTTATTATCCGTTACCTCTCTATGCAAGCAATTACAATGTTCTGTTACTTTTACTTCTACTACTTGCTCTTTTCAGGATCCGGACTCCCAACGGACGATTGCTACTGGGACTGAGAGTGGCGGCCTATACTTCCTGGACAACATTTCCGCTTTCTCCACCTTCTCCTCCACCTCCACCGATCTTCTCCAATGGCATCTCCGCCTTGGTCATGCTCCTCCTCATCTTCTTCGTCAACTTTTGCCCCACCTTCCTGCACAAAGTCCTCCGCTCAACTGTGAGGCCTGTCAGCTTAGCAAGCATCACCGCTCCTCCTTCCCTCCAAAGCACGTTCGTGGATCCACCCGTCCGTTTGATCTCATCCACTCCGATATTTGGGGTCCTTCTCCTACTCCTACAGTTGGTCGGGGTAGTTCATATTTTGTCACATTCATTGATGATTTCTCTCGCAGTACGTGGGTGTATCTGTTAAAAGATCGCTCCGAATTGTTCTCTATATGGACGTCCTTCTATCTCATGATCAAAACTCAGTTTAATATTTCTATTAAAGTTCTTCGATCTGATAATGCTAAAGAATATATCAGTCATGACTTTCACGCCTTCTGCATGCAGAATGGGATTATTCATCAAACTAGTTGTGTCTATACTTCACAACAAAATGGGGTGGCTGAACGCAAAAACCGTCACCTTCTTGATGTCGCTCGCACCTTGATGACCCAGATGCATGTTCCTCGCTCCTATTGGGGCTATGTTGTTATCCTTGCCTGCTACCTTATCAATCGCATTCCCTCCACCATTCTCCACGGAAAGACCCCATTCTCCATTTTGTATCCGGGCAAGGAGCCGTTTTCTCTCCCTCTCCAAATCTTTGGATGCTATGCCTTTGTGCATGCCCCTTCTGCCACCCGTGATAAGCTATCCCCGCGCTCCACTAAATGTATCTTTCTGGGGTACTCCACCACTCAGAAAGGTTATTGTTGCTTTGATCCCGTCCTTCGTAAGCAGTTCATCTCTGCTGACGTCACCTTCTTCGAGAATACCTCTTACTTCTCGGATGACTCCTCTCATCCTCTCCCAGCTTCTGATTCACCTGCTGATCTCTTTGTTCCATCGTCTCCTACTACGATATTCACCCCTACACCGCCCACATCCATTCCTCTCCCTCCACCTCTCTCTCCATCTTCTCTGCCACCGTCTCCGCCGCCGTCGCTCTCTACTCCTGGGCCAGCTCTCTCTGCCACGGATGCTCCGGATGCCGAGGGACCAACTGACCTGGATCTTCCTATCGCTCTTCGCAAAGGGGTGCGGACGTGTACCCTACACCCCCTTACTGCTGTTGTTTCATATGATCGTCTTAACCCTTCTCGCAGGGCCTTTGCTCTAGCTATCTCTGCCACTGCCACGCCCCGCTCCTACCAGGAGGCCCTTGCTATTCCTCACTGGAAGATGGCCATGGATGAGGAAATGGCCACCCTAATGGAGCGGGGTACCTGGACTCTTGTTCCTCCTCCCTTTGGTACTGATGTTGTTGGCTGTCGCTGGGTCTTTGTGGTGAAATTTGCCCCGGATGGCACTGTAAACCGTTATAAAGCTCGCCTTGTTGCTAAGGGCTTTACTCAGACCTATGGAGTTGATTACTTTGACACTTTCTCTCCCGTGGCTCGTCTCAGCACTATACGGGTTCTTCTCTCTGTGTCCGTCAATAAAGATTGGCCGATTTCCCAGCTGGATGTAAAGAATGCCTTCCTTTATGGTGATCTTCAGGAGGCCGTCTACATGGAGCAACCTCTAGGGTATGTTGCTCAGGGGGAGACACGAGTATGCCGGCTGAAGAAGGCAATTTATGGCCTCAAGCAGAGCCCTTGAGCTTGGTTTGACAAGTTCAGTGGCATCGTGGCGGCCGTTGGTTTTGTGCGCAGCTCTGCCGATCACTCTCTATTTACTCGCAAAACCTCCTCGGGACTGGTGGTTCTTGCAGTGTATGTTGATGATATTCTTCTCACTGGCGATGACCAGGAAGGGGTAGCCTTGACAAAGCGGCATCTACGTCAACATCTGGTCACAAAAGATATGGGCTCTCCAAAGTAATTTTTGGGGATCGAAATCTCTCGAAAGCCCAATTCTTTAGTCCTCTCCCAGCGTAAGTATGCCCTTGATCTTTTAAAAGATGCAGGATTGACTGGGGCCAAGCCTGCTCGATGTCCCATGGCTGTTGGAGAAGACAAAACCTGGACTGATGATTCGCCTCTTCTTTCAGATACTACGAGGTACAGACGTCTTGTTGGTAAGCTCATATATCTCACAGTGACCAGGCCCGACATTTCCTATGCTGTGGGCAAGGTAAGTCAATTCATGCAAGCACCCAGGGAGTGTCATCTACAATCCGCCTTGCGGATCTTGGAGTACGTCAAAGCCGCCCCTGGGAAAGGATTTCTTTTTCAGAAGAATGGTCATCTAAGGGTTGAAGCGTACTCAGATGCGAGTTATGCTGATGACAAAGGGGATCGCAAGTCTACCTCCGGTTTCTGCACCTTTGTTGGGGGTAATCTGGTTAGCTGGAAGAGCAAGAAGCAGTCTGTTGTCTCCAGGTCCAGCGCTGAAGCAGAGTATCAGAGTATGGCGTCAACCACTTGTGAGCTAAAATGGCTACGGGCTCTAATGTTGGATTTAGGAGAGGTATACCACCATCCTCTACCTATGTTCTGTGATAACAAGGCTGCCATATACATCTCCAAAAATCCGGTCTTCCATGAAAGAACCAAGCACATTGAGGTTGACTGTCATTTCATTCGTGAAGAGATCTTAAAGGAACAAATTTGCACTCCCTTTGTCACTTCTGATAAAGAGCTGGCTGACATCTTCACCAAGCCCGTTTCCGCCTCATTTCATCATATTTGTGACAAGCTGGGCATGATCGATATATATGCTCCAGCTTGAGGGGGAGTGTTGAAGTGTGACCGGGCGGTCTGTCTTGGCGAGTTGGAGACCGCACGGTCTGGCAGTCTCCCTCAGCGGTTTGGTTCTGTGCTGTTGCTGTCTGGTTGCCGAGCGGTCTGGCGGTCTCCCCTGGCGGTCTCTCTCTCTCTCTCTGGTGGTAGCCGTGCGGTTAGCCCTTCCTGTCTAACCGCGCGGCCTGTGCGGTTTGATCTGTATAGTCCGCTTAGTCCTGTAAATTTTTAGTCCCACATCTCTTATTTGTATTCTCTCTTCTCTCCTCCATTCTATATAAGGGAGGGCATACCTTTGTAATAGATACCTTTTTCAGATAATAAAGTTTCAGTTATACTCGTTGCGGCTTGTTTTAGTTCGTTGCGGCTTGTTTTAGTTCGTTTTCTAACACTAGGAACCACTCCAAGCTCTAAAATGAATTTCTTCACCCATTCAATGTAACATCCCATTTCCAACTAGACCCCTAAGAGTGGTTTTGTCATGACAAAACCCTAGGAAGCCCAAGAAAGAGTCAAGTGGACCTGGTGGTGTGGATAGAGGCACTATGGTCTGCAAATAGTAAACTCTAAAACCTTGGTTTAAGGTGATCATGAAGCTTCACCAAGAATCCAAGACCCCACCCATACCTTTATAACCCTATTACGGGGTCAATGGGTCACTAAGGACCCATGGGGGGCAGCCAAAGGACCTGAGTTGACCAAAGTCAACTCTAACCCTAATTGGGTCAAATTGACCTACACAAGGGTCAATTGCAGTCTCTTAGCCAAATGGACCACACCTATACCTCCATAACCCTAGTGAGGGGTCAATGGGTCACTAAGGACCCATGGAGGGTAGTCAAGGGAGCAAAGTTGACCAAAGTCAACTCTAACCCTAATTGGGTCAAATTGACCTACACAAGGGTCAATTGCAGTCCCTTAGCTAAGTGGGCCCCACCCCTACCCTCATAGACCTAGTGAGAGGCCAATAGGTCACCAAGGACCCATTGGGACCAATCATAAAGGCTAGGTTGACCAAAGTCAACTCTTGACCCAAAATGGTCAAAGTGCCCTAGTTAAGGGTCAAGTGACCTCCAAGGGCCAATCCAACCCCACCTTGACCCTAGGGGAGGCTAATGGGTCACCAAAGACCCATTAAAGAAACCTCAAGGACCAAATTGACCTAGGTGGGCCCTAGTCCAACTTTGGGTCAAGTTAGCCCAAATGGGCTAACTCAAGCACAAGCCCATTGCAATTGGGCTAACCTTGACTTAAGTGACCAAATGGACTTGTGGGCTGCCATGGGATTAGATAGGAGCCAAATTTCAAGCTTGGTGACTAGGAGAGAGAAAGCCACCCATGGAGGAGAGAGAAAGAGAAGGAAGAAAACGGAGGAAGACTTTGGGCTCATCCTCCCCCTTCCCCAACCTCCCCATTCAATTCAGCAAGGCAAGGGGAGTGTAGCAGCAATTTTTGACTGGTTAGAGCAAGCTCCACCCCCCTACCTACTAAGCCGCCAAGCTTGACTTTGGCCAAAAATGGCCAAAGTGCTTTCAGCCACCTAACACCTCTCCTCTCCCTCCTTAAAAGCTTCCCTAGACTCCAAGGAGGAATTCCCACACTTTACCTGAAGGAGCCAAGCAGTTTCCTGCATTTTTGAAGAAGCCAACCACCACCGGCCACCACCATGCCAATCTGGCGATCAGTACGGCTACAACCACCACTACAGGTCCTCCTCCACTCCTTCTTGCATGGGTAGATCGTAGACATCATTAGGGCCAAGGTTGGGGCTCAATTGAGCCAAATCCGATTTGGATTTTCATGGTTTTCGGCCGAAAATTCTTCTTGGTAGAATCGCCGGAACAGTGCTCCCCGGCGGCCGTGTCGCCGCCTGGAGGTAGCCCCGACCACCACGAAGGTGTTGGCGGCGGTGGCAGGCCGGGGAGATGGCCGGAGCACCGGCGGCAGCCGCTGGAAGTCGGCCCAGGCAGGAGCAATCCTGGTCGTTGGCGTGCGGGGACGATGATATGATGCCGTCCAAAATTGCGTCAAGATTCGTGCTGATATAGATATAAACTATAGCTTAAGTTTATTATTATTTCAATTCTGTCACAGCAAATGGTATTTAATGTTTTTAATTATTAAAAATACTTAGGCTTCATTTCAGAAAAATGGTCAACACATAAAATTCGTGGAACTTATTTTCTATACATGTGATTTTCTGTGGACTTGCTTTTATTTTATTGCTACAGTTGTGATCGATTTTGGCCGGCAAAATCGGCATCTTGTAGTGACGACCTTCCCGGGTGCGAAGGTATCACCGCAAGGTGGCGGTTCTGGGCCTAAGACCCCGGTGTCGAAAAAGAAAAAAAAATGGGGGTCTTACATACAGCTTCCTTTGCAGCATCACATGCAGCAACGTATTCTACCTCACAGGTTGATACAGTAGTGATCTCTTGCTTGAAACTTTTCCAATATACTGCTCCTCCATTCATAATGAAAATATACCCCATAGTAGATTTTCTGTCTTTTACATTAGTGGAAAAATCTGAATCGGTATAACCTTTTATACCAAGTTCACCTCCTCCATATACCAAAAACATATCTTTAATCCTTCTTAAGTACTTAAGTATGTTCTTTACAGCAATCCAATGAGTTTTTCCTGGATTTGCCTGATATCTGCTCTTAACACTTATAACATGGGCAATATCCAGTCTAGTACAAAGCATAGCATACATTATGCTACCTACTGCAGAAGCATAAGGAACATTTTCCATATACTTTATCTCTTCAAGTGTGGAAGTACACATTTTATTAAAGAGATGTACTCCATGAGAGAATGGTAACAATCTTTTCTAAGAGTTCTGTATCCTAAACCTATTTAGAACTTTGTCTATATAAGACGATTGAGAAAGGGCTATAAGCCTTCAAGATCTATCTTTATAAATCTTGATTCCTAAAATATAGGAAGCCTCTCCCAAATCCTTCATAGAGAATTGCTCAAAAAGGAACGACTTAATAGAAGAGAGAAAAATCAAATCATTTCCAAAAATGAGAATGTCATCTACATAAAGTATAAGGAAAGCGAGAGCACTCCCATTGGTCTTCTTATACACACATGGTTCATCAGGATGTTGAATGAAACCAAACATTTTGATAATTTCATCAAATCTCATGTTCCACGTTCTGGAAGATTGATGTAGTCCATAAATGAACATATGCAATTTGCATACCTTTGGATTGTCACTAGGAATAAGATATCCCTCAGGTTGTTCCATATAGATATCCTAAGAGAGGATCCCATTTAAGAAGGCAGTATTGACATCCATTTGAATTATCACATAATTCAAGTATGCTGCAATAGCAAGTAAAAATCTAATGGACTTAAGCATAGCTACATGTGAAAAGATTTCATCATAGTCAACACCTTGTATTTGACGATAATCTTTTGCCATAAGTCTTGCTTTGTATATTGCAACGTGACCATCAACATCCAATTTTCTCTTATATATCCATTTGCATCCAATAGGTACAATACCTTTTGGAGGATCTACAAGAGTCCAAACCTTGTTAGAATACATAGAGTGCATTTCTAATTTCATGGCTTCAAGCCATTTTATAGAATCAACCTCACATGTTGCTTCCTCATAGTTTTTAGGGTCTTTAAGATCACTATCCTCAATAGGGAATAGGGACTCAACTGCATCATGCATGAGACCATAACATTCTGGAGCATGAGACTCTCTAGTGCTCCTTCTAAGAGGACATGTATTATAAGAACCTCCCACTTGAATAGGGATCTCTTTTGATATAGGCTCAATGGTTATTTCATTGACTTGTTCATACAAGTAAATTTTTCTCCCAACACCGCCTTCTTGGATAAAATGTTTTTCCAAAAATATACCATGCCTACTAATAGAAGTAGTTTGATCAGTGGGATGGAAGAAACAATATCCCATAGTTTCTTTGGGATAACTAATGAATCTACATAAAGAAGATCTTCCTTCTAACTTGTCCACCTTGAGTTTCTTAATATAGGCGGGACATCCCCAAATTCTTAAAAAATTAAGATTTGGCTTTCTACCATTCCACATCTCATATGAGGTAGTAGAAACAGATTTAGAAGGTACACTATTTAAGTTGAAGGTAGCTATCTCCAGGGCATGACTCCATAAGAAAATAGGTAGATCAGTATAACCAATCATGGATCGGACCATATCCAATAAGGTCTCATTTCTTCTTTCAAAGATTCCATTATGCTCAGGAGTGCCAGGTGGTGACCATTGGGATAATATTCCATTATCTTTAAGATAACTAAGAAAATCAGAGCTAAGATATTCACCTCCTCGTTCTGATCGAAGATCCTTAATGTTCATACCTTTCTGTTTCTCTAATTCTAATCTAAACTCCTTGAACACTTCAAAGACTTCAGACTTGTGCTTTATAAGGTAAATAAAGCCATACCGTGAAAGATCATCGTTAAAGGCCACAAAGTAGTTATACCCTCCCCGAGCTGACTCTGGAAAAGAACCACACACCTCAGTACGTATGAGTGCTAATAGTTGATCAACCCGGATACACTGACCCATAAAAGGTATTTTAGTCATTTTCCCATAGAGAAATGCTTAACAAGTTAAGTAAGGTTCAAAACCTGATGGATCAATAAATCCTTCTTTTCCTATCTTTGTAATACGATCTTTTCCAATATGAACAAGCCTTAAATGCCAGAGATAAAAGGGATTAAGGTCATCTCTAAGTCTCTTAGTCACTATTAGATTTGATTTATGCTCAATATTAAGAATCTCATTACTAGTTCTTATCATAAATATATTGTCAATCATATTTCCATAACCTACATGTTTAGATTTGAAATAAATGCAACAACAATTGTCTTTAAAAGAAAATTCATAATTCCCCTTCAAAAGTTTGGGAATGGAAATGAGATTCTTAAAGACATTCTTAAATACTAAACAAACTCGCAAAATGATAACATGCCCAGATGCTAAATGAAGATGATAGTCTCCTAATCGATAGCAGTAACCCTTGCTCTATTCCCGACAGCGAGGAATACTTTATTTGGCTCCAGCATCTGACTTCTCTCCAGATACTGTGCATTCATACAAATATGAGTAGTTGCACCAGAATCTAGAGCCCAAGTGTCAGATTATAATCTAATATTTAGATCAATTTGAGAGATCATAAGTACTGTACCTTCAGAAGGTGCAATCTTGGGTTTATCCTTTAAACTAGCAAGGTACTTTGTGCAATTCCTTTTCCAGTGTCCAGGGACATCACAGAAAAACACTTTCCTTTTTCATCTTTCTTACTGTCAACTTTCCTTTTACCTGGATTTTTCATCATTCTTTTGACAACTTTCTTGCCCTTGAAAGATGATTTCCCTCCTTTCACTACAGTGTAGTTGCACCACCATTCTTCTTCAGATCCTTTTCGACCACAACAAGCATGTTTCCCTCCAACTTGTTCATGTGAAAGTTTAGGACAAAGTGAGAAAAATAATCTGGTAGTGATTGTAGCACAAGATTGATACTCAATTCATGATCCATAGCTAGACCCAATCTACCTAGTTCTTCAATATACCCAATCATCTTTATGACATGATCATGTACAAACGCCCCATCTGTCATTCTGCAATGAAATAGTGCCTTGGACACATCATATCTGATTGCCCTACCCCTCTTGTCAAATAATTCTTGCAAATGCAAGATGATGGTTCTAGCATTTTCCATCTCATGGTGATGCTTTTGATGGTCCACATTCATAGAAGCAAGCATGTATGATCTAACTTTTAAATCATCATCTTTCCACTTCTCATATGTTTCCTTCTCATCTTCTGTTGATTTAGAAGGCAGTGATGTAGGGTGTTGCTCATTAAGAACTGTTGGGTTTCTCTATGAGCTAGGCACAACACTTGTGCACGCAGCGGAAGTAATAAAATCTAGAACAACCCAAAAGAGATTGGATCGGGCCATGCATGTTGAATCAAGAAGTTAACAAAAATTAGGCAAAAATTACTTCTTCGGTGTTGAGTCATAACTCAACGAAGATGCTCCAAATGTGATTCCTTGTCGGTGGCGAGTTCCACGTAGAATAACGTCCACGTCTCTGCAGAAATCCACACGAGCGGGAGAACCCCGAGCTTCGTCGCACGAAGGGTCGGGAAGAAGATCAGCCGCACCTTTGCACTTCCCACGGACTGCTAGGTCCGCGTCAGGGAAAGCAAGACCAGCGACGGTCGCCGGAGAGGAGGTGGCTGGCGGAGCGAACAACCGGCGGCAGAACGTTCCGTCCGGCGGAATCGGGATTCGGCGGATCGAGATATCGGAGGAACTCTTTCCGTCGGCTTCCGTTTTGCTACAGAAAATCCCGATGTTGGTCGATCATTTTCCTCAAAACCCTAAGTGTCCTATTTATACCAAAGGCATAAACAGTTCATAGGAATCGCTATCCGCAGACCACCCAAGTTAGGGTTTCTGGACCGTTCGGCGAGAATCACCTCCAGATTCGGAGAGAATCAGTCGGCGAGAATCACCTCCAGATCCGGCGAGAATCAGTCGCAGAATCAGCGAGAATCAATCGCAGAATTGGCGAGAATCAGACGCAGAATCGGCGAGAATCGAACAGTTCGATTCTCGACGATTATGCCTTAGTCGGCGAGACATACACGACGACTCCCGTCGATTCTCATCGATTTTGCCATAGTCGACGAGTCATACTCGATGACTCCCATCGACTCTCGACGATTTCCCCTTGGCAACATTTGCCTGACTCCCCATACTGTAGGGTGATTGGTAACCCTTACCAACACAGTTAATCTTCCAATTTCTCCACATGCTCTTATGTGCGACCCTGCAGGCTCATATCGCATTGGCAGTGAGATTACATGTTTGACCACTTCTAAATCACCATGGTAACTCCAACAGTCTCCCACTTGATCTTGAAAGTATCAAACCAAAAACCTCACAAACAATGAGCGGCATCTAGCAATGCATCATTGCTCCCCAAGAAATAAGAGTTCATAACTCATAAGCCTTCATGACCAATGTTCCTGCGTTGTCTTTGTCCCTTTGTCCCTTACATCCGGAAAGAACTAGAGGTATGGACCGTGTCACCCTCATAGTAGCTCAATCCAAGTTTCTTGATCTAGAATGGACTTCCAGAGAATGGTGAGTCCAATATCACATACTGACTCAACCAAGCATGGACATGCATTTCTCAGTCCTGTTCCATCAAGGGGCCCATGGATGCAACTCTTGTTATATAGGAGGACAAATCCCATATCTGCTCACACATAAACATCCAAATGATTCGTAACGTACCCAACAACCACCCTTATCATCAACCTTTCTCAAGGAAGACTTTAGATGGCATCAAGGCACGCTCTTCCTCACTTGATGAATGCTGTGACGTCAGGTCAAAGGACTACAACACCATTGCCAATAGAGACCTACTTGTGACACGATTAGACAACAATCCACAAAGTAGTCTCAGGATGGGTCTGTCCAGTACAACTTGTTCATTAACAAGTACCCACATGATGACTTGATATCACAATATCATGACCTGTGAGAACTGGTCATCAGTCAACGCACATGCTAGTCTTAAGGTATCATCGTCACTCTTAGCTTCTATGATGATACAACGACCAGGGACCTTTTAAGAATGAAGCTTCAAATAAATCATAGGCTCTCACATTCAAGTCGCGTACTTGATGTCCTATGGAAGCGAACACTCTAAGGGTATTTATTATGTAACAATTTAACTATCACATAGAAAAATCACAATAAAAGAACTTGCCATTAATTGTAAAAAGAAACATTTGGTACACAATTCATCATATGAATGAACAAAAACAGCCAACAGAATATATGTTTACATGCAACCCACAAGACTCCCACTAGAGTTGATCACTTAGGTATCGCATACCCATTGATCTAGTATGACCATCATGCTTTCTCTGTGCGAGAGGCTTTGTCAGTGGATCCGTAATATTCTCCTCAGTCGGCACTCTGCAAATGTTCACATCTCCTCGTTCGATAATCTCACGAATAAGATGGAACCGCCGAAGTATGTGCTTGGAGCGCTGATGGGATCTAGGTTCCTTAGATTGTGCAATTGCACCATTGTTATCACAGTAGAGAACTACGGGACCAACAATGTTAGGAACTACATCGAGCTCGCCGATGAATTTCTTAATCCATACAGCCTCCTTCGCTGCGTTAGCTACATCGATATACTCGGCCTCTGTTGTAGAATCAGCAACTGTCTCTTGCTTGGAACTCTTCCAGCTCACAGCTCCTCCATTAAGGCAAAACACAAAACCTGACTGAGACTTTGAGTCGTCCCTATCAGTTTGGAAGCTAGCATCCGTGTAACCACTTACAATGAGCTCTTCCTCTCCACCATACACCAAGAACACATCCTTAGTCATTCTCAAGTACTTCAGGATATTCTTGACTGCAATCCAGTGACATTCACCGGGGTCTGACTGATACCTGCTAGTCATGCTCAAAGCAAAGGAGACATCGGGTCGAGTACATAACATTGCATACACGATTGATCCAATTGCCGAAGCATATGGAATCAACTTCATGCAGTCCTTATCTTCACAAGATTTTGGACACTGGTCCTTAGAGAGATTCACACCATGAGATATGGGTAAAAATCCTTTCTTGGACTCAAGCATGTTGAACCGCTTCAACACCTTTTCAATGTATGTACTCTGGGTCAAACCCAGAAACTTCTTCGATCTATCTCTATAGATCTTAATACCGAGTATGTAAGTTGCTTCACCCAAGTACTTCATAGAAAAGCAGTTCCCTAGGTTGTTCTTAACAACTTTCAGGGTAGGAATGTCATTCCCAATCAAAAGTATGTCATCTACATACAATATCAGGAAGACAATAATGCTCCCACTGATTCGCTTGTAAACACAAGGCTCATCTTCATTCTTGATGAAACCAAACTCTTTGATTTTCTCATCAAAACGAAGATTCCAACTTTGAGAGGCCTGTTTCAGTCCATAGATGGACTTATTAAGCTTGCATATTTTAGTGGCTTCATTTGGGGATACAAAACTCGCGGGTTGTGTCATGTACACTTCCTCAAGGAGGTTTCCATTAAGGAAAGCCATTTTGACATCCATCTGCCAGATCTCGTAGTCATAATACGCAGCAATAGCAAGCAATATCCTTATGGACTTTACCATGGCAACAGGGGAAAAGGTCTCATCATAGTCAATACCATGATATGCTTGAAACCCTTAGCCACCGGTTGCCCTTTGAATGTCTTTACATTCCCATCCATGTCGGTCTTCTTCTTGAAGACCCATTTGCACCCTATGGGTCGTACCCCTTCAGGTGGTTCCACCAAGTTCCAAACTTGGTTTGCATACATGGAGTCCATCTCGGATTTCATAGACTCAAGCCATTTGTCGGAGTTCGGTCCATTCATAGCCTCTTGGTAGGTTGCTGGTTCATCATCATGATCCATAAGAAACACATTACCTATTTGAGACATGAGAAATCCATATCTCTCAGGCTCAAACCTCGGTCTACCAGATCTACGTAGGACTTGTGTTTCTTGAGCAGGTTCTCTAGCTACAACATCTTGTAGTCCTGTCTCAGAATCTAATTTCGGTTCATTTACTAGTTGTGGTTCTTGAACTTCTTCAAGTTCTACCTTTTCAGTCTTTCTTGATAAGAACTCTTTCTCCAAGAAGACGCCAGTCCTTGCGACAAACACTTTGCCCTCGGACGGTAGGTAAAAGTAATACCCTTTCGTTTCCTTAGGATATCCCAACAGATAACATTTATCCGATTTGGGTTCCAGCTTGTCAGGCATTTGACGTCGCACGTATGCCTCACAGCCCCAAATTTTAATGAACGACAAACTAGGACGCTTCCCAGTCCATATCTCATATGGTGTCTTCAGAACCATTTTCGTTGGAGGGCGATTCAGTGTCATTGCAGCAGTCTCTAAAGCAAAACCCCAAAAGGAAACAGGCAAGTCTGCATGACTCATCATCGAACGTACCATGCCTAATAATGTACGATTTCTCCTCTCAGATACACCATTATGCTGTGGTGTTCTAGGTGGAGTGAGCTGTGATACAATACCACACTCTTTCAGATGATCACGGAACTCATGACTCAGGTATTCGCCACCTCGATCAGATCGGAGTGCTTTAACCCTTTTACCCAACTGGTTTTCTACTTCATTCTTGAACTCTTTGAACTTTTCAAAGGTCTCGGATTTGCACTTCATAAGATACACATATCCGTATCTACTGAAATCATCAGTAAATGTAACGAAGTAGAAATACCCACCTCTAGCCATGGAACTCATGGGTCCGCATACATCACTATGTACAACACCCAAGAGATCCTCAGCCCTCTCAGTATAACCAGTGAAAGGGGCCTTAGTCATCTTGCCTAACAAACAAGATTCTCATCGCTCAAATGATTCATAATCAAATGAGTCCAAAAGTCCATCTTTATAGAGCTTGGATATGCGCTTCTCGTTTATATGGCCCAAACGACAATGCCAGAGATATGTAGGGTTTGAGTCATTTGTTCTTAATCTTTTATTATTTTCTACATTATAGATCTGATGGTCCAAGTTCAAAACATAAAGACCATTAAACAATTGGGGTACAGCATAACAAACATCATTCTTAAATATAGAACAATAGTTGTTCTTAATCATAAAAGAAAATCCAATCATGTCCAAGCATGAAATGGATATAATGTTTCTAGTTATTGCCGGAATAAAATAACAGTTATCTATTTCTATTACAAGCCCACTGGGCAAAGAAAGACGGTAAACCCCTACGGCTATAGCAGCAACTCTTGCTCCATTGCCGACATGCAGGTCCACCTCCCCTTTACTCAACAATCGTCTCCTTCCCAGTTCCTGCACATTTGTACAAATGTGAAAACCACATCCGGTATCCAATACCCAAGATGAAGGAGCAGAAAGGTTTATCTCTATAACGTAAATACTTGAAGCGGAAGTCATACCTCCCTTCATTTTCTGCAGACCCTCAATGTACGAAGGATAGTTCCTCCTCCAATGACCATCCTTGCCACAGTGGTGGCATTTCCCCTCCTTCACCGTGCTCTTTTTCTTCATCAGTGCAGAAGACTTGGGCTCAAGATGTGACTTAGGTCCCACCTTCGTCTTCTTGAATCCCTTGGCCTTGCCCTTGCCCTTATGCACCATTAGTATGGGGATAGAAGGCTAGGCCTTCTTCATATTGATCTCGGCAGTTCTCAACATGCCTAGGAGCTTGGGCAGTGTCTTGTCTATCTCATTCATGTTGTAGTTCAAGACAAACTGCTCGTAACTGTCCGGCAACGATTGTAGGATCAGATCTGTGGCCAACTCTTGACCTAGAGGAAAACCCAGTCTTTCAATACCCAATCATCTTGAGTACGTGAGTCCCTACTGAGTCTCGAACTCCCATCTTGCACTGAAACAACGCTTTGGTGACGTCAAACCTCTCTTGACGAGCTTGCCCTTGAAACATTTTCTTGAGATGCTCGTCAATCTCCTTGCACCCCCATGTTCTCATGTTGCTTCTGAAGCTCAGAGTTCATGGTGGCAAGCATAAGGCATTCGACGTCCAAAGCGTCATCAGTATACTTCTTATAAGTATCTTTATCAGCACAGGAAGAATTCCCGGTCGGCACCTCGGGGGCTTCTTCTTCCAAGACGTAGAGCTTTCGCTCTTGCCTGAGAACAATTCTCAGGTTCCTGTACCAGTCCATGTAATTAGTCCCGCTGAGCTTATCCTTCTCAAGGATGGCTCTCAGAGACAGAGTGGAGTGTGAACCACTTGCCATGGAATTCTACAAGAATTCATGCAGAATAAATCAGTACCAAAATTTCAAAATACAATTATTTTCTTAATTTGGACTTCAATTAAAAACTCCCACATTTTTTATTCGAAATAATAGCCCTCACTATCAATTCGGAGAGTTCATGCGAGCTTCTCTCTTAGTGGACAAGATCCGTATTTCACCAACACTATGAGTCAGCTTTGGCTTTCCTCTCACAATGTGGTTATTTAAGTAGGAACCGCTTGCCATTTGCATCCTCATGCAATTCTTGTATGGTTGGTGAATAACTCCTTATTCGCATCCATCATATGGTGCATGCCAACCCCATGCCTCTAGGCACTCAACTTTTGAGGTCACCCAGTTAAAATGGACCTGATGTCGACAGTGGGATCTCACAATTATCCGCTCGCACCCTTACCAAGATAGATTAATGCACCTTGCTTTGGCAAGCCCACACTTCATCGATCGAGGCAGGAAGAGTGTCATCCATCGGAAGGCATCCGAACACTTAATATTTTATGAAGGGATTTTAGATTATAGGTTAACAATTAACCATGATCAACATTTGATGAATGTGCACATCCAAAGAAAAACACTTCACTAAAATCCTCATGCATCCCTTATGCGCACAACAGAACACTATCAACATTTGATAGAAGAAAAAGGATATATCTGAACATCTGGACACTTCCAAATCTTCAGGTTTACATGAATTGGACAAGGGACAAATGCAACTCAATTTAAAACAGTAGACAAGCTCATCTCTCCTTGTTGGATTCAAAATCCAAAACAAAATCGAGGGATGGTTACTGCTAAGAAGACAGTAATTCCTAACGATTAAAAATTACTACAAGATTCCAGACGTTCCCGGCGGGGTGCTAAGATTAAATCTAGACATTTAGAACACTTCTAAATCCCTAGATTTACACGTACTGGAATAACCTAACTTCCAATACAACAAACATGGCCGGAACCTAGCTCTGATACCACTGTTGGGTTTCTCTATGAGGTAGGCACAACACTGCGTGGAAGTAATAAAATCTAGAATAACCCAAAAGAGATTGGATCGGGCCATGCATGTTGAATCAAGAAGTTAACAAAAATTAGGCAAAAATTACCTCTTCGGTGTTGAGTCACAACTCAACAAAGATGCTCCAAATGTGATTCCTTGTCGATGGCAAGTTCCACGTAGAATAACGTCCATGTCTCTGCAGAAATCCACACGAGCGAGAGAACCTCGAGCTTCGTCGCACGAAGGGTCGGGAAGAAGATCAGCCGCACCTTTGCACTTCCCACGGACTGCTAGGTCCGCATCAGGGAAAGCAAGACCAGCGACGGTCGCTGGAGAGGAGGTGGTCGGCGGAGCGAATAGCCGGCGGCAGAACGTTTCCGTCCGGAGGAATCGGGATTCGGCGGATCGGGAGATCAGCGGAACTCTTTCCGTCGGCTTCCGTTTTGCTACAGAAAATCCTGATGTTAGTCGATCATTTTCCTCAAAACCCTAAGTGTCCTATTTATACCAAAGGCATAAACAGTTCATAGGAATTGTTATCCGCAGACCACCCAAGTTAGGGTTTCTGGACCGTTCGACGAGAATCACCTCCAGATTCGGCGAGAATCAGTCGGCGAGAATCACCTCCAGATCCGGCGAGAATCAGTCGCAGAATCGGCGAGAATCAATCGCAGAATCGGCGAGAATCAGACGCAGAATCGGCGAGAATCGAACAGTTCGATTCTCGACGATTATGCCTTAGTCGGCGAGACATACACGATGACTCCCGTCGATTCTCGTCAATTTTGCCATAGTCGACGAGTCATACTCGACGACTCCCGTCGACTCTCGACGATTTCCCCTTGGCAACATTTGTCTGTCTCCCCATACTGTAGGGTGATTGGTAACCCTTACCAACACAGTTAATCTTCCAATTTCTCCACATGCTCTTATGTGTGACCCTGCAGGCTCATATCACGTTGGCAGTGAGATTACATGTTTGACCACTTCTAGATCACCATGGTAACTCCAACAAGAACATAGGTCAATTTTTCATAATTGAGAACTATCTTTATGTTCATTAACTAGTCTAGAAAGTTAGGCCCATTAAGAGTGTGCTTCTCAAGCATAGAAGACAGGGGATTTTTACTACCCATTTTGAAAAAGCTTTTAATAAATCTGTGCAGAAGTAGAAATTGATAATAGGTTATGCAGAAAAAATCAAAACCTTATCAATAAGGGCTTAAAATAATAAGGTGACCTTCCAATAAAATTTCTTTAAATCCTATACTCCTAAAATGGTAGACGGAGAATATCAAATTCCCTTAGTGGGGATGGAAGTCTCATCAACTTATGTAATCACCTCACCTAACAGTTATTGATGATCACATATTTTGGTGACTGATTCTCATTCATTACATATTATGCAAATATCCATCAAATTATGGCCTCTAGAACATATTTCCTCACCTAACAGTTATTGGAAATATATTGATAGTTAAGTGATGACCCTTTACCATCAAGTAGCATTGAGAGATTGAACATCCCCTCACCTAACAGTTATTTGAAATTAATAATTCTCAACCCACAACATGTTATGCATGACATCCTCGCATCACCACCACAATGATCAAACCCCAATTAACCATGAAGGTATGTTAAAAGTGTGTAGATGGACTCTATCACGGTAAAGGAAGGCCACGGGTCGGAAAACCCATTTCCACTTAATAATAAAATAAATAGGAGATTTCAACTTTTGTTTAAAGTATACACATATATCATATATATGCATATACAAAATAATAAAATATGTTTTCATATTTAGAAATGTATCTAATACCTAAGAAGAGTTTTATAAGAAATAATTTAACATTATATCTAATATAAAAATAAATGACTTGGATAAAAAAAATCACAACATTCATCCCATGAATAAAGCACAAAAATATGAAGCTAATTGACAAGGTGCAATTAAGAGATATTATTGCTCAAATAAATTCTCTTAATTGCTCTAAGAAAAGTGACAAACCATGAAGAATAGAATATGCAACCATCTCATGGATTAAGCACTGAACAAAAATGCCATAAACATTGGTTCTCCAAGTCCATCTTCATGCCTCTCCAAATTGAAGATACCGAGAATGTAGTCTGCGAGGGCTCCATCAAAAATAAAACCCTAGAACTTAAATACCCTTATGGGTAATTACAAATGATAACAAATAAAACTATTGGATACATACCCACATTTATTATATCATACATTTCTCAGATACAACAATAAAAGGAGAAAACCTAATGGCCATTAACTCATACAAAACTAATCAACAAAAGAAAACAAAAGTATTGTATTGACTTAAAGAGAACATTTCTCTAAAGAGAACCATTCTCAAAGAAAGGCAACATAGCCATACAACCTCCGTCTGATACCAATTGAAGGAAAGTTTGGGAGAATTTCGATTCAAATCTGAAACTTTCCCAATAACAGAAATGGTTCAAAGGCTATATTACAATCATAATAGGGCAAGTACAATACAATAAGAACTATGATATCAACAAATCATAACAAAAGCATATAAAGAAACCATCACATTCAATAGATTGTTATACCTTTGCGACGCTTTTATCAGTGGTCATCGTGAACGACTTCAAGCTTCGATGTTTATCCGGTTCAAGATCATTTGATGAGATATGGACGGAGCTCCACAAATGGTAGAGCCTCTAAATGAGACACACAAACAACGAGGTAGGCAACCTTTGCCAACAATGGACTATGCTAGCACACTTCCTTTCTCAAATGAGTGAGAAGGAGACAAGAGGGATTAAGGAGAAACTTTCTTCCACTTCCTTGGCCGAAAATATCATCTCATCAAGTGATGAGATGGTCAAGTATTTATCCAGAAAGACCTCTCTTTCTCTCTTCAAATTTCCCTCCCAAAAGATCTCATTTGGCATAAAGCAAAAGCCAACTTCTAAAGTGCTTTTTCCATATAAGAAAAAAAGCATAAAGCATAAATCATTTGCTTTATACTTTATACTTTATGCTTTATGATTAATTGGGCATCATCCATTTAATTAACCAAGCATGACATGACAAATTGATCTCATCAATTAATTATGACATGATCAAGATTAAAATTAATAAAATTAATTAATGATATTAATCAACTTTAATAAAGTAAATTAAATAATCATATTAATTAATATACTTTATTTAGTGTTGCAAAATACTGAAGAAATATAATCCTTATTACATCTTTGTTTAGTTTAATGGGCCGTAAGGAACTAATGAGGGATGCTAGTCCCTCCCATAATCCTACAACTCATTAGTGTCTAACACTTAGACATAGAACATGACTACTAATTCTTAGTGGTTGATATAGTCCAATTGCAATTCACGTATATAGGTATAGGTGTGTAACCTATTTAGGTCCCCACTAAACTGAGAGCAAAGAGGATGACTACACTAATTATTCAGTGATGGCTAACAACTTAGCAGATCAGATGACATTGATGTCCCCATCAATAATCACTTATGCAGACCATGGTTGACATCTAGCAATGTATCATGGCACCCAGATAGTGGTGAATTACAAGCCAAAAATGTTGATCATCTAATAGAACCTAATTCAAAATGTGATAAAGAATATAGTAAGATCCAAACATCCTTACACATGTCCTGGTCAAGCAAAAGGTCACAAAAAGAGTCAATACCCTCACGCTTGATAACTATATCAATCCAGCAAAAAAATAAGCATTAAGAAGATGAAACCTATTTCATCTCTATTTTCTACCTTGACCATGGATTTATGCTTATCTCAATTTGGATCTCATAAGACATCAAATTTGTTGCATAAACAGACGGATGTATTCCCCTATCTGGAATACATCTCACTCCATGACTTAGTGACTATGACCATTTGAACCGGATCCTCCTCATGGCTAGAGGAAGTACCATATGGTCTCTTGAGTACATAGTAATTTAGTCATGAGTGATTATTGTGCTTCAGGTAATAAGGATCAATCTATATAGTCACAATTAGGTAATCCATCGATTGACAATAAGAAGCTTCCATGTCGATGATCACCAAAAAGTTTACTTTCAGTGAACTTGTCCAACAAGCACCTATGCCCTTTGTTTAGACATCTCATGTCACTGACTTGTGACTCGTCATCCCTAAGAAGGTAAACAAAGGACACACTAGTCTTAACTAGACTATTGATGTCCCATCAATAGTCCATTTACTAGGCATATTTAGGAAACATGGTATAATAAAAAGCTCATCACAATATACTTGACTTCTCAAGAATATGTAATAATCACCATTATTCCTATGGACCCAATCATGCATTATCTTACAATAAGTCTGGATATAAAAAAGGAATAATTAAATAAGTCTTGCCCCTAGAAGATAAATTGTTTCTACAAAACAATCATAATACAAAAGATGGCTTTAAGGGCACATATCTAACACCTTCTACCTTATATTAGCAAGAGGAGAGGTATGCTCCTAGGAATGATGGGAAGAGGAAGGAAGGGCCAAGGTACTATAGATGCAACCAGGTTGTCCACTTTATGTGGCTTTAACAAGTTCTTATGTTGATCAGATAAGGGCCAATGATAGTGCGGCTATCTAACATGAAAGACTGAGACATGTCGGGATGGACAAATTGAAAGACATGGCGGAAAGGAGCTTTGTGAAAGGCTTGCCTAGGTTATCATCCTTTGGCAAAGGTCATGTTTTCATGGGATGTCAATACGGTGAGGCTCTTCTCTTCACATTTGATAAGTCGTAGACCGGGTGTTCTCAACCATTGGTGTGCATCCATGGTGAGCTCTTGGGACCGACCGTCACAGCCAGTCTTGGAGGCAACAGGTATATGCTGGTGTTGATTGATTACTACACGAGGTACACTTGGGTGCACTTCATGAAGAAGAAGTCAGACGCATTCTGTTTATTCATAGAGTTCAAGAAGCTTGTGGAGGGTTGGCTTGGCCTGCAGATCAAGAAGTTTAGAACGGGCAACGGAGTTGAATTTGATTCAACCGTGTTCTCTAACTTTTGTAAGAATCATGGAATCTGGAGGGAGCTTTCTTGTGTGCATACTCCACAACAAAGTGGAGTAGCATATCAGAAGATCTGTCAGTTGATGGAGACCTGCAAGTGTTGGCTTTATGGAAAAGGCATTCCTAAGGTCTTTTGGGCAGAAGGGATGGCATGCGCGGCGTATGTCATCAATTGGATGCCTCTGAGTCCGATCAACCTGAAGTCTCCGGTTGAGCTGATGTTAAAGGAAAATCCCAGTGTGTAATACCTTCGGGTGTTAAGTTCGACCTGTTATGTATATGTCTCGGATGCTCTTAAGACAGAGCTGGATGCAAAGACAAGGAAGCTTGTCTTCGTGGGCTACGATAAGCAGAAGAAGGGATGGAGGTGTATGGATCCTACGAAGAAGAAGTTAATCGTGTCCAGAGACATTTTCTTCGATGAATAGATGTCATATGGAGTTAGCTTGTCTATGGAGCTAAAGGAGAGTGGGTCAGACGGTGGGCAGAAGGAGTCTGCTAAAGATATTTTGTTGGAGCTGCCTGTGTCACAAGGAGCTCCAGGTTATTCTAGCTCTGGGGCAGAGAAGTTGGGTTCAAGAAGCAGGGGGAGCGATGCTCCAGGTGCTTCTGGTTCAGGAAGCAGGGAGAGCGATGCTCCAGGAATTTCTAGTTCCAGGGCGGTGGCTTCTTATTCAAGAATTAAAGGGAGTGATACTCCAGGTTTGCCCAGGATTGGAGCTGGATCAGGAGATATAACATAGGTGGTTAGCCATGATTAGACTCTTCAGAGGTCTAAGAGGATCACCAACCCACCAGCTCGATATTGTGAAGGAAATGCAGTGAGCTCGGTCTCTTATTTCTTCGCAGGCCCTCAGATCGAGCGAGAGCCTTCTAGATTTGAAGGCACCACTAGAGTCAAGGAGGGGGAAAGCGCCAAGGATGAGGAGATGACTGCCATCAGGGTGACGAGGCTTGTAACCTTGTGCCCAAGTTTGGTGTTACTCATATGACGTATAAGTGAGTGTTGAAGCTGGAGAAGGAGGCGGAGGGAAGCATGAATCCTTTCAGGAGGTGTTGGAGGGATCCCTTATGGTCTGGGATATGCGAAGCAAGGACTATGTCGTGGACATCTTCTCGATGTCGCTATCAGAGAGGACATGTTTACGGTTACAAGGACTGCTGGGGTTGGTCACCACTTCTCATTTCAAGGGGAAGTGTTGAAAATCATGAAGTGAAAGTGGTGGATTGGGCGACCTATCCGCATGGCCTGTGCCAACAGGACTGGAGGATAGCCAGGTCAGTAATAGTATTGCAGTAAACTTTTTCTCTGGCCGCCTGGGCGGTTTGTTCGTGCGGTCTGTGCAGATATAGGAGGCGGCTTGTCAGGCTAGGTTGTATTGAGCCGGTAATTGGTTCCCAGAAAGTAACCGGACAGATAGGATTGCTATCTGCGGAGCTCGACAAGACTAGAGAGGTGCGGACTTGGTTGAAGTTTGTGGAGTCCAGTTTGCGGATTAGACCAGCATGATGTGTGTCTTAGTCTAGCTCTGGTGGAATGGCGCGGTTGATGGAAACCACGGAGTTCGTCGGTTAGAGCGGACTGGTGTTGGGGTTCACCAAGTTGTGTAGAATGGCTTAGTCTAGGAGGTCATGCGGTCTACACGAATTGATGCCTCTATCCGCCCAGTTTTGTAGTTGTTAGCCTTGTGGGATTTGGCTACGGGCTCGGGTATGCGTACTAGAGTAATATCCGCTAGCGCGTACGGACTGGAGCTATTCATAGGTGGGCGAACTAGGGAAGTATTTGCAGAGTCCGCCTGTATGGCGATCAAGTCAGGCTGGTCCTTGGTGACAAGGAGGATCGGCTTGGTATCCGACATTGGTGGTGCAACCTTGGCGCACTGGCTATCGCGCCTTGTTACGGCGGTCTGGCTGTGTATCTGTGGCTTAGCGGATACACTTGGTGCTCGTCACGAGATGGGGCGGTTATCTTATCAGCTAGGGAAGTGATCACACTTCTCTTCGCGCCTATAAATAGGAACCCCTATCACATCAATTGACATCCAACTGAACAGTAAGTGAACTCGCGGATATTTGCTGCGGTTAGGATTTTGTATCTATGCGGTTTGAGGAGGTTGACCATTTTGTGTTGTGCAGGTTGTGCGGGTAGCGTTGGAAAGCAAGGGACTTGGTTCTGACTGTGGTCAGGGAAAGTGCGGACTCTGCGGGTAGCAACCAGTGGTTAACAGCAGGTCGAGGTTTGCGACTAAGCAGTCTCTCTTCTACAACTAGTTTCCAAGTTCAATAAGTTGTCTGCATCTTGCGGCTTGGTTCAGTTTGGCAGCAGCTCGCGCGATCTAGCGGCTAGTAACTGTGAGGTCAGGCGGCTTGCATATCGACAGTTAGAGTTCAGTATTGGAATAACGGGTAGTACACATGGCTAGATTACAGTTTGGCGATCTGTCGGTTTGAGCGGACTCCGTAGCGGTTAGCAATAAGGTCGGTGGTTACTATTGGAGTCTGCATGGCTTGTTTTCTTTGCCTTGTAATTTGCTTCCATCGGGTACATCAGTGAATCATGTCTCGCCATGTATATATCGCCTTGTAAAACTTTTTTGATAGTACAAGTTTCTTATTCTTCTATTTGCATCTGGTTATTTTGACACAGATAATTTAAGTGTTCCTGCGCCTAATTTCCCGTTTTACACTATCACAAATTTTTACAGTCTGCACCAGCTGACGACATTCATGGGTCGGCTCCAGAAGTGCACGTATCATGCGCCTTATGCGCGTGTCGTGACGAAGGCGCTAGAGGCACGCATACGGCACAGGCGCAAGAGGCCCACACGCATGTTAGTAAATAAGTTAGCTCCTAGTTTTTTATCTTCTAATTCTGCTTATTAGTTGTGTAAATGTGCTTAAGTAAAACCTCTCCACCGAAATGACCTTTCGGTTCGACTAAACGTTATTTCGTCGACCGAAGTTCGACTTTCTTTGACCGGAGTTCGACGTTTATCGACCGGCTTTTGTTCGACTTTCATTGACCGGTGTTTGACTTTCATCTACCGGAGCTTGACGTTCATCGACCAACTTTTTGCTAAATTTATCATCGACCGGTGTTCGACTTTCGTCGACCGGAGCTCGACGTTCGTCGACCGGAGTTCGACAAACAACGAATGGCGAGTATTGTTGCTGCCTTTTGGTATCCAGGGGCAGTGTTGTCTGAGCAGGTAAGTCAATGCTCTGTAAGGATATTGTGTGAGTTCAGTAGTTCTTCTTGAGATGTACTATTTTTCTTCTTCCCTAAAAAAATCAGTTAGTTGAATTCAAAGTTGTTTCTTGATTTTGGATATGGCTGTGAATGCACCTCCATTGGTGGTGATCTAGTGTTGGATCTATCATTTTTCTGTTCATGCTTGGGATTTCTGGCTTCTGGGAATGTTGTACTTATTTTGTTAATGTGATTTAGATTCACAAAAGTGGTATCAGAGGGAAGGTTTGTAGTTTTTCGTCCCTATTCCTTTGTGCAGTCTATCTGTAAAGAGTCCCGATCATGGATAGGGTACTTGGTGTTGCACCATTGACTATCAAACTGAAGAGAGAAAATTTTGCGAGATGGAGATGGGATGTCAAGAATACACTGAGGATGCACGGAGTGTGGGATATTGTTCAAAATCCACCGGAAGTGGTGCCAGAAGATGGAAGAGCACAGTGGGCTAATGCTAGGAAAACGACATATGGAGCAAGTCTTACAAAAGACTACACTGCCACATCTATCATATCAAGAACCCTGGAGGATGGAGATACGGAGAAGGTTATTAGAGCACCTAATAGCCATGCTTTATGGGAGATACTTCAGAACTCATACCAAGGAGGGGGTAGAGTTAAAGAGATGAAGTTGCAGGTATTACGAGGTGAGTTTGAGTCGCTTCATATGGAGGACCAAGAGTCCATTGAGGAGTATTTCCATAGAGTTTTTAAGGTGAGCAACGGGATGAAGCTAAATGATGAGGCGGTAGATTAGATCAGGACAGTGCAGAAAGTTCTGCGGTCACTCCCATAGAGATTTGATCATGTCATTGCTACTGTTGAGGATTCCAAGGATTTGTCCAAGCTTTCAGTGGAAGAGCTTAGGAGTTCCTTACAAGTTTATGAGTAGGTCATGAACAGAAGAAAGGAGACCGGTGCAGGAGCTACTACTACTGAGGTGTTGAATTACACTAAGAGCACACCTACTAAGGGTCACTACATGCCTAGAGGGAGAGGCATATTCAAAGGTAGAAGCAGAGGAGGAATAGGTGATACTAGAGGAAGAGCACATGCACCTCATGTAGAACAACCGGCTAATCAATGTGGAGGACAATGGCAAGCCCGAGGACATGGAAGGACCGGGAGAGGTCGAAATGGAAGAGGTTCTGGGAATGGAAACCAAGTATAGTGTTATACATGTCATAAATTTGGGAACATTTCTACATAGTGCTGGAACAATTCAGAGAAGTTTACTTCAAGACCCGCACCACCCCAGTTGACATAGAAACCACAAAGTATTGATGAGGGGAACATGACAATGGTTGAGCATGTTGAGTCAAATTGCATGTTTGGTGCTGATGCTGCAGTTATTGATGCAGAGAGTAGAAGAAACTTGTGGTACTTGGAAAGTGGGGCTTCCAACCACATGACAGGAAGAAAGGAGTTGTTTATCGAGCTTGATGAAGATGTGAGCACGGAGGTAACTTTTGGAAATGCCTCTACCATCAAGGTGAAAGGAAAGGGAAGAATTCCTATCAATGGAAAGCATAGTGGCGTGAACATGATAGAGAATGTCTACGTAGTACCAGGGATCACTTCAAACATCCTTAGTTTGGGACAGCTAGAGGAGAGAGGTTATGAGATAACCATGAAGGGAATAGTGATGACGCTTATTGGAGCTGACAGGATAGAGGTGGCACGGGTAGAGATTAAGAAGAACAGGATGTTCATGTTGAACCTTGGCATGGAGAGGATCTCATGTTTAAGATCCATAGTAAAGAATGAGGCATTGCTCTGGCATATAAGGTATGGGCATCTTGGTCGTTGGAACCTCGCCTATTTTAGGGTAGATTTGGGCTAGGTTCACTATTAGGATTGCATAGATTGACCCACAATGTATAGTCTAAGATCATAGGTCCTTATTAGATCTTAGGGTAGGTCAACAAGTCAGTTTGATTGGACCAATCCCTTAGAAGTCTTAGAAGACTGAAGATGTAACATCCCTACCCGTTACATGGGATATAGTAGAAGGTCCGGCCGGGTCCCCACACCATATTCCACGAACAGGCAGATAGGTCACTTTATAATATCAAAACTAAAAACGATTTCTAATACAAAGCATTCTAGCGGAAGCTTCATGGTTGAAAACTTTTAACTCAAGAATAACAACAGAAATGTCCACTACTAACAATTAGGAATGTATACAAACCAATACACAAGGTACATGGTCTTATGGCCTTACAAGTTTCTCTTAATAGGAGTGTGGTTTACAAACATCGGCACGCAGGCCGACCACACATGAACTAGAGTAAAGCAAAGTAAAGCCTCCGAGGACAGCAGCGCAACCAGGGCTTCAGCCCGCTATTTCCCGCTTGGGTCAGCTCCACCTGCAAGAAACAATCCACCAAGCTGCGGAAACAGGGCAACGGTCAGCATTTAGCTTACTAATTATAACGACCCTGCCCCTGACACGGGGCAGCGGAATTCCTTCCCTGCAAAGCATTTTATTAACCAGCATATGTATACTACAATCCACCATGGTTGTGCACAACCGCACTAACCAATACATAACACAAACGTCGGCAAGATGGCCCGACGCTCCGTGCACTCTGGGCACCTTATTGGTGTACCGGAAAATCCAAGGTCCCACCACCGATTCAAGGTCTCTCTACCTTACGGTCCAAAATGAGCATTCCTAGTCTTTACGGCTCGTAGACCTAAGACTCTCGCTATGAGATCCTAACAGGGACTTAAGCACCCAATGTTAGACAACCATAATGTGGGTACAGATCTGCCTTGTCCATTGTTCATCATCATCAGTCGTCACACCGGACTGATGCAGGTACAACATCTCCTTGCCTGTTCGCCACTAAGGCTTTTAGTTGTAGCACAATGGCCCAATAACACACAACATGGTACGCATGACCACACGAGTTGAACACCAAGTATCAACTCTCACATTTTCCTGGACTTCCTCCAGTATTTCCTACTGCACATAGCCACAGGTATACACCAAGGGACTCCATACAAACAATTAATGAACACGGAGTATTCTCCGATTGCAAACAAAGCATCACCAATCCGTACTACTAACTTCTGGATGGGCTTCACACAGAATGCCTAACCGTACTACTCACTTCCGGTTCTAATGAAACAAAGCAGGGGATGAACCACTGATCCCACGGGAATCACTTCGCGTTCCACCTTTTGGTGGAGGATTCCTATGCAAATGCAGGTAAGAAGGACTTCACATGTCCGAGTGGGAAATTGTTACCCTTGCAGCATGTTTTGGCGCCATGGAGAAAAATATACGGTTGGAAAGGACCGCAATGCTCTTGCCTCCGCGAATCTGAATTCGACACGCTATTCGGACCACCGTAGCACCACCGACGGCTGGATTCCTCTTCTCCTACCTCCTCTTTCTCTCCCCTCTCTCTTATTCTTAGAAAAAGAAAGCCAAAGATGAAATGAGGAATAACTTCCCCATTCCCGTCCATAAACCATCAGGAGGCAAGCTAGGGCCTTGGATAATATTTAATAAAAACGAACGGCCCATATTAACTCTGAAAATCATTTCAGATGGTCGAACACAGCTTTGCACATAGTCGTGTGTCTGGCCGTGTGCCCTGCTTGCACACGAAATCGTCGATCCAGAGCAGGACACTAGTTGAGACACGCCCATGTCCAAGTTTACATGCTCGTGTCGCCCAAACTGGCACGGCCGTGTCGGTGGGCGTGTTCCATAACCGCTCTTTTGAACTGACACGACCCTTAGTGGACACGGGTCTTGACACGGCCGTGTCAGGATTGACACAGCCGTGTCGACCACGACATACCCGTGTCCTGAGACATGTACACGCCCCTCGACACAGCCCAGTTTCCAGAGAAGGACACGACATGTTGACACGCTCATGTCAAATTTGACACACCTGTGTCGGCACCCTTGACATGCCCGTGACCTCCAGCCAGGAAAATCCCAGGGCTCCAGAACCCATAAAAACACTTCCCATACTTATAGTGTTTTTGGGTCATTACAATTCTCCCCCTCTTATAAGAATTTCGTCCTGAAATTAACTAAGCACAAAGCAAACTTATATACTATGCAAATATATACTATTGTCTATACACATGGTTACAATAATACTACAAAAATAGCTCGGGAAATTCAGTACGCATGGCTTGTTCCTGCTCCCATGACAACTCCTCTCGGCCACAATTGTCCCATCGGACCTTGACCATCCCGACAGCTTTATTTCGTAGTTGTTTAACCGTCGTATCCTCGATCCAAATAGGCCTAACCTTCGTCGTTAGCCTACTATCGACAGATACTCGATCCGCATCAACCAACTGAGATGGCTCTTTCACTGCTTTCCTTAATACCGAGACATGAAACACGTCATACAAACCACTCAGTTCTATTGAGAGAATTATCTGATAGGCAACCTCACCAACACGCTCTACCACTTCAAACGGTCCCAAATACCTCGGGCTCAGCTTTTTCATATGCTGTATCCTGGACACGCCCTTGAAGGGTTTAATTTTTAGGTATACCCAATCGCCCACCGCAAACTCTACATTTCGGTGCTTGACATTGTAGTACTTTGCTTGCCTGTCTTGAGCCACCAACAATCTTTCTCGAATCAACCGAATAGTTGAGTTAGCATCATCTATTTCTTTTCGCTTGTACAACTTCGATTCGCCAGTCTCCTCCCAAGCCAAAGGGGTACGACACTTCCTACTATAAAAGGCCTCAAAGGGCGTCATCTGAATACTAGCTTGATAGCTATTGTTGTAGGCGAACTCAATCATATATAGATGATCTTCCCAACTCTTCCCGAAACCTAGTGCACACATTCAGAGCATATCCTCCAACGTCCTGTTGGTCCTTTCGGTCTGACCATCTGTCTGAGGATGAAAGGTCGTACTGAAATGCAATTTCGTACCCAACAGTTGGTGAATTAGCCTCCAATCTCCCGAAGTGAAACGCCCATCAAGATCACTAACGATGCTACGGGGCACACCGTGCAATCGTACAATGTTATCCACATACAATTTTTCAAACTTGTCAACTGAGTCATCCTTCCGATTCGGGATGAAGTTGACACCTTAGTTAACTGGTCCACAATCACTCAAACTGCATCATTACCGTGTTGCGATCTCGGCAGCCCATGCATGAAATCCATCGAGATGTCATCAAATTTCCATATAGGAATAGGCAACGACTTCATAAGAACACCTGGCCTTTGGCATTCAGCCTTTACCAAGGCACATGTCTGGCATTTCGCAACATAATGTGCTATATCCTTCTTCATTCCAGGACACTAGAACATTTTCTTCATATCCTTATACATCATCGTGCTCCCGGGGTGAATTGAATATTTTGTGAAGTGGGCTTCATACATCAATTCTTCTCGAATTTTACCCCTACTTGGGACACACAAACGTTCGTCTCTCCATAAAAGGCCGTCCTCAAAATAAAACTGAAAATCTGAACTCTCCGCTGCACACCGTTGTAGACTCTCATCAAGTTCTATTTCCTGCCGAACTCTATCCGTAAGGTCACACAGTACATCTGTCCAGTTCAAACACGCCTTTGAAGTGGAATCCTTGACAACACAAGAAATGTCTAAAACATCCAGATCTCGAATTAGGCTTTCATCATACCTTAGCAACCAATTAGCCTTTGTCGGAGTCCTATGACTCAAGGCATCCGCGACGACATTCCCCTTACCGGGAGTGTAGTGAATCTGAAAGGTGTTTTCTCCAAGAAACTCCATCCACCTTCTCCTTTGCAAGTTGAGATCCTTCTGATTCAACAAATACTTCAGGCTCATATGGTCCGTGAATATATCCACTTTCACGCCATATAAATAATGACGCCACAGTTTAAGTGCGAATATTACCGCAGCCAACTCCAAATCATGGACGGGGTGATTCCGTTTGTGCACCTTCAACTGGCGTGAGCCATAAGCTATCACCTTCCCAAACTGTAGAAGAACGCAGCCTAAGTCGCTCCCTGATGCATCACTATACACTTCAAAGCTGTCAAAACCACATGGCGATGTCAAGATTGACGTTATGGTCAACCGACTCTTTAGCTCCTCGAAAGCTCGTGCATATTCGGGCGTCCAAACGAACTTTTGATCCTTCCTCGTAAGTATGGTGAGAGGCAAGGCTATCCGCGAGAAATTCTCTACAAAGTGCATGTAGTAGCCTGACAGTGCAAGAAAACTCCTGACCCCAGCCACAGTAGTAAGAACAGGCCACTCCCGTATAGCAGCAATCTTAGCCGGATCCACCGCAATGCCCTCTCCACTAACCACATGGCCAAGGAAAGACACTGACGACAACCAAAATTCACACTTAGAGAATTTGGCGTAGAGCTTGTTCTTCCTCAGGGTGTGCAGCACCAACCGCAAATGATTTGCATGATCTTCTTTAGTTTGGGATTATACGAGGATATCATCGATAAAGACGATTACAAACAGATCCAAGTATTCCCTAAACACCCGATGCATTAAATCCATGAATACTGATGGAGCATTGGACAGCCCAAATGGCATTACCGTGAACTCATAGTGACCATAATGTGTTCCGAACGCTATTTTGGGTATGTCACTTTCACAAACTCTCAACTGATAATAACCTGACTTCAAATCCAACTTGGGGTATACAGTCGAGCCAACTAACTGGTCAAACAAGTCATCAATCCGTGGAATCGAATATTTGTTCTTTTTCATTAGCTTGTTTAGTTCTTTGTATTCAATACATAGACGCAAGCTACCGTTTGTCTTCTTCACAAAGAGAACTGGCATGCACCAAGGTGATTGACTTGGACGTATGTAGCCTTGCTCTAGTAGTTTCTGTAACTGAACCTTCAACTCCACAATTTCCTTTGGCGCTACTCGATATGGCGAGCGGGCCACAGGTTTCGCACCTGGTACCAACTCGATAGAGAAGTCGATCTCCCTTTTGGGTGGTAACCCTGGAAGACTTTTCAGAAACACATCAGCAGACTCATACACAATCGACACCTCACTAATACTGGCCTTAGTCTCCACAGCCTCTATAATTATGAAGAATAACTCCGCACCCTTTCGAACTGCCTTTATGACTTGGAGGGAAGATAACAGTATCCTACTCGTCCCTCGCATGCCATTGAACTTAGTCTCTTGTTCGGTATCTTGACCCAATGTAACCTCTTTGGAAGTGCAATTTATACTAGCATGTTGCTCTGAAAGCCAGTCCATACCAAAGATAATATCGAACTCAGATATATGTAGCACTGATGCGTTCACCAAGAAATCCTGACTTCCTATCTTTACTTCTACACTACAGGACTTATCCGCGCACAACACACATCTGTTAGGTAGGAGCACCTTAATACTATCTGTTATGATCCGTGTAGGTACCCCGATCCTTAAGATAAAGTTTTCAGACACAAACGAATGCGAGGCACCTGTATCGAACATGGCTCTTGCCGGATGGTCCCGTATAAGGACAAAACCTATATTACCAAAATTAAAACAAGCACAACACAAGGCACAAAGTAAAACTACAAACTACCCGTACTTGTGATGACGTCAGCCTGTTTGATAGCCTCTTGTTGCCCGAGATTAAAGACCCGGGGCAGCACCTGCGATGCAGAAAACTCCATCACTGTCTTCCCTTTCTCCGCGTACGACGCTCCTGCCTTCTTTTCACCCTTTGAAGGGCAAGAGCGACAGTCACGAGCAAAGTGCCCCAGCTTTCCACACGTGTAATAAGATCGAGAACAATACCCAGAAGATGCCTCTGTCACAATATTTGAAGGGGTTTGTCCAGCAGATTTGGACCTCTTTTCCCATCTCTTACGGAACCCAGACTTCTTCGGATGCGGCATCTTGAACTCTGGCTTTGTCACTGCCAAGTTCCTTTTGCCTTGTGTCCTCTTCAAGTCCTTCTCCAAAGACCTAGCCGTACAGACCAACGCTTGAAATTCTTGGCTCACAGAACTTGAGAGCAAAAACCTTAGCTCATCCTGCAGTCCTTTATATAATCTACTGGTCTTACACTCCTCTTCGACAAAGATAGATCCTGCATAACGTCCCAGACGTGTAAACTCATGGAGATAGTCACCACGCTCTTTTCTCCTTGCGTCAGCCATTGAAACTTCAATTCCATACCAATCCTTAGTGGCGGCGGCAAATTCTTTTCCAAGAACAACCGAGAGAACTCCACCATCGAGACCTCAGTTAACTGCCTGCCTGCCAAGTGATGCAGTTCGACCTCATCCCACCAAAGCCGAGCCTCTCCTTCCAGCAGGAAGGTGGTTAACGTTACCTTCTGCTCCTCCTCAACCCTGATTGCTGTCAAGATCCTTCTTATCCTTGAGAGCCAATTCTCCGCCTGAGCCGGCAAACCGGTCCCATCAAACATTGGAGGATCGAAGCTCATGAAATGCTTCAGATTTATATCTACTGCTTGGAGATCAACCCCAACTTCTACCAGTTCTTTCCTTAGCCCAGCCTGATTTAGCACCGCTGCAGACCTCGTCTGTCCAGCCTGCTGAGCATTCATCACAGCAAGTACCGTCTCTGTAATCATACGAACAGTTTCAGCATGAAGAAGGAGGTGTGGGCACCTCCACTGGTGCCACACTTTCATTAAAGGTTCTGACTGTACTGCATGACTTCTAGTCACCTATATGTGTAAGAAACACAACTTAGCAACTAAACAAAATGGCAAACAAACAAAAAGGAATTCGCAGATTCCGCCAACAAGTGTATTTTTATTCCTAAGTGGACATTCTTGAGTTCATTTTGTGTTATAACGACAGAACTTACACATGCTCTCCACCTCTAAAAAAAATTCTCCCACGAATTCGCAAGAGAAAGACTTACAAGCTGATACCAATTTATAACATCCCTACCCGTTATATGGGATATAGTAGAAGTTCTGGCCGGGGCCCCACACCATATTCCACGAATAGGCAGAGAGGTCACTTTATAATATCAAAACTACAAATGATTCCTAACACAGAGCATTCTAGCGGAAGCTTCATGGTTAAAACTTTGAACTCAAGAATAACAACAGAAATGTCCACTACTAATAATTAGGAATGTATACAACCCAATACACAAGGTACATGGCCTTATGGCCTTACAAGTTTCTCTTAATAGGAGTGTGGTTTACAAATATCGGCACGCAGGCCGGCCACACATGAACTAGAATAAAGCAAAGTAAAGCCTTCAAGGGCCGTAGCGCAACCAGGGCTTCAGCCCGCTATTTCCCGCTTAGGCCAGCTCCACCTACAAGAAACAATCCACCAAGCGGCGGCAAACAGGGCAACGATCAGCATTCAGCTGACCAATTATAACAACCCTGCCCCGGGCACGGGGCAGCGGAATTCCTTCCCTGTAAAACATTTTATTAACCAACATATGTATACTACAATCCACCACGGTTGTGCACAACCGCACTAACCAATACATAACACAAACGTCGACACGACGACCCGATGCTCCATGCACTCAGGGCACCATATTGGTGTACCAGAAAATCCTGGGTCCCACCACCGATTCAAGGTCTCTCTACCATACGGTCCAAAATGAGCATTCCTAGTCTTTACGACTCGTAGGCCTAAGACTCTCGCTATGAGATCCTAACAGGGACTTAAGCACCCAAGGTTAGACAACCATAATGCGGGTACAGATCCGCCTTGCCCGTTGCTCATCATCGTCAGTCGTCACACTGGACCGATGCGGGTACAACATCTCCTTGCTCGTTCGCGACCAAGGCTTTTAGTTGTAGCACAATGGCCCAACAACACACAACATGGTACGCATGACCACATGAGTTGAACACCAAGTATCAACTCTCACATTTTCCTGGACTTCCTCCAGTATTTCCTACTGTACCAAATCACAAGTATACACCAAGGGACTCCATACAAACAATCAATGAACACGGAGACTTCTCCGATTGCAAACAAAGCATCACCAATCCGTACTACTCACTTCCAAATGGGCTTCACACAGAATGCCTAACCGTACTACTCACTTCCGGTTCTAATGCAACAAAGCAAGGGATGAACCACCGAACCCATAGGAATCACTTCGCGTTCCACCTTTTGGTGGAGGATTCATTTGCAAATGGAGGAAATAAGGACTTCACATGTACGAGTGGGAAATCATTACCCTTGCAGCACGTTTTGGTGCCATGGAGAAAATACATGGTTGGAAAGGACCGCAACGCTCTTGCCTCCGCGAATCTGAATTTGGCACGCGATTCGGACCACCATAGCACCACCGGCGGACGGATTCCTCTTCTCCTACCTCCTCTTGCTCTCCCCTCTCTCTTCTCCTTAGAAAGAGAAAGCCAAAGATGAAATGAGGAATAACTTCCCCATTCCCGTCTATAAACAATCAGGAGGCAAGCCAGGGCCGTTAGAACATATTTAATAAAAATGAACGGCCCAGATTAACTCTGAAAATCATTTCAGATGGATGAACACAGCTTTGCACACGGCTGTGTACCTGGCCGTGTGCCCTGCTTGCACACGAAATCATCAATCCAGAGCAAGACACGGGTTGAGACACGCCCGTGTCTAAGTTGACACGCCCGTATCGGTAGGCGTGTTCCATGACCGCTCTTTGGAACCGACACGACCCTTAGTGGACACGGGTCCTGACACGCCCGTGTTAGGATTGACACGGCCGTATCGACCACGACATACCCGTGTCCCGAGCCGTATACACGCCCCTCGACACAGCCCAGTTTCTAGAGAAGGACATGATATGTTGACACACCCATGTCAAATTTGACACGCCCGTGTCGGCACCCCTAACACACCTATGACCTCTGTTGGGTATTGTATCCACAATGTACCTGATTTGAAGAAGCCCCTGGACCAGCTAAGGTGAATTGATATTGTATTTGATCATTTGTCTTCAAGTTGTGCTTGCAGTTATTCCACGCTAAGTACACACCAATATCAGGGTACAGTGGGTCAATACATACGGGTCTGCGTAACGTAATCCCTCGTTGAGAAGATCAGTGTGTTTGCCTACGTGTACTCTCTCTATTGGAGTGTACTTACTTTCAAGTACAGGGCTGAGAAAGATCAAGAGCAGACAAGGAGCAAGGATGGGTCAAAGCAACTCGCGGGAAGAAAGACGAAAATCGTCTAAGTAGAAATCGTCGAGAATCACTAAGTGATTCTCGCCGATTCGATGAGAATCACTAGTGATTCTCGCCGAATCGTCGAGAATCACTCGTTGATTCTTGCCAATTGCAGCCGGCTGTCTCAACGCCGTCTTGATTTTTGCTTAAGGCATAATCGTCGAGAATCACTAGTTGATTCTCGCCGAATCGTCGAGAATGACTTTGCATTCTCGCCGATTCGTCGAGAATGAATTATGATTCTCGCTGATTCTCTCCGGATGGCAAGATCTTCAGCCAGAATTCTGCCAAGTAGAATTCGGCGAGAATTATAAGTGATTCTCGCCGATTCATCGAGAATCACCAATGTTTCTCGCCGAATTTGCCTTAGGCGAATTTCTTCTGCTTGCTGGACCGGTCCAAATATTCAGGCGCTGTTTTGAACCGGACTTAGGGTTTCTACTGGTGGGCCCCACAACGATCATAATGTATGACCTACAGTATAAATACTTTTGTATTTCGATCATTACAGATACCGAATACCGATAACAAGAAACAAGCCGCCATCGTGACCTAAAGCATCGCGGATTTCCTTCCGCCGCCATCGCCGCTCGGATCACCATCGCCGCTCGTGCAGGTTGTCATCGTTGCTGATCGTGGTTTCTTCTCGATCTCCCGGCGACAGAAGCTCAGCCAAGCAACGCGTCTCACGTGTCTACCTAGAGATCCTTTGTCTCTTGATTTGTTGATCGGGAATACCTTTCCTTTCCGAATCGATCGAGACGATCGATCCTAGCAAGACCGTTGGTAGACCTTGCTAGCTATGCTACGAAGGTTGGATCTCCAAAGCTCAGCCGCCGCACTTCATTGCCTCCGCCGATCCTGACAGCTACGCCGCCGCACTTCTTGCCGCCACTAGTTTCGGGGAGATTCTCTCTAAGAGAGCACTTAGGTCGTGGACTCTTCGACTTATTCAAGAACGCAACGTCGAACGAAGAGGGACACCAAGGGCTCCAAAAGTAGTTTGTATTTTATACATTCAAGTTTTTCTTTTGTTGTAAAGGAACGTTGGTTCCTCTATGTAAGGGTTGGGTGCAACCCGTGATGGAGGAGTGGCGACTCCTTCTCGTGGAAGAGTTACTTCCTTAGTGTGAGGATTGGTTTTCAATCCAATTGGTGAAGTGACCGAGTCGTCCCTTGTTGGGAGATAGGTCGAAGGGGGAGAGTGGACATACCCAAATCGGGGAACCACTATAAATTGCATGTGTCTTTCAATGCTGTTTTGTTTTGTTTATTTGTGCAGGTATAGTTTTAATTCCGCAAAAACACTGCTAGACACCTATTCCCCCCCCCCATAGGTGAAGGTAGTTGGCACTAAGTGGACTTTCAAGTGGTATCAGAGGGAGGTTACTCAGCAATAAGGTGGTGAGTAAGTTTCTGGCACTAGTGTCAAGAAGAAGGCAGATATCTACTATGGACGGACTCAAGTACTCCGACAAGATCCCAGTGTGCACCAGGCTAAACTTTCCTATCTAGAAGGAAAGGATTAGATTTTACATGGAAGCAGTCGACCCTCGACTCTTCATGATCGTGGAGGAGGGACCTTATATTCCCACTAAGGCCTCCACCATTGATCCTACCAAAAAGGTGCCAAAGAAGCTTTCTGAAATAGACAAGGACGAGATGGTGCTGGTCAGACTTGACAAGAAGGCACAGAACATACTAATCAGCACAGTCGATGACTCCATGATGCAGAACTTCTGAAACTACAGGACAACCAAGGATATCTGGCACAGCTTGATTATCCTGATAGAGGGCACAGATGAAGTGAGGGATGATCGGAGATCCCTCCTGAACCAGAAATATGAGGCCTTCAGGCAGGGGCCCAAGGAAGAGATCGGAGTTACCTTCGAGAACTTCCTCAAGATCGTCAATGCTCTCAAGGGATATGGAAGAGTGTTCACTGATGGTGAACTTAATGATAAATTCCTTAGGTCCCTTACTAAGGAATGGGACACGAAGATCTGCGCCATCCGAGAGTTTGGCAGATTAGTTGGAACTGATCCTCAGATACTCTTTGGGAAGCTCATGTCCTATGAGCTCCTGTTGAACACGAGGAAAGCTGAAGAAGAAGCAGAGAAGGCCGCAGCTAAGGAAAAGACTGTGGCCCTAAAAGCCATTCACTCCAGGAAGGGAAAGGGTGCGGCTTCATCCCGTGTGGGGAAAAAGGATGAGGAGGAAGACTCCGAGCCATGCTCCTCCGGCTCAGAGTTGTCTGAAGAAGACTTCTCCCTCATAACCCGAGAATTCAAGAAGTTCCTCAAGATGAGGAATCAAAGAAAGAGAGACGGCTCCTCCTCCAGAAATCAGATGAAGAATTATTCTTCTGACAGGTATGAATCAAAACCGAACAAACATCGTCATACTGACATCATTTGTTTTGGGTGCAATAAGCCAGGACATGTCGTGGCCGACTGCCATCAAGGCAAGAGAGAGAAGGGTAAGGGAGAAGAGCACATAACCTCTAGAGATAAAAAGAAGGAGAGGAGCTACATCGCAAAAAAGTCAAAGACACTGAGTGAGTCTGATTTCTCAGACTCCAGGGATGATTAGGAAGCCTACTTCGGGCTGGTGGGTCGCTCTGACTCAGAAGGAGAATGCCCCCCATTCACTGGGAAGGTAAAAGCTCGTACCGCCCTCTCTGACTCTGACTATGAGTCTCCTGATGATGATCTCGAGGACAGCCCATCTGCCCGAGAAGCTGAGCTCCTCGAAAAGTATGAGCTTCTGCTCAACACCTTCGAGAAATGCCGCAAGAGATTGAGGGCTCAGAAAAAGGAAGTCAAATTCCTTAAGGTCGAGGGTGTCTCCCTAAGGGAAGAGATCACTAGCTTGATTTCTCTCCGAAAGGAGCACCTGGACCTGATCTCTAAGCACTCAAAGTCTCTAAGTCTCCTTGACCTTAAACAGGAAGAAATCAATAAGTTGGAAGAACAACTTACGGCAGAAAAGAAGATTGTCCAAAGCTTCTCTATGCCTAAGACTATTCTTCCACTGGTTGATACCTTCTCTGCTCAGGCTAAGGGGGCTGGCTTGGGGAATGTGGGTGTGCCTGGTAAATCATCCAGGAGAAACAAAAAGCAGAGGAGAAATAAGGCTGCTAAGAAGGCCTCTACTGCAAAAAAGGGAAAGGCCCCACTCAACCCTGTTGTATTCAGGAAGCCTGGTTTTCCCTGCAATGAACAGGACTTTGAGTCAACCTATGGCCACTTCTTCCATCCCTCGGTTGAAAAGCCCAAGAGCCGGTATGAGGTGTGGGCCTTCCCCCGCAACTTTGGCGAGAGTGTCTTCAAGGCACCTTATGAGGAAGTTCAAATGGAGGATTATGGCCACTTCTCTAGCGGCCATAATAGGAAGCAGGCACCCAAGGCCAAGCCTGTTACACTGAGAAACCAGGAGGTGAAGAAATCATGCGACTGTTGTCATCATGATGCCTCCACCTCCAGGTCCAAGGCCCCGGCTAAACCTTCCATTCCAAGGGTGAAGCAGGTGCCTAGGAGAAAGTATAACAGATTTGACTGTTGGTGCTGTGGCAAAGTTGGTCACTTTGCCGTGGATTGCTGGTTTAATCCGAGGAATAACGAGACTCCTCATGTTGGCAATGCGAGGCAGACCACTCGTAGGGCTAACCATCCGAGGGGGAGTACGCTAACGATGAATCTAGGACCCAAGTTTGATTGGGTTCCTAAGGGAAATTAATTATGTTTTGCAGGAATGTCCAAAGGCCACCAAAACTCCCATATGGTACTTGGATAGTGGATGCTCCCAGCATATGACCGGGACAAGAAGCCTGCTGCGTGATTACTCTCTAGTCGAGAATGGACCCAAAGTCATCTTTGGGGGATCAGATCGAGGAGTCACCAGGGGTTACGGTATGATTTCCAACGGTATAATTTCTATCACCGACGTGGCTTATGTTGAAGGGTTAAATCATAACCTGATCAGTGTAAGTCAGTTATGTGATAAAGGTTATGACGTTAAGTTCTGCAAGGATAAATGCCTGATAATATCGTGTGCCTCTTCGGAGACGGTATTAATAGGCATTAAGAGCAGAAATATCTTCTGCTTAGATTTTCTTTGTTTAGATTCATCTACCCCCGTATGCCTAGTAGCAACAGGCAGTGCATCTCTTTGTGAACAATGGCACAAGAGATTGTCACATATTAATTTCAAGACAATTAGTATGCTGTTTTCTAAAAACTTAGTAAGGGATGCTCTCATCATTAAGTGCATCAAAGATAACCCCTGTCCTGCATGCCAGAAGGGAAAACAGACTCGGGCTACCTTTAAGGGCATCGTTGACAAAGACTCCTCCAGATGTCTTTATCTTCTGCATATGGACTTGTTTGGTCCAATGCAAGTTCATAGCTTGGGAGAAAAGTCTTATACGCTAGTGATTGTTGATGATCACTCTCGGTTTACTTGGGTGTTCTTCTTAAAATGCAAGTCTGATACGTTTGACATCTTCACCAGTTTTGTCAGGTAGATTCAGAAAGAACTTAACTGCTCGGTGGTAAAAATCAGAAGTGACCATGGAACAGAGTTTGAGTCTGGTGCTATTACAGAGTTCTGTGAAGAACTTGGTATCTTTCATGAGTTTTCCTCCCCGCGCACTCCTCAGCAGAATGGAGTTGCGGAGAGGAGAAATAGAACGCTCATTGAAGCCTGCACGACAATGTTAAATGACGCTTCTCTCCCAGAATATTTCTGGGCAGAGGCTGTCAATACGGCTTTTCATGTACAAAACCGGGCCTTGATCAACAAGAGTCATCATAAGACGCCTTATGAGCTACTGAAAGGCAGGAAGCCAACCATGTCCTATTTTAGGATCTTTGGATGTAGATGCTATGTAATAAATAATGGGAAGTACCCGCATACTAAGTTTGGTGAAAAATGCTTCGAAGGCATATTTATGGGCTATAGTAGCCATAGCCGGGCATATAGGGTTTTCAATAAGAAAACCCTAGTGGTAGAGGAATCCATAAATGTGGTATTTGATGAAGGAAGCTTGCTTAACAGCATTTCTTCCAGTGGTCTTCTTGAAGATGCAGGTACAAGAATTGAACAGCTTAGTCTAGATGAGACTGCTAAAGATGCAACTCCAAAGTACGTCAAAGTCACCACAACAACACCTATCGGAGATGATGACAGTCAGAATGGAGTTGTCCTCCCTAAAGAGGAAGGAGCCCCAGAAAATGTTAGAGCTCTAGATGCAAGACTGCTAGAGCTTCGTCACGTGAGGGATCATCCCAGAAATTAAATCATCAGAGATCCCCGTGACGGTATCAGAACTCGCCGAGGTACAATTAATGAGATTCTGCATTTTAGCTTTCTGTCACAGGTTGAGCCAAAGAAGTTCGATGAAGCGAACAAGGATGCAGCATGGATATTGGCCATGCAAGATGAACTGCATCAATTTGAAAGATGCAACGTCTGGACGCTGGTTCACAGACCAAAGGGGCAGAACGTGATCGGCACCAAGTGGATCTTCAGAAACAAACTGGATGAACACGGTGTTATCATAAAGAACAAGGACAGGCTGGTGGCTCAAGGTTACGGACAGGAGGAGGGGATTGACTTCAACCAGACCTTTGCACTAGTGGAAAGGCTCGAGGCGATCAGATTGTTCCTGGCTTATGCTTCGCACAAAGGATTCACTGTCTATCAGATGGACGTGAAATCTGCATTCTTAAATGGCAACCTGAAAGAGGAAGTATACGTCGCACAAACCCCAGGTTTTGTTAATCCGACTTATCCCAATCATGTATATTTTCTTAATAAGGCTTTATATGGCTTAAAACAAGCTCCTCGAGCTTGGTATGAGACTCTGTCTAGTTTTCTTCTGGAGAACAAGTTCTCTAGAGGAAAAATAGATAAGACATTGTTTCTTAGGGAAGTCAAAGGCAAGATCTTGCTGGTGCAAATCTATGTTGATGACAATATATTCGGCTCAATGGATAACAATCTTTGTAAAAAGTTTTCTAAACTTATGCAAGGAAAGTTTGAAATGAGCAGTATGGGAGAGCTAAAGTATTTCTTGAGACTTCAAGTGAAACAGTCTGAGGATGGAATTTTCATTTTTCAGATGAAGTTCACAAGTGAACTCCTCAAGAAATTCTGAATGGAGAATGCAACCTCTATGGGGACTCCAATGGGATCCACTATGTCTCTGGATAAGGATGAGAAAGGGAAACCTTTTGATGAATCCAAATACAGAAGCATTATTGGATCCCTGCTCTACCTTACTACAAGTAGACCGGATATTATGTTCTCCACATGCGTTTGTGCCATATATCAGGTGAACTCTAAGGAATCTCACTATGTCGCTGCAAAGCGAATTCTTTGATACCTTAAGGGTACACCTAATCTTGGTTTGTGGTACCCGAGAAACAATGATGTCGAGCTAATAGGCTTTTCAGATGTTGATTTTGCAGGAAGCAGGGATGATCGGAAAAGCACTTCCAGGACGTGTTAATTCCTCGGAAGAAGGCTTATATAATGGAATAGTAAGAAGCAGAATTATGTTGCAACCTCCACAGCTGAATCTGAGTACATCTCAGCAGGCAGCTGTTGCGCACAACTTCTATGGATCAGAAATCAGCTAGCAGACTATGACCTTCAGTTCAAAGAAGTACCAATGTACTGCGACTCCTCAAGTGCTATAGCCATTTCGAACAATCCCGTGTCGGACAGCAGGAAGAAGCATATTGAAGTGCGCTACCACTTCATTCAGGAGCATGTGGAAAACAAGGACATCTCTCTCTGCTATGTCCCCACGGATAAGCAGATTGCAAATATTTTTACAAAGCCCCTAAACGAAGCCAAGTTCAGTCTCTTCAAAACTGAACTGGGTATGCTAAACCTTGAGGAATGAAGAATACAGAGGCTCCCGGCTCTTGGATCAAGGGGGAGCATCCGCAAGAAACTCAAGTGTAAGCACAAATGCATGAACTGAGGGGGAGCATTGTGGCAAGTGCTAAAGTCCCAGATTTGTAGAAGCCAAAAAGGGGGAGATTGCCCTCTCGGCTAAGGTGCTAAGGGCTAAGGTGCTCTCGCAAAGTATGCTCCAAATGCTCTAAAGATAATGGTATGGAAATTCTTTCTCAATTGATTATTCAGTTTATGTTTTTCTTCCATCCGTTATATTCACCTTAGCTTGTAGGGTTTAGGCTTCTTCAAATAGGGGGAGATTGTTGGGTATTGTATCCACAATGTACTTGATTTGAAGAAGCCCCTGGACCAGCTAAGGTGAATTGACATTGTATTTGATCATTTGTCTTTAAGTTGTGCTTGCAGTTATTCCACGCTAATTACACACCAATGTCATGTGCAGTGGGTCAATATACACGGGTCTGCGCAACGAAATCCCTCATTGAGCAGATCATTGTGTTGGACTACGTGTACTCTCTCTATTGGAGTGTACTTACTTTCAAGTACAGGGCTGAGAAAGATCAAGAGTAGACAAGGAGCAAGGATGGGTCAAAGCAACTCGTGGGAAGAAAGACGAAAATCGTCTAAGTAGAAATCGTCGAGAATCACTAAGTGATTCTTGCCGATTCAACGAGAATCACTAGTGATTCTCGCCGAATCATCGAGAATCACTAGCTGATTCTTGCCGATTGCAGCCGGCTATCTCAACGCCGTCTTGATTTCTGCTTAAGGCATAATCGTCGAGAATCACTAGTTGATTCTCGCCGAATCATCGAGAATGACTTTGCATTCTCGCCGATTCGTCGAGAATGAATTATGATTCTCGCCGATTCTCTTCGGATGGCAAGATCTTCAGCCAGAATTCTGCCAAGTAGAATTCGGCGAGAATCATAAGTGATTCTCGCCGATTCGTCGAGAATCACCCATGATTCTCGCCGAATTTTCCTTAGGCGAATTTCTTCTGCTCGCTGGACCGGTCCAAATATTCAGGCGCTGGTTTGAACCGGACTTAGGGTTTCTACTAGTGGGGCCCACAACGGTCATAATGTATGACCTACAGTATAAATACTATTGTATTTCGATCATTACAGATACCGAATACCGAGAACAAGAAACGAGCCGCCATCGTGACCTAAAGCATCGCGGATTTCCTTCCGTCGCCGTCGTAGCTCGGATCACCATCGCCGCTCTTGCAGGTTGTCGCCGTTGCTGATCGTGGTTTCTTCTCAATCTCCCGGCGACAGAAGCTCAGCCAAGCAACGAGTCTCACGTGTCTACATAGAGATCCTTTGTCTCTTGATTTGTTGATCGGGAATACCTTCCCTTTCCGAATCGATCGAGACGATCAATCCTAGCAAGACCGTTGGTAGACCTTGCTAGCTTTTCTACGAAGGTTGGATCTCCAAAGCTCAGTCGCCGCACTTCGTTGCCGCCGCCGATCCTAGCAGTTACGCCGCCGCAATTCTTGCCGCTGCTGGTTTCGGGGAGATTCTCTCTAAGAGAGCATTTAGGTCGTGGACTCTTTGACTTATTCAAGAACGCAACGTCGAACGAAGAGGGACACCAAGGGCTCCAAAAGTAGTTTGTATTTTATACATTCAAGTTTTTCTTTTGTTGTAAAGGAACGTTGGTTCCTCTGTGTAAGGGTTGGGTGCTACCCGTGGTGGAGTAGTGGTGACTCCTTCGTGTGGAAGAGTTACTTCCTTAGTGTGAGGATTGGTTTTCAATCCTGTTAGTGAAGTGACCGAGTCGTCCCTTGTTGGGAGATAGGTCGAAGGGGGAGAGTTTAAGGTTTCAAAATATTGAAAACGACTCCCCGGCAATGGCGCCAAAAACATGATGGTAATAAAAAGTAACTTGATGTGGATTTTTTCTACACTTTATTATAAACTATGTAGATGGGCATATGCTAGATTTATTCAAATTTTAGGCAAGTGCACCTATCAATCATAGTATAGGAGAAATCTACATCTCGTGTCGTATTCCACAGGGTCTTTTCAAATTCTCATACTTACCCTCACTCTATTATCATACCTAAAATTAAAGTTGATTTTTAACCTAACTAGGACTAATTGGACAAAGAGACATTGAAGGATTATGGATAGTAAAAAGCAGAAAATCTAAGAGTAATCACATGAGAATAACCACTCATTAATTAAATTCTATGTAATCACGATATAACAAGGCTATCAAATTCTTTGTATTGTAAGGGTTAAACATCTATCGAATTCTCTCTCGAGCAATCCAGAATCTAAACCTAAGTTGAGTAAATTTTCTCTCGAATAATTTACAACCCTCAAATTTGCATTAAAATAAAGTACCCTATCTAATACATAAATTCATTAAATCCTATCTCTAAAATACAATGAATTCATTTATCTGTATTACCATTATCCAAACAACATATCTCTCGATCATGCAATTTGAAATACAAAGAGAAATAACACCAAAATATGAACACAGAAACATCACACAACCTTTCAATTTCTCAATCTAGAAGTTTGGAATTCATATAAAACAAATAATAAATTCAAATCTAGGATGAATCTCTTTGTTTGAAAGCATACATAAAAATAAAATACCACAAATTTGATATAAAAATTAACATACATGATTACCGAATTGTTCAAAGATAAATTTCATGCGAAATATAAAATAAATAAAGTTAGATCCATCAAGAGAAAGGAAAGATTAAAAGAGATACATGAAGATTAAAACCATACGAATAATCTCCTTCAATTCCTCCTTCCCTTGGATGCTCCACTTTCGTTGTCCAGAAGTTCTCCAAATGCTTTGATCCAAAAGTCGCTATTCTATTTTCCTACAGGTTTTTATAGTCTCTTTGCAAACAGGGTCGAACATGGGTTCCAACACGGCTGTGTCACAGGATGTGTGGGCGGTTCAAAGGCAGTTAAACACTAATAGATGTGTCTGGTCGTGGGCCATGTCACTTGACACGGCTGCTGACACGGCCGTATTGTTCTTCGTGTTCTTTGCACATGGGTTGGTTGGCAGCAGGTCTTCAATTTGTCCCGAAAAGGACACGGGTGGTAATACGGGCGTGTGCCCACCAATGTGGTGCTCTGTCTGTTCTTCCAACTCTTCTGATCTTTCCCGAATAGGACACGGGTAGTCACACAGGCGTGTTCTTACCCGTGTGAGCCCAATTCCAGTCCTGTCATCAGTCATGTTGGATCCGTGAACTCCTCTATTTGCTCCAAGACTTTTAGTTCCACTGGTTTGTAATACCTATATTAAGAAGATGAATGAATAAATGAATATCTTAAAATAGGAAATAATAGAAACTCCAAATTGTGCTCTTCTATTCATGATAATACAAATTCTCAACTATTCTCGTGCAATTACAACAAAGGGCGGTAGAAAATAGTGGACATGATTACAATTATGATAGTAAAAAGACCATCATAATTGTACTCATCAGGACATAACTCAAGACCGCAGAAATCAAGCTCGCAGCCAAGTCGCACAAGACAGACTTCTACCGAGCTAGGCGAACAGAGAAAACAGCCCGTGCAGGCCGCGCGACCTCCTGGACTAAGCCAACCTGGACTTGGTCCAAATCCAAACCAAGTACATACCATCAAACATCCCTGGTGCGTGCACAGAACCAGCTGATACAAAATCAATCCACACAAAACTGTCAAACTCCAGAACCAATTGCACAAACTGACAACTGAGCAGATAACCATCCTATCTGCCTGATAACAACTTGGGGAACAAGCCACAGAACACTGGCCAACCTAGCTAGTTGCCAGCTCTGTCTCCTCAGACTGCACGGTCTGACTACCGAGACTGTCGAGACTATCTGCTCGAACAGACCGCCTAGGTTGCCACTTTCACTTCAATAATTTCAACACTCCCCCTTGAAGTTAGAAGTAGAGACCAGCCCTAGCAATCCCTGTAACCGAGTAAAAGTCCCCTTCGATAGTAGCTTTGTGAAGATGTCTGCAATGTTGTCCTCGCTCTGCACACTTCTAACCACAAGATACCCCTCCAACACCTTCTCTAGAATGATAGGGTGCTCAATCTCAATGTGTTTGGTCCGCGTGTGACAAACTGGATTATTAAACAATTTCAGGGCACTCTCATTATCACCGCGTAGCAGAGTAGGGCCGCACACATCTTCATGTACATCCTCTACTAGCCTCCTAAGCCAAATGGCTTCTCGAGCTTCTAAGGCCGAAGCCTTGTACTCCGCGTGCGTATTAGAGACGGACACTGAATCCTTCTTCTTGTTGCACCAAGAAATCCCCGTTGATCCATATGTGAAAACATAATTGGATGTTGACTTCTGATCGTCTGAATCTCCCCCATAATCAGCATCTATATAACCTGCAGGTTGAAGCTCGTGTCTCTCCCATAAAAGAGGCCCATATCAGAAGTGGAGTTCACGTACTTCAGAATGCTCCTTGCCGCCATCAGATGAGGCTTCTGAGGTTCCGCCATAGGCCGACTTACTCGACCTACAACATATGCAATGTCTGGCCTCGTAATCGTTAAATAGATAAGGCTCCCCACCAGAGCACAGAACACTAAAGGATCTAGAAGTATCCACCTGTCATCTCGCCAAATCTTGATGCAAACATCAAAAGGATTAGAGCTACTCTTCCCTTCCCGCATGCTGAATTGTTGAACAATCCGATCTTTATAGCCCTTCTGGGAAATGAGTATTCCACTCTTTTTCCCCTCCACCTCGGGTCCAAGGAAGTGGTGGAGCTCACCCAAGTCCTTCATCTCGAGCCGAATGGCAATCTCTGCCCTGATCATAGCCACCTCCTCCTCGGAGTTTCCTGTTACGATCATATCGTTCTCGTACAATAGCTCCAAGACTTGAAGCTCCCCCTTCTTCTTGATGAATAGGCTCGAATCTAAGTCCGAGGAAAAACAACCGCAGAATTGGAGGTATTCTGCGATCTTCCCATACTATGCCCTCGGAGCCTACTTCAAACCATAAAGGGCCTTTCAGAGTATGCAGAAGTATCATTTAATGATCTTCAGACACGTATATAGACGGCTGAACAATGAAGATGTCTTTATTGATCCACCATAAAGAAAACATTATTTACGTCTAACTACCACATCTTCCAACCCTGGAAAGCTGCCAAGGCCATCACTGCCCGAATTGAAGTCATCATTGCCATAGGATTGAACATTTCTTCATAGTCTTCTCCGTACTACTGATAAAATCCTCGAGCTACAAGGTGAGCCATGTACCGCTCAATGCGCCCATCCGCCTTCTTCTTCAGCTTGTAGACCCACTTGCATATCATCGGAGTAATGCAATCGACCTTAAGCACAAGGTCCCAAGTCTCATTATAGCTGAGGGCAACCATCTCCTACTCTATGATATTATCCCACTCCTTGACCCCAGTAGCATATTCAAATCTAAAAGGCTCTCGCTCGTCCAGAGGTCCTACGAAGAAACAAGAGACCAAGCTCATCGCATTTTCTTCGCTATAACGAGTTGGTGGTTTGATGGTCCTCTTCGATCTTCGAAGGGTCTGACCCTTGCTAACCACCTCTGCTACTTCTCCTGAATTAGCTCCATTTTCGGGAAAACATGGAGCATCGCTCGCCCTACTTCCTGAAACAGAAGCCTCCTCCCTAGAGCTAGAAATACCTGGAGCTCCTGGTGACATATATACCTCCACCAGAAGATCCTTTGTATCCTCCTCCTTCTTTCCATCCGACCCAGTCTCTTGCAGCTCCACATAGGAGCCACCTCAATATGATGTCAACTCATCGAAGGCAACGTCTCTCGAAACCACAAACTTCTCCGTCACATGATTCGTACACTTCCACCCCTTCTTCCTCTCATCATAGACCACAAAGACAATCTTCCTTGCCTTTGCATCCAACTTGGTAAGATTAGACTCTCAGAAGCAAACAAGATAAACTGACGGTTGATCATTACTCAGCCACTGATTCCTCTAATACCATGAAAAAAATTGTTATAGAGGAAAATGGGACACTAGGCACTGGAACACTCAACCACACCGAGCCCAAGAAAACCAAATAGCAAATAGAAGAGCAAGATGTTGGAACTGATGTTTCATATTCCCTGTGTTTGAGAATATCAACTCCCAGGTTGTATTTGATCATGTCTCCTGTTGATAGAGTGTGCAAGTTGACAGGGGCAAGCAAAGAAGAAAAAGATTCCTATGGACACTAATGTCGAGCGGTAGATGTTACCACTGAGCGGTAGCCGTGAATAAATTGGATAGAGCTCTCGGGAAACTACGTCTCCACGCTAGTCCTACCGTACGCGCTAACGCAAGGAATTGATTTGGCCTAGCTCTCGGAAAATTATTGTCCGGCGATAGCAGTTACCGCACCGCGCTAGTCACTCGAAGAATATCTCTCGACAAATGTCAAGCATCGAGACCTACCGCCAGGCGATAACAGTTACTGCGCCACGCTATCCGCTCGATGAATGTCAAGCATCGAGGCCTACCTCCAAGCGATAACAGTTACCGCGCCGCGCTAGCCGAATCATCGTGTCCTATACTACAGCACGACGGTAGCTGTAACCGCGCAGCACTAGCAATGATAAAACGACAAATATTTGTTTTAATTCTAATTCAAGATTTTGACGATAGCTAGCACAATAAGCGCGTGAACCTACCGCAGGGCGCTTGTTTTACCACCGGCGATAGCCTATTTTCACCAAGACATATAAAAGGCCACCTTTGTTTCTATGCCCTGACTGAATTGGGGAATCCAGATGAAAGTTAGACAGAAGTTCCTACACTCGAGGTTTCGGCCGCCTCCTTGCATCCATTCCAATCATCTTCGTCTAAAATGAAGAAAGTCATCCCCCTCCCATTCACGCACAAAGAACTCTGGTGAGCTAAGAATGACAACGACTACGGAGAGTCGATTGGTTGCAAGCACAAAGATCTCTGGTGAGCCAAGGACTGCAACAACTACGAAGAGTTGTTCGGTTGCAAGCACACGAAGAAAAGGAGGGATTTTGTTATCTGGAAGTTACCGTCGTGCTATAACTAGTTAACGCCCCACGGTAACTTCCTGCACAACTCTCTCTATTTAAAATATCCCGAACTTGAGTTTCTGGTGACGGTTTTCACGAAATTTGAAAGGGGAGCTCGCCCTAGCCGTCTAAAGGGAAGGAAGGGGTCATCCCAACTCATTGAGAAGGAGAGTTCTTTAGAGGAGATCAAAGGAACTCATGCGCTAGGATCGAAGACCACCAACACGATGATCAAGAAGCCTTCATCCTAATACTCTCATGAATGATCCTCGCTAGAAGGAACTCTCATCAAGCGCTCATCTTCAAGGATCTGAAGAACATTGAAGAGAATGACTCTCAAGCCACAAAGATAAAACCTTCGCAAGCAAATCATCATCCACATCAAGGGTTCGAGTTAGAGAGGATTTTTCTCTTATTATGTGTATCTTACTTTTAAATCTTTTTATCTAGTTGTTTGTATGAGTGAAATCGACCGGAGGGTTGTTGGAATCTGGGAAGGCTTCCGTGAGAAATCGTCCCGAGGTAGGGATGTCTATATGGGGAGATCTAGTGGGGCTCTAAGACCCTTCCTTGCATGGAGGTGAAGAGTCGGCTCGAATACCTTTCTTGGAGAGAAAGGGAGAGAGCCGACCGGTCTGGAATTTGGATCGGTATAAAAAAGAGAGGAAGTCTAAATCTGGTGATCTAGCAGGGCTCTCAAACACCTCCTTGTGTGAGGGTGAAGAGCCGACTCGAATACTTTTCCTGGAGGGAAAAGAAGTGAGCCAACCGGTCCGTGGAGCGGGTCGGTATAGAAAACAAAAGAGTTTTCATTTTTACCGTCTTCGATGCCCGGTGAAACGGGGTTCACAATTTTATAATTATAAAACCATCTACTGTTAATTCTTGCAATGAAATATATTTTCTGTATTATTGCTTCTACGATTCTACTGTGAATGTTAGTTTAATTTCTTGTGTGTAGTGTACAAGCAAATTCGCATAGTAAACGAGTTGATAGACTTATCGCTGCGTGTTAGCTACCTAATGCCTCGCGGTAGGTTCCAGAACTCGATTTCCTGGGATGAAATATTTTAAATTCCATTTAATGCATAAAACCTTATTCACCCCCCTCTAAGGTTGGCCATTAGATCCATCATAAGAAACTTGTACTTATAAAAAAATCTTTATACGGCAAGGAATACATGGCGAGACATGATTTCTAATGTATCCGAAGGAAGCAGGAAAAATTACAAGCCAAAAACAAACCGCGCGCGTAACACCCCAAAAATGAGAAGTGATCATTGAAGGTTACCGCTCGGCGATAGGCTTATCATCGGTGATAGCTCAGTGAATTAAATGTCCAAGGACTCGGGTTGTTACCGGCAGGGGATAGGCATTACCGCGCCGCGCTAGCCTCTCGACGAGTGTAAAGAAGTATTTCTCCAGTATTCAATCTACCGCCACGCACTAGTGAGTTATCGCGGGCGATAACTCTAGATAGCAGCACTGGCTGGTCAAAGAAGTCACCACCTGTGTTTCCGCGTGGAGGTAGGTGATGCAGGACAAGGGTTTTGACGGATTAAACTACACATTCTTATGATCAACAATTTATTTAATTATTTAGCGCGCGGTTTCTCTACTTAGCACTATAAAATACTCACGAAATTAATGGCACAATTTTCACAACAATCAATGCAAAGGGATGCTACCCCTTATTTTAGATTGAACAAGGACTATATGTCAATGCTCGCTCAAGCGAAATGGACCCACCCGATCCAGACAAGTAACAATTCAAATTAAATTAAGTGCAGACGTTCACACATCCAAATAAGAGAATATCCATACTAAATAAGTGGTTTAAAATTAGGTCCTAATCGATCCCAAAATTAATTAATAGAGGGTATACCAAATCACTTGAACTCAAGGGGAAATCAAGGGTGAAGAACCTGATTTCTTCTAGTGTTCACGAGCTCTACTCGTCCAATTAATACAAAAAATATTCGGGAAGTAAATGCTTTAAAATTAAGATTTTTTTAAGCACTAATTTCAATATAAAACCGTACTAAAAACTAGCCTTCTAATTCCACCAATTCTCACAAATATAATAAAGAAGCACACAACGAAGTTGGTTTAAAAAAGCATTACCCAAATCCCAATATTAATCCGTCCACTAGATGAGTGGAGGAGGCGCACACACACGACGGTGGTATATTTTCTATTTCCACGCAAAATTCTTAGATCTGAAAAAGACGTTGAAGACGCTCGCCGTTTTCTCCTTTCCCAAACCCTAGGAGAGGGAGTTCCTTGAAGAAGACAATATTATTGTAGAGGAGGGAACAAAGGTGGTGGTGGTGTTTGGTGGAGAGGAGGAAGCTCGGGTTGGTGGTGGTGGTTTGGTGGTTGGTTATGGTTGACAAGGATGAGAGTGGGTCGGTTTGGAGAAGGAGGGGCTCGTTGATGCAGACCCATGGTTTAGAAGAGAGATTTTCTTGAAAACGTCCAACAGTTATATGGGGAGGAGGTGTGGGGGGCTCGGATTGTGATGAAGGGAGGAGGCCGGTTTTGGCTTGTTGGGTGGAAGGGGTCAGTTTTCTTCGTAGAGGAAGAGGAGGGCTCGGGTAGCTAGAGGAAGAGGAAGATATGAAGGAGGGAGAAGAAAACCAAGAAAGGGGAGAGGGAGGAGAAGGCCGAATATTGCCTAGGGGGAGGAAAGAGAGGAGGTGGCCGAGAGAGATTAAAGAGGGAGAGGAGGTGGCGGCTTTGGACTTGGCCGAGCCCTAAGGGGTTGGTGGTGGCCGGCGGCTTGGAGGGAAAAGGGAGGCCGATATTTTATTTTTGGGGAAGTAAAAGTGGGCTTGGGTTGGGGTGGTGGAGGTGAGGGAGAATATTGAGGAGGAGGAGGAGAAGGGAGAAAAGAGGTAGCCGAGATTGAGAAGAAAGGGGAGGGGGTGGCCGGCGGCCAAGGTAGAGAGAGGGAGAGAGGGGTTGGCCGAAATTTGCCAAAGAGGGGGGGGAGGAAAAATTCTCTCAAAAATCTTTAGGTTTTTTTTCAATTTTTCATTCTTTTCAATACTTAATCAAACAAAACATGGCAATATATAGACTTACACCACTCAATCTCCTCCATACATATTTAGAACAAAATAAAAACAATTCCAAAATTAAAATGCATGAAAATGGAAGCAAATATATGATGGTTATAAGTATCCATCATAATTACAAGAATAAAAATATAATAATAAGATTGCTTAAATTAAAACATTGCTTAAATAGAAATTGCTATAAATGATAAAAGATAATTAATAAAATATATAATTTTAATTTTAATTTATAATTATATATTTTATTTAAAATGGTGCCGGCAGACGTCGTGCAAAATATGAAGCGGCGTTGGCGAAGGAGCATCACGGCGTTGACGAAGAAGCGTCGCGGCGTTGGCGAAGAGCGGCGTCATCAATTCTCCCACACTTAAAATCACTCATCTCCGATGAGTGGCCCGTGAGGGGGGAACAGTCAGAAGAAAGCAGCAACATTGGGGCAAGTCTGGCCATAAAAGTTGGAGGGTGCCAATTAGAAAATTGACATGAACCTCCCTATGATACCAAATTGATGCAGACCTATGGTTTAGAAGAGAGATTTTCTTGAAAATGTCCAACAGTTATATGGGGAGGAGGTGTGGGGGGCTCGGATTGTGATGAAAGGAGGAGGCCGGTTTTGGCTTGTTGGGTGGAAGGGGTCGGTTTTCTTCGTAGAGGAAGAGGAGGGCTCGGGTAGCTAGAGGAAGAGGAAGATATGAAGGAGGGAGAAGAAAACAAAGAAAGGGGAGAGGGAGGAGAAGGCAAAATATTACCTAAAGGGAGGAAAGAGAGGAGGTGGCCGAGAGAGATTAAAGAGGGAGAGGAGGTGGCGGCTTTGGACTTGGCCGAGCCCTAAGGGGGTGGTGGTGGCCGGCGGCTTGGAGGGAAAGGGAGGCCGATATTTTTTTTTGGGGGAAGTAAAAGTGGGCTTGGGTTGGGGTGGTGGAGGTGAGGGAGAATATTGAGGAGGAGGAGGAGAAGGGAGAAAAGAGGTAGCCAAGATTGAGAAGAAAGGGGAGGGGGTTTCTGGCGGCCATGGTAGAGAGAGGGAGAGAGGGGTTGGCCGAAATTTGCCAAAGAGGGGGGGAGGAAAAATTCTCTCAAGAATCTCTAGGTTTTTTTCAATTTTTCTTTCTTTTCAATACTTAATCAAACAAAACATGACTATATATAGCCTTACACCACTCAATCTCCTCCATACATATTTAGAACAAAATAAAAACAATTCCAAAATTAAAATGCATGAAAATGAAAGCAAATATATGATGGTTATAAGTATCCATCATAATTACAAGAATAAAAATATAATAATAAGATTGCTTAAATTAAAACATTGCTTAAATAGAAATTGCTATAAATGATAAAAGATAAATAATAAAATATATAATTATAATTTTAATTTATAATTATATATTTTATTTAAAATGGTGTCGGCAGACGTCATGCAAAATATGAAGCGGCGTTGGCGAAGGAGCGTCACGGCGTTGACGAAGAAGCGTCGCGGCGTCGGCGAAGAGCGTCGTCATCACTCGTGTGGTACTCTTTGGAAGTGGGAGTAGGAGCGGGAGGAGAAGCCGAGGTAGAGAAGGAAGATAAGGGGGGCCGAAGTTTGGAGAAGGAGAAAGGAGATGAGGAGTGGAGAGGAGGAAGGAAATCTTCAAAAGATTTTGAGGGGGATTTTTTTCTTCTATTTAGTTCTTTCTAATTAATCATTCATAACATGGCTATATATAGCCTACACCACTCAATCTCCCTCCATTCAAAAATTCAAAATTCAAAATTCAAAATGAAAATTATGATGGTTATATGCACCCATCATAATACATGAAATGAAATAATTAAAATAACATATGATGGTTATAAGCACCCATCATTACAAGAAATATTTAAATGCAATAAACATAAAGATGCTTGAAATAAAATTGCTTAAAATAATAAAATTATTAAAAATATATAATTATAATTATATATTTTTAAATAAAGGCGGAGGACGTCGATCCCATCCTCAAGCTTGCGACAGTGATCGTCCCAATCGACGAACATTTTTCAGACGGGGATCAATGGTGGTCGTGTCAGCAACGTCTCCATCAATCCTCCCCCTCTCAAAATTACTCATCACCGATGATGGCCCGTGAGGGGTGAATAGTCGGAAGAAGCAGCAACATGGGGAAAATCTGGCCCCACAATCCGTGTCGTAGTAGCATGAACATCAATAAGCACTAAGAACCTGTCTGGTAAACAAACAACAAGACTTTCGAGAAAACTCGAAAGGGTGTCAAGAAAAAGATAATAAACAAGAATCTTACCATCCAGTTCAAGAACCAAGGAGTCAACATGGAAAATAGACACGACAGTACTAACATTCCCCATCTGAAGAGAATATTTAGTGGTAGGAAGAGACGACAGAGAAAGGCACTCAGGTGGAACAGAGACATACAACAAAAAGTTTGGAAACTTGAAATAAAGTGAAACACCCTGTGCTATATAAAAATCTAAAATAAAAGTATAAAATCCGAAGTTCTTCATAATCATGGATGGGTCGGCATTCCTACGTATTAATTTATCAACGGAGCTAGAAGGCATCCGCTCGGAGATTGACCGGACTAAACCCAAATCACTAGCTCTAGCGTCAGACAGTCTCGAAAAGGCGTGGAAGTGCGTTCAACATAACTTAAGGAGAAATACTAACGTCCAAGACACATGAGGAGAGAATCCATGTGCTATATGACTAGACCCAAACACGGAGGATAAGAGGGTTAAGTCAGGTGGCACGGGAGCTTATAATCAAGGATGATTTTAATGGGCTCCAAAACTATAGTCTTAATTTTAATATTTTCATGCTTGGCATGAAGATATGCCAAGGTTAACCGCGCATCATAATTAATAGAATTGGATGCTCGCGAATGTGAAAAGATGTGCGAGCGCAACAATTCAAGAGACCCAATTATAGTCACAAATGTGGGGAAATGAGGGTCATCAAAAGGCGGTGGGTAAATGCGTGCGATCAGGTGCGGTATATAAGTATATCAAGGGGACACCACATTTAGAGGCATAATTGCCGACGAATCAGAATCATTCATAGTAGGGGACAGAACAGTAGACGGACACGCAGAAAAATGAGCTGGCAAAAGTGACGTGTAGTCATTCCTATGAGGTGCGGTGAAAAGTCCAAATACTAGTGCGCTCAACATAGTAATATCTACACGTTGCATCAACGTCAAAGTAGGAGCTAAAATGAGCGTGTCACCACAACTCAGAATAGGTATTCCGGTTCCTCATACTAAAAGGTCAACGTCTGTGGTCAAATAAGCAGGGGGAAGGGTCGGTAAAATCAAACCTGGGATAAAATTAAAATCAGTAGAAATTTCACCCAACAGTGACGACATCAATGTACTCTCATCCGGGTGTACAACAACAGAATCGTCCAAAATTACCCTTCCCTCACAAGGTAACTCATCCATAAAAACAATAGGGACATCCTCACTCTCAGGCTCCTCAGGTAAGTCAGATAAAACCTCCGTGAGTGTAATTGTAGGCTCTATCATGATGGGGATCGTATCCTGGAGAGGGCACTCAATACTAGGGTGAACAGACACAATGCTAGTAGGGCACGTAATAGGCATAGAGATACTCTCACAGATCAGACTACCATCATGCCAAACATCGTCTTCTAGATCACTAGGTATTCCCTCACTTTCAAATTCATCGGAATCGTCAGGCACTATCGTTCATGTTGGAATACACTCACCTAGTTGGTCATCCTCAGGATCAAGAGATACCACATCTACATCAGCATCCTCATGGGTATCAGTCACTATATCAGGAGGCTTAGACGTCGATGATAAATGATTCAAAGCTCTAGGAGTAACATCTTTTGATTCCAAAGCATAATACCTAATAGGAATGGTTTTCCTAAAGGTGGTAGTTGGTACACTATGGGCAGGCCGACCTCTGGGGGAAAATGATCTAGTGTTAGGTCTATAATCATTCCTATAGGCAGGCATGGGACTAGCTCCATAAAGATACTCACTCATAGGCTTGGTGTTAGTAGTGCGGAGATAGGCGAGATCAAATTGATCCGAGAATAGGCTACGCATTACCAGCCAAGCATGTTTATAACTACTAACACGACGCTCTTCGTTTAGCAAAAACACGCAGGCTTGACCTACTAATCGATCTCGGGCTATGTTAAACTTTTGGTGGTCGTCCCATAAGTGACAATTAAAATAATTTTCTAATCCCTTAAGCCAGTCTCTAAAAATTTGGGGACACCCTAAACCGTCATAAGTAGGTGCCTCAATTCTAGTGAGAGGAAAAGCGTGGGGACGGTTGGTATTCCTATGGTATGAAGGCAAGGCTGGAGTTTGTTTAGCCATGTGATTAACATACCAATAATCTAAACTGGAAGCATAAATATCATAGGCCATAATAATGAGAACCGGAGAGAAAACTCACCCGGAACTTGTGCACATGCAATGAATAATGAATCTGACCCTATATAAAATTCAACAGATGGATTTGTTCCCGCTTAATAACTAAGGCAATAAAATATTTGTTTGATTTTCTTACTGAAAATAAATAAGAGATTATTAAAAAAAATTTGAATTTTTTTGCTGAAAAATAAAAATATATGCCGCTATTTACAGACCAACATTAAAATTTTATAATGATTTAATAAAAATAATGACTTAATAAAAATAAAATATTTTTTTGATTTCTCACTAATAAAATGATGGAGATTTTTCAGAATTTTATTTTTTGAATTTTGAGAAAAAAATGAGAATTTTAGATTCCTATTGGTAGTCCAAAACTAGAAATTTTGTTTTACTATTTTGACATAGAAACATGCAGGTGCGTGACAGCAAAATAATAAAAGGGGGAGGGTGCCAATTAGGAAATTGACGTGAACATCCATCTGATACCAAATTGATGCTGGCCCAAGGTTTTGACGGATTAAACTACGCGTTCTTATGATCGACAATTTATTTAATTATTTAGCGCGCAGTTTCTCTACTTAGCACTATCGAATACTCACGGAATTAATGACACAATTTCCACAACAATCAACGCAAATGGACACTACCCCTTATTTTAGATTGAACAAGGACTATATGCCAATGTTTGCTCAAGCAAAATGGATCCACTCGATCTGGATAAGTAGCAATTCAAATTAAATTTAGCGCAGACGTTCATACATCCAAATAAGAGAATATCCAGACTAAATAAGTTATTTAAAATAAGGACCTAATCGATCCCAATATTAATTAATAGAGGGTATACCAAATCACTTGAACTCAAGGGGAAATCAAGGGTGAAAAAACTGATTTCTTCTAGTGTTCACGAGATTTACCCGTCCAATTAATACGAAAAATATTCGGGAAGTAAATGCTTGAAAATTCAGATTTTATTAAGCATTAATTTCAATATAAAACCGGACTAAAAACTAGCCTTCTAATTCAACCAATTCTCACAAATATAATTAAGAAGCACACAACGAAGTTGGTTTAAAAAAGCGTTACCCAAATCCCGATATTAATCGTCCACTAGATGAGTGGAGGAGGCACACACGACAGTGGTATATTTTCTATTTCCACGCAAATGCTCAGATCCACACCAGGCGAAGAAGACGCTCGCCATTTTCTAATTTGCCAAACCCTAGGAGAGGGAGTTCCTTGAAGAAGATAAAATTATTGTAGAAGAGGGAAGAAAGGTGGTGGTGGTGTTTGGTGGAGAGGAGGAAGCTCGGGTTGGTGGTGGTGTTTTGGTGGTCGGTTGTGGTTGGCAAGAATGAGAGTGGGCTCGGTTTGGAGAAGGAGGGGCTCATGTGGTGCTCATTGGAAGTGGGAGGAGGAGGAGGAGAAGCCGAGATAGATAAGGGGGACAAGGGGGGGCTGAAGTTTGGACAAGGAGAAAGGAGAGGAGGAGAGGAGGAGAGGAGAGGAGGAAGGAAATCTTCATAAGATTTTGAGGGGGATTTTTTTCTTCAATTTCATTCTCTCTTATTAATCCTTCATAACATGGCTATATATAGCCTACACCACTCAATCTCCCTCCATTCAAAAATTCAAAATTCAAAATTCAAAATGAAAATTATGATGGTTATATGCACCTATCATAATACATGAAATGAAATAATTAAAATAACCTATGATGGTTATAAGCACTCATCATTACATGAATTATTTAAATGCAATAAACATAACGATGCTTGAAATAAAATTGCTTAAAATAATAAAATTATTAAAAATATATAATTATAATTATTTAATTTATAATTATATATTTTTAAATAATGGTGGCTGACATCGATCCCATCCTTGAGCTTGCAGCAGCGATCATCCCAATCGACGAACTCTTTCAGATAGGGATCAATTGTGGCCGTGTCAGCAACGTCTCCATCAGTAGGGGTTACCGCGTGGTGGCAGCTTTCAGATAAAAGCTGGACTTGAGATTTCATTCTCATTTTCTCTCACACACTCTCTTGCTTAGTTCTAGAGAGGAAGAGGAGGAAAAGTCAAGGAGCTCAAGAGGAGATCAATCCCAAGGTGTGCTTGTGATAAGAATCGTGAGTCGATGCTAGATCCTCGGAGAGGAAGTTGTGACAATCGACTCCATCCGGATTAGAGATCAAGGTCATGACTCCGACAAAAACTACAAGGGTAACGATCTTCTTTCTTGGACAAGTGAAGTCCTTCTTTTGGCATATGCATGGAATCCCCCACAAAATAGTGGAAAAGCAAAGGGAATTCCTACCCGTCGTTATTAAGCTACTGTTCTATTTCTTTCCATACTTCATATCTTGTGTGTGGCTTGTGTATAATTTATTTATATTAGTCTTTGTCGTTATTTGGGACTACACGGCGAGGGCACTGTTTGATACGGGTGCTTCACATTCGTTTCTATCTGAGAACTTCGTGTCTCGGATTGGATGGCCTACTTGTGTAACGATGGTTAGCCTATCGATAATGTTACTAAATGGATGCATGATGTGGGCAAATAAGTCTTGTTTTATTGAGGTGAGGATAGGAAGTCAAGATTTCGGCTTGGAAGCATCTGTGCTGCCGATATTGGAGTTTAAAGTAATCTTTGGAATGGACTGGCTCTCAGAGAAGCGTGCCTTTATAGATTGTAACTCAAAGGAGATCACACTGGGACTGAATACCGAGCTAGAGACTAAATTTACTAGTATGCGGGGATCGAGCAAGATATTGATGTCTGCTCTCCAAGTCGTCAAAGCTATTCGGAAGGGCACAGAGTTATTTTTCATGCTTATAAAGGTTGTTGAGCCAAAAGCCAGTGTTAGTGATGTTCCGATTGTATTAGAGTATGCTGATGTGTTCCCTAAGGATCTTCGGGGTTACCTCCCCAGCAGGAGATTGATTTCTCTATTGAGTTGGTGCCAGGTGAAAAACCTATGGCCCGCTCACCGTACCTTGTAGTGCCAAAGGAGATGGCAGAACTAAAAGTTCAATTGCAAGAGCTGCTAGAGAAAGGATATATATGCCCAAGTATGTCACCTTAGAGCGCACCGGTTCTTTTTGTGAAGAAGGACTGCAGCTTGCGTTTGTGCATCGATTATAGGGAATTGAACAAGCTGACGGAGAAGAACAAGTATCTGATACCACGGATTGATGACTTGTTCGATCAGCTAGTTGGATCAACGATATACTCAAAACTTGAATTAAAGTCTGGCTATTACTAGTTGAGGATTCAGTAATATGACATTCCCAAGACAGCGTTTGGTACACGCTATGGGCACTACAAGTTCAATATAATGTCGTGTAGGCTAACAAATGCGCTATCGGTGTTCATGGACCTAATGCACCGAACATTTTGAGAGTACCTAGGCTTACTTGTAATCGTCTTTATTGAAGACATTTTAGTGTACTCTGAGTCTGAAAAAGATCATGCGAACCATTTGCAGATGGTGTTACACACCCTGAGAAGAAGCAAGCTCTTTTCCAAGTTCTCAAAATGTGAGTTCTGGCTATCGTCATTGGCCTTTCTAGGCCATGTGATAAGTGGAGAAGGTATAGCGGTGGATCCTGTGAAGATAGTTGCGATACGGGAGTGGCCGATTTTGTTTTCTGTGGCTGAATTCTGAAGTTTTTTTGGACTTGTGGGCTACTACAGGTGCTTCGTGGAGAACTTTTCATGGATAGCCTTATCTCTCACCACACTAATGCGAAAGCATCAGAAGTTTATTTGGATGTCGGAGTGCGCGCGAGCTTTGAAAGAGCTAAAGAGTCATTTGACAACGGCGCCTATTTTGACGTTGCCATATGGTACGGACGGCTATTAGATTTATAGTGATGCATCACGGAGCGGCTTAGGCTGCGTTCTTCTCCAGTTTGGTAAAGTGATAGCTTATGTCTCACGGTAGTTGAAAGTGCATGAGCGAAACTATATCGTCCATGACTTAGAGTTGGCGGAGGTGGTATTTGCACTTAAACTGTGGCGTCATTACTTATATGGCATGAAAGTTGACATCTTCACAGACCAAAAGTGCCATAAGTATCTTCTGGATCAGAAAGATCTAAATATGTGACAGAGGAGATTGATGGAGTTCCTTGGGGATTACACCTTCAAGATTCATTACACAACTGGGAAGGGGAATGTGGTCGCAGATGCCTTGAGTCGTAAGACTCCGACAATGGAAAATTGGTTGTAGATGCATACTGAGAGCCTGATCCAGGAGTTGGAGAACTTAGACATTTCTTGTGTTGATAAGAATGCCACTACAACTGCATGCCCAAACTGGATAGAGATTCAATATGACCTCACGGATAGAGTTCAGCGAGCAACGGAACTCGATAAGAGTCTACAATACTATGCAGCGAATGGGTCAAATGCCCAATTCTCCTTAGATGACGGCCTTTTGCGACAAGATGGTCATTTGTGCATCGTAGATGTGGGTAAACTTCGTGAGGAATTGATGTACGAAGCACATTTTACAAAGTACTCAATTTACCCAGAGAGCACAAAATTGTATAAGGACATGAAAAAGGTATTCTGGTGGCCAGGTTTGAAGAAAGACATAGCCCATTATGTGGCAAAATGTCAAACTTATGCTTTGGTGAAAGCTGAATGACAGAAACCTGGAGGGTTCTTTAAATCATTACCAATCCCGGTATGGAAGTTCGATGATATTTTTATGGATTTCGTGCATGGGCTGCTGAGATCACAGAGTGGGGACGATGTCGTGTGGGTGATCATTGATCGGCTAACAAAAGTGTCGCACTTCATACCAAACAGGAAGGATGATTCAGTTAAGAAAATTGCTAAGTTATACGTGGATAATATCGTACGATTGCACGGCATGCCTTGTAGCATCGTCAGTGACTGAGATTGGCGTTTTACTTTTAATGATTGGAGGATAATCCACCAACTTTTGGGGACTAAACTAAAGTTCAGTACAACCTTTCATCCATAAACAGATTGTCATACCAAAAGGACCAAGAGAACAATGGAGGATATGCTCCGTATGTGCGCCTTGGATTTCGGGAAGAGGTGGGAAGATCACCACTATAGTATGCAAATGGCGCCCTTTGAAGCGTTAAACGGTAGGAAGTGTCGTACATCGTTAGCTTGGACGGAATAAGGTGAGTCAAAGCTATATAAATGTAAAGAGGTCGAAGATGCAAATTCGACCATACGTACAATACAAGAGCAGCTACTGATAGCCCAAGACAGGCAAGCGAACTACTAAAATGCCAAGCACCGAAATATGGAGTTTGCGATTGGCGATTGGGTATACTTGAAGATCAAGCCATTCAAAGACATGTATAGGATTCAGCGCTTGAAAAAGTTGAGTATGAGGTATCTTCGTCCATTTGAAGTGGTTGAACGAGTTAGAGAAGCTGCCTATCGGTTAGCTCTTTCAAAAGAACTAAGTGGCTTGCACGATGTGTTTCACATATCAGTGCTAAGAAAAGCTGTGAAAGAGTCGACTCAAGTGATTGCAAATGATCGAGTACCGGTCGATCATGGGCTTATAACGAAGATTTGTCCCATTCGGATCGAGGATACAGAGATCAAGCAATTGTGGAACAAGACAATCGGGATGGTCAAGCTCCGTTGGGAAAACTGTGGCTATGAAGAGCTGACATGGGAGCGAGAGCAAACCATGTGCGAAGAATATCCCGAGTTATTTGTAAAATGATGTTGTATCATTGTTCTATGAAAGGAAATATATTTTAACATATTAATCGATGGTTTTCCTTATAGATGCGTGCAATTTCGGGACGAAATTTCTGTAAGGAAGGGAGGGTTGTAACACCCCAAAAATGAGAAGTGATCATTGAGGGTTACCGCCCGACGATAGTCTTATTACAGGCAATAGCTCAATGAATTAAAAGACCCAGGGCTCGGGTTGTTACCGGTAGGATATAGGCATTACCGTGCCGCGCTAGCCTCTCGACGAGTGTCGGGAAGGATTTCTCGAGTAACAATCTACCGCTAGGCGCTAGCGAGTTATCATGGGAGATAACTCTGGATAGCGGCACTGGCTGGTCAAAGCAGTCACTGCCTGTATTACCGTGCGGCGTTTGGTATTACCGCGCGGCGGTAACTTTTAGATAAAAGCTGGACTTGAGATTTCATCCTCATTTTCTCTCACACACTCTCTTACTTATTTCTGGAGAGGAAGAGGAGGAAAAGTCCAGGAGCTCAAGTGGAGATCGATCCCAAGGTGTGCTTGTGATAAGAATCGTGAGTCGACGCTAGATCTGTGGAGAGGAAGTTGTGACAATCGACTCCATCTGGATTAGAGATCAAGGTCATGGCTCCAAAGAAAACTACAAGGGTAACGATCTTCCTTTTTGGACAAGTGAAGTCCTTCTTTTGGGATATGCAAGGAATCCCACACAAAAAGGTGGAAAAGTGAAGGGAATTTCTTTGGGTCGATTCGTGAAATCCTAATTTGAGTCTTGCATATAGATCCGGAAATGTGTAGTACGGAATAGGCATGTTGTGTGAAGCCTATCTGGACAGGTTGGTCTGGATTGGTGATGTTTATTTTGTGTGCCAAAGAAGACTCCAAGTATAAACGTGTAATATACGAGATCTGCGGGGTTGTACCTGTGAACTAGAAGTAGCATGAAATACTGGAGTTGCATTCCAGGAAAATACCCTAGAAATTCCTCGGTTTTAAGACCAGTTGGATATCGCCTGGTGACAGTGAGTATCGCCAATGGCGATAGATCTTGGTGAGCTATTTTTGCTATGTGGTATGACAAGACCAGTGTTTCTGGCACTGCAAGATGCTGCAAGGTTTTTGGTTGAGTTTGGGCACAGAAAGAGTGCTTCTGTTGGTCCTGCCAATCAATCGTGATGAATGATGGAAGGAACTCCCTTTTGATTGTAAAGCCTGTCTCTGGGAGACTGTGAGGATAATTTGTGAGCTATGAATTCCTAAAGTCCAGTGAGCTGAACAGACAAGGGGAAGCCGACCCGCATCAGTCTAAACATTGAATTGATGATTTGAGCAACGGGTAATGGCTGAACTGTATATGAGTTATGGTTGTCTAACATAAATGCCTAAGTTATTGGAGTTCATTAGGATCGCATAATGAGAGTCTAAGGCTGTATGCCATCAATACTAAAGTCTCAGGCCAGGGGCTGTGGAGACTGTGAATGCTCAAAGTTAACCATTATGTTTGGGACCTCTGAATGGTGGTGGGACCCTGACAACAGTTACACCGAAAATGTGCCTTGAGTGCACGAAACGATTGGTCGTTGAGGCATTTGTTTGTGATATATTGAACTGTACGTGAGTGTACGTTCTTGTGATATATCTGCTTGTGAAAATGCTTTGCCTATAGGGAAGGAATACCACTGCCTGGGAAAGGGGTGGGGTTGTTATAAATTGGTCAGCAGAATGTTGACCGTTGCCTTGTTTGCCACCCTTGTGGTGGATTTTCCCTGTACAAGTGTTTGAGAGAAGAGAGGGAATAGTGGGCTAAAGCCCTTGCTACTATGTTGGCCCTCGAAGGCTGGGCGAAAAAGTTTTACTGTTTTCATGTGTGGTCGGCTTGCACGCGATGTTTGTAAACTATATTTGTGAAGTATAACTGTAAGGCCTTAAGGCAAAAAATTTTGTGTATTTGTAATTGACATTCTTGTTATATATATAAATGATTTGGTTTATATATAGTGGACATTCGTTTGGTATGAGTTCATACAACCCTAAAGCTTCCACTAGAATGCTCTGAGTTAGGATTCAAGTACCTTTTGATATTAACCTGTGACCCCGCCGACTGTTTGTTGAATATGGTGTGGGTCCCCGGCCGGATCCTCTATTATATTTCATGTGACAGATGGAGGTGTTGCAGCGCAGAATCAAGGAGTAACCACCGGTTCTGCTGTAACCCACTAAGGAGTCCGCTGAAGCCGCATGATCGCAAGACCGCAATAGGCCGTGCGGACTGCCCATTATTCAAGTGCTAAAGAAAGAAAATTGTCCGTTGAACTACAAGATGGTTGACCGTGAGTTCTCCTTGCTGCCAGAACACGCGAACTACTGCCACCAAAATGAACAAGCCGCCCAGAGGCGGACAAATTTTTGAATTAAGAAACAAGTTACAGAAGATAAACCTCTTAGTCACAAGCTGCGACCTGCTGCTACATGCTGGTTGCAACCCCCAGAGTCCGCACTGCCCCTTACCGCAGTTAGAACCAAGTCTCTGTCTTTCCAGTGCTATTCGTGTAACCTACACAACACAAACTGGTCAAACTATTCAAACCGCGCGGATAGAAAACTCTAACTGTAAAAACTTTCCACGAGTTCACTAACTATTCACTCGGTAACATCTGATGTGACAGGGAGTACTATTTATAGGTGAGGAGAGGAGTGTGATCACCGCCCTAGATGATAGGATAACCTCCCAACTCATTGCGAACACAAGGTGTATCCGCAAAGCCCGTGGATATACACCAGACCGTTGTAACTTAGCCAAGAGCGAGTCTGCCAAGCCCAGCTAGACTAGATCACGAAATAAGAGGGCTCAGCGAGTACCACCCCATTCTACCCACTTGCGGACACAACTCAAGACCGTAGAAATCGAGCTCGAAGCCAAGTAGCACAAGACAGAAATCTGTCGAGCTAGGCAGATAAAGAAAACAGCCCGCGTAGGATGCACGACCTCCTAGACTAAGCCAACATGGGCTTGGTCCAAATCCAAACCACGTCCACACCATCAGAAATCCCTGGTACGAGTACGACACCAGTGGATACAAAACTAGTTCTCACAAAACCGGCAAACTCCAGAACCAGCTGCACAAACCGACAACTGAGGGATTAACCAACCTATTAGCCTGATAACAACCTGGGGAACAAGCCGTAGAACACTGGCCAACCTAGCTAGTCGCCAGCTCTATACGATCAGACCGCACGATCTTACCACTGAGACCGCCGAGACTATTGATGGTACTTTTACTGAGCATGTTTAAATTGATGCAGATTCTTTCTACACTATAGTATAAACTATGTATATGGGCATAAGCTAGATTGATTTATCATTCAGGCAAGTACACCTATCAATCATAATATAGGTGAAATCTACATCTCGTGTCGTATTCCATAGGGCTTTTTCAAATACTCGTACTCACCCTCACTCTATTATCATACCTATAATTAAAATTGATTTTTAATCTAAATAAACCTAACTATGACTAATTGGATAAAGTAACATTGGAGAATTAAAGATGATAAAACATCGAAAGTCTAAGAGCATTCACATGAACATAATCACTTATTAATTCAATTTATGTAACCATGAGATAACAAAACCTATCAAATTCATTGTATTGTAAAGGGTTAAACATTTATCAAATTCTCTCTCGGGCAATTAAAATTCTAAACCTAAGTTGAGTAAATTTTCTCTCGAACAATTTACAACACTCAAATTTGCATTAATTACATTACCCTATCTCCTTCATAAATTCATGAAATCTTATCCCTAAAATACCATGAATACATTTATCCGTACTACAATTATCCAAATAGCATATCTCTCGATCATGAAATTTGAAATAACAAAGAGAAATAACACCCAAATAAGAACATTTAACCATCATCCCAAGCATCCAATTTCTCAATCTAGAAGTTTGGAATTCATGTAAAACCAAACCAAAATTCATAACTAGGATAATTATCAATGTTTGCAAGCCTATATATGAATAAAATATCATTAATTTGATGAAAACAAGAAGATACATGATTACCAAATCATTCAAATAAAAAGTTCAAGCAAAATAAAAGATAAATAAAGTTAGATCACCAAGAGAAAGGAAAGATTAAGAGGGTACATGAAAGATTAAATGCATACAAAATCTCCTCCAATTCCTCTTTCTCTTGGGTGCTCTACTTTCGTCCTCCAAAAGTTCTCTAAATGAAATGAACCAAAAGTCCCAAAAAAAAATTTCACAAAGGTTTTTATAGTCTCCTTGCAAACAGGGTCGGACACGGGTACCAACACGGCCGTGTCACAGGCTGTGTTGACGGTTCTAGGGCAGTTCCACATGACTCGGCGTGTCCGGCCGTGGTCCATATCAGATGAAATGGGTACTAACACGTCCGTGTAGGTAGTCGTGTGCTATGCACACGGGTTGGTTGGCACCAGACGTCAAAATCTCTAGAAAGGGACACGGGTGGACACACGGGCGTGTTCCAACCTGTGTGGTTATCAGGCATTTTCTTCAAAAATCTTTAGCTCCATCCTGAAAAAGACACGGGTAGGAACATGGGCGTGTTCCTACCCTTGTTCACCCAAATTTTTTCCTGTCCTCAGCCATGTTGACTCCGTGACCTCCACCGTTTGCTCCGAGACTTTTAGTTGCACTGGCTAGCCATACCTACATTAGGAAAATGAATGAATAAATATATAGATAAATACATGAAATAATAAAAACTCCTAACTGTGCTCTTCTATTCATGATAAAGCAAATTCTTAACTATTCTTGCGAAATTACTACCTAGGGAGGTGAAAAATAGTGGACATGATTACAATTATGATAGTAAAAACACTATCATAATTGTACTCATCAAATACCCCCAGACTTAGATGTTTGCTTGTCCCTAAGCAAACTAATTCAAACACTTGGGTTACCAATAATAAAATTTGCTTCCGTACACTGGTTGCTATGAATTTAAAGAGAACTTTGATGATGTAATATTATAGGAAATAGTGTAGCGGACTTTTCTAAATATACCTTTATCTTAAAATTCATCCAATATATCTTTTAACTATCTTTCACTCTTTCTTATAAATAGAAGTATAGTCATCCATAATAATTGTCAGGAGAAAATAACAATTTCAATAAGATATGCATTAGTTTTTCAATACCTATAGGTACCAATATTGATAGCAATGGGCTTACCTTTTCACACCCTCTCCACGACATTAATTAGAATTAGTGAGGTTGGATTCTTAGGACTTGTATGGTGGTGTAACTTTTTTGGCTTAGGATAGGCGATAATAAGTGGGGTAATCAAAGATAAATTTGATGGTTTTTCTCAAACCTAGATCATAAATTGAGTCCTTTGTATCGTAAATACCTTAACATACATCAATATTATAAGAGCAACCCCAGACTTTGCACTTATTATACTTCCCGTATTTTTTTGATGATGGATACTCTATATTTTTTATTTTTCTTAACCAAGGGTCCATAGTAGGGATCATTCCGAGTGGGTGTCAGTATACACGCACTCAGGCCACATATCACTATGTTTTTTTTTGGATTCATAGTAGGGATCATTCCAAGTGGGTGCAAGTGTACACACACTCAGGCCTCATATCACTATGAATAAACTCCTTCCATGAAGATTTCAATGATAGGTGTGCTAATAGATAAGGATTGGCCTTGGTGAATTTTAGTGGTAGAGTATCAAAAAACATAGGGATTAGGTCCAAATTGAGTGAGCAAGGGTATGATGTTTAAGGTTTGGGATTGCAAGGCTCAAACTATCCAAAAGGAGGCCTAAGTCATTTTCGTCCTCACAAAACAACTTATGCGAATGTTTTGAGGATTGCTATAACGTAAATTCTAGACATCAATAAAGAGTATTTTTTTGATTCCCTAATATAAAACTATCAAAATGTCACACCCATCGACTCATTTTCTTAGAGATAATTACATTTTATAAAATAGAGTGATTGATAGTTAATAATATAGAGGACTAATCTTAATAATAAATTATATAGAGAAAATTAGGCTAATGAATTTCTATACGTAATTACTAATCAAAAAATTTGAACACTCAATGAGTCTTCTTCAATTCCTTTTAATCAACGTGCGAAAGTAAATTAAGTAGTTATAATCCCAAATGAATGAATTAATGAGAGCTTAAGGAAAATAAAAAAAATTAAAATTATTAGGGGTGTTTAACCTTAAGTACTATGATAGCAAGAGTATAATCAATTGTAATCATGTCCTACACAGAAATTTTCAAATTGACAAACATCCACCCCCAGACTTAAAATGTGCAATGTCCTCATTGCAATGTAAAGGACTGAGCAATTTCACCAGAATATAACGAAATGACAATCATGAATATAAAAGGGCACACATAAAAAAGGGAGCAAATGTGATAATATATAAATAAACAGATAATACAGTGGAAAAAGAAATGCGACGTAACTACATGTCCAAATACACAGTGATATATATCAGAAATATGCAGGAGGGCCATCCTGATCGTCCTGGGAGCAGGATGGGCGAGGAGCTGTCTATGGTGGGCTAAAAATCCCCAAATGAGCTCTGATCTGCACAATAGCTGCCTCAGTCCTTTGCTGAGACTGCTCTATACTTAGAAGGCGCGGTGAGAGCTGGGTGTCATAGAAATGATGTAACTCGCATGCGTACCGAGACTGCAGTGGAGGCTAGGCAGTAGAGGACTCGCCCTGAGTGTAGGTGGAGTGGTTTCAGGGAATCAAAGGCTCGTCGAGGTCAGAATCTACCTCGTCATTGTCGTCAGCAGCAGCATGAGGTCCACGTCTCGCAATGGAACAGGTAATCCCACCCCGGCCCTGACGGGCAGTGACGACGCGGAGGGATCGAAGACTGGCCATGGTGATAGGCATAGTCTTTGCCACCACAGTCATGGGGGAAAGAGACGAGAATGTGCCCATATTCTTCGCCAGGCGCGTGATGTAGGGGGCTACACAAATAGACCCGATAGGTGAGTTTTCCACCTGGTGAAGGATGAACTGGGCGAGTAGGTAACCTAGGTGGACAGGATAGCGGGATGACATGTTATATAAGTATAAGATGTCCTGCCTACTAACTACACAAGAGCTTTTGCCTCAGCCTCTCAATTTATGGCTAAGTAGGTGGTGGATGTAGTGGAGGGCGGGGGAATGTAGCTTTGAGGCCTTAGACCTCTTTGCTTCATAAGGAGAGACGTAGAAGGTGAGACGGGACCAAATAGTGCCTGCTTGGTCGTGATTGGTGAGATCAAAATGAAGGTCAGCGTAGGCGGCAGTAGAGAAGAACGAATCCTCATACACCCCTAAGTATTGGGTGAACTGGAGAAGGGTGAGTGTATGAAAAGTGCCCGCTACCCGAAATGAGATGATTCCCTCGTGCAGGTTTCCATGCTCCATCAAGGAAGTTCTATGGTTTAAATAAAAAGTAGACATGAACTCGAGTTTGAGTTCACTAAACCTAAGTTCCTCTATAGCAAAAAAGTTTTGCCACCCTACTACGAATATCAATTCTATAATATTTTCCGCTAAACCTATTTCTTGTAAAACGTCCCAGTCAATGGTTCGAATGTCCTGACACTTTTTCGACTGGAGGCGGTTATAGCGGTTGATGTGCACTGGATTCAGGAATACCAGTGGAGCAGCAGCATCACGCCTCTCCTTTGACAGTGCTTGAAGCTCCGGGCGATGTCGGCAACTGCCTTGGCCACGGCTTGAAGACATGATCTGCGTATAAGAAGGATGTTTATTTTGTTTGAAAAGGGAGAACAAAAGGGAAGAATAGAGTGGAGAAGAAGAACTAAGAACAAACAAATTATAAGAATGTAAACCCAAAAATTTTACCAAAGAGAAATGATTTGCGATGAGAGGGGGCATTTTCCACGAACATTGAAGGCCAAACACTTAACCAGCCCGGAGAGAAAGGGAGTGTAGGAGGTGAAGTTGGATAGCAGGAGAGGATGAAGATGAAATGCATGGATCCCTATATAAATACACCGAACACGGGTTGATACACGGTCGTATGTGCAACCCATGTTAAGGAATCTTATCATCGTGGAACACGGTCTCCCACGAGACGTGTAGTCAATCTGATGGGATAGGACAGCGTCATGCGAACATGGTCCACAACACGGGTGTGTGTGGACCTGTGTGGTCAAACTGACAGGTGATAGAGGGGGACACGGTCCACAATACGGTGTGTGTGGATCCGTGTCCCGCTCTAGTGATGGATAATAAAATGCACACGGTTATACACACGGCTTGGTAGACAGCTGTGTCCTTCTCTGGAACAAATTCTTCAATCTGGGACACGGTGAAAAACACGGCTATATGAATAAGTCGTGTCCTTCTCGGGACATGCATAGTCAAATTCAAAATAGGCACACAGGCACAAACATGGGTGTGTGTGTACTCGTGTCCTTCTCTGGATAGTCATGGGAAAATGAACGCTCGAGAATACGGCACCACACACGGGTATGTATTGAGCCGTATTGTGCTCGGAATAAAATGACACCTTACCCAGGTTTTATATGGGACACGACCGGGTGAGTGGATGTATGATTAACACGGCCAGGCACACAGGCATGTGCTTGTCCGTGTACTCCTATAATTTGGAAATTTCTCTTAAGTGATTTTTATTACTAATTTTTGGGATAAATTTTAACTAAAATTTTTACTAAAAAATTATATAAACTATAGAAAAATCATAGGACACATATGAATTCCTAGTCTTGACGGAGGCAAGTTTCTTGACGAGTAAAGCCTTGAGGAAGCGCACCGTAGTAAAGTTTTAACCGGTGCCTGTTGAATTTAAAATCTCCCTTCTCTGGGTGAGTTAGTTCGACGGTGCCGTAGGGAAAGACTTCTTTAACTTGGAAGGGTCTGGACCACTTAGACCTTAACTTCCGTGGGAGTTAACGCAGTCTGGAATTAAAAAGGAGGACTTGGTCACCCTTTTGGAATTGCTTGGGTTTACGAAGGTGATGGTCATGAAATAGTTTAGACTTCTCCTTATAAATCCGGGAGTTCTCATGGGCCACGGTTCTCCACTCATCTAATTCGTTAAGCTAAAGTCTACGTTTCTCCCCTATAGAATTAGTATCAAAATTTAAAGAGTGTATATCCCAATACGACTTATGTTCTAATTCTATAGGTAAGTGACAAGATTTACGATAAACTAATCTAAAGGGGGTGGTCCCTATAAGTGTTTATAATGCGGTCCTATGTGCCCATAAACAATCGTTTAGTTTCCTAGACCATTGCTTCCTATTCCCTTCTATAGATTTTTCTATGATTCTCTTAAGTTCTCTATTTGATACTTCAACTTGACCACTAGTATGTGGATGGTAAGGTGTGGTTATCCTATGTGTGACTCCATATTTTTGCAATACTTTGTCCAGCTGTAGATTACAAAAATGTGAACCCCTATTGCTAATAAGTGCACGTGGTGTGCCAAATCGTGCGAATAGAGATTTCAAAAACTGAATTACTACTCTACTATCATTAGTAGGCAAAGCTTGCGCTTCAACCCACTTTGATACATAATCTACGGCTACCAAAATATATTTATTCCCATGCAAAACTTGAAATGGTCCCATAAAATCAATTCACCAAACATCAAATACTTCACATTCAAGAATAAAATTTTGCGGCATTTCATGTAATTTAGAAATATTACCTGATTTCTGACAAGAATTACATGAAAGCACATACCTTTGGGCATCCCTGAATAGAAGCGGCCAATAAAAACAAGAATCAAGAACCTTTTTGGCCGAGCGATTTGCTCCATAGTGACCACCAGTAGGGCCTGAATGGCACTGCTCCAGGATTCTCCAACCCTCCTTCATTGATACACAACTTCGAATAATGGAATCTACACATATCCGAAAAAGAAAAGGGTCCTCCCAAAAGTAATATTTTAAGTCAGAGAAAAATTTCTTTTTCTGCTGATATGAAAAATTCTTTGGAAGGACCTTAGCCACGAGATAGTTTGCATAATCGGTAAACCATGGATAATCAGGATTTATATTTATAGATAAGGCAAATAATGATTCCTCAGGGAATGTATTAGAAATCTCAGATTCATCTAACATTGCTTGTAGTGGATTTTCTAAACGTGAGAGATGGTTTGCCGCTAAGTTTTCAGCTCCTCGTTTATCCCTAATTTCTAAATCAAATTCTTGCAATAAAAGAACCCAACAGATTAAATGAGGTTTTGCTTCCGCCTTGGCTAGCAAGTATCTGAGGGCAGAGTGATCTGTGTACACTACCACCTAAGACAATGTAAAATAAGATCTAAATTTGTCAAAGGCAAAAAATCACTGCTAGGAGTTCTTTTTTTAGTAATGGTATAATTCTCTTGTGCATTATTAAGTGTTTTGCTAGCGTAAAATATTGGATGAAAGTGTTTGTTTTGGCATTGTCCTAAAACAGCTCCTACCAAAAAACTACTAGCGTCACACATGATCTCGAACAGCTGAGTAAAATCAGGTGCGATCATAATAGGAGAATTAATTAATCTTTTTTTTAAGAACTCAAAGGCATGTAGACACTCTTGATTGAAAATAAAAGGTGTGTCCTTTTCTAAAAGTCTAGTAAGTGGTTTAGCAATTTTGGAGAAGTCTTTAATAAATCTGCGGTAGAATCCGACGTGTCCTAAGAAACTTCCCACTGCCTTAACGGAGGTTGGTGGTGGTAACTTTTCTATGGTTTCTATTTTCGCTCTATCGACTTGAATTCCTTGGCTAGAGATTTTATGGCCAAATACTAACCCTTCTTGTACCCTAAAATGGCACTTTTCCCAACTAAGGGCTAGGTTTGTTTCCTCACATCTCCTCAGAACTTTTTCTAAATTATTCAAACACAAATCAAACAAATCTCCAAATACAGAGAAGTCATCCATAAACACTTCCATTATATCTTCAACATACTCATTGAAGATGGCTAACATGCACCTTTGTAAAGTGTCGGGGGCATTACATAGACCGAATGACATACGTGTATATGCAAATGTACCGAATGGGCAAGTGAATGTGGTTTTCTCCTGGTCTTCTGGTGCTATAGGAATTTGGAAATACCTAGAAAGTCCATCTAGAAAACAATAATAAGAATGTCCTGATAATCGTTCTAATATTTGGTCAATAAAGTTAGAGGGAAATGGTCTTTCTAGTGGCATCATTTAGCTTCCTATAGTCAATACAGACACGCCAACCCGTTACGGTTCGTATTGGAATTAACTCATTCTTATCGTTTGCTACCACTGTTAGACCACCCTTCTTAGGAACGACCTGTACAGGACTTACCCATGAACTATCCGAAATAGGATATATCATACCAGCATCTAACAACTTAACAATCTCAGCCTTAACTACCACTTTCATATTTAGATTTAGCCTACATTGTGGTTGAATAGAGGATATAGTTTTCTTCCAAAAGGATTTTATGAGTGCAAAAACTAGGATTAATACCTTTTATATCTTATATTCGTCATGCTATTGCACCTTTACATTTCTTCAGCAAAGTTATTAATTTAACTTTATCAGTATGAGAAAGTTTAGAAGAAATAATAACTGGGTAAGAAGAATTAGCTTCCAAGAATGCATACTCAAGATGATCTGGTAATTTTTTTATGTTCTACCACCAGTGGATCCTTAGTATTATTCTTATGAACTTCACGATCTCCTTCGGTAATAAAACTATATTCAGTAGTTCTATTCAAAGAAACGGAACTATCTAGAAAATATAAATGTTCAACAATTTCTTCATTATTTTCCTCTTCTAGATAACAGTTAGTTATGCAAATTTCTAAAGGATATCTATAGTATAGATTAGAATTCATAGAAGTCATAAAAATATCAACACCATGAGAAAAATAGCAATAATCATCATTATCTAAGGATTGTTTCATAATATTGCCAATTTGAAAAGTGACTTCATCTTCCCCTACTCGCAAAATTAATTTACCATCAAAAACATCAATAAGAGCTCTAGAAGTGGCTAGGAATGGACGACCTTGTATAAGTGGCACTTCGATATTTTCGTCCATATCTAGAATAACAAAATCAGCAGGAAATATAAACTTATCTACCTTAACCAATACATCCTCAACTATTCCTCTAGAATACTTAACCGACCGATTTGTTAGTTGAATACTCATTCTAGTCGGGCTAAGTTCTCCTAGACCTAGTTTCAAATATAGTTTATAAGGCATTAAGTTTATACTAGCTCCTAAATATGCTAAAGCTTTATTTACTTGTAAATCACCGATTAAACATGAAATTGAAAATGAATCGGGATCCATAAGTTTTTGAGGTAATTTGTTTTGTAAAATAGCAGAACATTCTTCACTAAGTATTACTAAAGATAATTCTTCTATTTTCCTTTTATTTGAAATTAAATCCTTCAAAAATTTTGCATACTAGGCATTTGAATGATTTCAGAAAAAGGTAAATTGATATGCAATTGTATAAACATAGATAAGAATTCACCATATTGCGCATCCATGCACTCCTTGTTCAGCTGTGCTGGATATGGTATTGCCGGTTGATACTCCATTGGCTTCACGTTCATGTCATTTGGTGCTTCCCCGCTAGACTCCTCTAAGGGTGCTTCCTTTGTAAGCCTTGGGTCTTGTAACTCTTTTCCTCTCCTCAACTGGATTGCTTTAGAATGCTCCTTTGGGTTCGTCTTAGTATTACCCGGAAGTGTTCCTTGTTGTCGTTCAGATACCATCCTCGGGAGCTGACCAATCTGATTCTCCAAATTACGAATTTAGCCCTCATGGTTCCAGAAGGCAACATCAGTATTTTTCATGAACTTGGTAATGACATCTTCCAATGTTAGCTTCCTTTGCTCCGGTTGTTGTTTTCCAAACATAGGTTGCTTGCCTTGATTGCCTTGCCCTCCCCAAGAGAAATTGGGGTGGTTCCTCCATCCAGGATTATATGAAAGACTATATGGGTTGTTTGTGGGATTGAAAAGTGGTCTAATATTGTTACCCATATAGTCAACATGCTCTTTCACTTGAGGTTCACCACTTGGCATTCCACTAAGGGAACGGTCCAATTATATAGGTACCATGGAGGGTGATGCTTAGAAAGGTTGTCCATCTTTCAGTGAATCTTCTCCACTTGAATGGCTAAGGCAGTAATGGCATCCACTTCATACATTTCGGCAGGCTTATTAGGCTTTGGTCTCACGATAGTCCATTGATAGTTATTCATAGCCTTATCTTCTATCAACTGCTGAGCCGTTTTAGGTGTCTTATTATTAAAGGTGTCCCCACTAGCCACATCGATCATCTGTTTGGTGGATGGATTAATACCATTGTAGAAAGTCTGAATCTGAAGCCATGAAGGTAAGCCATGATGGGGACATCTCCTTAATAGATCCTTGAATCATTCCCATGTATTGTACAACAATTCAGACTCAAATTGAAAATACATAAAGATGCCGTTCCTTAACTTTGTAGTCTTCGTCGGTGGAAAATACTTCATAAAAAACTTCTCAACCATCATGTCCCAAGTATTAATCGACCCTCTAGGTAAAGAGTTGAGCCATAGCTTCGCCTTATGCCTTAATGAGAAGGGAAACAATCTCAATCGAATGGCATCATTGGAAACACCATTGATCTTGAATGTATCACATATCTCTAAGAATCCGGCTAAGTGTGTGTTGCGGTCCTCATCTTGCAGGCCATCATATTGGACATACAGTTGAACCATTTGTATAAAACTCGGCTTCAATTCGAAATTATTGGTTGGAATAGGTGATGATGCTTGACCCAGCACCCTAGAGATTGGTCCTAGCAAAGTCAGACATGGTTTGCTCATTCTGGTTCTCCATGGTATCTAAATTTACTGGATGATGCTCTGCTTAGTTTACTGTTTCCTCTTCTAATAGTCCGTTTGAAATGTCTATGGTATTAGTTCCCACATTCCTTTGGTTAGTGTTATGAATAATTCGTTCCGAGTCAGGATGAAATGGTGCTAGCCCAGAATTTCTTCCCCTGGTCATAGACTAATAGACTACAAAATAGAGATTAAGTAATATAATTATACTGTAAACTAATTTACTATTATTTGTTAATAATCAAAAATGGTAGATTAATAGAGTTTAAGCTTTCTAAATATTGAAAACGAGTCCCTGGCAACAGCGCCAAAAACTTGATCATACTTTTAGTGAGCATGTTTAACTTGATGCGGATTCATTCTACACTCTAGTATAAACTATGTAGATGGGCATAAGCTAGATTGATTTATCATTCAGGCAAGTGCACCTATCAATCATAGTATAGGAGAAATCTACATCTCATGTCATATGTCGCAGAGCTTTTTCAAATACTTGTACACTCCCTCACTCTATTATCATACCTATAATTAAAATTTATTTTTAATCTAAATAAACCTAACTATGACTAATTGGATAAAGTAACATTGGAGAATTAAAGATGATAAAACATCAAAAGTCTAAGAGCATTCACATGAACATAATCACTTATTAATTCAATTTTACGTAATTATGAAATAACAAAGCTATCAAATTCATTGTATTGTAAAGGGTTAAACATTTATCAAATTCTCTCTCAAGCAATTCAAATTCTAAACCTAAGTTGAGTAAATTTTCTTTCGAACAATTTACAACACTCAAATTTGCATTAATTATATTACCCTATCTCCTTCATAAATTCATGAAATCTTATCTCTAAAATACCATGAATACATTTATCCGTACTACAATTATCCAAATAGCATATCTCTCGATCATGAAATTTAAAATAACAAAGAGAAATAACACCCAAATATGAACATTTAACCATCATCCCAAGCATCCAATTTCTCAATCTAAAAGTTTGGAATTCATGTAAAACAAAACCAAAATTCATAACTAGGATAATTCTTAATGTTTGCAAGCCTATATAAGAATAAAATATCATTAATTTGATGAAAACAAGAAGATACATGATTACTAAATCGTTCGAATAAAAAGTTCAAGCAAAATAAAAGATAAATAAAGTTAGATCACAAAGAGAAAGGAAAGATTAAGAGGGATACATGAAAGATTAAATACATAAAAAATCTCCTCCAATTCCTCATTCTCTTGCGTTCTCCACTTTCGTCCTCCAGAAGTTCTCCAAATGAAATGATCCAAAAGTCCCGAATAAAATTTTCACATAGGTTTTTATAGTCTCCTTGCAAACAGGGTCATACACGGGTACCAACACGGCCGTTTCACAGGCCGCGTTGACGGTTCTAGGGCGGTTCCACGCGAATCAGGGTATCTGGACGTGGGTCGTGTCAGATGACACGGGTACTAACACGGCCGTGTAAGTAGCCATGTGATATGCACACGGGTTGGTTGGCACCAGACATCGAAATCTCCATTAAGGGACACGAGTGGACACAGGGGCGTGTACCAACCCGTGTGGTTCTCTGGCATTTTCTTCCAAAATCTTCAGCTCCATCCTGAAAAGTACACGGGTGGTGCGCGGGCGTGTTCCAACCCGTGTTTGCCCAAATTTTGTCTTGTCCTCAGCCATGTTGACTCTGTGACCTCCTCCATTTGCTCTGAGACTTTTAGCCCCACTAGTTAGCCATACCTGCATTAGGAAAATGAATGAATAAATACATAGATAAATACATTAAATAATAGAAACTCCTAACTGTGCTCTTCTATTCATGATAAAGCAAATTCTTAAATATTTTGGGGAAATTACTACCTAGGGAGGTGAAAGATAGTGGACATGATTACAATTATGATAGTAAAAACCCTATCATAATTATACTCATCAACTATCTGCACAGTCCGCCCGAATAGACCGCCCAAGTGTCCACTTTCACTTCAACAATTTCAACACTCCCCCTTGAATGAGAAGTGGAGACCAGCCTTAGCAATCCCCATAACCGAGTAAAAGTCCTCTTCGATAATGGCTTCGTGAAGATGTCTGCGATGTTGTCCTCGCTCCGCACATGTCCAAACACAAGAGACCCCTCCAACACCTTCTCCCGAAAGAAATGGTGCTCAATCTCAATGTGCTTGGTCTACGCATGACGAACTGGATTATTAATCAGTTTCAAGGCACTCTCATTATCACTGCATAGCAGATTAGAGGCACGCATTTCTTCATGGACGTCCTCTACTAGCCTCCTAAGCTAGATGGCTTCTCGAGCTGCCAAGGCCAAAGCCTTGTACTCTGCGCCCATATTAAATATGGACACTGAATTCTGCTTCTTGCTGCACCAAGATGTAAGACCCCCCTTTTTTTTAAAACACCGAGGTCTTAGCCCAGAACTGCCGCTTTGCGGTGGCACCGACTCACGGGAAGGCCGCCACTACAAAACGCCAATTCTGCCGGCCCTTTTCGATCGCAGAACAGTAGCATAATGAAGTAAAAGCAAGTCCACATAACCACATGTATATAAATAAATCTCCACGAAGGGAGTGTCCACAATAATAAAATATCAGAGTTCAAAAGGAGGGCTTATGCCTGGTACATCATATCCTCACTACAAGTCACTCGCGGAAGCAAAACTAAAACTAAGTGTCACCGTAACTGTCACTGAACCGAGAGCACCCAAGCTAGACTGGCCCATCTCCACCGACTCCGTGCTCTATTGGTACTGCATCTCTGGGTGCTTCTTCCTTTTCGGCCTACCGTCACCGCCTCACCATCCACGTATGCGTCTACGTCTTCGGCCTCCTGGCTGCTGAGCTGGTGGGGTCTCACCCATCAAGGGGCATTTAACCCGTGTATGTCCCGGCTGGTGACAATGGTAACACGGTCGCGGGGTCAAATCTGTCAGAAACTGCAGCACCCGGGACCCTTCCATGTGGTACACCTAAAATGTTATGGTTCGAAAACCGTTAGTCATAAAGACTAAGCCCTATCATCCCCTACCCCTTCCCCCATGGCTCCTAAGTACCGAGCTGAGAGGAAGAAAGGGAAGGACATGATGGTGGAGATTAAATCAAAGAAACAAGTGACAGCGGGCCTATGCTAGCAATTCCATAGTAAAAATGATAGAAGCAGAAAGTAGGAAGTGTAACCTTAACTTATGCGCGGAAGCGCATAAGCCAAGGGATCTTTTGCAGGGCTCCCATCGTATAAAGTGTCCCATACCACTTATACGTTGGGGTGTCGGTTATCAAATAGCAAGGAGTAGCAAGTAAGTAAAAGCACAAGAAATATAACCATTGATTTATAGGGATTACCCCTATAGACCAAGGGGTCGTTTTGCAGGGCATATCGTATAAAACGTCCCATACCATCTTATACGATAGGTGGCAATGTTTATGCTATGACATGCAAATATGCTATGAAATTCACAAGCAAGTGCAACACACCCACCGACTCTATGCGCACAGACCTTTAGTTCCCCCTGTTCGGGCGGCTAGCTTCACCCCCAGGAACCTCCGTTGTGGCAAACGGAGACAGTGAGTCGGGCCCCCCACTCCTAGGCGGGTAACCACACTACCAGACCTAGCCCTTTTGTACGCCCCTAGAATAACACAACCTAGAGTATCCACGTACTTGTGCTGGCTGTACCCACCAAGATTTCTTTGGCTAAGTGTCCCACACCGCCGAGTCAACGTACCGCTGTCAGTGTGATCGATCGCCTAGTGCCGATGACCCACCACTTTTATGCACATGCAATCATGACAATTATATTTGAACAAGTTCTCATGTTACCGAGCCTCCAACTCTCTAGACTACCAAGCATATACCAAGTCCCCGAGCATGCCTCTCCCCGGACATCCCAATTACAAACCAACCACCATCAATACTAGTAGGCCCTTAGACCACGGACCTACTCTACCCATTCCATGCCAATTCTTCTTCCTAAGTGTACATGTGTAGGTGTGAGGCAGAACTATTATTAGGGTTACTCTTGATCATTTTATTCCTAAGAGTTAAGGTTAACCTTGGACTTCCCGAGGTTTACCCAGTGAAGGGCTCGCAGCGGTACTAGGAGCTATGATGGGGTGAATCCCAAAACTCCCTTTCCAAGGCACTTATTATAATTGATTGGTTCCCTTAACCCATTCCCTTTTCATATTACAGTGGGATAATCCCAGGGTGACTTTGACTCTTCCTCTTCTCGGGGAGGACGGTCTTCCGTCGAACCCGAACACTACTTATCGCAAGTCAATCTCACACCCTACCCATCCTGACTTCCAATAATGAACTTGATTTAACCCCACTATCCAAACCAGCAAACTACCAAAAATCCCATCTCCCAAGTTCATTACCCACTCCAGTTCAGCTTCTGAAGTTTTTACTAAACGCAGACCATCCTAAGCTTTATGAGGTATGCAAGGGATGGTACTCCCAACTATCTTTCGAATCCCATATAATATTTACTGGAGGTCTACCATGACCTAATTAGTCTAAATCCAGAAAATAATGATTTTCCTATTTATCGTGCATTTAATTTATTTATTCTAAGATTCCAAGTGCCCTAGTATGAACATGAAGTGCACTAATGAGCAAACAATAAATCATCAAAAAATCAGTAAAAATCTTATAAGGCATTTAAACAGTAATCCCAAATTATGAGAAATTCCAGAGGTGTTTAGGCCTATACTTCCTAATTTACCATTTTAGGCCACTTTGAGTATATTATGAAGGAAGTACTGCAAATATATATCCAAAAATCCCAGGAAAATTATAGAAGCTATATAGTGACCTAAAACTATCATAAACCAAGTACCATAATTTTTCTCCATCAATTGAACTCTGAATTTATTTTAATGCAAGATACTAATTTTCCTATCTTAATGAAGGAGGCACTGTATTTATCCATCTAAAATTCCAGAGAAAATTACAGGGTGACTATCATAATTTGAAACTCCCACTGACCAAATTTCATAATTTTCCAAATAATAAATGGGCATCATTTGTATTTTTGACTATATATCATAATTAGTACATTAAAGAATAAAGTACCCAAAATAATCAGATAAAATTTCCAAGAAAATTACAAAAGGTATAACACGCTATAAGATGCCCTAATACAAGGTTTCATAATATTCCAGTGAACAGAAATTCCATAATCATCAAAATAAATATCTAGGGCACAATTAAAGTTGTAAATAAAGTACTGTATAAATTAATCCAAAAATCTCACCAAAATTTTATCATGGCTAATTTGACCAGAAAATCCCTTTGCCCAAATTTTACTTGATTTGAAGTTCATTAGATAGCTTAATAATTCAAATTAAAGTTTGTGACTTAAACTAGGGTTAGGATTTGAGGAGGGCTAAAGGTCTCCAAATACCATAATATTTTCACCAGAGGACTTTAATGGCCCTATGGTCCTCTCCACCAAATTTCAAGATAGTCCAAGGTCATTTGACCCCATGACCTTCACAACCCTACAAATCCCCATTAAGGTACCTACCCTAGGGTTCTAGGGCTACCCTACACCAAACCACCCCAAACTCCCTTGGAGGGAGTGTCATGCCCTAACAGTCTTTGGACAAAGTATCATCCTCTGTTGAGGTGATATGGCCACTCAAATACCAAGGGGGTGTTTGATCCTAAATTATCCTATAAGGATCATCTTAGGGTTGGACACAACCCTATTCAGAACATCTCAAAATGAGATGAAATTTTTACCAGAACTCTATGTTATACCCAGGGACCACTCACCAAAATTTGGGAGGATTTGGAAGTCATTTAGCCATCTAATTAAATTATGCTAGGATTATTAAATTTTTCTAAAAACTATAGAAAAACATTCTCCAAAAATTGTCATTTTTGGATAGCACCTAGATATAGGTAAGATTAGGCCACACCCCAAATTTCAAGTCATTTTGATGACTGGATTGAAGTGGGGAATTTTTCTAAGGTCAAGACAGCCCTATGGATAGACCTCACCAAAAAGGGTGTTGTAGTCTAACCAGGACTCCAAATCAAGTGAAATTAGTTTTGAATTAAACTAGACTTCAAGGGCTACATTTTCTATGTTGACCACTTTTTATGTTTCAGCCCCTACAGGCTATAATTTTCAGTTTTACCTAGTGTACAGTAAAGGGATTTAATTCCTAATTATACAATATATAATATGATGAAAATAACACTGTTCATCTTCTTCTTTACCCGAACCCGAGCAGAACCAGAAAACGACTATTCCTGTAGCTTTTCTAAAGCTATTTCCCGGCCACCCCGCCGTCTCCCTGGCCGGCCACCACCACCACCTCTGTTGAGGTGAGGGTTACCGTCGGGCGACAGCACGGCCGTCGGAGAGGCTGTTTTCGGCGAACCCGCTACCATGAAATTTTCGGAAAACCATGGAAAAGCTCACCCGATCTGGCTCTTTTGAGCCCGATATCTCTCCTAACGATTTCTAAGATCTATCCGCAGAAGAAGAGGGAGGGGAGGACCTTATTCGCGGTTCGGAGTCGAGCCGATCGTCGGGATGCTATGTGCGCGGCGGTGGCGTCGTCGGAATTCTTCTACAGCACAGTAGGAGGCTCGAAACTTCTGGTAAGGGCTGGGAAACTTCATCCTTGAACCTAAGGAGACTTTTTAAAGCAGTAAAAAGGAGGGAGGGGAAAGGTCTAACGCTTGTGGCCATTAATGTTTCGCTTAATAACGTTTCGGTTATGATGTTGGGAAGAGGAAAAGGTGGAAGATGAATTGGCTGATCCAGGTGGCGATTTTCTATTGGACCTCACTCTCTCATTCTATTAACTAATTAGGGACAGAAACGGCCCATAAATATTCCTGCTGTTCATTCCATAATCAGAATTGATTAAGACGTCGGTTACCGAGATTTAAAGTCTGACTGACGTTTTGGCCTTGGTGACGGGCGTGACACATAGGTCACGAGTGTGACAGGCCTGGGTGGCCAATTTTGGGTTCGACGATCGTCGAACTGAGATCGACAATCGTCGAAGGGTAGTCACGCCCTAGGTCACGGGCATGACACATGGGTCACGGGCGTGACAAGCCCGGGTGACCAAATTCTGGGTTCGACGACGTCGAACTGAGGTCGACGATCGGCGAAGGGTGGTCACGCCCTAGGTCACGGGCGTGACACATAGGTCATGGGCGTGGTAGGGCCATGAGGCAAATTCCGTGCTCGGCGATCGTCGTGCTGAGATCGACGATCGCCGAAGGGGGTCACGCCCTTGGTCACGGGCGTGACACCTGGGTCACGGGCGTGGCAGGGCTAGGTTGAAAATTCTGCGCCCGATGATCGTCTACCTGAGATCGACGATCGTCGAAGGAGTCACGCCCTAGGTCACGGGCGTGACAACTGGGTCACGGGTGTGACATGGCCGGGTTGAAAATTCTGCGCCCGACCATCGTCTCCCTGAGATCGACGATCGTCGAATGAGTCACGCCCTAGGTCACGGGCGTGACGGGTCGGTCACGGGCGTGACCAACCCGTGACCCGAAATCTTGGTCGATTTATTTCAATTTTTGGGCTTCCTAGGGTTCTGTCACAACCAATCGACTCCTAGGGGTCTAGCCGAAAATGGGATGTTACAAAGAAATCCCCACTGATCCACATGTGAAGACATAATCTAATATTGACTTCCGGTCGTCTGAATCTCCCCAATAATCAGCATATGCATAGCCGTGTAGGTTGAATCTCGTGTCTCTCCCTTAAAGGAGACCCATATCAGAATTGGACTTCACGTACTTCAGAATGCTCCTTGCCGCCAACAGATGAGGCTTTCGATGTTCCTCAATATACCGACTTACTCAGCCTACAACATATGCAATGTCTGGCCTCGTAATCGTCAAATAGATAAGGCTCCTCACTAGAGAACGAAACACTAAAGGATCTAGAAGTATCCTCCCCTCATCTCGGCAAAGCTTGATGCCAACATCAAGAGAAGTAGAGCTACTCTTCCGTTACTGCATGCTGAATCGTTGAACGATCTGATCTGCATAGCTCTTTTGGGAAACGAGTATGCCACTTTCTTTCCTCTCCATCTCAAGTCTAAGGAAGTGGTGAAGCTCACTCAAGTCCTTCATCTCAAACCAAATGGCTAGCTCTGCCCTGAGCCTAGCCACCTCCTCCTCAGAGCTTCCCGTGACGATCATATTGTCCACGTATAACAACTCCAAGACCTGAAGCTCCCCCTTCTTCTTGATGAACAGGCTTGAATCTGAGTCCGAGGAAAAATAACTGCAGAATTGGAGGTATTCTGCAATCTTCCCATACCATACCCTCAGATCCTGCTTCAAATCATAAAGGGCCTTTCGGAGTTTGTAGACGTATACTGGATGATCTTCAAACACGTATCCAGGTGGCTGAACCATGAAGATGTCTTTATTGATCTCCCCATAAAGAAAAACATTCTTTACGTATAACTGCCACATCTTCTAACCCTGCCAAGCCGCCAAGGCCATCATTGCCCGAGCTGAAGTCATCTTTGCCATAGGACTGAACATCTCCTCATAGTCTTCTCCATACTGTTGATAAAATCCTCGAGCTACAAGGCGAGCGTTGTACCGCTAGATGCTCCCATCTGCCTTTTTCTTCAACTTGTAAACCAACTTGCATGTCACAGGAGTAATGTCATCGACCTTGGGCACAAGGTCCAAAGTCTCATTCTTCCTGAGGGCAGCCATCTCCTCATCCATGGGCATCTTCCCACTCCTTTACCCTATTAGCATCTTCAAATCTAGAAGGCTCTCGCTCGACTAGATGGCCTGTGAAGAAACAAGAGACCAAGCTAACCGCATTTACTTCGCTATAACGAGATGGTGGTTTGATGGTCCTCTTCGATCTCCGAAGGGTCTGATCCTTGATAACCACCTCTACTGCTTCTCTTGAATCATCTCTATTCTCGGGAAAACTTGAAGCATCGCTCCCCCTACTTCCTGAACCAGAAGCCTCCTCTCCAGAGCTAGAAACACTTGGAGCTCCTAGTGATACAGGTAGCTCCATAAGGAGATCCTTTGCAGCCTCCTCCTGCTTGTCATACGACCTCCTCTCCTACAGATCCACAGAGGATCCACCTCCATATGACTTCAGCTCGTCGAAGACAACGTCTCTCAAAACAATGAATTTCTTCGTCACTGGATTCATACACTTCCACCCCTTCTTTCGCTCATCATAGCCCACAAAGACAAGCTTCCTTGCCTTTGCATCAAGCTTGGTGAGAGAAAGACTTTATTTCAAGAGCCTAAACACATAAAGGGGGGTGAATAGGTTCTAATCTTTTTGTGTCTTTTTTATTTTTAGGCAAAAAGTTATTTCAGCACAGATTAATCAATCTACAAAAAATAAACACATCACAATAAACACCAGACTTATAGTGGTTCCCCAAGATATGGGTACATCCACTTTCCCCCTTAGCCTATCCAGTAGATAACTAGATTCAGCCTAACTTCCTTCCACTGGCTCAGATCCTCAGATCTTACAATCTCAGAACCAAAGATGGTTCCTACACCTCAGACTTAACACAAGTCCTAAAACAGATTCTTCTCCAAGATCCTACCTCAGGCCTCAGCCCTACCTCAGCCTTTATAATTATGCTTACAACTCAGACTTACCACAAGTCCTACTTCAGGCACACAGCCCTACCTCAGCCTTTATAATTTTAGGCTTACAATCTCAGATCTAACAAAAGATCCTACAAGAATTTGTGAGTAAAGAGTAACTGAAAACTTCACCAGCTAAATTTCTCTATTGATGTAGTCTTCTTGATCAGTTCTTGGATTGACTGATCCTTTTGATTCAACCTAACTTAGCTTTTAAAATCTTCTTGATTAGAACAAAATAAGTTGGATCTTCTCTGTTGATGAAGATGATCATCAATCAGCTTCTTCCTTAAATTCAGATAGAACTCTGAATCTTTCTTGCAGACAACCCTTGATCTGTTAGAATTCTTCTTATAGATGCCTCTCGTTGTTGTTCATATCTTTTCTATCATTTCTGATCTGTCTCTTATATAGAGCTTACTTCATGGTTACCGGCTGATCTGTTTCATAACAAACTTCTGACAGTTCTGACAGTGGTGAGACCGGCTAGTTATGACAACTGTCAAGTCACCAGTCACGTCACTAGGTTCTTTAATGTCTTTTCAACTCAACATACAACACTCAGAATACTGCTTCACATGTGTTGACACATATAGACTAAGTTTTGACACAAGTCTTCATGGTGTCGACACAATTACTCCAAGTGTCGACACAGTCATACTTCTGCTTCTCGACACTGCTTATGTTGTATGTATCGACACAAGTCCTGTATGTCGACACAGCATCTTTTTGTCTTGACATTTCTATTGAAGATAGTTGGTGTTGAGTGTTTGTCAAATGGCATTGTGTGTGTGTCGACACAAGTCTTGTGTGTCGACATAATTACTTCTAAACTCGACACAGCCTTTTGAGAGTTGGTGTGTCGACACAAGTCCTGTGTGTCAACACAATTGCTTCAGGTGTCGACATATCTCCTTAATGTCGATATAGCTTCAGTTTAAAGTGTCAACACAAGTCCTGCTTCAGATGTCGACACATTTCTGGATGTTGACACAACTGCTTATTTAGGTGTCGACAAAGCTTTGAGTGTCGACACAACTTCTTTATAAGTGTCGACACAAATTCTGGGTGTCGACACAACCTTCCTGTGTGTCGACACAGCTTTCCTGAGTGTCGACAAAAGTTTCCTGAGTGTCGACACAAGTTTCCTGAGTGTCGACACAGTTTCTTCACAAGTGTCGACACTTGTACTTAGAAAATTTTCCTTCAAATACTTAAACCTGCACAATGAAACTCAAACTCCTATCAAATACAAATTGAAGCAAATCATTGACTAAGTTGTGGCTTCTCCAAATCTCGTACACATTTTCCAATGTACCCAACAATCTCCCCCTATTTGGAGAAGTCATAACCCTCAGTCAAAGATATACATCTCTTAAGATAAAACAAACTTGTAATAGAAGAAAAAACATTTCAGAGCAGGTTATTACATAATCATTGTAAACAATAAACACTTAATACTGAAACAGATTTCATTAATCAGAAAAACTTTGGTTTACATGAATTTCTTATAGAACAAAAGAAACAAATTAGTACATTGTTCTATTACATAAACCTAGCAATCCTATTACTGACTAGGCTCCTTAATAACTATTCCATTGCCAAACTTGATTTTATCCTGTACAGAAAGTTCAGCAACCTCAGCTAGCTTTTTCCCTTTTAGAGCTTTCTTCTATAATTCTTCATCCTTGATCTTCTATCTTTCAAAATAGTGGAAAGGTTTGGGGAAGTACTTTCTTGGCTCTTGTGCATTATCAGGTAGCTTCCCAGCCTTATCACTTCTTCTATGTTGAAGAATTGCTTCTTATCCTGCTTGATATTTATTCCACTCTTGTTAAGAATACCACTTACCCCTGTCATGGGTTTTATCTTTTACAGCTTTTCAGGCAGTAAGTATGATGTTTCTAGAAGTTGGGCTCCACTGCTCAAATTGTGGCTTCAGCTCAGCCTGCTCTCTGAATCTCTTCTTGGAAAGTTGAGCTTCCTTCTGAGCTTCTAATGCAGCTTCTGACATTTCAACCGTTTCCAGAATTACATTTTTTGCCTCTAGTGGAGGACTATACATTTTCAGCACTTCTTCTTGAACCATCTCAAAATCAGCTGGGGAGTAGATCACCTGAGCAACTTCAGGCTGATCTCCATCAAAATATTCAGGTTGCATCCCATACTCAGCTACATTAGCATCATCACAAAGAGGAGGATATCCAAGAGTAGCGCTGATGCTTTTGGTAGTCCATTTAGCATGGTCAGAGCTGGCTTTGACTAGTAATCTCTCCCCCTTTATGACTTCTCTTGTAACTTGATCTCTTATATCTTCTTTCTGGAATCTAACTTAATCAGCTATATATTCAGTTTTCTCTTTAAAATAAGCTCTGAATTTTGTTAGGAAAGTTTTAATTTTCTCCTGAGATTCTTGAAATGTGGCTTTAATATCAGATATATCTTCCTGGATTTGCTTGGAGATTTCAGCCTTCAGAGTAGTGCTAGAATCAGTGAGCATGTCAATATTTCATGATGTGAATCCTTGATATTTTCATTCATCCTTAACTAATTCTCCAGTACATATCCCTGCTTCACTTCAATTTCATCCACTTTAGCTTGGATATTTTGTTATTGCTTGGCCAGGAACACCACAGCATTACCTCAATTATGGAAGCAATCTGTCATCTCCTTCTTATGTTGATTAACTTCAAATCTAATGGATTTGATGTCCTGGGCCAATTGAAACTGTAACTCCTTATGAGTTTCATCCACATATTGCTCTATAGACTGTCTTTGATTATCAAGTTTTATTTGCATCTGGACCAGTAAAGAACTGAAGCCCACAGTTGATGTAGATGGTGTTGTTCCCACTTGCAAAGCCTTCTTGTATCCAGAACTCTTTTTCTTTAAAACAGTTAGCTTCCTTTTCTTATCCAATATGGCTTCTTCATCTTCAGAAGATTCAGTTGTACGATTAATATTAATAGTATTCTTTTCAGCTGGGTTATCCTTCTCAGTATCCTTTGATAACTCCCCCTCAGTCCTTGGAATATCTTTTCCTTTCTCAATATGCTCCCCCTCAGTTCTATCTGGAGGAAGATCAGGAAATAATTCTTCCATTGTAAATTACTTCTGAATCTGTACAGAAGCAATAATATTAATTTTGGTTTAATGACTTAAAAGACTTTTTTTTTACACAATAGTTTCCCCCCCTGAAAAATTATTGAGAAAAATACTATCATATATCACTAGACTGTGGAGAAGATACTTACTGGCTCATTTGAGCATTTGTCTTATCAGTTTCTTCAGCTGTCGTGTTGATTTTAGATACTACTTTCATGATTGTATCTACAGCTAAATCACTGTATAGGACAACATCATCAATACCTCTCCCTTGGGCAGGCAGCTCAGTTCCTTGTTCAAAGTGTTCTCCCACTTGAGTGGAGTCAACTTGTTGCTCCTGGGGCTCACTATCCTTTACTTGATCGTGTGCTTCCTATTGGTGTTGGTCTTCATCAGAACTAAAGACCACTTCCTCTTCAGAATCACTTGAGGAATCAGCATGTACAATCACTTTCTTTTTCTTCTTGTCTTTCTTAGTTTGCTCCTTGGGAGCAGGGTCTTCCTTGGTCAGAACTCTATCTCATCTTGACAGTATCCTCACATCCATTTTCCTCATGTGATTTATCTTAGAGCCATTTGCTTATTTCATAACATCTGAAATTACTGATGTTAAGCATAAACTGAGGATCCTTCCCAAGTTAGGTTTCTTAAATCATTCTTGCATTTTATCAAACACTACTGCTTCCCAGTCAGTGTTTATCTTAAATATAACCCTCACCATAAGATTGAACATATGGGCAAAAATCCTATCATATCCACAAGTCTTGTAGATTATCACTTTGCCCACAACTTCTAAAAGAAATTTTCCTTGGGAATTCATCCCTTTTCTATTGATAGATGATCCAATCTTAATACTAGGACTCAGTCCACACCAACATAAAGCTTCAGTTATCTGGGAAGCAGTTATTTCGTCTGTATCCTTGATCAATGGTAGATGTAGTGCTTTCCTTATTGATTTCAATGGGAGCTTCACCCTGGTATCTTGAATAGACGCCTTGATTTTCTGTCCTTCTGTGTCCACAGTAGCAGTTGAGTAGAACTCCTTGACTTCTTTTTTTCCATATTTTAGTCGGTTCAGAGACCAAAAATTCTAATCCATTTTTAGAAATTAGGGCAATGACTCCCTGAATTTCATCAGAAGCAGTCGTGAATCCTTTGCGAACTAGTTCATAACCTTCATTAACCTTATCTTCTTGGTTTGGCGCCATTGACGTAAGTGCTAGAGGAGAAGAGAAGAGAAGGTCTATGTCAACAGAAGGTGTAGATTCAAAAATTCTGTTAGCGTAGTCGACCAAATTTTGGCTTCACCTATTTATAATACTTGAGTCAAGGGCAGATCAAAAGTCGGGCTTAAGTCGACAAATCAGTTTTGTGTCTACAAAAATGACCTAGGTCTTGACAGAACATAAGTTAAGTCGACATGACTATATGTCGACATACTAATGTCTAAGTTGACAAAATGTATTTTAAGTCGACACATGTAACACCCCAAAAATCTCAAAATATGCTTGCAAACAATTTTGGGTTGGAGGCTGTTAGACACGGCCTAGGACACGGGCGTGTCCCAGGGCGTGTCGGGTGTACACGGCCTGGGACACGGGCGTGTCCCTGGGCGTGTTCAGGCTGGTCGACGTTTGATAGTCGACGATCGTCGAGCCTGGGACACGGCCTCCGACACGGGCGTGTCCCAGGGCGTGTCGCACAATTAAATGTGAAAAATGGCCTGTTTGAGTCAGAGAGGTACACGGCCTTGAACACGGCAGTGAACACGGCATGGAACACGGCCGTGTTGGGTTTGACACGGCGTGTGCCTACCCGTGTATTGGTTTGGAGATCAGTGAGGACCGTGTAGCAGGGCGTGTCTCATGACTGACACGGGCGTGTCAGGTTCGACACGGGCGTGTCGATGCCCGTGTTCTCGAATATTTCAGTCGGTGCGAGTGCCACGTGTGCCGCTTAAGGGTACACGGCCTGTGATACGGCCGTGTCACAGGCCGTGTCTGCCAAAAGAAAAGGGATTTTCAGTTAGATCTTGGCCCTTCATTTTCTTTAAATAAGATCCTGTGGCTGGAGATCATTTCTGGGCTGATAAGGCCGGAAAAGGGGAGAGAAAGCTCATTCTTCTTTTCATCTTCTCTTTCTAAAGTTTAAGAGAGAGGTGAGAGCAAGGAGGAAGAAGAGGAAGTGGAGTCCGGCTGCCGGTGGTGCTACGGTGGTCCAAATCGCGAGCCGAGTTCGGATTTGTGAAGGCAACGCTGCTGCGAAGGCTTTCATCCGTCTCAAAATTCTCGCCATGGCTCCGAAGTGAACTCCTAGGGTAACGATTTCCTGCTTGGATATGTGAAGTCCTTAATTCCTGCATTGCATAGGGAAAACCCTTCCCCGCGAGTGTGCGGTGGGTTGTGGCGTCCCTTGGGGTAGATATGTGAAGTCCCCCTTGTTAGAGTCCGGAATTGGAGTACGGATCTAGGCATGCTGTGTGAAGCCCATCTGGACATGGTCTGGATTGGTGATGCTTGGTTGCATATCGGAGAAGACTCCGTGATCATTGCTTGTATGCGTGATGGAAAGTACTGGAGGAAGTCCAGGAAGTGTTGAGAGTTGGACTCTCTGGTAGCCGTGAGTGCTACTTTGTGGAAGGTTGAGCCGTGAGGCTGCAACTAGGAAATGGTGGAACGGGCAAGGTGAAACTGTACCCGCGTCAGTCCAGGCGTGAGTCTGACGATGTGAGCAACGGGAAAGGTGGAACTGTACCCGCGTTATGGTTGTCAAACCTTGGGTGCTTAAGACCCTGTTAGGATCACATAGCGAGAGTCGACGGCCGGTGAGTCGATCAGACTAGAATGCTCATAATGCACCATTATGTCTGGGACCTCTGAACGGTGTGAATGTGCCCTGAGTGCACGGAGCGTCGGGCCGTCGTGCTGACGTTTGTGATATGTGACTGTGCGGGCGTGCACGTCTTGCTTGAATTGACATATATCATGTTGGATGATTGCTTTGCAGGGATGGAATTCCGCTGCCCCGTGCCAGGGGCATGGTCGTTATAATTGGTCAGCTGAATGCTGACCGTTGCCCTGTTTGCCACCGTTTGGTGGATTGGTTATTACAGGTACTGGAGGTGCTGGTCCGAGCGGGACTTAGCGGGCTGAAGCCCAAAGCTGCGCTGCTGACCTCGAAGGCATTGTTTTGTTTCTTTTGTTCATGTGTGGCCGGCCTGCGTGCCGATGTCTGTAATCCACACTCTTGTTAAGAGAAACTGTTGTAAGGCCTTAAGGCCAGACTTTTGTAATGTTTATATATATTCCTAAGTTTTGGTGGACAATGTTCATTATCTTGAGTTCAATAATTCAACCGTGAAGCTTCCGCTAGAATGCTCTGTGTTAGGATGCGTTAGTTTTGATATTATTTAGTAGCATCTCCGCCTGTTTGTGGAATATGGTGTGGGGCCCCGGCCGGACCCTCTATTATATTCTTCTTGACGGGTAGAGATGTTACAATTTGGTATCAGCTTGTTGGTCGATCTCTTCCGAATTCGCGGACGAATTCTTTTGAGAGGGGGCGAGCACGTGTCAGTACCGTCGTTATAACACTTAATTTGAACTCAAGATTGTCCACTTAGGAATTCAAATACACTTGTTTGTTGAACTTGTGTATTCTTTTGTATGGTTGCCATTTTCATTGGTCGTTAACCGGTGTATTTTACACATATAGGTGACCAGAAGTGTTGCGGGTCAATCCGAACCACAACGTTCTGTTGAGAGTGCGGCACCAGCCGAGGTGCCCACAACTCCTCCATCCGCTGAAACAGTCCGTCTCATCACGGAAACAGTACTTGCGGTGATGAATGCTCAGCAAGCGGGGCAGGCACGTCCTACAGTGGTGCCAACGCAAGCTGGGGTACGGCAAGAACCGGTAGAAGCCGAAGTTGGTCTGCGGGTAGCAGATCAACAATGGAAGCAATTCTTGAGCTTCAACCCTCCGCAGTTTCATGGGGCGGGAACACCGGCCCAAGCAGAGGATTGGCTTGCAAGAATCAAGAGAATTATGCGGGCTATCAGGGTTGAGGAGGAACAGAAAGTGATGTTGGCCACGTTCCTACTGGAAGGAGAGGCGCGATTGTGGTGGGATGAGATGGAAATGCATCACTTGGCTGGTAGGTAATTGGCAGAGATTTCAATGGATGAATTTTCTCGATTGTTCTTAGCACAACATCTGCCGGTGCAGCAAAGGATATCGATGGAAATGGAATTTCAACGGTTGGCGCAGGGAGATCGAAGTGTGGATGACTACCTGCATGAGTTTACCCGTTTGGGAAGATATGCGGGCACGATCTTCGCCGAAGAAGAGCGTAAGACTAGTCGGTTTTATTTGGGACTGCGAGATGAGCTGAGGTATTTGCTCTCGAGTTCTGTGAGTCAGGGATTCCAAGCCTTAGTCTGTACGGCTCGTTCGTTGGAGACGGACATGAAACGGGGGCAAGCAAAGGGAAGCTTGGCGGTGGTGAAGCCAGAGTTTAAGCCGCCGCGTCCGGACAAGTTTGGCTACCGAAGGAAATGGAATAAGAAATCTAAGTCTTCTGGACAAGTTCCTTCTGCGACTGTGACGAATACATCCGGGTATGGATCTCGTGCTTGTTTTACGTGCGGGAAGGTTGGACACTTCACACGTGAATGCCGATTTGGTCCTCCAAAGGGTGATAAGAAGACGGGAGCGTCTTATGCGGAGAAGGGGAAGGCTGTGGTGGAGTCTTCTGCCTCGCACGCGCAGCCCAGGGTCTTCAACCTTGGACAACAGGAGGCCATTAAGCAGGCGGATGTCGTCACAGGTGCGCATAAGTTGTAATGTTTTTACTTTTGGTGTGCTGTGCTTGTTTTAATTGTAATGTTATAGGGTTTGTCCTTATACGAGAGTATCCGGTGCGAGCACTGTTCGACACAGGTGCTTCACATTCGTTTCTATCTGAGGACTTTGTCTTGCGTGTCGGGATGCCTATCCGGACCAAGACAGACAGTGTAAAGGTGTTGTTGCCTAACGGATGCTTGATATGCGCGGATCGATCTTGCGGTCTTGAGGTCAAGATAGGAAGTCGGGAGTTCAAGGTGGAAACACTAGTATTGCCGATCAAAGAGTTTGATATAATCTTTGGTATGGACTGGCTTTCAGAGCAGCGTGCCTGTATCGATTGCACTTCAAAAGAGGTCACACTTGGGCAAAATACCGAACAAGAGACCAAGTTTATTGGTATGCAAGGGATGAGTGGGATGTTGTTATCCGCTCTCCAAGTTGTTAAGGCAGTTCGGAAGGGTGCGGAGTTGTTCTTCACACTCATAGAGGCGGTGGCGCCGAAGGCCAGTGTGAGTGAAGTGCTGATTGTGTCGGCATATGCGGATGTGTTTCCAAGGGACCTTCCGGGGTTACCTCCCCAAAGGGAAATTGACTTCGCTATCGAGCTGGTGCCGGGTGCAAAACCCGTGGCCCGTTCGCCGTATCGGGTAGCGCCAAAAGAAATGGCCGAACTAAAAGTTCAGTTGCAAGAGTTGTTGGAGCAGGGTTATATACGCCCAAGTATGTCACCTTGGAGCGCGCCTGTTCTATTTGTGAAAAAGAAAGACGGTGGTTTGCGACTATGTATTGATTATCGCGAACTGAATAAGCTGACGGAGAAAAACAAGTATCCAATTCCTCGGATCGATGACTTGTTCGATCAGCTAGCGGGCTCGACCGTCTATTCGAAGTTGGATTTGAAGTCCGGGTATTACCAGTTGCGGATTAGGGAAGGCGACATTCCCAAGACAGCGTTTGGCACACGCTATGGTCATTATGAGTTCACGGTGATGCCGTTCGGCTTGTGTAATGCGCCTTCGGTATTCATGGATCTCATGCATCGAACGTTCCGCGAATACCTGGATCTGTTTGTGATTGTGTTTATTGATGATATTCTGGTATATTCACAATCGGAGGAAGATCATGCAAACCATTTGCGATTAGTATTGCATACCTTGCAAAGGAATAAGCTGTATGCCACGTTCTCAAAGTGTGAGTTCTGGCTCTCGTCGGTGGCTTTTCTAGGCCATGTAGTAAGTGGAGAGGGCATAGCGGTGGACCCGGCAAAGATAAATGCCATTCGGGATTGGCCAGTGTTGTCTTCGGTGGCCGAAGTCAGGAGTTTCCTTGGACTGGCGGGCTACTATAGAAGGTTCGTGGAGAACTTCTCCCGGATTGCTTTGCCTCTGACTACGTTGACGAGAAAGGAGCAGAAGTTCGTTTGGACGCCGGAGTGCGCACGAGCTTTTGATGAGCTGAAGAATCGTTTGACCACGGCGCCCGTGTTGACGTCGCCATGTGGTACAGATGGATTTGAAATATACAGCGATGCGTCAGGAAGCGGCTTAGGCTGCGTTCTCCTGCAGTTTGGCAAGGTGATCGCTTATGGCTCACGTCAATTGAAAGTGCATGAGCGTAATTACCCCGTCCATGATTTGGAGTTGGCGGCGATGATCTTTTCGCTAAAGTTGTGGCGGCATTATCTGTATGGGGTGAAAGTAGATATTTATACAGATCATAAAAGCTTAAAGTATCTGCTTGATCAAAAAGAGTTGAATATGCGACAAAGGAGGTGGATGGAATTCCTTGGGGATTTTACATTCGACATTCACTATGTTCCCGGAAAGGGAAATGTGGTCGCTGATGCCTTGAGTCGTCGGGCTCCGGTGCAGGCAAATTGGTTGCGGATGCATGATAAGCGGTTAATCCAGGAGTTGGAAGCCTTGGAGATATTTTGTGTGGAAAGAGATTCTTCAACTGTTGCATGCATGAGCTGGTTGGAAGTTCAGTGTGACCTTGCTGACAGGGTTCGGCGGGCAACGGAGTTGGATGAAAGTCTCCAACGCTATGCAAAGGAGGGATCTGGTGATCAGTTCTCCTGGGATGATTGCTTATTACGAAAAGATGGCCGATTGTGCGTCCCTAGTGCGGGTAAATTGCGAGAAGGGCTGCTATATGAAGCACACTTTACAAAGTATTCAATTCACCCTGGGAGCACAAAAATGTACAAGGACATGAAGAAGCTATTCTGGTGGCCTGGTTTAAAGAAGGACATAGCCGCGTATGTGGCTAAATGTCGTACTTGTGCTTTGGTAAAGGCAGAATGCCAACGGCTGAGTGGTTTCCTGAAGTCGTTGCCGGTTCCACAATGGAAGTTTGAGGATATCTCTATGGATTTCGTGCACGGATTGCCGAGATCTCAGCGTGGCCATGACTCAATCTGGGTGATTGTAGACCGGTTGACAAAGGTGGCTCACTTTATACCAAACAAGCGGGACGATTCAGTGGAAACGTTGGCAAAGCTCTATGTGGAGCAGATAGTTCGATTGCACGGTATTCCCCGGAGCATCGTAAGTGACCGAGATGGGCGCTTTACCTCAAAGGATTGGAGATTAGTTCATCAGATGTTGGGTACGAAGTTAGCATTCAGTACGGCTTTTCACCCGCAAACGGATGGCCAAACTGAACGAACCAACAGAACGATGGAGGATATGCTCCGTATGTGCGCCCTGGACTTCGGTAAGAAATGGGAAGAACATCTTGTGATGGTGGAGTTTGCCTATAATAATAGCTATCAAGCGAGTATAGGCATGGCCCCATTTGAAGCGCTGTATGGTCGGAAGTGTCGTACACCGCTAGCTTGGGCAGAAACTGGCGAGACTAAACTTGTAGGCAAAAAGGAAGTCGAGGATGCTACCTCAACAATACGCTCTATTCGAGAGAGGCTCCTAATAGCCCAAGATCGGCAGGCCAAGTATTACAATGCTAAGCACCGGAACGTGGAGTTTGCAGTGGGTGACTGGGTCTATTTAAAGATTAAGCCCTTCAAAGGCGTATCTCGGATTCGGCGGTTGAAAAAGCTAAGTCCGCGATACCTTGGTCCGTTTGAAGTGGTGGAGCGAGTTGGGGAAGCTGCCTATCGGTTAACTCTTTCATCGGAATTGAGTGGATTGCATGACGTGTTTCACATCTCGGTGCTACGCAAAGCAGTCAAGGATCCAGCTCAAATAGTTGACAATAATCGAGTGCCGGTTGAGTATGGGCTAACGACAAAGGTAAAGCCTATACGGATCGAGGATCGAGCCGAGAAACAGTTGCGGAACAAGGTGATCTGGATAGTCAAAGTCCGGTGGGACAATTGTGGCCGAGAAGAGCTAACATGGGAGCGCGAGCAGACCATGCGAGCCGAGTTTCCCGAGTTATTTTCGTAACTTGTTCGCCCGTTGTATATGTAATAGAAACATATAAATGTTTGATATTTTCTCCCTATTGTCTTCAAATTTCGGGACGAAATTTTATTAAGGGGGGGAGGATTGTAACACCCCAAAAATCTCAAAATATGCTTGCAAACAATTTTGGGTTGGAGGCTGTTAGACACGGCCTGGGACACGGGCGTGTCCCAGGGCGTGTCGGGTGTACACGGCCTGGGACACGGGCGTGTCCCAGGGCGTGTTCAGGCTGGTCGACATTTGATAGTCGACGATCGTCGAGCCTGGGACACGGCCTCCGACACGGGCGTGTCCCAGGGCGTGTCGCGCAATTAAATGTGAAAAATGGCCTGTTTGAGTCAGAGAGGTACACGGCCTTGAACACGGTAGTGAACACGGCATAGAACACGGCCGTGTTGGGTTTGACACGGCGTGTGCCTACCCGTGTACTTGTTTGGAGATCAGTGAGGACTGTGTAGCAGGGCGTGTCTCATGACTGACACGGGCGTGTCAGGTTCGACACGGGCGTGTCGATGCCCGTGTTCTCGAATATTTCAGTCGGTGCGAGTGCCACGTGTGCCGCTTAAGGGTACACGGCCTGTGACACGGCCGTGTCACAGGCCGTGTCAGCCAAAAGAAAAGGGATTTTCAGTTAGATCTTGGCCCTTCATTTTCTTTAAATAAGATCCTGTGGCTGGAGATCATTTCTAGGCTGATAAGGCCGGAAAAGGGGAGAGAAAGCTCATTCTTCTTTTCATCTTCTCTTTCTAAAGTTTAAGAGAGAGGTGAGAGCAAGGAGGAAGAAGAGGAAGTGGAGTCCGGCTGCCGGTGGTGCTACGGTGGTCCAAATCGCGAGCCGAGTTCGGATTTGTGAAGGCAACGCTGCTGCGAAGGCTTTCATCCGTCTCAAAATTCTCGCCATGGCTCCGAAGCGAACTCCTAGGGTAACGATTTCCTGTTTGGACATGTGAAGTCCTTAATTCCTGCATTGCATAGGGAAAACCCTTCCCCGCGAGTGTGCGGTGGGTTGTGGCGTCCCTTGGGGTAGATATGTGAAGTCCCCCTTGTTAGAGTCCGGAATTGGAGTACGGATCTAGGCATGCTGTGTGAAGCCCATCTGGACATGGTCTGGATTGGTGATGCTTGGTTGCATATCGGAGAAGACTCCGTGATCATTGCTTGTATGCGTGATGGAAAGTACTGGAGGAAGTCCAGGAAGTGTTGAGAGTTGGACTCTCTGGTAGCCGTGAGTGCTACTTTGTGGAAGGTTGAGCCGTGAGGCTGCAACTAGGAAATGGTGGAACGGGCAAGGTGAAACTGTACCCGCGTCAGTCCAGGCGTGAGTCTGACGATGTGAGCAACGGGAAAGGTGGAACTGTACCCGCGTTATGGTTGTCTAACCTTGGGTGCTTAAGACCCTGTTAGGATCACATAGCGAGAGTCGACGGCCGGTGAGTCGATCAGACTAGAATGCTCATAATGCACCGTTATGTCTGGGACCTCTGAACGGTGTGAATGTGCCCTGAGTGCACGGAGCGTCGGGTCGTCGTGCCGACGTTTGTGATATGTGACTGTGCGGGTGTGCACGCCTTGCTTGAATTGATATATATCATGTTGGATGATTGCTTTGCAGGGATGGAATTCCGCTGCCCCGTGCCAGGGGCAGGGTCGTTATAATTGGTCAGCTGAATGCTGACCGTTGCCCTGTTTGCCACCGTTTGGTGGATTGGTTATTACAGGTACTGGAGGTGCTGGTCCGAGTGGGACTTAGCGGGCTGAAGCCCAAAGCTGCGCTGCTGCCCTCGAAGGCATTGTTTTGTTTCTTTTGTTCATGTGTGGCCGGCCTGCGTGCCGATGTCTGTAATCCACACTCTTGTTAAGAGAAACTGTTGTAAGGCCTTAAGGCCAGACTTTTGTAATGTTTATATATATTCCTATGTTTTGGTGGACAATGTTCATTATCTTGAGTTCAATAATTCAACCGTGAAGCTTCCGCTAGAATGCTCTGTGTTAGGATGCGTTAGTTTTGATATTATTTAGTAGCATCTCCGCCTGTTTGTGGAATATGGTGTGGGGCCCCGGCCGGACCCTCTATTATATTCTTCTTGACGGGTAGAGATGTTACAACACATCTATGTGTCGACATACTTGAGTCTGAGTCGATACTGACCACTTTAGTCTCGACAGAGTTATGTCGACACCAACTTTTTGTGTCGACACAAATATCCTCTCGACATATAGTCTCGACAAGGTTGTGTCGAGACATTTGTGTCGACACCTATTCTTCTGTCGACACTGATACTGTTTTTGTGTAGACATATCCTTGTTCTGTGTCGACACAGCACACTGAGTGTGTCGACACAACTTGCTTGTGTCGACACAAACTTTGTACTTAGCCAAATTTCAACAGAAATTTGGTGCTTACATATGCTACTAATGGAAACTTGTGTTAACCTAGTCTAGGTTTAACATACCTAATTCAATTTTGAAATTATTGAATTTAGTTTCATCCAGTGGTTTTGTAAAAATATCAGCTATTTGATTATCAGTTTTTACAAACTCCAGATTAATATTTTCCTTCTCTACATATTCTCTAATAAAATGAAACTTAATATCTATATGCTTAGTTCTACTGTGTGATACAGGATTCTTAGCAATAGAAATAGCACTTGTAGAATCACAAAATAGTGGTATTCTACTTACCTGGATGTCATAATCTTCTAGTTGATGCTTCATCCACATCAATTATGCAAAGCAGCTACCAGCAGCTATATACTCTGATTCAGCTGTTGATATAGCTATACTGGTTTGCTTCTTTGTGCTCCATGACACCAGCCTCCTACCAAGGAATTGATAGGTTCCTATGGTACTTTTTGTGTCTTCTTTGCATCCAGCAAAATCTGCATATGAGAAACCTGTTAATAGAAAATCTCTATTCTTAGGGTACCAAAGGCCTAGATTAGGTGTGCCCTTAAGATATCTCAAAATTCTTTTAACTGCAGTATAATGAGATTCCTTAGGGCATGTTTGATACCTAGTACGGACACATGTTGCATACATGATGTTAGGTGTATTAGCAGTCAAGTATAGTAGGGAGCCAATTATCCCTTTATACAAAGACTCATCAACAGGTTTCCCTACTTCATCTTTGCATATAGGCATACTTGTTCCCATTGGAGTTTTCATTGTAGAACTTGAGTCCAAACCATACTTATAAATCAACTCCTTGGTGAACTTAGATTGGGATATGGATAACCCACTCTTAGGCTGTCTAACTTGAAGTCCCAAGAAGAACTTCAACTCACCCATACTGTTCATCTCAAACTTCCCTTGCATAAGTTTGGCAAACTTCCTACAAAGGCTGTTTTCAGTAGAACCAAAGATAATGTCATCCACATATATCTGGACTACTATTTTCTTGCCTTTTGATTCCCTATAGAATAGAGTTTTGTCTATCTTTCCTCTAGAGAATTTATTCTCAATGAGGAAGGCAGACAAGGTTTCATACCAAGCCCTTGGAGCTTGTTTCAAAACATATAGAGCTTTCCTAAGCCTATATAAATAATCAAGAAAGTGAGAGTCTACAAAACCTTAGGGTTGTTCTACATAGACTTCTTCTTTTAAATCACCATTCAGAAATGCTGATTTCACATCCATTTGATATACTTTGAACCCTTGATAGGCAGCATAGGCTAAGAACAGCCTTATTGTCTCCAGACTTGCCACTAGAGCAAAGGTTTGATCAAAATCAATACCTTCCTCTTGCCTGTAGCCTTTTACTACCAGTCTAGCCTTGTTCTTGACTATAGTGTCATTCTCATCAAGCTTGTTCCTGTAGATCCACCTAGTTCCTATTATGTTATGATCCTTAGGTTTTGGCACCAGTTCCCAGACCATACACCTTTTGAACTGACTGAGCTCTTCTTGTATTGCATCAATCCAGTTGGTGTCTTGCATGACCTCTTCAATCTTCCTGGGTTCTATCTGAGACAGGAAGCTAGAACATAAAACTGTGTTCATGCTCCTGCTCCTTATTAGAACACCCTGACTAGCATCACCAATGATCTGGTGAGCTGGATGATCCTTCAGGTGTCTCCTTGCTGGAGGAATTCTTGTCAGCATTATGACTATCTCCAGTTTCCTCATCTTGATGCTCCACATTTTCTTCTTCACCAAGAGGGACTTGATCTCCCCCTGGATAGTTGGCATCTTTATCCTCATCCAGTTTAGCAGGAACATCTTCATTGATGGTCAGCTTGTCCAGCTTATCTGTTAGACCTGTAGAACTAAATGAAGAACTAGACAATTCATTGTTAATAAACATTGACTCATCAAATAAAACATGCACAGATTCTTCTACAACTTGAGTAGTCAAGTTTTAGATCCTGTATGCTCTACTATGGTTGATGTACCCAACAAATATCCCTTCTAGGGATTTAGCAGCAAACTTAGTTTGGTAGTGTCTACCATTGACTAGTACAAAACACTTACTACCAAAGATTCTGAAATAAGATATGTTTGGTTTTCTGCCTTTTAAAATCTTGTAGGGAGTCATCTTGTGTTTCTTGTTGATGGAGGCCCTATTGAGCACATGACATGCAGTATTTACTGCCTCAGCCTAGAAGTATTCAGGGAGAGTAGTGTCATTCAGTAGAGTTCTACTGGCTTCAGTTAGAGTCCTATTCTTTCTTTCGCAACACCATTTTGCTGAGGAGTTCTAGGTGAAGAGAATTCCTGATGAATCCCAAGTTCTTCACAGAATTTTGTCATACATTCAAACTGAAATTCAGTTCCATGGTCACTTCTGATTTTGACCACTGAGCTGTTGTATTCATTCTGTATTTGTCTGACAAAAGTCTGGAAAATAGTTGGGGTTTCAGATTTCTGCCTCAAGAAGAAAACCCATGTAAATCTAGAATAGTCGTCCACAACAATAAGTGTGTATGCTTTCCTACCAAGACTATGGACTGGCATAGGACCAAACAAATCCATATGCATGAGATACAAATATCTCTTTGAATCTTTGATGTCAAGTGACTGAAAAGAGTACTTAGTCTGCTTGCCTTTTTGGCAAGCTGAGCACACACCCTCTTTTATGCACTGAACTTGAGGACCATTCCTCACTAATCCCATGTTGAACAGCAGTCCAATTGACTTATAGTACAGAAGAGCTAGCCTCTTGTGCCATTTGACACATAGATAAGCTTTCTCTCCTGCAACCAAACAAATAGGTGAGTTGTTAGACGCACACTCTAGGTTAAGGCAATACACATTTCCTTTCCTAGTGCTAGTCAAAATGATCTCTTGATCACTTGACCTTTTTACTATGCACTCCCCTTTGAGGAAATAAATATCATAACCTAGGTCACTAAGTTTACTTATGCTAATAAGGTTATGTTTTAGACCCTTTATATAAGCCACTTTAGTGATTGTAATTGAATCACAAGATATGTTACCAAATCCTTTGATGATTCCCTTTTCTGATCCACCAAAGATAGCTTTTGGTCCATTCTTTATGGGCACATAGTCTCTCAACATTCTCCTTGTTCCAGTCATATGTCTGGAACAGCCACTATCCAAGTACCATATAGGGGTATGGTCACTTGGATTTACCTGCAACAAATAAAGAATCACTTACCCTTAGAACCCAACTTGCTAGTGGGTCCTAGGTCCTTGTTAGTTTGAAACCCTGTGACTGATCTAACAGGAATCGTACTTTTGGTTTTAACACTTAAGTTAAACTAGCAATCCATAGCAAAGTGGCTCACCTTGCCACAACACCAACACTCAAACCTATTATACCTATTCTTAGATACAGGCCTTCTTACTTTGTTGTCAGTAGACTTATTAAGTGTTGGTGTTGGAACAGCTTTCTTTAAGACCTCCTCTTGAATATGATGGGCGTGCCTATAGATTGGTCAATTGGCATTAGCACCCTTGCTAATGAAATTTTCATGCTCACAGTGACCATGTGTAATGTCATAATCATACCTGTTAGTAGGATTCACTACTTTCTTAAAGAAAATAAGGGGATTAACAGCTAGAGGCTGAACTGTGGCTTTACCTTTTCTATGAGAATTGGTAGCCTTAGTTCTTCCCTTAAAGCCTAGACCAGTCTTTCCTTTTTGTGAAACAAAATTATCTATCAAAGGTAAGACTAATTTTGGCTTGGAGAATTTTGCCACTAGCTCTCTCTCTTGCTGAAGTTTTCCCTCCAGTTTCTTGATATGATTCTCTTTGAATGATATTGTGCCCATCTGAATAACTATAATGTTTTTCAATTTGGCAACCTCATTCAGTTTTTGATCCAGCAGTTTTACTGAAACTACTGCAGCCAGCTTAAGAGACTCAATCTCTTTGGCTTGCTCTTTAACAAGAAACTTGCTCTTCTTTAGAGCATGCAACAACCCACCATACTCATTAATGAGTTGGTGAACATCCCCCTCAAACTCAGATCCATCCACTTCTTTTGAAGAAGATGCTTCTGATTCAGATTCAGTAAAGTAATCTGAGACTAGGGGTGAATTATTTACCTTACTTGGTCCACGCTGATCCTGGCACTTATCTTCTTCAAATTGAGCCATCAGCCCTTTACAGCAATATTCTTCCACTCCATTTATAGAGTCCAACATCAGTAGGAATTCTAGTTCCCTAGAATCCTCTTCTGTTGAGAAGAGTCCAACATATGCTTATGCCTCTTCTTCTTCAGATTCTAAAGATGAAGAGTCTGTCCAACTCTTCTCCTTCTAAGCCACTAGAGACTTCTCCTTCTTGCCTTTGACCAGCTGCTTCTTATTGTACTTTGACTCCTTTCTTTTGTCAGGACAGTCAGCTATGACATGCTCAGACCTGTTACAGCAATAACACACAATCTTATAATTAGATTGTTTACAAGGTTTAGAAGCATACCTGTCCTCCTTAGGTGTTGTCTTCATCCTGTAGTATTCATACTTGGCATAGGATGTTGATGAAGGCCTGGTTCTCTAATTCTTTTTCTTCATGAACCTTTGGAATTGTCTTGTGAAGGCAGCAAAGTCTTCATCAGATGTATGACTATCTGATGTACTTGTTTTAGGAACACATTCTTCTGCTTCAGTACTCCTTCTAGGTGGAGAAGGAGATTTTTTCCTACCCTTCCTTGAGCCCTCAGCCTTGAAGGCTACTGACTTTTCTTTATGTTCAGATCTGCTACCCTTCTCTTCCTCTTTCCTAGCAATAAGCTGCATTTCATATGAAAGCAGTTTTCCAAAAAGTGTAGGTGGTGGTGTGTCAGCCAGTTTGGTCACTTCCGTGATGGCACATATCTTAGTGTCCCAATCCTTTTTTAGGTACCTAAGAAACTTGTCATTCAATTCATAAGTACTAAAGACTCTTCCATATGTCATCAGTTCATTCACTATTCTGAAAAAAACATGTATAGCATTCAGCTATGCTGTCAGTTTTATTCTTCCTAAAGCTCTCATATTCCTGATTTTGCATAGACTTTCTGTCCTCTCTGACTTCTTCTATGTCTTCCATATAGACAATCAATGTATCCCACATTTCTTTGGAAGTTTTACAGTGCACAAGATTCTGGAATGTTGCATCATCTATGACACTTATAATTATATTCTGAGCTCTTTTATCTAATGTAGATAAGATGATTTCATCCTTAGTCATCTCTGAATAACTCTTTGGAGTTTGAATGTTTGCATCAAGAATTGAAACCTTCATTGGGATGAAGGGGCCTTCTTGTACTGTTATATAAATTCTTGGATCAGATGCTTCCATAAATAGCCTGACCCTTTCTTTCCAAATGCCAAAAGATTCTTTCCTGCATATGGGCAATTTCATAGATCCAAATTCCTTTTGATTTTCACTTGAACCCATTTTTGTTATCTATTATTTGCCTTGGAGAAATCCTCTGACTATTAGGTCAAATTTTGAGGAACCTCCCTCTGATACCACTTGAAAGACTTTATTTCAAGAGCATAAACACCTAGAGGGGGGATGAATAGGTTCTAATCTTTTTGTGTCTTTTTAATTTTTAGGCAAACAGTTATAAGACTACATTCAGCACAGATTAATCAATCTACAAAAAATAAACACATCACAGTAAACACAAGACTTATAGTGGTTCCCCAAGATATGGGTACATCCACTTTCCCCCTTCGCATATCCAGCAAATAACTGGATTCATCCTAACTTCCTTCCACTGGCTCAGATCCTCAGATCTTATAATCTCAGAACCAAAGATGGTTCCTACACCTTAGACTTAACACAAGTCCTACCTCAGATTCTTCTCCAGAATCCTACCTCAGGCCTCAGCTCTACCTCAGCCTTTATAATTAGGCTTACAACTCAGACTAACCACAAGTCCTACCTCAGGCACACAGCCCTACCTCAACCTTTATAATTTTAGACTTACAATATCAGATCTAACAAAAGATCCTACAAGAATTTGTGAGTAAAGAGTAACTTAAAACTTCACCAGCTAGATTTCTCTATTGATGTAGTCTTCTTGATCAGTTCTTGGATTGACTGATCCTTCTGATCCAACCTAACTTAGCTTTTCAAAGCTTCTTGATTAGAATAAAATAAGTTGGATCTTCTCTGTTGATGAAGATAATCTTCAATCAGCTTCTTCCTTAAATTCAGATAGAACTCTGAATCTTTCTTGCAGACAGCCCTTGATCTGTCAGGATTCTTCTTATAGATGCCTCACGTTGTTGTTCATATCTTTTCTGTCATTTCTGATCTGTCTCTTATATGGAGCTTGCTTCATTGTTACCGGCTGATCCAGTTCATAACAAACTTCTGACAGTTCTGACAGTGGTGTCAGACCGGCTAGTTATGACAACTGTCAAGTCACCAGTCACATCACTTGGTTCTTCAATGTCTTTTCAACTCAGCATACAACACTCAGCAGACTGCTTCACATGTGTCTACACATATAGACTAAGTGTCGACATAAGTCTTCATGGTGTCGACACAATTACTCCAAGTGTCGACACAGTCATACTTCTGCTTCTCGACGCTGCTTATGTTGTATGTGTCGACACAAGTCTTGTGTGTAGACACAGCATCTTCTTATCTCGACATTTCTGTTGCAGACAGTTGGTGTTGAGTGTTTGTCAAATGGCATTGAGTGTGTGTCGACACAAGTCCTATGTGTCGACACAATTACTTCTGAACTTGACACAGCCTTTTGAGAGTTGGTGTGTCGACACAAGTCCTGTGTGTCGACACAATTGCTTCAGGTGTCGACATATCTCCTGAATGTCGACATAGCTTTAGTTTTAAGTGTCGACACAAGTCCTGCTTCAGATGTCGACACATTTCTTGATGTCGACACATTTCTTGATGTCGACACATTTCTTGATGTCGACACAACTGCTTCTTTAGGTGTCGACAAAGCTCTGAGTGTCGACATATCTTCTTTATAAGTGTGGCCACAAATTTTGGGTGTCGACTCACTTACCTGTGTGTCGACAAAACTTGCCTGAGTGTCGACACAAGTTTCCTTAGTGTCGACACATTTTCTTTACAAGTGTCGACACTTGTACTTAGAACATTTTCCTTCAAATACTTAAACCTGCACAATGAAACTCAAACTCCTATCAAATACAAATTGATGCAAATCATTGACTAAGTTGTGGCTTCTCCAAATCTAGTACACATTTTCCAATGTACCCAACAGTAAGCTTAGACTCTCAGAAGCAAACACGGAAAACTGACGGTTGATCACTGATCAGCCTCTAATGCCTCAGATACCATGAAAAAATTTGTGATAGCGGAAAATGGGACACAAGGTGCAAGAACACTCAACCACACTGAGCCCAAGAAATCCAAATAGCAAACAGAAGAGCAAGAAACTTGTACTTATCAAAAAATCTTTACACATCAAGGCATATATGGCGAGACATGATTGCCAATGTATTCGAAGGAAGAAGGAAAAATTACTTACCGAAAACAAACTGCGCTGACTCAAGGAGTAACCGCTGGTTCTGCTACAAACCGCTGAGGAGTTCGCTTAAGTCGTCTGGTTGCAAGACCGCAACAAACCGCGCGGACTTCCCGTTATTCCAGTGCTGAAGAAATAAACCTATTCGCTTAGCTGCAAGCCGCCTGACCGTAAGGTCTCCTAGCCGCCAGAACACGCAGACTACTGCCAACGAACTGAACCAGCCGCCTAGAGGCGGACAGCTTATTGAACTGGGAAACAAGTTGTAGAAGAGAAACCGCCTAGTCGCAAGCCGTGACCTGCTGCTACCTGCTAGTTGCTACCTGCAGAGTCTGCACTGCCCCTGACCGCAGTCAGAACCATGTCTCTGGCTTTCCAGTGCTATCCGCACAACCTGCACAGCACAAACAGGTCAAACTCTTCAAACCACGCAGATAGAAAATCCTAACCACAACAACTTTTCACGAGTTCACTCACTGTTCACTCGATACCATCTGATGTGACAGGGGGTCCTCTTTATAGGCATGGAGAGGAGTGTGTTCACTTCCCTAGACGATAGGATAACCGCCCTATCCAGTGCGAGCACCAGGTGTATCCGCAAAAGCTGCGGATACACACCAGACCGCTGCGACTTAGCCAAGAGCAAGTCCCCCAAGCCAAGCCGGACTAGATCACCAAACAAGCCGACTCAGCGAGTACCACCCTAGTCTGCCCACTTGCGGACACAACTCCTGAGCACAGAAATCGAGCTCACAACCAAGTCGCACAAGACAGACTACCACCGAGCTAGGCGGGTAGAAAAAACAGCCCGCGCAGGCCGCACAACCTCCTGGACTAAGCCAACCTAGACTTGGTCCAAATCTAAACCAAGTCCACACCATCAGACATCCCTGGTGCGAGCACAACACAAGTGGATACAAAATCAGTCCACACAAAACCGGCGAACTCCAGAACCAGCTGCACAAACCGACAACAGAGCGGATAACCATCATATCCGCCTGATAACAACCTGGGGAACAAGCCGCAGAACACTGGCCGACCTAGCTAGTAGCCAGCTCTGTCCGCTCAGACCGCACGGTCTGACCACCGAGACTGCCGAGACTATCCGCACAGTCCGCCAGAACAGACCGCCCACGCTGTCACTTTCACTTCAATAATTTCAACAGCGTGTGTGTGCGTGTGTGCGTGTGTGCGTGTGCGTGTGCGTGTGCGTGTGCGTGTGCGCGCGCGTGCGCGCGCGCGCTCATAGTCTATCACCAAGATCCATCCTATATTCATTGCACTACAAGTGAAAATAATTAAAATTAAATTACATTAAATATTGGTACCACTTGCAAAATAAGTAAAAGCAAAATCAAGACAGGAATTTACTTTATAAACTATTTCCTCTGTCAAGCTGAAATGAATAGAATTCAATTTACTCAACTATAAATTATTCATATAACAATAAATGAAGACCTAATATTATTTCTTCCTAAATGACATTATTTTAACAAATATTCATGACATGAAAAATTGCTCCGAAAAGACCATGCTCAATATGAGATCAAGTAACTTTGAAGTTGAAAATATTTTTCGCATTAAATTCTTGTACTATAAAAGGAGAATTTTTATTTTTAAATTAAAGTAATTAAATCTTCTCATTGAGAAGGAAAATATATCCCAAACATGGGATTGGTATAATGAAATTTGGTGTGGTGAACAAAGTTTAGGTATCAAAGATTTGTTGGCAAGTTAATATCTCTCTCTCACACATTAGACTAAATCCGCATAGAGTTAAATCAGTGAGTCAATTCAAGCATGATCGTTGAGAAAAGAATTTTTAAGTTGCTAAAAATTCCACTTTTAAATCAACAATGTACAAGATAAGGGAATCTTGTTCCAAAAGGAAAAGATCATAATATTCTGGAAAGGTGTAAATTGTAATTAAATGCCGACTGGATTTAAGTTAACAATTTACAATGCTTATGCACAAAAATATCCTCCTGAAGGGGGAGCCCCATTGGAGATATTATTGTGAATACATGATATGAAATGCAAACTTACAAGAGATGTTTTTATAATTTCAAAAGATTAGAAAAGTGCAACTAGTAATTTAATAAACATATAGAGGAGGTCCTCGTAAACCGCCTTATATATGATTAAGACTGCGTTTGGAGCGGCTTATTGTAGCTTATTTGCTCAGTTTAGGTTGGACAAAAATGTCATTGTTATAGAGTGTAAGTTTGATATTACAAATGTTACAAAAAAGAAACTAATTTGAGGTATAAGATTTTGGTATGACAATGACATTTTTATCCAACCTCATCGGAGCAAATAAGTCCCGGTAAGCCGTGCCAAACGCAACCGAAAACTCATTTCTCTTCTAAGCATATCCTTTCCATCCTCAGATCACGCAATAACAAGCTTAAGAGTTATTTCATACAGATGCTAACAGTTTTAATGATAATGAACAAGATAGAGATTTGAAACCATTCTAAGAATTTGGATCCCTTAGCTAATACTAACAAATTTATGGCTTAATTCAATGAAATTAAGTTCCATCTTTATGCAAGGTAAAATTGTGAAAGCGTTAATCTATGAACATGGTCAATATCAGTGATTGAGAAATTTTCTCATCTCCCCTAGCAACATTAAAAGTAAAATGCAAAACAATAGCCATATTAAGGCTTCGTTTGGAAGGACTTATTTTTGTTAGAGTGCTCGAAGCATCCGCGTGACCGTCAAGTTTGGAACGGTCTCCTCGTTGCCCCTAGCTAGGGTATTTATAGGTGAAACTCTAAATCCCCGACTCGGGTTTGGATTTCTATCGGATCCTAACTGACCCGTTAAGGAGCTCATACACACGTATATAAATATACCTCAACAATCTCCTCCTATATTGTATATAAATGTTAGCAAAGAAAATGAGCTACTTATTCAATAGTTAATAATGACCAAAACAAAAGAGTTTTTAAGAATTATAAATATGAGTTTTAGATAAAATAATACTCTTCAAGCACTACAGGATGCCCACTATAACATAAAGCATACTTCTCAGTATACTTTAAGTATCTCATTAGCCTGTCTAAGGCATCCCAGTGGTCCTTCCCAGGGTTACTGGTGAATCTACTCAACATGCCGACCGTAAAGGCTATGTCAGGTCTAGTGCAGGTAGTAACGTACATGAGACTTCCTATGAGTTTGGAATAATCCAACTGTCTAATAGCTGAACCTTCATTAGGTTTCAGTCTACCATTATAATCGTATGGAGTCTCAGTCTTTTTGCTCTTATCATAACCCCACTTTTCCAATAGATTCCTAATGTAATGACTCTGACTCAGGGTAATACCCTTTTTTGTGAAGTTCACTTCCATTCCTAGGATGGTTTTCACCTCACCTAGGTCTTTCATGTTAAATTGTGCCGTCAAGGCAACTTTCACGTCTTTCACTTCAGACTGATCAGTACCCAGAATTAGCATGTCATCAACGTACAAGCTTATGATGGCTACTTTATTTGCACTTGTTCTTACGTACAAACATTTATCTGATAGACTAGATTTGAAGCCCAAGCCTTTTACACAGGTGTCAAATTTCTCATGCCATATTTTAAGTACTTGTTTCAATCCGTATAGTGACTTAATCAACTTACAGACCTTAGTTTCTAGATCTTCTATGACGAACCCTTCAGGTTGGTGCATGTAGATCTCTTCAGTCAGATCTCCATTAAGAAATGCAGTCTTGACATCCATCTGATGAACAGTGTAGTGTTCAATAGATGCGAGTGCGAGAAGAATCCTAATTATCGCATAGTGACATACAGGTGAGTATATATCAAAGTAGTCTACACCACTCACTTGAGTGAAGCCTTTGGAAACTAGACGTGCTTTGTATTTAGCAATACTCTCATCAAGATTTAGCTTCTTCCTCAGAACCACTTATTGTCAATGGTTTTAGCCCCTTTGGGCAAATCAACCAAAGTCGATGTGCTGTTCTGCATGAGAGAGTTCATCTCTTTGTCTATGGCTTCTTTCCATAATAGAGAGTCTCTAGATCGCATCGCTTCCTTATAAGTGGATGGATCAGCTTCAACTTGGTAAGTCACGAAGTCTGTACCGAAGCTTTTAGGCATTTTATCTCTACTAGATAGCCTTCTGGTATCTAAACCACTCGTGTCTACAGGCTCAGTGTCGAAGTTACGTTGTCCTGGCTCAACTAAAGGCTCAGTACTAGTGGCTGGCAGACCTGGCAGTGTCAGGTTCTTGTTCTTAAGGAACTTATCCTCAAAGAAGACATCGTCTCTTGATTCTATTACAGTATTTGTGAAGAGATCCAGAAACCTGTCTGCAGCACTATCATCTACACATCCTAAGTAGACGCAGATATTTGTCCTGGGTCCAATCTTAGCTCTTCTAGAATCTGGTATCCTAACATAAGCGATACAGCCCCAGGTCTTTAGATTGTCAAATCTAGGAGGTCTCTTAAACCAAAGCTCGTAGGGTGTCTTAGTCAACTTTGCATGGGGAACTTTATAAAGAATGTGATTTGACGTGAGGACGGCTTCACCCCAATAGGCCGCAGGCATGTCAGCAGTCAGCAACATAGAATTCAACATTTTTGTTAGAGTTTTATTTTTCCTTTCAGCGATGTCGTTGGATTGTGGGGAATAAGGAGCAGTAGTTTCAGGGATTATGCCATTGCTAGCAAGGAAATCTCTGAACTCCCCCGAGACGTATTCTCCTCCTCTATCACTTCTTAGCCTTTTTTTTTCATGTCAAGTTGATTTTCAACCCTATTTTTGAATATACGAATTTTTTCAAAAGCTTCATCTTTGGTTTTAAGAAGATAAATGTGACTGAATCTAGAGTAGTCGTCGATAAAAGTTATCAGATACTTCCGACCTCCACGTGTGACAAAACTTTTGTAGTCACAAATGTCGGAGTGTATTAACTCTAGTAATTGTGTGCTCCTAGAAACCTGAATAAAAGGTGTTCTAGTTATCTTAGTTTGCGCACAAATTTCATATTTTTCAAAATTGGTTTTAGTGTCGAGCGGTATGTTGTGAGTTCTAGCTAGTAGGAGTAGTTTTGTATAATTGACGTGTCCTAGTCTTGCATGTAAAGTCTTAGGATCTATCAGATTTGAGCTAACCTGATTTACTACTTCATGTGCTAGACTCAGCCTATACATCCCGTTAACGACATATGCACAACCAAAGTAATGTGAGTGAACCATTAAGGTTACCCGACCACCACTAATGTTAAAAGACATACCCGCATCGTACAACAAACTAATCGAAACTAAATTAGCAGCTAATGTCGGTATAAATTTAACATTTTTCAGAGTTAGAGTCTTACCTGAGGAGAGAGTCAGGGTAGCATTGCCGACTTTCAGCACGTCAGCTACAGCTCCATTCGCAACAGTGACAGTCTCTTCCACCTCTTTTGCATCCTCCAAAAGCTTTGGATTGTTGCAGACGTGGCAGGTAGCACTTGAGTCGAGCCACCACTCTGAACTGGCCGTCCCGTTACTGACCATGGCAACAAAGTCGGTAGGCACAGTCTGAAAACCATGTTGGCTTGATTTTCAGTCCTTGGTGTGCTGGTGTCGCCCCGTTTGGGCTGTCGGCACTCGGAAGCGCAGTGACCCCACTTATTGCAGTTGTAGCACTTGCCTTTGAATTTCTTCTTTATCTGTTTGCTGGTGGCAGCAACTGCAAGTGCACTGGTTTGTGGGCGAGTCTTCCCAGGCTTAGGATTTTGCTTAGGATGCGTGATCATGTTAGCAGTAGAGGACTGCTTGCTGATCGTCTCTATGGCGTTCCTAGTCCGGTTCTAATCCTCAATGCAGATGAAGCGCTTGAGGTCTTTAAGACTCACCTGCGTCTTCTTCCGGTACATCTCAGTCTTGAAGGAATACCAGGCCGAGGGCAACTTGAAAATATTCGCCCCTGCAACAAATCCATCTGGCAGAGGGATGTTCTCACTGTAGAGCTTGTCCACCAGATTTTCAAACTCAGCAACCTGTGGCAGGATTTTCCTTTCCTCAGTGAAGGTGAATGCCATAAACTTGTCCACCAGGTGCGTCTTGGACATGTTCTTCTCCTCCTTGAACTGCTCCTCTAAGGCTTCCAAGATCTCCTTGGCCCTTTGTATCTTGTCGTACGTCTCTGCAAGCCTGTTGGAGAGGCAATTCAAGATGTAGTCTCTGCAGAAGTCCTCGTCGTTGACCCACTGATCTTCATCTTCGCTTCATTTGAAGTCCTCAAAATCAGTCTGCACTGTGTAGAAGATGTTCAGGTACTTGATGCCAAACTGTGTGTTGCGCTTCCAGGCACTGAACTCGGTGTTGGAGAATTTCTCTAGCTTGATCATCGGCACGGGAGAGGAGTGATTGATCGCCTTTGACATCTTGTGTTTCTTTCCACTACGTGTAATTCTACTTGCAGACAAAATTGCTAGCAGAAAAAACTAGAAAGAAATCACCTGAGCGAGCCGACGCTGGTCTTCGGATCCAATCCAATAATATTGTTTGTCTCCTCTACTTTGACAAAGCACAATCGCCGAAGAAAAAAGAATTGATAAGCAATTTCCACAGAGATCTTCAATCTGCAGGAGATGGTGCTCTTCCTCCCAGAGCTTTGATTTCAATCAAAATAAAAAAAAGGTAGGAGATCAAGGCCAGTTGTTCTTATATTTGCCAGTAAAATCCACAAGTCAGCCACAAAAATTCTGCAAGAGGCCGGAGAACACTGGATTCCTTCTTGGTGGATCTGGAGATGACTTAGGTGGATCTTCCTCGCGAAAGACAATTTCCAGATTGACAATAATGAACAGCAGACTTCCCTACCGGAGGCAGCGACCAGGATTGCTCATGGGAAGAGGAGGCGACACCTTTCTTTTTCGATCTAGGACATGGCAGATCAGATCCGAAGGCTACCTCCCTTCTTGCGCAGTAGGGAAAACAGTGATGGTGGAATATCCCGATCAGAGTGGCACAAGGATCCAAAATTGGAGATGCAAAACACAGGCGAACAGTGGCGGTGACTACACGCGAACAAATCACGATGCAGAGCGGAGCAGTGAGAGCCTTTCCCGATCGAGATCCGGCGACTCCTCTGAGAGATGCGGCTACGATTGTAGAAACCCGTGAGAACAGATCGATATCGATCCTTCGGAGGCGGCGGCGTCTTCCTTCGCGATCTTAGCAGCGGCGCAGGATCACCGAATCGGAAAAAAAAAACCCGAGAGCTTCTCCTTCACGATCAGGAGCGGCGGAATCGTGAAAAAATTCGCGAACAACGAGTTAGGTCACGGGAGCGGGGCTAGGGCAAGAGGGAAAAACTTCGAGAATGTTAGAGTGCTCGAAGCATCCGCGTGACTATCAAGTTTGGAACGGTCTCCTCGTTGCCCCTAGCTAGGGTATTTATAGGTGAAACCCTAAATCCCCGACTCGGGTTTGGATTCCTATCGGATCCTAACTGACCCGTTAAGGAGCCCATACACACGTATATAAATATACCTCAACAATTTTCACCGGTCAAGCGGTTACGACCGCATGAACCGGACCTTAATTATGACCTGGTTCATGCGGTTGTAACCGCTTGGCCGGTGAAAATAAGTCCCCCAAACGAAGCTTAAATGTGGTAGCACATAATTAAATTTGCAAAATTACAAAACACAGCATAAGAACATTTTATTGAACATGACCATATAGAGTACTTCTAAAAGAACATAAATAAAGAGCAATGTTAAAGACACATATGTTTTGGCTATGTGCACCCAAATGTTATGTGCACACTAAAATATTTTATTTGCAGCCAAATTTTATATGTACACCCAGATAAAAACATAAAAAAGAGCATTTTAAACATTAAAAAAGAGCATTTTAAGCATAAATAATGAGTTGGGCAATAGTCTATATAAACCCACAAACACATCACACTTCTCAAAACTATTAGGTGTATTTAAACTAAGTAAATAACACATTCTCTGGAATTTTCATTCTCCAAAATACTCCCAAAATCTTCAAACTTTAAATGTTTGCTTGAACATCCACCTGCATAACATAGAACATTTGTTAGTGTGTTACCTTCATTGAAATCAATTTTCATGAACATATATATTATCAATTAAATTCATAAAACCTTTTGAAACAATAATTCTTGATATGGAAGGTGGTATAGATCCCTTCATTAGAAAATAAGAGTGCAGAAAAACCAGTTAAAATGGGGAAGATGAATAGTACCAGCGCAGACGTTGCTCGTCGACAGAGTGGCAGCACGAGGTCAGCGGAGTCGCTGCTCGTCTCAAATAGAGCCGACAGCCGGGAGATAAAGGGAGTGCCAGCACGGAGTCGGCGAAATCTGAAAAACAAAACAGAACAGGGTCGGCGGCGGAGTGGCAGCGCGGGGTCACATTAAGGAAAATAAAAGAGCAGGAAAACCAGTTAAAATGGGGAAGAGGAATAGTACCAGCAGAGTCACTGCTCGTCGGCGGAGTGACAGCGCGGGGTTGGCGGGTCGGCGGAGTCGCTGCTCGTCGGCGGATTCACTGATCGTCTCAAATAGAGCAGGCGGCCGGGGGGATAAAGGGAGTGGCAGCACGGGGCCGGCGGAGTCGCTGCTCGTCGTCGCCGAGAGAGAACGCGAAAAATTCAAAAGTGCCTGGGCTTAGGGTTTGGTTCGGGCAGAGGAGAAAAGAACTAATCCGGTTTTTGAGTTTTTTTTATGGGTGCACTTAGCCATATCACGCCTGCCTTTAACAGCGCTCTAAATAAATGTTCGCCAATTTCACTCACAGTGTTACGAACCATTGTGGTTAAATCATCTTGAATAGAATGTCAACTAGAAAGTCGGCGAGAATGATGGCTGGAAGCACGGGCGAGAACAATAGCTGTTATTGAGACTGGAAGAGCTGGCGAGAACATAGCTGGAAGATCGGCTTGAGGAGCGATTGGATGACGTTAGGCAAGAATCGCTGGTACCAAGTGTCATGCCCTAATCGCTGATGAGGAATGAAATACAGGAATGAATGTTTATGGAAGATCATCTGCAATAGTTGATGGAGAGAATCAAAATATTAATTAAGGTACCAAAATGTTTACGGAGGGAATGCAAATTTTGGTTTGATGTAAGATAATAGTGATTAAAATATTTTTGATTGCAAAGTACTTACTAATATTAATGAAATTGTCTTTCTTTTTGTGACCCAAAATATTTTTGTCACTAAATAGATTATTTAGTGGCCAAACATAATTTGATTTCTAAAAATTAACTTTAGTGATGTAAAATTTTTTTGTTCACCACAATATGATTTTAGTGACTATATATTTATTTAAGCACTGATTAATTGAAACCCATAATTTAGTAACCAACGTCTAATTCCATCACAAAAAGTTATTTTTAGAGACAAAAAATAATCCTGTCATTAAAAGCCTACTTTTTTGAAGTGATCACGAGAAGAAACCATGCAAACTAAAATAAGTGATTCTTTAAAAAATCTAATTTACGAATTAGCTTCTAAAAATCATGAATATTAAGTACATTAATCTTGTGGGACGACATTTGTCGTGTGGACGACATTTATCCTGAGAGCGACATTTATCGTAGCGGCGACATTTGTCGTGAGAACGACATTTGTCGTTGTGACGACATTTGCCTTCGTGGAGACATTTGTCGTGATGACGACATTTGTCGTGGTGGCGACATTTGTCGTGGTAACGATATTTGTCGTGATGGAGACATTTGTTATGGGGATTGTTATTTGTCGTGATGGTTACATTTGTTGTGGTGATGGTATTTTTCGTGGTGACGACATTTTTCGTGATGACATTTGTCGTGGTGACGAAATTTGTCATGTGAGAACATTTATCTTTGTGGGCGACATTTGTCTTAAGCGGAATCATTTATCGTGAGGGCGAAATTTATCATGGAGGACAACATTTATCGTGGGGGACTGTATTCGTCCTCTGGTATCAAATCTCAAGTAAGATTTTTTCTTGTTTAAATTGGTGAGGGATTTCCAGATAACACAACTCTATGACAGATATGTTTTCTTTCATTTTGAGAAAGAGCAAGACTTCCAATCTATTTGGCTCAATAAATTTTAATATTATTTGAGCCTACTTTATTTCATGTGTTATTGTTAGTTCATGGGATGTTGATCCATTATTAACATCCAGAAATGTTAAAAAAACACTATCCAGACATATTAAATCGGCAAGAAGATCAAGCAATAAAAATATAAATGTGACAAACATTTCGGTCATCAAATTAAAAAAAAAATCTAATATTAATGTTCTAAAAGAAACATTGCTCACACATGGTCCAGGTAGTTTGCAACTGCATCATGGTCAATTAAATGTACATCACCTACTGACTGATTAATTAACCTTACATTGCCATTAACAACAAACATCAAATAACCACCATCACATTACAACAAATTTCACAAAAAGGATTCAAAAGATATAATTATATGATATTGAGTTCCTAGCGCCTGCAAAGCAATGATTTAACTAATTTACGTCACATTATAACCAAAAAATCACAGGGGCAAGAAGATTTTAGAAGCTCAAAAATAAAATAGTATTAACGATAGAGAATAATGCAAAGCAATGTGTTGCTATTTTACATTTTTGTTCCACCTCACCAGGGATGTAAAGAATTCCATGACCTGGAACCTCAAGAATCAACTTTTTTCTAAAATGTATGACTGTGATAGGAACCATGTCATGACCTGGAACCCGGACTACCCATACGGTGCTGAACCGGGTGGTTCAGCCCAAAGCCGCGCGTTCTTAATGAGTGGGGGCTGAACCGGTTGGTTGAGCCCGGTTGCCGCTTGTCTTCACCTTCCGCTTGCGGGTGCACTGACGCCCAGAGAACCATGTCATTTTCAGGGGCGCAACATTCCCCTCTTCATCAAGAACCAGCTTGTCTCCAAGATGGTAGTCCGGGTAGAGCTCCTTTAACTCCAGTAGATCAACCCCAAGTATTGTGTGCTTCTGCCAAGTGTTTCCATTTGACAAGGATCTCTGGCGGTACTTAGTGCCCCTTTGTTTCCATTTGATCATCAGAATATCCTCAGGCATCTGTCGCAGTTCGCCCGGTGTTGTCCCCTCTGGCAGGAATGGGCTTGCCTGAACTGTGATGTCGATCTTCTGTTTAAGTAAGGGCATATGGAAGGTAGGATGAATGCGCGACCCTTCAGATAGCGCTAAGGTGTAAGACACTGGCCCCACACGACGGATATTACGAAAGGGCACATAGTAACGTGGAGTCAATTCCTGGTTCGTCCCGCGGGTAACTGACAACTGCCAGTAAGGTTTGAGCTTGAGGAAGACGTCATCACCGACCGCAAATTCCCGTTCCTTGCGATGTTTGTCCGCTAGCACCTTCATGCAATCTTGCGCGGTTTGGAGGTTCTCACACAGGGTGGCTAAAGTGCGGTCCCGGTCGAGGAGCGCCCTGTAACGACCCCATCCGTTAAATGACGTATAATAGAAGGTCCGGCCGGGGCCCCACACTATATGCCACAAACAGACGGTGAGATCACAGGATAATACCAAACCAAATACGAATCCTAACTCAGAGCATTCTAGCGGAAGCTTTAAGTTACAACTTTGAACTCTCAACCGGAATGTCCAATATATAAAACCACCTTTATATATATACTATGGAATGTACATAAATACATGAGTTTGGCCTTAAGGCCTTACAGTTCCTCTTTACATACAACATGTTTTCCAAATCTCGGCGCGCAGGCCGGCCATACATGAGTAAAAGAGAAAACAAAACAACGCCATTCGCTTAGCCTTCAAGGGCTAGCCGCAGCAGCAGCAGCAACAGCAGTAGGGCTTCAGCCCATCATTTACCACTTGGCTCTCCAGCACCTGCACGGGAACAATCCACCCAACCGGTGGCAAACAATGCAACGGTCAGCATTCAGCTGACCCAATTATAACAATCCTACCCCTTTCTCGGGGCATGAGCATTCTTTCCCTGCAAGCATGGCATCATCAAATAGCAACTATGTGCGCGCAGGCACATTCAAGCCATCACAACCATCGGCCACACGGCCCGACAGTCCGTGCACTCAGGGCACATTTTCGGTGTACCGGAATACCAGGGTCAACACCACCGTCTACACGGTATTTGAGCATTTTAGTCTTTCCGGCGCGCGGGCCTAAGACTCTCATTAGGCGCTCCAACAAACCTATAACCAGGCTTCCAAGTCGGACGGACCTAACGCAGGTACGGATCAGCCACCCCCCGTTGCTCAAGTCGCCGAGCCACCTCGAATACAGAAGTATCCATGGCTTTTTATAGGCGCGGGTCGGTTTCACCTTTCCTGTTCGGCAATCTGCCTTTTCATCGAGTTGCAGCCCAACGGCTCAACTACTCACAAAGGGGCAACACACGGCCACAAGAGTTGCATCCAACCCTCTTCATTTCCTGGACATCGTCCAGTACTTCCTGCCGCACCAAGCAACAGGTAGGAACAAGGCATCACAAGCCATAGGCATCACAAGCCATTATCACGGAGCCTTCTCCGATATGCAAACAAGCATCACCAATCCAGATTACATCCAGATGGGCTTCACACAGCATGCCTAGAGCCGTACTCCAATTTCGGCCTCTAACAAGGGGGACTTCACATATCTACCCCAAGGGACACCACAACCCATCGCACACTCGCGGGGAAGGGTTTTCCCTATGCAATGCAGAAAAGAAGGACTTCACATGTCCAAGGAGGGAGATCGTTACCCTTGTCGATCTCTTCGGTGCCATCGAAAACTAGCCGGTGAGAAAGAACCGCAGCAGCCTTGCCTTCACAACGCCGGCTTCGGATCACGAATCGGACCACGGGAGCTCCGCCGGTGGCTTGCTCTCCTCCTCCTTCTTCTTCTCTTCCTCTCTCTTTCTCTCTTCCTTAAGCCAAATGAAGAATGACCTCTTCATTCTTCCCTCACGATTTAATCCAACCAGGAAACAACCTGAGCCCTTGGATCAAAAGAGAGAAAACTGAACGGCCAAGATTTTCCCAAAAACCCAATTTTTGGCCGACACGGCCTGTGACACGCCCGTGTCACATGCCGTGTACCCTTTAAGCGGCACACACAGTTTGAACCGACTGAACAACACGGGCATCGACACGCCCGTGTCGAACCTGACACGCCCGTGTCATTCTTGAGACACGCCCGTGTCTCCTGCTCCATCGAGCTGCAACCAGTACACGGGTCGGAACACGGCAGCTGACACGCCCGTGTCCAGCCTGACACGCCCGTGTTCAAGGCCGTGTTCAAGGCCGTGTCCGGCTCTGACTTGAATAGGCTAATTTCGCAAAATAATTCGGACACGCCCTGGGACACGCCCGTGTCCCAGGCCGTGTACACCCGACACGCCCTGGGACACGCCCGTGTCCCAGGCCGTGTAAACCAGCCTGCTACTCAAACTCATCTTGAGTCTTTTGGGGTCTTTTTGGGGTGTTACAACCCTCCCCCCTTAACAAAATTTCGTCCCGAAATTTGCACGGTAAGGAAACAAAACCAGCAATGCTATAACTCTGTTATAACAAAAAGTACACGGTCTACAGTTTATACAAATAACTCGGGAAACTCAGCTCGCATGGTCTGCTCTCGCTCCCATATTAGCTCTTCACGGCCACAATTGTCCCATCGGACCTTGACCATCCCGATCACTTTGTTCCGCAACTGTTTCTCGGCTCGATCCTCGATCCGAATGGGTCTAACCCTCGTCGTTAGTCCATACTCGACCGGTACCCGATCATTCTCCACTACTTGAGCTGGATCCTTTACCACCTTACGAAGGACTGAGATGTGAAATACATCATGTAATCCACCCAAGTCCGCTGAAAGTGCTAGTCGATAAGCAGCTTCCCCAACTCGCTCCACCACCTCAAACGGACCAAGATACCTCGGACTTAGCTTTTTCAAACGCCGAATCCTGGACACACCTTTGAAGGGTTTGATCTTCAAATATACCCAATCACCCACCGCGAACTCCACGTTCCGGTGCTTGGCATTGTAGTACTTTGCTTGACGATCTTGGGCTATCAATAGCCTCTCCCGAATAGAGCGTATGAGCGAAGTAGCTTCTTCGACTTCCTTTTTCCCACTCAGCTTCGATTCGCCTGCTTCTGCCCAAGCTAACGGTGTACGGCATTTCCGACCATACAACGCCTCAAATGGTGCCATACCAATACTCACTTGGTAGCTATTATTATAGGCAAATTCGACGAGAAATATATAATCTTCCCATCTCTTACCAAAGTCTAGGGCGCACATGCGGAGCATATCCTCCATCGTCCTGTTGGTTCGTTCAGTCTGGCCATCCGTTTGGGGATGAAAGGCCGTACTAAACGCCAATTTTGTACCCAACATTTGATGAACGAGCCGCCAATCATTCGATGTGAACCGCCCATCACGATCACTAACGATGCTCCGAGGAACACCGTGCAGTCGAACAACCTGCTCCACATACAGCTTGGCCAAGGTTTCCATTGAATCGTCTCTTCTGTTTGGAAGGAAGTGCGCCACTTTCGTCAACCGGTCCACAATCACCCAGATTGAATCATGACTGCGTTGAGATCTCGGCAACCCGTGCACGAAATCCATCGAAATATCATCGAACTTCCACTCCGGAATAGGTAGCGACTTCAGGAAACCGCCAGGCTTCTGGCATTCTGCTTTCACCAACGCACAGGTAGTGCATTCAGCCACATAACGTGCGACATCTTTATTTAGTCTGGGCCACCAGAACAGCTTTTTCATATCTCTGTACATCTTTGTGCTCCCTGGGTGAACTGAGTACTTTGCAAAGTGGGCTTCGTACATCAACTCTTCCCTCAATTTACCAACACTTGGGACGCACACTCGACCATTTCTCCGTAACAACCCGTTATCCCAAGAGAATTGATCATCCGGCCCATCTTTAGCATAGCGCTGGAGACTTCCATCAAGCTCCGTTGCTCGCCGAACTCTGTCCGTCAGGTCATATTGCACCTCCGTCCAGTTCAAGCATGCATCGGTTGACGCACCCTTGTCAACGCAAGATATCTCCAATGCTTCCAATTCCTGGATCAAACGCTGATCATGCCTCTACAACCAGCTTGCCCATACCGGAGTCTTTCGACTCAAAGCATCAGCGACCACATTTCCCTTCCCGGGAGTATAGTGAATCTCGAAGGTGTAGTCCCCGAGGAACTCCATCCATCTTCGTTGTCGCATATTCAGATCCTTCTGATCCAACAAATACTTGAGGCTCTTGTGATCCGTATAGATATCCACTTTGACGCCATATAGATAGTGCCGCCACAACTTGAGCGCAAAGATTACCGCCGCCAACTCCAAATCATGGACGGGGTAATTCCGCTCATGCACTTTCAACTGACGCGAGCCATAAGCAATCACTTTCCCAAACTGCAGAAGAACGCAGCCTAAGCCGCTCCCTGATGCATCACTATAGATCTCATACCCATCGGTACCACATGGCGATGTCAACACAGGCGCCGTGGTCAAACGACTCTTCAAGTCTTCAAAAGCTCGCGCGCACTCCGGCGTCCAAATGAACTTTTGATCTTTTCTCGTCAGCGTGGTGAGAGGTAAAGCAATCCGTGAGAAGTTTTCCACAAACCGTCTATAGTAGCCCGCAAGTCCAAGGAAGCTCCTGACCTCGGCCACTGAAGACATCACTGGCCAATCTCGGATGGCACTTATCTTCAACGGATCCACCGCGATACCCTCTCCGCTTACCACATGGCCTAAAAAGGCTACTGAAGAGAGCCAGAACTCACACTTTGAGAACTTGGCAAAAAGCTTATTCCTCCGCAGGGTATGCAAGACCAACCACAAATGGTTTGCGTGATCCTCTTCCGACTGAGAGTATACCAAGATGTCATCGATAAACACAATAACAAACAAATCCAAATACTCTCGGAACGTTCGATGCATTAGGTCCATAAATACCGAAGGCGCATTACATAGGCCAAACGGCATTACCGTGAACTCATAATGACCGTAGCGTGTTCCAAACGCTGTCTTGGGAATGTCACCTTCCCGAATCCTTAGCTGATAATATCCCGATTTCAAATCCAACTTGGAATAGACCGTTGATCCCGCCAGCTGATCAAAGAGGTCATCAATCCTCGGAATCGGATATTTGTTTTTCTCCGTCAGCTTATTCAACTCGCAGTAGTCAATACACAACCGTAAGCTACCGTCTTTCTTTTTCACAAAGAGAACAGGTGCGCTCCAAGGTGACATACTTGGGCGTATATATCCCTGCTCCAACAACTCTTGCAATTGGACTTTCAACTCAGCCATCTCTTTTGGCGCGACGCGATATGGAGAGCGGGCCACAGGTTTCGCACCTGGCACCAACTCAATAGAGAAGTCAATCTCCCGCTGGGGTGGTAACCCAGGAAGATCTTTGGGAAACACGTTGGCAAACTCTGACACAACTGGCACTTCACCGACACTGGCCTTTGGCTCAACAGCCTGAATTAGCGTGAAGAATAACTCCGCGCCCTTCCGAACAGCATTGACGACTTGGAGTGCAGACAACAACGTTTCGCCAACTCCTCGCATACCAGCGAACTTCGTCACAAGCCCGGTATTCTGGCCCAGTGTAATCTCTTTGGAGTTGCAATCAATAAAGGCACGCTGCTCCGAGAGCCAGTCCATACCAAAGATCACATCAAACTCCGATAACGGTAGCACAGCTGCACTCAAACCGAAATCCCGACTTCCTATTTGCACATCCACATCGCAAGCCCTATCCGCAAGCATCACACAGCCATTCGGCAATAGCACCCTTGTACTATCCACCGTCACATGACTCGGTACCCCAATTCGAGATACGAAATCCTCAGACAGAAAAGAATGCGAAGCACCCGTATCAAACAGGGCTCTCGCTAAATTATTCTGAATCAGGACAAAGCCTGCAGCACACACACATCATGCACAAGCTAAACATAACCAAAACCAAAAGCACCAGCAAGTAAACTAAATCAACTCGTACCTGTGACGACGTCACTTTGCTTAATCGCTTCCTGTTGGCCAAGTTGATAGATTCGGGGCTGCGCCTGGGAAGCAGAGGAATCCACCACCGCTTTGCCCTTCTCAGCATAAGACGCACCCGTCTTCTTTTCCCCTTTGGGCTGCACAACCCGACAGTCACGAGCAATATGCCCCACCCGGCCACAGTTATAGCATGTACGAGCATCCGGCCTTGATGTCGCTCCCGACACAACGGTCGTAGTCACTTGCCCAGATGGCTTGGACCTCTTGCCCCCTTTCTTCTGGTAAAACGACTTGCTTGGGCGAGGTGCTTGAAACTCTGGCTTCGACACAACCAAGCCCTTATTCCCTTGCACTCGCCTCATGTCCTTCTCCAACGCGCACGCAGTATCAACCAACGCCTGAAACCCTTGGCTCACAGAACTCGAAAGCAGGAATCGCAACTCATCCCGCAATCCTTCATAGAACCGATTCGTTTTCCTTTGGTCAACCGCGAAGATTGTTCCCGCATATCGTCCCAACCTGGTAAACTCGTGCAAGTAGATATCCACACTATCTTTCCGCTGCTGTAACGCTAATGAACTCGTGGTGGGCCCATAACCCACAGGTCGGAGGATCGAAACCTCCCTCTGATACCAAAATGTAACGACCCCATCCGTTAAATGACGTATAGTAGAAGGTCCGGCCGGGGCCCCACACTATATGCCACAAACAGACGGTGAGGTCACAGGATAATACCAAACCAAATACGAATCCTAACTCAGAGCATTCTAGCGGAAGCTTTAAGTTACAACTTTGAACTCTCAACCGGAATGTCCAATATATAAAACCACCTTTATATATATACTATGGAATGTACATAAATACATGAGTTTGGCCTTAAGGCCTTACAGTTCCTCTTTACATACAACATGTTTTCCAAACCTCGGCGCGCAGGCCGGCCATACATGAGTAAAAGAGAAAACAAAACAACGCCATTCGCTTAGCCTTCAAGGGCTAGCCGCAGCAGCAGCAGCAACAGCAGTAGGGCTTCAGCCCATCATTTACCACTTGGCTCTCCAGCACCTGCACGGGAACAATCCACCCAACCGGTGGCAAACAATGCAACGGTCAGCATTCAGCTGACCCAATTATAACAATCCTACCCCTTTCTCGGGGCATGAGCATTCTTTCCCTGCAAGCATGGCATCATCAAATAGCAACTATGTGCGCGCAGGCACATTCAAGCCATCACAACCATCGGCCACACGGCCCGACAGTCCGTGCACTCAGGGCACATTTTCGGTGTACCGGAATACCAGGGTCAACACCACCGTCTACACGGTATTTGAGCATTTTAGTCTTTCCGGCGCGCGGGCCTAAGACTCTCATTAGGCGCTCCAACAAACCTATAACCAGGCTTCCAAGTCGGACGGACCTAACGCAGGTACGGATCAGCCACCCCCCGTTGCTCAAGTCGCCGAGCCACCTCGAATACGGAAGTATCCATGGCTTTTTATAGGCACGGGTCGGTTTCACCTTTCCTGTTCGGCAATCTGCCTTTTCATCGAGTTGCAGCCCAACGGCTCAACTACTCACAAAGGGGCAACACACGGCCACAAGAGTTGCATCCAACCCTCTTCATTTCCTGGACATCGTCCAGTACTTCCTGCCGCACCAAGCAACAGGTAGGAACAAGGCATCACAAGCCATAGGAATCACAAGCCATTATCACGGAGCCTTCTCCGATATGCAAACAAGCATCACCAATCCAGATTACATCCAGATGGGCTTCACACAGCATGCCTAGAGCCGTACTCCAATTCCGGCCTCTAACAAGGGGGACTTCACATATCTACCCCAAGGGACACCACAACCCACCGCACACTCGCGGGGAAGGGTTTTCCCTATGCAATGCAGAAAAGAAGGACTTCACATGTCCAAGGAGGGAGATCGTTACCCTTGTCGATCTCTTCGGTGCCATCGAAAACTAGCCGGTGAGAAAGAACCGCAGCAGCCTTGCCTTCACAACGCCGGCTTCGGATCACGAATCGGACCACGGGAGCTCCGCCGGTGGCTTGCTCTCCTCCTCCTTCTTCTTCTCTTCCTCTCTCTTTCTCTCTTCCTTAAGCCAAATGAAGAATGACCTCTTCATTCTTCCCTCACGATTTAATCCAGCCAGGAAACAACCTGAGCCCTTGGATCAAAAGAGAGAAAACTGAACGGCCAAGATTTTCCCAAAAACCCAATTTTTGGCCGACACGGCCTGTGACACGCCCGTGTCACAGGCCGTGTACCCTTTAAGCGGCACACACAGTTTGAACCGACTGAACAACACGGGCATCGACACGCCCGTGTCGAACCTGACACGCCCGTGTCATTCTTGAGACACGCCCGTGTCTCCTGCTCCATCGAGCTGCAACCAGTACACGGGTCGGAACACGACAGCTGATACGCCCGTGTCCAGCCTGACACGCCCGTGTTCAAGGCCGTGTTCAAGGCCGTGTCCGGCTCTGACTTGAATAGGCCAATTTCGCAAAATAATTCGGACACGCCCTGGGACACGCCCGTGTCCCAGGCCGTGTACACTCGACACGCCCTGGGACATGCCCGTGTCCCAGGCCGTGTAAACCAGCCTGCTACTCAAACTCATCTTGAGTCTTTTGGGGTCTTTTTGGGGTGTTACACGCCCAATCAACGGTCAGCAAGGTCGTGCTGCCCGGTTCATAGCTGCCCAAGGATGGAGGGGGGCGATCTTAAACGGTCTCGAATGGGGTCAACTTGTTGGCTGAATGGTAGGAGGTGTTGTAGCAATATTCCGCTTAGTGCAACCAGCGAGTTCATGTCTGAGGCTCGTCCATCACAAAACAACAAAGTTATGTTTCCACTCCCCGAATTAGAATCTCCGTATGACCATCAGTTTGGGGGTGATTAATTGTGCTGAGGCGTAAGCAAGTCGACTGTAGTCGAAAGAGTTCCCACAAGAAATTACTTACAAACATCAGATCCCGATCAGAAATGATGGCACGTGGAACGTCGTGAAGGAGAACAATTTCTCAAGCAAAGAGATGGACAACTGACTTACCTGTGTACGGGTGTCTCAATGTTCAAAAGTGTCTATACTTGGAGAGTTTATCAACCACGACCAATACAACTGACTTGACCGTAGACTTGGGCAGTCCGTCAATGAAATTCATAAACACCGTATCCCAAATATGATGCGAAATCTCCAGAGGTGTAAGCAGGCCGATAGGGGTGTTCATCTCATACTTCTGCTGCTCACCCATCTCACACTGCTGCATAAACCGCTGGATGTCGCTCCGTATTCCCTTCCAAAAAAACATTTGCCCATGCCCGTTAAAGAGTACGGAGTACTCCTGCATGACTGTCAGTCGGGGATGAGTGGAACTCGTGCATCATGACTGTCTTCCAAGGTGAGTTGAGAGGAATGACCACTCGGCTGTTGTTGGGTATTGTATCAACAATAACCATGATTTGAAAAGTGTCCCTTGAACTAAGATGAATTGAGATTGTATTTGATTGCGTGTTTTAGTTATGTGCTTGAAGGACGTTATTGTCAAGTACAACCCAATGTCAGGTTACAGTGGGTCATGAAACACAGGACTATACAATGTAATCCCTCATTTTATAGGCCAATGTGTTGACCCACGTGCAATCTCTCTATTAGAGTGTACTTCTGTTTGAAGTGCATTAGAAGATTTAAGGAAGGATGTGTTGCTGTATCAGGAAAAACAGATTTTTCTCTAAGGAAAATTCATCGAGTATCGTAGAGTAGAGTCGCCGAATTCGTCGAGGTTATCTGTGTATACTCGTCGAATTAATTGGGTATACCTACTGATACTTGTCGATTTCGTAGGATTGACTCTGCGAATTATCCTCTGCATCCTTGAGAATCGGCCAAGTAAAATTTATCGTATATCACTTTGCCTACTCGTCGAATTCATTGAATATATCTTTCGATACTCGTCGAATTTGTCGAATATACTAGTCGATATTCGTTGAATTCGCCGAGTCTCTTTAGGAATGCGCTGAGCTCTCAGTTAGAGTTGTCTGGATTCGTCAAGGTCATTTTTGTCGAGATTCGAAGCTGTTCGATGAGTATACCTGTATATACTCGACGATACTCGACAAATAAGACTTAGGGTTTTTATTTTCTGTTTTCAAAATTTTTCTCGGTTCGTCCCGACCGCCATGTACAGTAACCCGCAGATTTCTCAGTATGGAATGAATTCCTAGCCGTTAGAGAAGAGGAGTTCCTATAAATACTTAGGGTGATTTCTTTCAACCCTAATTGTGCAAATCATTCCAAATCAAGAAATTTCTGAAAGCTTCCGTCGGCATATGCGATCTCGATCTTCATGACTGTCACTCAGCCGCCGACGACAATTCTTCACGATTCGTTCTTCTTCAAGAGAGTCGACTAGATATTTGACCTTTGAAAGTCTACGTTCTTTTCAGATCTAGTTGATTTCTAGTGTTCAGATCAAGACTTCAAAGATTCAAGTTCACTATTTCCTCAAGGCTTCCAAGTTCAACTTTTTAGAGGAACGGAAGACTGAATTTTTCAGATCTGAAGAATATTAGTTTGTATAAAACTTTTTTATGTTATTATTGGAGGTTATGCCTCTGAGTTGTAGATCCTTATTTATAGGATTGAGTTTGTATGAAAGGTTGTTCTCCGAGTGGTAGGAGATTTGTCTCCGAGTTTGTAGGAGTTGAGGCTCCGAGTTGTAAGATTGTTTTCAATCTGAGATAAAAGTTAAGTAGCAAAATTTAGCCCTACGTAGTAGATAGGCGAGGCGGGATAGTGGACGTACCCAAATCGGGGAACCACTATAAATTCTCTGTAATTCTGTGTTCTTAGTTGAACTAATTTTTTATTCCGCTAAAATACGCAGAACCCACGTATTCACCCCCTCTAGGTGATTTAGGTTGACTACTAGACACTTGAATGATGCAGCAGGCCCAGAGACGACTCGCTCTGATAGGCCCTTGACGGCCCAACTCATAAGAACACGAGATGGCACCCACTGCCGGGCTGCAGCCCAAGCACCCCACCCATGACCGCACCTATTCTCAGCTCAGTTGGTGATGAAGATGTTAGGAAATCTCTTTATCAAGGGGGCTGGGTTCGAGACCTCGCCTCAACATCCCGCCGTGCTTAGAATAGGTGCGGTCATGGGTGGGGTTCTTGAGCTGCAGTCCGGCAGTGGGTGCTATCTCGTGTTCCTATTGGTTGGGCCGTCAAGGGCCTATCAGAGAGGGTCGGCTCTGGGCCTGCTGCATCAAAAAAGTGCACTATTTTGATGCAGCAGGCCCAGAGCCGACCCGCTCTGATAGACCCTTGATGGCCCAACCCATATGAACACGAGATGACACCCACTATCGGGCTGCAGCCCAAGCACCCCACCCATGACCGCACCTATTCTCAGCGCGGCGGGATGTTGAGGAGAGGTCTCGAACCCAGCCCCCTTGATAAAGAGCTTTCCTAACAGCTCTCATCACCAACTGAGCTTCACAGTTGGTGATGAGAGCTATTAGGAAATCTCTTTATTAAGGGGGCTGGGTTTGAGACCTCGCCTCAACATCCCGCCGCGCTGAGAATAGGTGCGGTCATGGGTGGGGTGCTTGGGATGCAGCCCGGCAGTGGGTGCCATCTCGTATTCCTATGGGTTGGGCCGTCAAGGGCCTATCAGAGCGGGTCGGCTCTAGGCCTGCTGCATCATTGAAAGTCTTTGATTCAAGAGTAGCTAAACACCTAGAGGGGGGTGAATAGGTTTTTGTGTCTTTTAAGATTATCTTCTTGCTTTGGTGAGTTGTGATTAAGTTATTTAGCTTGCTTTCAAGACACACAACATCACACATGTATTTATAGTGGTTCCCCAAGGTATGGGTACATCCACTGTCCCTCCCACCTTTCTAACAGTGTGTTAGATAAGGCAAACTTCTCCAATCTCAGCTCAATGAGCTTACAACACAGATCCTTCAAGATCTCTCAGATTCCTCCAAGTCCCTCAGGAACAAAGCCCTACACTCAGAGATATAATCTCCTACAGCTTAGTAATCTGCACCAAATCACTTACCTCAGACTTTAACCAAAGTCCTACACTCAGACTATGAGGTTAGCCCTACACTTAGATCCACCACAGGATCTTACCTCAATGAATAACTTTCCTACAGCTCAGGCATGCAGACCCTACCTCAGATCCATAGAAGGATCCTATACTCAGCCTTTATAAATCAGGCTTATAGCCCAGATAAGTTAAGATCCTATAGAAAAGGTAAGTTGTTAATGATGATATGACTCCAAAGAAATGATTCTCTTAGTCTACCTTCCTGGACTGAGTGAACTCAGCCCAACTTTTACTCTAGAGAAATAGCCCACTGAGTCTTCTTTTTCCTGAACTGAGAAAGCTCAGTCATATCTCCTTCACATCAACAAGATGGTTGATCTTCAAGTTGGTTCTGCTTGTGATGAGAAGTATCTTGCAGAGAACTGCTTCTTCAAGCCTTGATTGTTGAAGAGTTTAGAGCAGATTCCTTTAAGAGGAGCACCAGCTTTAGGCTTGCTCTGCTACTTGTTCTAACTCAGAAAATGAACTTTCTAAACTTGATGTTGAAGACTAAATGATGTTGTTATTCTTTTCTTCTTCAATCAGCTAACCTTGTCTGAATTTCTCAGACTTGTTGTTGAACTCGAGTTGTAGAGATCCTCTTCTTCGTTTTCCAGGAAGAAGATGAAGCATAGTAATTTTCTCCAAACATTAACTCTCACATAAAATCTCAGAACCTTGCTTTTTTATTTTTCATAAATCCAACGGCTCTATGCGCAGTATGGACCCCTGGAATGGGCAACTACAGCACAACTTTTGCATTTAATGTAGTACTAAAGGTAAGCTGTGCCTTTTGTCTTCTAGCAAGCCAATCCCACGACATTTGAATTTCTACTAAAGCCAGCATGACTCAGCGCTTCTTGACTTTGTAAAATTCAGACAAATTCCTCAGGCGTTGAGCGAAGCCTTGTCACTCAACGTAAACGTACTTAGCATAATTCTGCATCTCCAAGCATTGAGTGTGTTGAGTAAGCCTTCATTCCTCATTGCATTCTGTCTTTTATAGTCTTAGCTGATTAGGAGACGAGTGAGTCTTCATCACTCGATGCTTTTGGAATTTGTTGCACTGTCTGTTGAGCAGGCATTTAGTGAACTTCCTTCACTCAACGCTTCTGTTCTTAGACAGATTTTCTGTCTGCTCTTTCTGAGACTTTGACTACTTGAGCTTCTATCAACGCTTCCGCTCTTTTGGTATTAAGTGAAGTGAGTTCCCTCAATGCTTCTGGACTTAATGGATTTTCTGTCTGTCCAATTGTTGGGTATTGTATCCACAATAACCTAGATTTATATGAAGTCACCCTTAAACTAAGATGAATTAAGTTGTATTTGATGTTTTGTTTAAGCTATGTGTTTGCAGGATATAATTGCCAAGTGTAGACCAATGTCAGTCTATAATGAGTCACCAAACACAGGACCATGCAATGTAATCCCTCATTTTATGATCCATTGTGTTGACTCATTTGTAGCCTCTCTATTGGGATACACTTCACTTTCAAGCACTAAAGGAATAGGAGAAAGGCTAGTTGCTGAATTCCTTGAAGAAAGAAAATACTCAGAATGCAAAATGTTTTTAAGTGTTTCACTCGAGTAATAACTTGAGTACTCAAGTAGAAGTGTAGACAGTTCTCGAGTAAGCTAAGTCTAGCACTCGAGTAACTTAAGTAATTCTCGAGAAGATTTCTTGATCGTTCTCGAGAAGCCAAGTAGTACTCAAGTATATCTCTTCTTGTTCTCGAGTTATCAGAAATGTCTAGTCCAGAAACTTTCTAAGTATTGTACTTGAGTAGTTGCAATGATTACTCGAGTAGTACAAGACTTAGTCTCGAGTAACAGAAGTCAAGCACTCGAGAAGTACATCTAGTTCTCGAGTAGTGAAGCCCTTGTACTCGAGAAGTCCAACTACTTCTCGAGAAGTCAAGTCTATTACTCGAGTAGCCAGAAGTTATTTCTAGATTTTTCTCTAAGGATTGTTCTCGAGAACTTTACACTCTTTTCTCGAGAAGTCAAAGTAGGCCTGCGAGCGGTTCGATTTGGGTCGGTTTGGACCCAAATCGAAACCGAACCGACATGCCTCAGTTTTTGGCTTGTCCAAACCGACCCGAACCGAATCCGGTCGGTTCGGTTCAATGTCGGTTCAGTTTACAATCGGTTTTTTTCGATTTGGTGTTGGTTTTTTGTGAACCAACATATAATAGTTAATATTAAACCCATATTTTTTATTTGTTTTAATTTTTTTTGCCCATGTAGGAATTAGGATAAAGTATAAGGCAATGATAGATTGATTTAATGAATTTAAATGGCATAGTAATCACCTACTTGATATGGGTATCTGTTTTTTTAAAACACAATTTATTGTGACGGCAAAAGTATCATTGATACAACCATCAATTCATTAGTTCAAAATTGTATCAAACACATCGGGTAGATAAGTTATAAGTAGATTGTGACAGAAACATACAGCTAAACACATTGTAGCTAAACAAATTAGGATCAATTGAATACAAGCTAGCCTGCTATCTCGAAAATTTATGCACAAAATTTCAAATAGTCATATGCATATGCAGGAAATTTCAAATAGTCATATGCATATGGAGGAAAAAATAACCAAAGCTGGAAATCCTGGAATAGCCGAATAGGAAGATGAACTCATCTGTAGGGAAAAAACCAAAAAAATAAAATAAAAGCATTCAGTCATACCATTCATACCTGAACGACAGAATGAAGCAATAGAAGGGAATAGGAAGATGAACAGCCGGAGTCGCGGCCCGCCGCACGGCCAAAAATGAGAAATCTAAAGCATTCAGTCGTCTTCCATCACCGCAGTCATTGCCCTCGACGGTCTCATCGTTGCTCTCGACGGCCTCGTCACTTCCCTCGACGGCCACTCCCAAACTGGAAAGTAGGAAAGGAAAATGGAGAGCGAAGAGTGAGACCCGACGAAACCCTATCGACTATCAGCTGCTAAATGAAAAAGAAATAAAAAAATGAAACCTGAAGAGTGAAGGCTGGCCGAAACTCAAAAGCCCTGAAACCCTATCACTCTATCACTATCAAGCTATCACTATCAGCTATCGCCTATCTCAAATAAATAAGAATATAATATATTAACAATTAACATGACTTTAATAATGCTATCAGTTATGCCTATCTCAAACTTGAATGTTGAAACCCGAAGGCCAGTAAGCATTCAGCAAGCATAAAATGACTTAATGCTATCAGCAAGCATAAAAATAATAAAATGCTTAGTGCTTATACAAAATTAAAAAATTAATTAGTTAAAAACCTAAACTTTAAATTATGTTACACAAAAAACTCAGTTCGGTTCGGTTTGATCAGTTTTCACAACCTGAAAACCGACCCGAACCGATAGTCCTTCGGTTTTCAAAAGCTCTAGACCGAACCGACACCGGACCGGGCGGTTCGGTTTCAAAATTGGTGTGGTTTGATCGGTTTAGTCTGTTTTCGGTTTTCACTCCTCACCCCTAAGTTAAAGTGATTACTTGAGTAGTCATATTCCACTCGAGTAATGCAGAAAACATTCCTTGAAAATTCGCTAAGTCTGATGGGACCAGATTTAAAAATTAACCTTCATGACTATTGGTCCACGTGTTATGTATTTATGATTATGACCATTTGACAATTCCTATAAAATGTCTAATCGTTTCGACTAACCCTAAGAAGAGTATCAGAAGAAAAATCCGAGAAATACAAAGTTTTCTGAATCATCTAAAAATCTAAATCGGGAAGCCGCCACCACTCTTCATCGACGATCTCGCCACCGCACTTCTCCAATTTTTGTAATTCAGAGCAAGATTAGATCAACAGATCAAGGCATTCATATTCTTACAGATTCTCATCTTGATCGTGTTGATCTAGGTTTTCAGATTCAGAATAGTTTTCGGCTTGTCTTCTTCGATCAATTTATGAGAAAGCTTCGAAGTTCAAGGAAGAAGAAAGTCTGAAGATTCCAGATCTGAGATATTCTGTTTGTATAATTTTTATTTACAAAAACTTTATTCTTGTAGGAGATTTTGTCTTTGAGTTTGTATGAAGTTTTTCTTCCGAGTGTAGATCCATTTTTGTGGATCGAGTTGTAGGGGCGTTGCTCCGAGTTATAAGATTGGTTTTCAATCCGAGGTAATAGTGAAGTAGCCAAGTCTAGCGTGTTTCTAGATCGGTGAGGTGGATAGTGGACGTACCCAAGATTGGGGAACAAATATAGATCTGGTGTTCTCTGTGTTTGTATGCTTATTTTCTGCGCATCGTTCGTTAAGTTTTTTATTCAGCAAAAAGATGCAGACCTCACCTATTCACTCCCCCTTTAGGTGATTTAGGTAGACAACTAATAACATCAATTGGTATTAGAGGCCGGTTGTTCATCAAAAGGTTAACACCTTGAACATATCTCCTCCTAGTTGTCCTTAGAGGATTTAGGCATGGACAGAGCCAAGGATTTTGCCAAGCTTCCTTTGTGCATAAAGACCAACTTTCCCATGTGGAAAGAAAGGATTAAATTTTTCATGGAAGCTATGGATCCAAGGATATTCATGATTGTTGAAGAAGATCCTTATGTTCCCATGACCGTCTCCACTATTTATCCTACCAAGAAAGTTTCTAAGAAACTTATGGATCTTCATAAGGATGAGATTGCACTTGTCTCTTTAGACAAGAAAGCCAAAAATATCATCGCAAGTGCAGTCGATGATTCTATGCTGCAGAACTTGATTCACTGCCAGTCCGCTAAGGAAATGTGGAAGTCTCTTATCATCTTGATGGAAGGCACTGAAGAGGTTAGGGATGACAGAAGATCCCTTCTAAATTAGAAATATGAAGCGTTCTGACAAAGTTCCAAGGACTCCATTGCAGATACCTTTGAGAATTTATTCAAGATTGTCAACGGCCTAAGAGTCTACGGCCGGCTCTTCACAAATGGGGAACTGAATGATAAGTTCTTGAGATCCCTGACTAAGGAATGGGATAACAAGGTTTGTGCTATCCGGGAATTTGGAATGCTAGCAGAGACTGATCCGCAAAATCTCTTCGGAAAGCTTATGTCATATGAGCTGCAAATCAATTCAAGAAAAGCTGAAGAAGAGAAGAACGGGTCTTCATCCAATGAGAAGTCTTTTGCTCTCAAGGCAAACACCTCAAGGAAGTCTAAGGCTGCCTCTCAATCCCCAGCACAAGAAGAAAGTGAAGAATAAACCTCGGAGCTAAGTACCTCAGGCTCAGAATTATTTGAAGGAGAATTTTCTCTCCTTTCTTGGCAGTTCAAGAAATTCTTGAACACAAAGAAGCAATGGAAAGGCAAGGATGCCTCATTCAGAAGATTACGTCACAATGGTGATCGCTACAAGAAAGGCTCAAGTAGCCAAGACAAGTATCATTCTAAACAGAACAAACATAATTCTACTAACATCGTATTGTTGCAATAAGCCAAGTCACGTTATTGCTGATTGCCCTCACACGAAGAAGGAGGGTGGAAAAAGAGAGGAGAAGAAATCTTCCTATAATAAGAAGAGAACTGAAAGAAGCCTAGTAGCCAAGAAGGGAAAGACTCTCAGCGACTCTGACTCATCCGAGTAAAGTGAAGAAGAGGAAGCCTAATTTGGGCTAATGACACAAACTAATGAAGAAGAAGAACCCGAGTTCACTGGGAAGGTAAATTCTCATACTCCTCTTTCCGAATCTGATGATTCTGACCATGATTATGAGGTATGTTCTTCTGACGAGGAATCTGAACTCATGTCTCAATATAAAGAGTTGATCAAAGCCTACGACAAATGTCGTAGAGTCGCAAGAGCTCAGGCTAAGGAGATTAAATCTCTTAAGGCTGAGGAGAGCACTTTGAGAGATGAAGTTGCTAAGATGGACTCACTCAAAGAGGAAGCCCATTTGGCAATCGACGTATATAAAAAGGCTCTCGAGCACCTAGATCAGAAAGAGCAAATCATCAAGGATTTAGAAAAATAACTTGCCGCTAAAAAGAAACTTGTTGAAAGTTTCTAAAAGCCTAAGACAGTTCTTCCGCTTGTTGCTGAATTCTCTGCTCAGGCCAAAGGTGCTGGTTTAGGCCATATGGCTGGTCCTAGTAAATCTTCTAGGAGAAATAAAGCCCAAAAGAGAAATAAGGCTGCTAAGAAAGCTCTAGCCAAGGAGAAGGGGAAAGCTCCTCTAGACCAAACATCATTTAGGAAGTTTATCTTTCCGACAAATAAGTTTGATCTGGATTCGTCCTATGGTCACCTTGTTAGGACTACTTATGTAGAGCCCATGTCTCGGTACCAAGGATGGACTCATCCCCGGAACTTTGGCGAGAGTATCTTCAAGGCACCTTATGAGGAGATCACTCTTCAGAGCTACGGACCTTACAATTATGGTCATAACATCAAGAAAGCACCAAAATCTAAACCTGTTGTAGAAAAGCCTACAAAGGAGAAGAAGTCATGTGAATGTCATCACCATGAAGCTTCTACTTTAAATTCTACTGCCCCTGCTAGACCACAATCTCCAAAGGTCGAGCAGGAGATCTTTAGGCAAAGATACAACAGATTTGACTGTTGGTGCTGTGGCAAGATTGGTCACTTCGCCATTGATTGCTGGTTAAACTCCAGAGATTATGTAACTCCTCGAGTTAATAATGTTAGAAAGACCGCTCACAATATGAACATATGTAGGGAGAGTGTGCTAACTCGAGACCAAGGACCCAAACAAGTTTGGGTTCCTAAGGCAACTTGACTCTACTTTTGCAAGAATGTCCAAAGGCCACCAAAAATCCCATCTGGTATTTGGACAGTGGATGCTCTCGGCATATGACCGGGATTAGAAGCCTTCTCCAAGATTACTCTCCAGTCATGAACGGACCAAAGGTCATATTTGGAGGTTCTGACAGAGGAATTACTAAAGGCTATGGTATGATTACCAATGGTAGTGTATCCTTTTCCGATGTAGCTTATGTTGAAGGATTGGAACACAATCTCATAAGCATAAGCCAACTTTGCGATAAAGGATATATCATAGAATTTCATGCAGAAAAGTGTTTGATAAAATCAGTTGTTAATTTAGAAACGATTTTATCAGGCACTCGTAGTAGAAATATCTTTTGTTTAAATTTTATTTGCATAGACTCTTCTACGCCAGTGTGCTTTTTAGCAAAAGATAGTGCGTCTCTTGCTGACCAATGACACAAGAGATTAACACATATTAATTTCAAAACTATTAATAAATTATTTTCTCTTAATTTGGTACGTGATGCCCCAAATGTCAAGTGCGTTAAAGATAGACCTTGTCACGCAGGTGTAAAAGGAAAGCAAACAAGGACTACCTTTAAAAGCATTATCGGCAAAGATTCTAATAGGTGTTTACACTTACTTCATATGGACTTGTTCGGTCCACTGCAAATTAGAAGTTTGGGAGGTAAGGATTATACATTAGTAATTGTTAAAGATTACTCTCGCTTTGCGTGGGTGTTCTTTCTAAATCACAAGTCAGATACCTTTGATATCTTTACGAATTTTGTCAAGCAAGTCTAGAATGAATACAGCTGCTCCGTTGTCAAAATTAGAAGTGACAATGGAACAGAGTTCAAATCTAGGGCCATGATAGAATTTTGTGAAAGCTTAGGTATCTTTCATGAGTTTTCCTCTCCTCGAACTCCTCAACAAAATAGAGTTGCTGAGAGAAGGATAAGAACACTCATAGAGGCTTGCAGGACCATGTTGAGTGATGCCTCACTACAAGAATATTTCTGGGCTGAATCCGTCAACACTGCATGTCACGTGCAAAATAGAGCACTCATTAACAAGAACCATAATAAGATACCTTACGAACTACTAAAGGGAAGGAAACCGACCATCTCATACTTTAGAATCTTTGGTAGTAAATGCATCGTCCTTAACAATGGTAAGTATCACACCACAAAATTTAGTGAGAAGAGATTTGAAGGTATTTTTGTAGGATATATTAGTCATAGTAAGGCATATATGATTTTTAATAAGAAAACCCTAGTTGTAGAAGAATCTATTCATGTTGTATTTGATGAGACGAGCTTGCTGCAAGGCAGTTCTTCTAGTATGTTCATTGAAGATGCAGGTTCACGACTTAAGGAATTGAGCTTGGATGAGCAAGATAAGGAAAAAGATAAAGAGTTCATCACGATCACCACTCCAACCCCTATTGGAGAAGATGATCACCATAATAAAGATATCATTCAAGTTGATGAAGTCACTCCTGTGATAGAAGAAGCTCCAAATGCAAGAACTCTAGAGCTCAGACATCTGAAGGATCACCCAATGGACCAAATCATAAGAGATCCCCGAGATGGTGTCAGAACTCGTAGAGGTACAACTAATGAAAATTTATATTTGAGTTTCCTCTCGCAGGTTGAACCAAAGAAGTTTGAGGAAGAAAACTCAGATACATCTTGGATAATGGCAATGGAAGAAGAATTGAACCAATTCAACCATCTCCAGGTCTGAAAGCTTGTTCCAAGACCCAAAGGTAGGAACATCATTGGTACAAAGTGGGTCTATAGAAACAAGATGGACGAAGAAGGAACTATCACAAAGAACAAGGCCAGACTCGTCTCCAAAGGATACCGATAAGAAAAAGGAATCAACTTCGACCAGACGTATGCTCCAGTGGCAAGACTAGAGGCAATCAGGTTGTTCCTAGCCTATGCTGCACTTAAGGGATTCATTGTCTATCAGATGGACGTGAAGTCAGCCTTCCTTAATGGTGAAATAAAGGAAGAACTGTATGTGGAAGAACTGTCAGGTTTCGTTGATTCTAACTTTCCTGATCATGTTTATTTTTTACTTTAGGCATTATATGATTTGAAACAAGCTCCTCGAGCTTGGTACGAGATGCTGTCTAGCTTTCTTCTTGAGAACAAATTCACAAGGGGAAAGATAGATAAGACATTCTTTCTTAGGGAAATAAAAGGCAAGATTTTGCTAGTGCAAATTTATGTCGATGATATTATTGTTGGCTCTACTGACGACAACCTCTGCAAGAAGTTTTCAAAACTTATGCAAGGGAAGTTTGAAATGAGCAGTATGGGAGAGCTGAAGTACTTCTTAGGACTTTAGGTGACATAATCTGAAGATGGAATTTTCATCTCTCAGACGAAATTCACTAAAGAGTTTATTAAGAAATTAAGAATGGAGACCGCAACCTCTATGAGAACTCCAATGGGTTCAGCTATGTCTCTGGACAAGGATGAGGAAGGGAAACCTTTTGATGAAACCAAGTACTGAAGCATAATTGTATCCTTGCTCTATCTTACTGCGAGTAGACCAGACATAATGTTCTCAACATATGTTTGTGCTAGATTTCAAGTGAACTGTAAGGAATCTCACTACTCTACTGCAAAGCAGATTTTAAGATACCTTTAGGGTACACCAAATCTTGGCTTATGGTACCCAAGAAGTAATGAAAACGAATTAATTGGTTTTTTAGATGCAGATTTTGCAGGTAGCAAAGATGACAGGAAAAGCACTTCCGGGACTTGCCAACTCCTAGGAAGAAGGCTCATTTCCTGGAGTAGCAAGAAGTAGAACTGTGTTGCAATTTCAACAGACGAGTCAGAGTATATCTCTACAGACAGCTGTTGTGCATAGCTACTATGAATAAAGAACTAGTTTGAAGATTGCAACATGAAGTTTCAGAACATTCCAATGTTTTGCGACTCATCCAGTGCTATTGCAATCCCCAACAACCCAGTCTCTTATAGTCGGACAAAGCACATAGAGCTGAGGTATCACTTCATTAGGGAGCATGTTGAGCATGGAGACATCAACCTCCAGTATATCCCAACTAACAAGCAGGTTGCAGACATCTTCACAAAGCTGCTGGACGAGACCAAGTTCTCATTCTTCGAAACAGAACTTGGCATGCTAAACAAAGAAGAATGAAGAAGAAGGTCTCACTAAAAAGCTCAAGGATCAGGCAACAGCTCAAATAATTCAGAAATTCCAAAGTCTGGACTTCACTTCTCGAGTAAGAATAATACTACTCGAGTACTGGATAGAACTTCTCGAGGACAAGTCTGCTTCTTAAGTACTTTCAGTCTACTACTCGAGAAAGCAAGTAAGTACTCGAGAACTAGTCTCTTCACTCGAGTAAAAACGTTCCACTCGAGAGTCTGAAACAGATTTTCGTCTTCAAGTTCAAATTTCTATTATTCGCACTCGCACTTTATATCGCCATATTTTCAGGTATGTCATTATTTATTATTTCCTAAATAATCACAAATTAAGATTTATATAAATAGAAAAGTCTGGAATTTCCAAATACTCGATCTCAAAACCCTTTTCTTGACAAGAACGAAGAAAATCGTTTGTCTTCTGCTACCGCCAAAGAGCCTACCGCCGACTATCTTACTACAGTCATTTCTCGCCTTCTCTGGTTCAATGGCTCCAACTTCCAAGATAGGGATTGGAAGTGAACTTGTCTCGACAGGAATTGCAGAGATTTCCATAGATTTCAGAATCTTCTTTTTCTTCTAGAAATTGCCGGTTTGTCCTTTATTTTAGAGCAACCTTGTAAATTGCTTTTTACAGAGGTCGAAGAATTTTTTCAGAATGAAATGGTGAAGATCAATGGAAAGATTCTCAAGACAAGAGTTCGAGGTATTAATATTAAACTCTATAAGACAGTTATTTCTAAGCTTCTTCAACTTCTTGTGATTGACGAAGAAGATGACCTAAATGCTGAGGACTATGATAGAGCCTATAGTTTCTGTGGTATTTCTGTTGATGTTATCACCAGTCGTCGACCTGACCTTAATGCAGAGAGCAAACTTCTAGTTGACATTCTTGGCAAAGTACTTCTGTGCAAGACAACCTCTATAAGTTTCATAATTGCCTACTTCTTTGATATGATGACAACACTTATATGTAGGAAGAAATTCCAATTTGGAAAGATGATCTTTGATAAGATAATAAAAAGCATCAAAGCACCTAACTATGCAAGGATTGTATCTCTACTCTTACATGAGTTCAAGCCAGAGATCTTTGACTTATCCAAAGGTACAACCCTTCATCACATGAAGAAAGTTTCAATATCTTCCATACAAAGATGGGAACTTAAACTGAAGAATCCTGCTCAAGATGCCAAAGTTCATGACCATCTAGAAATTGAGGATAGGATTCCATTTCCTCCTCTACCACAGGTAGCTGGCACATCCAGTGCAGCTATTGAGGGGGAGCCTGTTCCTTCAGTCCAAGTGGAAAGAATCCTTACCCTTTCTCCTGTTGTTGCACTTCATCCTACCACCCCTGAAGAGGCAATCTCAGATGCTCAAGTTCAAGAGAACATTCTTTCTATAGAGGAAGACATTACCCAAATGATAGAGGAATAGTCTTCCAAAGAGCCTCTTCCTCCCTTCCAACCAGAGAAATCTCCATCTCCAGAACCTTCTCCCTCTCACCACTCTGAACCAGATTCCCCTGTTCCCTAGTCACCTACTACTGATAAAGAAGAAGAAGAAACAGTCTTGATATCTGATGAGAAAGGAAAATCACCAGAACTAGCTGAAGCTCCTTTGAAGAGCTTGGATTTTCTCTTCCTACCATTCTTGGTGAGGAAGGAGATATTCTGATTCAAACTACAATAGCCCAGAGCTTAGTAAAAATTGAAGAAATTGATCCATGGACTGCTCCTCCTCCTCTAGTTCCTCAAGCTGCAACTCTATCTCCTTCTCCTGCTGCTACTGATATTTTGGGTAAGATAGAATTGATGCTCTCACAACAGAGAAAGTACTTTGATGATTCTCTCCAGGCTGTCACTAAAACATTTACTGCTCTAGAACCATAACTAGCATTGGTCAGGTGATGGACCAGTTAGTAACTCTTGCTAATAATCAAATCCAGTTAGAGAAGAAAGCCGAAGAACATACTTTCAAGATTTGTGAAGAAGATGGTACCTTCAAAGAGGCTGCTATAGGCACCCTATCTGTAGAAGTCAGAAAGGGGGAGAACTTAGTAAAAGAGAACTTAGAAAAATCAGATGCAAACAGGAAAACTCTCTGGGAAGAAAAGTTGAAAGCAATTCATAATGATGTCCAGAATCAAATTGAAAGAAAAGGGGATAGATACTACTCTAGAGGGGGGTGAATAGAGTAATCAAAAATTACACTAGTAAAGTTGACTGTCTACTCAACTCCCTTGGAGTTAATTGCGGAATGAAGGTTATAGATATTTGAGATTAAACCCTAAATCCTAACACAAGTGATGTGCACAAAAGGCAGCCAACTGTAATTACAGTTAAGGCTAGGAATCCTAAACAGCAACTAGCAAACCTAGTTAAAATCTAATCACAGCCAATCAGCACAGAGAATTAAATAAACAATCCAGACGACACAAGGAATTTATAGTGGTTCCCCAAACAACTTGGGTACGTCCACTCTTCTACCAACAAGATAGGAATCCACTCAGGTTTTTGATCAGGTGCCCTGCCACCAACAAGATCTGCTTCAGGTAGATCCATAAACCCTTTAGACTTTTGATCAGGTGTCTAAAAACCAACACAGGTTATTGATCAGGTGCCCTGCCACCAAGGGATACTTTTGAAGGGAGTAATAACCCTTTATAGGAGGGGGAAAGGAGGTTAAGGTGTCTTCTCTATTTTACAATTGATTAGAGAAGCACAATAACTTGCACTGAGCTAGAAAGCTATAAAAGAATCAAGGCTCCCCCTGGATAAAAGAACGTTTAGGTGAAGTCTTGCTTCAGTACAGAAACACTTCAGAAAATACTAAAGGAAAAAAGCTACAAGAAGATAAATAATATGAAATAAAATTTCTTCTTTAGGCAGCTATCTTCTTCTTCTTCTTCTTCAAAAAGCTCTGAGTATAAATCTTCCTGGAGGCAGGAGAACTCAGGTTGAAGAAGAGTGAAGAACTAAAACTTCTTCTCAGTTAGATGTGAATGAGCTGAGAGCAGTTGAAAACTGTAAGTTCTTAAGCTTGAATGCTGCTGATAGCTTTTTGGTATGTGAGAGCTAGTTTATTTCTTTCTTCAAAGAAGTCTTTATATAGCAGCAGCAACGACTCTTACTTGAGTTTGAATCTTGTCTTCTACTGAACTCTGCAAGCTGGGTTGCAAAAAGCATAAAGCAAAACAAAATACTACAGACAGATATCCTATAAGAGGATAAAGCTTTCTAAGAAGCTGCAAATAATTCTGATGAAATAATACAAGAGAAAGTCACATCAAAAGAGACTCTTTACAGCCAAGGAAGACTTTTTGAGTCTAAAGGCTATAAAGGACAACCTGGCAGATAAAGCAGAAATCATATCTCAGCTAATAAGACAAACGACTTTGTCAGAAAAAGATTAGATCATGCATAAGGAATGGAAAAGATATTGCATGGAAATGTTATCACCATTTATTCAAATTATCTTTTATAAAATGTGCCAAAATAAATATGAAATAAATCACATCATAGAAGACGACAAAACTACTTAAAACATACAGCAAAATGTCGAACGACCCTCGGAGATCGTCGACCGAAGCACAGAGATCGTCGACCTATCAGACAGATAGTCGAACGATCCAGATAGTCGAACTATCAAAGAAAATAGTCGAACTACCTCAGCAGATAGTCGACCTATCAGAACAGATAGTCGAGCTATCAGATAGTCGATCTATCAGGACAGATAGTCGAACTACCAAACAAAACAGATAGTCGACCTATCAAACAGATAGTCGACCTATCACAGAAAACAGATAGTCGACCTATCAACAGATAGTCGACCTATCAATGCAAAACAGATAGTCGACCTATCAACAGATAGTCAAACTATCAGATAGTTGAACTATCCAACCAGATAGTCGACCTATCAAAGAAAACAGATAGTCGACCTATCAACAGATAGTCGAGCTATCAAACAAACAGATAGTCGACCTATCAACAGATAGTCGAACTATCAGATAGTTGAACTATCCAAGCAGATAGTCGAACTATCAAAACAGAGCAGATAGTCGACCTATCAACAGATAGTCGAGCTATCACAGAAAGCAGATAGTCGACCTATCAACAGATAGTCAAACTATCAGATAGTTGAACTATCCAAGCAGATAGTCGAACTATCAAAAAAGAGCAGATAGTCGACCTATCAACAGATAGTCGAACTATCAAGGGAAAACAGATAGTTGACCTATCAACAGATAGTCGAACTATCAAACAAAACAGATAATCGACCTATCAACAGATAGTCGAACTATCAACGCAGACAGAACGTCGACCAACTGATAGACGATCGTCGATCAGCCGATAGATGATAGTCGAGCGGCGTTCGACCATAGTCGAACGAAAAATTACTTAGCCAGATTTTCATCTGGACAGGAAATTCAACACAACTAGAGAATCTATCCTATCAACTAACCTTTGACCATAGATAAATCTTGGGTCAAGAGACAGAAAGAGAAGACTAGACTCAAATCAAAACCTAGGGTACCAACACAAATATTTGGTGTAAAGTTTTATACTTATGATATAGCTATGTGGATGCACAATCAAATTTTCCCTGACTTTCAAGCTGATCCAAATGTGATTCCCCATCATCTGAATCCCACTACTCAATATCCTCTAGTTCAAAAGCCAACCTTTTCTCCAAGACCTGAAGGCTCAGAAGCACTTCCTCCAGATACTTATGTTTAGGTTTAGGAAACTGATCAGGCAGATATACTTCATCAAGCACCTCCTGAAATTCATATTCCTAGGAAAAGAAAGTATGGTGATGGAGCATATGCAAGCAAGTCCATCCCTAATCCAGAAGCTGAAAAGAGAAGAACACAAGAATTTGCTGAGATTTGGAGCCCTACCTCTAAGTCTCTAATCCTTGATACTCTCAAATTAGTTATGGACTACAATGAAAGCAGTACCAATCATTATAGCTCCTCTGAATGGGAACTATATGAGAAATCCCTAACTAAAAGGAGAATTTATGATAAAGAGTATGGAAGGAATAATCCAAATGCTCCTCATAGACCACCAAAGTATTATCCTAAACCCTTCAGCTATCAAAGAAGACAACAAGAGAAGAAAGATAGAAAACAACAACACTAGAGCAAGGAATGAAAAGTGATCTAGATTGTGTAGAAATGGATCTCATGGACTATTCTATATAAATATAAATCCTTAATTTTGATGATCTGATTGTCTCTTAGATCTTAGCATTTTACTCTCATTATCACTGTGCTATCTAGTCCTTTTATTTGTTTATCTTGATGTAATTCACCTTAGTGTAGAGTGTTCTGACTTCTATAAATAGGGGGAGATTATTGGGTATCGTATCCACGAAAACCTAGATTTGTATGAAGTCACCCTTAAACTAAGATGAATTAAGTTATATTTGATGTTTTGTTTAAGCTATGTGTTTGCAGGATATAATTGCCAAGTGTAGACCAATGTCAGTCTACAATGAGTCAGCAAACACAATACCATGCAATATAATCCCTCATTGTGTGATCCATGGTGTCTACTCATGTGTAGCCTCTCTGTTGGGATACACTTCACTTTCAAGCACTAAAGGAATAGGTGAAAGATTAGTTGCTAAATTCCTTGAAGAAAGAAAATTCTCAGAATGCAAAATGTTTCTAAGTGTTTCACTCGAGTAATAACTTGAGTACTCGAGTAGAAGTGTAGACAGTTCTCGAGTAAGCTAAGTCTAGCACTCGAGTAACTGAAGTAATTCTCGAGAAGATTTCTTGATCGTTCTCGAAAAGACAAGTAGTACTCAAGTATATCTCTTCTTGTTCTCGAGTTATCAGAAATGTCTAGTCCAGAAACTTTCTAATTATTATACTCGAGTAGTTGAAATGATTACTCGAATAGTACAAGACTTAGTCTCGAGTAATAGAAGTCAAGCACTTGAGAAGTACATCTAGTTCTCTAGTAGTGAAGCCCTTGTACTCGAGAAGTCCAACTAATTCTCGAGAAATCAAGTCTATTACTCAAGTAGCCAGAAGTTATTTCTAAATTTTTCTCTAAGGATTGTTCTCGAGAACTTTACACTCTTTTCTTGAGAATTCAAAGTGATTACTCGAATAGTCATATTCCACTCGAGTAATGCAGAAAATTTTCCTTGAAAATTCGTTAAGTCTAATGAGACCAGATTTCAAAATTAACCTCCATGACTATTGGTCCACGTGTTATGTCTTTATGATTATGACCGTTAGACAATTCCTATAAAAGGTCTATTCATTTTGACTAACCCTAAGAAGAGTATCAGAAGAAAAATTCGAGAAATACAAAGTTTTCTGAATTGTCTAAGATTCTAAATCGGGAAGCCGCCTCCGCTCTTCATCGACGATCTTGCCGCCACACTTCTCCAATTTCTGTGATTCAGAGCAAGATTAGATCAACAGATCAAGGCATTCTGATTCTCACATATTCTCATATTGAACATGCTGATCTAGGTTTTCAGATTCAGAATAGTTTTCGGCTTGTCTTCTTCGATCAATTTCTGAGAAAGCTTCAAAGTTCAAGGAATAAGAAAGTCTGAAGATTCCAGATCTGAGATATTCTGTTTGTATAATTTTTATTTACAAAAACTTTATTCTTGTAGGAGATTTTGTCTCCGAGTTTATAGGAAGTTTTTCTTCCGAGTGTAGATCCGTTTTTGTGGATCGAGTTGTAGGGGCATTGCTCCGAGTTGTAGGATTTGTTTTCAATCTGAGGTAATAGTGAAGTAGCCGAGTCTAGCGCATTGCTAGATCGGTGAGGTGGAGAGTTGACGTACCCAAGATTGGGGAACCACTATAGATCTGGTGTTCTCTGTGTTTTTATGCTTATTTTCTACACATCGTTCATTAAATTTTTTATTCCGCAAAAAGACGCAGACCTCACCTATTCACCCCCCTCTAGGTTATTTAGGTAGACAACTAATAAAATCACCAATAACTAGTCTTCTTGAAGTAGGCGTTGAGTGAACTTCCTTCACTCAATGCTTCTATTCTTAGCCAGATATCTTGTTGAGGTTGCGTTGAGTGAACTTCCTTCACTCAATACTTCTGGACTTAGCCATATATCTTGTTGAGTTTGTATTGAGTGAACTTCCTTCACTCAACGCTTCTGGACTTAGCCAGATTTCTTGTCAGCAACAATACGACTTTGACTGTATGTAGTTCTCTCAATGCTTTTGCTCTTCTTGCGTTGAGTGAACTGCCTTCACTCGACGCTTATAGACTTAACCAAAATTTTGCTTTGCCAGCAAATTGTCTTGAGTCCAATTAGTATTGTGACCCTAATATCATGCCTAATTATAGTGTAGTAGACAACCTGCATACACTGAACTTGAACATACATCAAATACAATTATTCACTTAACATTGATGGTGATGCCTCTTAAAACTCAGAGAACATTGAAGGGCAATATTCCCAACAACACTTTAAATTGGTATCAGAGGGGTGTTGTTCGATATAAGGTTAACACTTTGAGCAAGATCTCTGTCTAGTTGTCAAGAGACACCACTTAGCTGAAATGGATAGAAGAAAGGATATGTGTTCGATGAAGTTATTAGTGTGTACTAAGGACAACTTCCCTATATGGAAGGAGTGAGTTAGATTCAACATGGAAGGTGCTGATCCCCGCATATTTCAGATTGTTGAAGAACCCCCTCATGTTCCTACTCAACCACCATCTATGAATCCTAATGTGGTGGTTCCAAAAAAAGTGATGGATCTGAATAAAGATGAGATTGCTTTAGTCTCCATGGATAAAAAGGAAAAGAATAGCATAGCCAGTGTAGTGGACGACTTGATGCTACAAAATCTATTCCACTGCAATCTGCCAAGGAGATGTGGGACTGTCTCATAGTCCTCAGGGAAGGAACTGAAGAAGTTAGGGATGATTGGATATCTCTACTAAATCAAGAGTACGAGGCATTAAAGCAAGGCTCTAATGATACAATTACAGACAGCTTCAAAACGTTCTTCAAGATCATCAACGACCTCAGAAACTATGGTCGTACCTTCACTAATGGTGTGTTCAAGGTTAAATTCCTAAGATTCCTAACAAAAGACTGAGACACTAAGATTTTGTCCATTAGGGAGTTTGGAAATGTTGGGAATATTACCCTCAATGTTTCCTAGATTTGATTTGAAGAGGCATCACCAATAACACTAAGAGCATACTTGTATTTGATGTTTGTTCAGCTCATCATGTGCAGGATGTTCCTTGGAACTAGGATAGACAGGTTGTCTAAGTGATTGTGATAGGTGGTCAAAAGGTAGAGAAGTTGAGAGATAGTTGAGTGAAGTCAGTTCACTCAATGCCATATGTCAAAGAAGGACGCTGGAAAGGATGAAAATCGCATAAGTCCATAGGCATTGAGTGAAACCAGTTCACTCAATGCCAGATGCCAAAAAACACTGAGTAAGGTGTGGACAGTCAAAGCCCAGCAGTCTGCAAAACAATTCTGCGACTAAGTCTACAGGTGTTGAGTGAATACAGTTCACTCAACGCCATATATCAAAAGGCATTAAGTATAGCTGAGTATGTCAAAGCCTCAGTATTGGCAAGTTGAAAAAATCGACAAAGTCCACAAGAGTTTAGTGAAGCCAGTTCACTCAACGTCATATAACAAGCAGCATTGAGACAAGCTCAAGCAGTTCAAGATTCTGTCAAGAAATTTGGCTAAGTCTAGAATCGTTGAGTGAGGACAGCTCACTCAACGCCAAAATAGAAAGGCGTTTATAGAGGAACAATCAGTCAAAGTCTAAGGAAAGAGATAGAAAGAAAAATCTGTCAAAGTCCAGAAGCGTTGAGTGAGGTCAGCCTACTCAATGCACTCAACGCCTTAGCAAGCGGGCAGACTTCAGAGAAGCGGCTAAGTACAAAAGAGTGGAGTGATGAAGCATGTTGGGTCTATTGATCCCAAAGTCCTAGATTTGAAGAAGGTGTTGGGTCAATTACCCTCAATGTCCTAGATTTGAAGAATTCAGTCGTGTCAATGATATACATAAAAGTGTATTTGATGTATTACTAAGTTCATACTTGAAGGTTAGTCCTTGCAGTAATGATAAGACATGTAGCCTAAGTGGCTAAGTCAGGTAAACTCTTACCTAAATGGTGGATAGATAGAAATCTATCTAAGTCCACAGGCGTTGAGTGAAGGTTACTCGCTTAATGCCAGATGACTTATAGCGCTGAGTGGAGCCTATATAGTCAAAGACAAAGTTATGGCAAGCTGAGAAAGTGGCTTAATCCATAGGCATTAAGTGAAGTCAACTCACTCAACGCCATACTACAAAAGGCTATGAGACAAGCTCAGTCAGTCAAAGCCACAAAAAATCTGTACTGAAATTTGACTAAGTCCACATGCATATAGTGAGGAAAGCTCACTCAATGTCATTTGTTAAAGCGCTGACTGTATCTCATTCAGTCAGAACCTGTGTTTTCAGACACAAAAATTTGGCTAAGTCCAAATGCGTTTAGTGTAGCTCACTCACTCAACGCCAGATAATAGAAGAAAATTTGTTAAGTAGTTTGGCATTGAGTGGAGATTACACACTCAATGCCAAGTAGAAGAAAGAATGGTTATGGCAAAAAGCATTGAGTGAGGCATGCTCACTCAACGCTCTCAACGCTAAGCATGCAGAAGAGACTAAAGTATAAGCTAAGACAAAAAGCGTTGAGTGAGATTTGCTCACTCAATGCTTTCAACGCATAAAGGCAGAAAGGTTCCTTAAGTGTTTTGGTGTTGAGTGTAGCTTACTCACTCAACACCTAAATAGACAGAATTCTATCTAAGTATTTTTGCACTGAGTGAGGCTTGCTCACTCAACGCCTATGTTGTTGATGCTTGATTTTTGGCTAAATCTACAGATATTGACATCAGCAAGTCAACTAGTCAACCTTATTCAAATTATTAGCGACAAAGATACAGTATATGACAAAAGGCGCCGCAGAGCTACTGTACATCTTCCTCCGTTAAAGCAAGGAGCATCTAGACGCTATAGGTGGGGTCCATAGCTCTCTAAGAGTTGTTGATCGCTGAACTAAAAAAAGGAAGAGATGGGCCAAGAAACAACTTAACTTTTAGGGCTTGGATTGAAAAAGAAAAAGTACGACTGGTGATGGCCGCAGAACAGAGACCGACTGTGGTTGGTTCGATGGTCAGATTCCGCGGGCCGGTTAGAAGATCGAGTTTTCTAACGAAAGGAGGCAAGCGCACCTATCGCAAGTAGTACTCGGTATTCGGGAAAATACCGAGGTCGTATTATTCTCGGGGACGCGTTGATTATATCTACTCTTCCAGGAACACTATTATCTTACAATTAGTAAGGTGGGATTTTTTAGTCTAATTAAAACGGAAAGAAAGAAAGCGGAATTTTGCTAAATTAGTTCGATGACGGGTTAACGTTCGGCATCGAATCGAATTAAGACTAAAATAATTCTCAACAATTATTAAACTTTGTTTTTAATTTAATAAAAGGCACTTGGCCGTGGAGGTTCCAAAGACATGAGCTCACCTTGGTCTAGGGATATCGCTCACCTGGGCGCTAAGGCTATTCGACCGAACGTTAGTCCGACGAAGGATTCCCCTTAACGCCCGCATTACGCTAAGAACCCCGCTATTGGGTGGGGGACCCAATCCGGCAGAACTACGTTTCTCCTCTTTCGAGGGGGCGTACGCAGTTCTCTTTACCCAAGGGGGTTCGGTCCATACGTGTAGCCTCTCGGTGTCGCGTATGGATAACGGAAATAGAGCCCACACATCGATTATGTGGTCCTATGCGTCGTTAACCCGGGGTAAACCTTAAGTCCTTAAATTAAAGTAAAAAAAATGTTTTTTAATTATTTCAAATCATTTTTTATGTCCCAATGCTCTTCGATGCCGAAGGCTAAAAGAGATTAGCCACTCATCGGTATGGGGATGGCTTTATGTTTTTATGTGAAGCGTGAGTGTAAACTTAAGTTCTGAACAATTATAAGAGAAAACATAAAAAAATAGGACAATTAGATAAATTTAAGGCTAATTGATGCAGGCACTCACGCACACTTCAAAACCATAAAGAAAGTTAAATAAAGCAGAACCTACTCAAATGAGTAGGCGGAAATAAATGCACACACGCACACACTCTTCTTAATTGAAGAAATCGATAAATAAAGCGGTAAAATTATCTCCTACACGCACGCACTCTACATAATTGAGAAAGCGATAAAATTGCAAGTCCCGGCTCAAATGAGTGGGCGGGAGCAAATCTATCTCATACACGCACGCACTCTACTTGAAATTAAAACACACACACACACTCTATAGAAATGAAAACACACGCACCCGCACAAGGTTTTCCTACTCAAGTGAGTAGGAAGAAAATGAAAGCAGTAAAAAGACAAGTCCCACTCAAACGAGTGGGCGGGAAATGAAAGCAAAGCGCCATTTAACTCTTAACGAGTAGGCGGAAATAAATGCATACGCACACACGCACTCTACAGAAATGAAATAAAGCAGTAAAACCTAACTCATACACGCACACACACTTGCAAAAATGAGAAAAACAAGAGCTCAGAAAATTTAAATGGCTGCATTTCTACCGCTAGAATGCGGTAGAAATGCATAAAAAGTGAAAATAAAAATTAACCGGAGCGAAATTTTTTTGCAAATAAACGCAAAATGGAAGTACTCGAAAAATTAGTACAACTGCATTTCTACCGCTAGAATGCGGTAGAAATGCATAAAAAGATGAAATAAAAATTAACCGGACTAAAAGTTTTGAAATTAAAAAGCTAAAACAAAGTGAGCGAAAAATTATAACGACTATATTTTCATTCTTATATTTTTATAAAAACTCATAAAAAGTGAAAATAAAACAAAAAAGGGGACAAAAAGTTTTACAATCCTAAAGAGCCTAAGTTAAAGAAAAATGAAAATAACACTTTTAGGTGAGTTTTTATAAAGTCTTATGAATGAAAAAATAGGAAAAAGAGGGAAAGCTAAATCTAAAAAGGGTGCGGGAAATGAAAACTAGACGGACGCACAACGGCTAGAAATGCCGATAAATCCTAAATCTAACTAAGTTATGAAAGCTAAAAAAGATGAAAACATAGAAGAAATACAAAAAGATGAACGAAAAATTACTTAAGTAGGCGCATTCAAATGGATTATCCATACAAATTAAGGGAGAAAGATTCATATTTTATTAAAGTAAAAACCCTAATACAAACTAAGAGAGAGAGAGGGGGGAGAAAATCTCCTTACATAAGTTTGGAATCCAAATGGGCAGCACCTCCCCTAAGCAAAGTGGTCAAAAAAGTGGACAAAATAAGCTTCCTGGAAGCTCTTATTTATAGGCAATTTTTCGGGTTGGTCACGCCCTAGGTCACGGGCGTGACAGGGGGGCGTGTTAACACTATTCATGAGCTGATCGGTTGACTTGACTGGAGCTTGACTTTGGGGCGAAAACGTGGCGGTCACGCCCCAGGTCACGGGCGTGACAGGGGGGCGTGACCGCGGGAGCTGGCAGTTCGATGTCGGCAGCGTTGACAGTTTGACTAATCTTGCGGGTCGGCCTCGACACGGGCGTGTCGAGCATTGACACGGGCGTGACGTTGGGCGTGTCGGGCTGGGTTTGATGATGGCCGATCGTCGAGCTGGCACCTGTGGTCGGCGATCGTCGGGGGGGGGGGGGGGGGGCGTGACACGGGCGTGTCGGCCAATTGACACGGGCGTGTCAGGCAGATTTTTTTGACTTTTTTGGAATTTTTCTGGAAATTTTCTGCAATAAAAATAAAGCTAAGTTAGAAATAATATTTACAAAAATAAGCAATTTATTGGATAAAACAGATAAAAAAGACAAAAAACAAACAAAATTGACTTAAATAAAATACGAAAATATAGGTATATTTACAACTCATCAAACACCCCCATACTTAAGCTTTTGCTATTCCAGAGCAAAAGTTTGAGGTGAACTTATAAGGAATAATAAAAACCCTAAGTTCTGCTACCGCTAAATTAATTATAAGAAAGATGAAATAAAAATATACGGGGTATAAGAGTTAAGTCCTAAAATTATTTAGATGATTTAAACAGGGCAAAAGTTTTGGCCAAAAGACTTCTTGATGTAATCAAATAGAAAGCAATAATTATATTGGTTAGATTAACAGAAAATAGTTTCGAGTTATACGAACTTTAGCTTATAGGAGTGTTATCGGAAATAATGCAATTTACGAATTATGCTCTCAAAAAAATTTTGAATTAATTCTAGAATCATGAAAATGGCTAAGGGGGGTTGATGTTGGTTTATGAAGATGCTTGGATTTTGAGGCGAGATTATTTTTTCTCGAACCTCCATTTTTTTTTGTTTTGATTTGGATGTTAAAGGAAAACGAAATCTTATTTTCCTTAACATAAATTTTTTTCTTTCTTCATAAAAATAACCCAATGAATATGTGTTGGAGTAATGAATTTTATCCTCTTACTCCGTAACGTATAATCTTTTAAATTATTGGGTGCCTATGTTTACGGAATGAAATCTTATTCCCATTGACATAAGATCTTTTTCTTTTTGGGGAAATATTTATATCATACCAAGTAGGTTATGATAAGTAAGGGGGGAAAAGAGAACTAGATGTTTAATTGAAAAATAATTGAGAGCAACCTTTATAAATTGTACGTTCCAATTTTTCAGAAAGCTAAAAGCAAACATAATTGAATTCTATAGTCGTTATTTTCTAACATGGTACACATGCTCCTATCTATGAAAAATTAGAAGTAGTGCCTAAAGCGAGACCCCTATTTTTAACAAAGTATAATAAATTTTTTAAAACTTAACCCCGGCTATTTAGATTTTTCAATCTATAATTAACAAACGAATAGTGAACAAAGAATTGATCAAATTCGCATATAAATAAACTCAAAACGAAAGTTTTGGATAGCAAGAAACTTAAGAATGAAATGTTTGATTTATTTGTTTCATAATAATTTTTTTTTGAAAATTTTTTTTTTGAAGTTATGTTCTTTTTTTGTAATTTTTTGTAATTTTGTATTTATATCTTTAATATATACATACTAAAAAGAAAGAAAAAATGCGAAAATAAAATTTTTTTTTTTTTATTTTTAAGTTTTGTGAATTTTTTTGTATTTTTATGTGTTGTGAATTTTTTTGTATTTTTAATGAAATTTTCATTCTTATTTACAAAAATTTGGGAAAAAGAAAAAATTTTTTTTACAAGGATGAGAGAGAAAAAGGGAGAGGGGAAAGAGAAAGAATATTTACAAAAAGTACTTATAAAATTTATTTACAAAAATATTTATGAGAATATTTACAAAAATATACACTAGGCTGCCGCGAGATGACTCGTTATGTGGATGGCTCGATGAGCCGGATCTCGCGGCCAAAGCTAAAAATAAGTCAAAGTTTCAAAAATGAAACTTCAAAAATTTTTAATTAAAAAAATTTTTTTTTTTTTTTGTGTTTTTGTGTTATATAATTTTTTTGTTTTTGTTTTTGTTTTTAAAATTTTTTTTGATTTTTGTGTTATATATATATATTTTTTTGTTTTGTAAATGAAAAAGAAAGTACGAAAATATGAAAACACTCTCATACTTAGATCCAACATTGTCCCCAATGTTGTATGCTAAGCATGAGGAACAAGACAGCAGGTATATGTACAAAAAAAGAAAAGAGAGGGGGGCAGAAGACGTCCCTGATCCGCGCGCGGGGAAGCCCATTAGAAACCCTGCATTTATTAGAAAAGTAGAAAACATAATAAATAAAGACGTAAAAAAGATAGACGTGGGGTGCCTCCCAGGAGCGCTTTGTTTATAGTCGCGTAGCTTGACTATAGTGGCGGGTTTATATATGGAGAAGGGTTATGGTTTCGCTCCTACTGATCACAGGGTCGCCCGCTATATAAGACTTTAACCGATTACCGTTCACCTTAAAAGTGCCTTTTTCGGGGTGGGAGACGAGTACGGTCCCATATGGCCAAACCTCTTCAACCTTGAAGGGGCCGAACCATCGCGATTTTAGCTTACCCGGGAAAAGCCTAAGACGTGAATTGTAAAGAAGGACTAGATCGCCCGGAGAAAAAATTTTGGGGGTTTTAATTTTTCGATCGTGATAAAACTTAGAACGCTCCTTATAGAACTTATTGCTCTCGTAAGCGTTCGCACGCCATTCATCGAGCTCGTTTAGTTGCAGTTTTCTATTCTGAGCGGCTAAGTTAGAGTCGAGGTTTAAGAGTTTTAATGCCCAAAGTGAGCGGTGCTCCAGTTCTACGGGTAAGTGGCACGCTTTGCCATAGACTAATCGAAACGGGGTACAACCGGTAGCGGTTTTGTACGCCGTACGATACGCCCATAACGCGTCGTCAAGCTTAGCGGACCAATCTTTCCTATTAAGTGAAACGGTTTTTCTAATATGCGTTTTATTTCTCGATTTACTACCTCAACTTGGCCACTTGTTTGCGGGTGGTAGGGGGTGGCAAGCTTGTGCGTGACTCCGTATTTAGCTAACGTCTTAGCCATTAGAGCGTTACAGAAATGCGTTCCCCTATCACTAACAATAGCGCGAGGCGTGCCGAAGCGAGAAAATAATTTTTTTAGAAATGTAACGACGACTCGCGCATCGTTGGTGGGGAGAGCCTGCGCTTCCGCCCACCGTGATACGTAGTCGACCGCCACTAAAATGTACATATTTTTATAAGAAGGAGGTAGGGGGCCAACAAAATCTATGCCCCATAAATCGAAAACTTCGCATTCTAAAAACATATTTTGGGGCATCTCGTCACGACGTGAGATGTTACCCGACCGCTGACAGCTATCGCATGCGCGCACAAAATTGTGCGCGTCTTTGAAGAGAGTGGGCCAAAAGTAGCCCGCCTCTAGCGCCTTCCTAGCGGTCCGGTTGGCTTGATAGTGCCCCCCGGCCGGACCCTCGTGGCAGTGCCTCAATATCTGTGTGCACTCCACTCCCGCGACGCATCGTCGAACCGCTTGGTCCGCGCAGATACGGAAAAGAAAGGGGTCATCCCAAAAGAAATTTTTCAAGTCGGAAAAGAATTTCTTCTTTTGATGACTTGAAAAATCTTTTGGAAGTACCCGCGCGACCAAGTAGTTCGCAAAATCTGCGAACCAAGGCGAAGATGACGAAGACGAATGAATGGCGAGAAGGCGTTCCTCGGGGAATCTGTCATTTATTTCAGATTCGACGAGCGCTTCCGCACCCGGATTTTCTAAACGGGAGAGGTGGTCTGCCGCTAGATTCTCCGCGCCCTTCTTATCTCGGATCTCCAAGTCAAACTCTTGTAGGAGGAGAATCCATCGAAGAAGGCGGGGCTTCGCGTCGGCTTTAGCTAATAAATATTTAAGGGCGGAGTGATCGGTAAAAACGATAACTTTAGATAGCGTAAGATACGAGCGAAACTTATCGAAAGCGAAAACGACGGCTAAGAGTTCCTTTTCCGTTGTCGTGTAATTCACTTGTGCGGAAGTGAGCGTCTTGCTAGCGTAATAAATAGGATGAAAATGTTTTTCTACGCGTTGGACAAGAAAGGCGCCAAAGGCAATATCACTAGCGTCGCACATGATTTCGAACGGAAGGGACCAATTAGGGGCCACTAGAATCGGAGAATTAATAAGTTTTTGTTTTATAAAATTAAAAGCAGACTCGCAATCGCTACTAAAGACAAAAGGTGATTCCTTTTCCAAGAGGTGAGTAAGCGGCTCTGTTATTTTTGAAAAATCTTGAATGAAGCGCCTATAAAAGCCCGCGTGGCCTAAGAAACTCCTAATGGATTTTATGTTTGTCGGCTGAGGAAGCTTTTCTATGATTTCAACTTTGGCCTTATCGACCTCTATCCCCTTAATCGAAATCTTATGGCCGAGGACCAAACCTCCTCGAACCATAAAGTTACACTTTTCCCAATTTAAAACAAGATTCGTGTCCTCGCATCGCTGGAGGACACGATCGAGATTACGAAGACAATCCGGGAATGAGCATCCGAATACAGAAAAGTCATCCATAAATATTTCCATAATATCTTCTACTAGCTCACCAAAAATTGATAGCATACATCTTTTGAATGTAGCCGGCGCATTGCAGAGGCCAAATGGCATTCTTCGATAGGCGAAGGTGCCAAAGGGGCAGGTAAAAGTTGTTTTCTCTTGGTCTTCGGGGGAAATGGGGATTTGGAAAAACCCCGATAAACCGTCGAGAAAACAATAAAAAGGATGACCGGAAAGACGCTCAAGAATTTGGTCAAGGAACGGTAGTGGAAAATGGTCTTTGCGGGTGGCATCATTAAGTTTGCGATAATCGATGACCACACGCCAACCCGTAACAGTACGAGTTGGGACGAGCTCGTTGTGCTCATTCGCCACTACGGTTAGACCGCCCTTCTTGGGCACGACATGAATGGGACTAACCCATGCACTATCAGAAATGGGATAAATAATCCCCGCATCTAATAATTTAATTATCTCAGCTTTCACGACGTCTTTCATGTTTGGGTTAAGGCGCCGCTGCGGCTGAATGGTTGTGCGGCAATTATCGTTTAAGAAAATTTTGTGAGTGCAGAATGAAGGGTTAATCCCCTTTAGGTCAGAAATTTGCCACGCAATTGCGTGGCGATGTTTAAGCAAAACCTCCAATAACTCGGAGGTCTCCGAATCTCTTAAATACGAAGAAATGATTACCGGGAGCGTATCATTTTTTTCCAAAAAGGCGTATTTTAGGGATTCGGGTAATGGTTTGAGTTCTAGGATGGGCGGTTCTTCTAGTGAGGTTTTAGTGCTAATGTCTTTTGAACCAATTGGTTCAAAAGGCATATTCGTAGACTCGTCCTCATCGCAATAAAAATTTTCGAGTGAAAAAATATTTTCGTTTAAAAATTCGGACTCGAAAACCGGGGAAGAACTATCTCCATAAAAAGAATCTAAAGAATAGCAGAAATCGTCGCTCGGCGACGAGTCTTCCATAGAGGAGTTAATAGAAAAAGTAACTTGGTCGTCTCCTACCCGAAGGAGAAGCTGACCATTACTTACATCAATTAACGCACGTGAGGTCGCGAGGAAAGGGCGACCAAGTATTATTGGTACGTTGGCATCTTCCTCGATGTCCAAGATGACGAAGTCCACCGGGAAGGTGAACTTGTCTACTCGGACAAGGACATCCTCAACAACCCCGATGGGGAACCTAACCGAGCGATCCGCTAGTTGGATGCGCATATTGGTAGGAGCAGGAGTACCCAAACCTAAACGCAGGAAGAGCGAGAACGGCATCAAATTAATGCTCGCGCCTAGGTCTGCCAAGGCGTATTTCACTAATACATCGCCAAAAAGGCACGGGATGGAGAACCTTCTCGGGTCGTTTTGTTTTAAGGGCAATTTACTAGTAAGAGCCGCCGAGCAGACAGCGTTGAGAGATATATGCGAAATATCCTTGAGTTTGCGTTTATTAGAAAGTAGTTCTTTTAAAAATTTCGCATACTTAGGCATTTGCGAGCTAGCCTCGCAAGAAGGAACATTAATATGAATTTGTTTAAGTAATAAAATAAATTTTTCATATTGCGCGTTTACTCGCTCATTATCTAACTTATGCGGGTAGGGCAACGCCTTGTTTGAAATAGTTTTATCGTTAAAAATCGGTAAGGGTTGCGTAATCGAAGAAGAGGGAAGAGGGGTCGGAGGTGAAATATGTACCTGAGGATCGATCCGTTTTGGATCGACCACCTCCTTACCGCTACGGAGGGTTATAGCGTTGGCGGTTTCCCTTGGATTGGGCTCCGTGTTCCCTGGCAGTGCCCCCATGGCGCGTTCTGACATGAGTCGCGCCAGCTGTCCAACCTGGAGTTCTAAATTTTTTAGCGATCCGGTGATGTTCCGGATATTAGACTTGTTGGACGCGACATAACGATTAAAATTTTCCTCCACCGGGGATGGCTTCATAGGAGGGGGAGGAGGAAACGTTGGCGCAAAAGGAGGGGGAGGAGGACGCTGCGCGTTGTTCGGGTTGCTCCAGGAGAAATTCGGATGGTTCCTCCAACCCGGATTATAGTGGCTACTATAAGGGTTGTTTTGAAATGAGGGACGCACCGGATTTCCCATGTAGTCCACGAATTCGTCGACTACGCAGACGTTGGAGGGGGGGGGGGGAGAAAACAAGGCGGAGTGGAGGAGGAAACAGACATCTCCGCCACCTGCTTAGTTAGCCTTTCCACTTGGAGGGCTAGCTGAGCAGTGGCATCCACTTCAAAAATGCCCGCCTGCTTAGGGCGTGCCCGCGGGACATTCCACTGGTAGGCGTTCACCGCCATTTCCTCGAAAAGGGCCTGGGCGGCCTCGGGGGTCTTATTGTTCAGGGTGCCCCCGGCAGCCGCGTCAATCATTTGATGCGTCTGACTATTTAGTCCATTATAAAAAATTTGTACCTGCAACCACGTTGGCAGAGCGTGGTGCGGGCACCGGCGGAGGAATTCCTTAAAGCGTTCCCAAGTCTTGTAAAGAGACTCGGAGTCGTTTTGGACGAACGAAGATATGTCCGCCCGCAGTCTTGCAGTTTTCGCGGGCGGAAAATACTTCGTAAGGAATTTCTCGGCCAATTCCGCCCAGGACGTGATGGATCCCCGCGGGAGGGAGAGTAACCACGCCTTAGCCTTGGACTTAAGAGAGAACGGAAAAAGGCGCAAACGAATGGCGTCATCAGTGACGCCATTAATCTTAAAAGTATCGCAAATTTCAAGAAAATTAGACAAGTGATTATTGGGGTCCTCATCCGGCTGTCCGTCGAACTGCACGGCATTTTGGATCATTTGAATCACACTTGACTTAATTTCAAAATTATTGTTGGCCACCGCGGGCCGAACAATACTCGATCCCGTATCATCCAAGTTGGGCCGAGCGTAGTAAGACATAGTCCGCTCGGCCAGTTGGGCGTTATTCGGGTCGGCCATAGAAGAAGAAGAGGGTTCTCCGATAGATTCTGCGGGGTCTAAAAATGGAATTCGACGGAGAGATCGGATACGCGCAAGAGAGAGGTCGATCTCGGGGTCGAATTCAAGATTTTCAGAACTCGAAGGTTGTCCACGGGTCATACACCCAAATAAAAAAAAAAAAAACGAAAAGGGGGGGGGAGGATTTTTTTTTGTATAAAAATTTTTATTTGAAAATAAAGTAAAATTAATAGAGTCCGGATTCAATATAACAACCGTGCTCCCCGGCAACGGCGCCAAAAACTTGATGGCCGCGGAACAGAGACCGACTGTGGTTGGTTCGAAATGGTCAGATTCCGCGGGCCGGTTAGAAGATCGAGTTTTCTAACGAAAGGAGGCAAGCACACCTATCGCAAGTAGTACTCAGTATTCGGGAAAATACCGAGGTCGTATTATTCTCGGGGACGCGTTGATTATATCTACTCTTCCAGGAACACTATTATCTTACAATTAGTAAGGTGGGATTTTTTAGTCTAATTAAAACGGAAAGAAAGAAAGCGGAATTTTGCTAAATTAGTTCGATGACGGGTTAACGTTCGGCATCGAATCGAATTAAGACTAAAATAATTCTCAACAATTATTAAACTTTGTTTTTAATTTAATAAAAGGCACTTGGCCGTGGAGGTTCCAAAGACATGAGCTCACCTTGGTCTAGGGATATCGCTCACCTGGGCGCTAAGGCTATTCGACCGAACGTTAGTCCGACGAAGGATTCCCCTTAACGCCCGCATTACGCTAAGAACCCCGCTATTGGGTGGGGGACCCAATCCGGCAGAACTACGTTTCTCCTCTTTCGAGGGGGCGTACGCAGTTCTCTTTACCCAAGGGGGTTCGGTCCATACGTGCAGCCTCTCGGCGTCGCGTATGGATAACGGAAATAGAGCCCACACATCGATTATGTGGTCCTATGCGTCGTTAACCCGGGGTAAACCTTAAGTCCTTAAATTAAAGTAAAAATAAAGTTTTTTAATTATTTCAAATCATTTTTTATGTCCCAATGCTCTTCGATGCCGAAGGCTAAAAGAGATTAGCCACTCATCGGTATGGGGACGGCTTTATGTTTTTAAGTGAAGCGTGAGTGTAAACTTAAGTTCTGAACAATTATAAGAGAAAACATAAAAAAATAGGACAATTAGATAAATTTAAGGCTAATTGATGCAGGCACTCACGCACACTTCAAAACCATAAAGAAAGTTAAATAAAGCAGAACCTACTCAAATGAGTAGGCGGAAATTAATGCACACACGCACACACTCTTCTTAATTGAAGAAAGCGATAAATAAAGCGGTAAAATTATCTCCTACACGCACGCACTCTACATAATTGAGAAAGCGATAAAATTGCAAGTCCCGGCTCAAATGAGTGGGCGGGAGTAAATCTATCTCATACACGCACGCACTCTACTTGAAATTAAAACACACACACACACTCTACAGAAATGAAAACACACGCACCCGCATAAGGTTTTCCTACTCAAGTGAGTAGGAAGAAAATGAAAGCAGTAAAAAGACAAGTCCCACTCAAACGAGTGGGCGGGAAATGAAAGCAAAGCGCCATTTAACTCTTAACGAGTAGGCGGAAATAAATGCATACGCACACACGCACTCTACAGAAATGAAATAAAGCAGTAAAACCTAACTCATACACGCACACACACTTGCAAAAATGAGAAAAACAAGAGCTCAGAAAATTTAAACGGCTGCATTTCTACCGCTAGAATGCGGTAGAAATGCATAAAAAGTGAAAATAAAAATTAACCGGAGCAAATTTTTTTTGCAAATAAACGCAAAATGGAAGTACTCGAAAAATTAATACAACTGCATTTCTACCGCTAGAATGCGGTAGAAATGCATAAAAAGATGAAATAAAAATTAACCGGACTAAAAGTTTTGAAATTAAAAAGCTAAAACAAAGTGAGCGAAAAATTATAACGACTATATTTTCATTCTTATATTTTTATAAAAACTCATAAAAAGTGAAAATAAAACAAAAAAGGGGACAAAAAGTTTTACAATCCTAAAGAGCCTAAGTTAAAGAAAAATGAAAATAACACTTTTAGGTGAGTTTTTATAAAGTCTTATGAATGAAAAAATAGGAAAAAGAGGGAAAGCTAAATCAAAAAAGGGTGCAGGAAATGAAAACTACACGGACGGCACAACGGCTAGAAATGCCGATAAATCCTAAATCTAACTAAGTTATGAAAGCTAAAAAAGATGAAAACATAGAAGAAATACAAAAAGATGAACGAAAAATTACTTAAGTAGGCGCATTCAAATGGATTATCCATACAAATTAAGGGAGAAAGATTCATATTTTATTAAAGTAAAAACCCTAATACAAACTAAGAGAGAGAGAGGGGGGAGAAAATCTCCTTACATAAGTTTGGAATCCAAATGGGCAGCACCTCCCCTAAGCAAAGTGGTCAAAAAGTGGACAAAATAAGCTTCCTGGAAGCTCTTATTTATAGGCAATTTTTCGGGTTGGTCACGCCATAGGTCACGGGCGTGACAGGGGGGCGTGTCAACACTATTCATGAGCTGATCGGTTGACTTGACTGGAGCTTGACTTTGGGGCGAAAACGTGGCGGTCATGCCCCAGGTCACGGGCGTGACAGGGGGCGTGACCGCGGGAGCTGGCAGTTCGATGTCGGCAGCGTTGACGGTTTGACTAATCTTGCGGGTCGGCCTCGACACGGGCGTGTCGAGCATTGACACGGGCGTGACGTTGGGCGTGTCGGGCTGGGTTTGATGATGGCCGATCGTCGAGCTGGCACCTGTGGTCGGCGATCGTCGGGGGGGGCGTGACACGGGCGTGTCGGCCAATTGACACGGGTGTGTCAGGCAGATTTTTTTGACTTTTTTGGAATTTTTCTGGAAATTTTCTGCAATAAAAATAAAGCTAAGTTAGAAATAATATTTACAAAAATAAGCAATTTATTGGATAAAACAGATAAAAAAGACAAAAAACAAACAAAATTGACTTAAATAAAATACGAAAATATAGGTATATTTACAACTCATCAACTGGTCTTCATCGCTTTCGCCATTGCTACTGAGATAAAGCTCGAAGTACTCCAAAAGAACCAAGAGTTCAGTTAGCTGTTGCATTTCTCTCCGCTACAGTTAGATCAGAAAGTCTTCTTGTTAAGGAAGACAACAAAGCCTATGATCCACGCTAGGCTCAGTCGGCTGTTAGAAGAAGTTAAAGAACTAGCTGTTCTTCCTTCTTATTCAGCAAGATCAGAACTCATATTTTGAATTTCTTCCAGTAGAGGCAGAAATTTCTTCCTGCTATTATGAAGAAAGTAAGAGCTGTGGAAAGTTAGCTCTAGCTATTGACTCAGGGAAATTTCTCTGGGTCAAAGTAACTAAACTACTTTTATCTGTAGGATCCAACCGGATCTGAGCTGTATGACAAATTTGCCTGAGGTAGGAGAGTGCAATTCCCTGAGTGTAGGATCCTGTGAGGGATCTGAGTTAGGTTATCAGTTGATCACAAAATTGTAGGGCTATTGGCCTGAGGTAGGGCTTAACTGCCTGAATTAGGAATGTCCCCCCAGCCTGAGCTGTAGGGTCTTTTGACCTGAGGTAGGTTATCTTAGGATAACTGAGTTGTAGGCCTTTTTGTCTGAGGTGTAGGTCTTGGAGGGGACTGAGAGATCCTGAGGGATCTGAGGTATAAGCTCTGTAGAGCATTGTACGTTTTGGAGAAGTGCCTTGACAAATAGGAAGTTAGCAAGGTGAAAAAAGAGTGGATGTACCCAAAAGTTGGGGAACTACTACAAATCATTGTGTGCTTTTCCGTGATGTTCTTTTTGTGTAGGTTCTTGAAAGAAAATTACTGCCAACTCACGAAGCATTAAAGGAAGAAACTAAAAATGATCAAAATGAGAAAGAAAACCTATTCACCCCCCTCTAGGTTGCAAGCTGCCTTAAACTTAAGAACTTTCAAATGGTATCAGAGGGAGTGAAATGCCCCAGATTTTCCAATAATATTAGTTGAATTGGTATCGCCATATTTATGACGTCGAGGCGTTACTTTTTCTACGTCATGTTGATGGCACTGCACCGTTAGTGCATTTTCGTGTCCGTTGGGTCTATTTGACTAGATTTTGGGATTTTGATTTGGATTGAATGTTTTCCTTGGTTGAAAGGGTTGAAGTTTTGAGATTTTTGGACTTGTCCCGTTTTAATTACAATCCGAGCATTTTGGAATCCTGGTGCGTGTTTGGATCTTTGTGATGATTTTTGCTTGAGTAAGCTTTTGTTGATTATGTCTCAAGATTGGTACGTCAGATTCTAGGGTTGTCTTCGCAGCTAAATTTGTTGAGTCGACATTTTATCCCGGATTATTAGACGGTCTGAATTTTCTAATCTTTGCCCTGCTCAATTCTCGAGAAGCACTGGCTTGTTCTCGGGAAGCTTGCTTTGTTCTCGAGAGACCCGAGAGTTGTTCTCGAGAAGTAGTTTGTGTACTCGAGAAATTCTTCTTCAATTCTCGAGAAGTCCTGAGGTTCTCGAGGAGTTATGTTTTGCTACTTCTCGAGAAGCCTTATAGAATTCAAGAAGTATTACCTTATTCCTGGGAAGCCATTCTTCAGTACTCGAGATGCCCTTGCCTGAGCTCCCGAGAAATCCTGTTGAATCTCGAGAAATCCATTCTTGGTTCTCGAGAAGTGCCCCCTCTTATTCTCGAGAAACCCTGCATTTCTCGAGAAACCCTCTTTGTACTCGAGATCTGCCCTTGTTCTCGAGAAGGTCGTCTTATTCTCGAGAAGACTCTATGTTGTACTCGAGAACATGGTTCATTATTCCAGAGTGGTGCTTCCACCTGTTCCCGAGAAAGGATTCTATATGTTTTCGAGAAGTTTAGTAGTACTCGAGAAGCTCTGTTATTCTCGAGAAGTTCGTTTCAGTACTCGAGAAGTCTTCATTCCACTCGAGAAATCCGCACTTCATTTCGGAATTTCCGGTTCAGCCGACCCTTGTTCATCTCCTTAGTGTTATGAGTCCAATATTTTATTTATTCCAATAATATATATATGTACATATAAATATATAAGAAAACTTCTTCTTCCTCTTTTAGACCAAACTCCTGTTCACCTCCCGAACCAGAGCGGCATGAGCGAGAAAGAGAGTTTGTCCATGATTCTTCCGGTGGCCGCCGACGGTGCGCCAGTGCTCAAAATTTCCAATCGATCATAGATCCAGAAAGCTCTCAACGAGAGCTTTGTCATCATGGTAAAGTCTTCCCCACCCTTGAGTTTTTTCTCGTTAGGGTTTTGGGCCAAAATCTTTATTTCGGCTACTTCTTGTTAGATTTTGACTTCCCTCGTCTTCTTTAGCCCCGATTTACGACAAGGAGTGATTTGGAGAGTTTTTTCGGAAAAACCAAGGCAAGTGGTGGTTTTCCCTCCTTCCCCTTTTTCCTGATCTTGATGGTAACTGTTAACCTTTTGTTCTTTAATCTTTCTGCACTTTTGTCTTTCAAATTTGTAGATATGTTTAATCTTCCTTTGGAATACTCTTGAATTTATAAATTCTTGTCATGATAATTCAACCTTGTAGCGTTGTAGTGATTTGATGAAATGTTATATTGTTGGCTTTGATCGCCCCTGTCTATTATTATAGAACGTGTTAACGTTTATCTAGGATTGTAAATCTTTCCTGAAGGTTGATCAACCGCTTCTTAATCTAGAAATGTCTAGTATAATCTGATGTGCCAAGTCTTGAGATATATCATAATTCTCTGGTTGCGGGAGTTAGTGGACGTAACCACCTCCGCAATGTCTGAGACTTATATCATGGTTTTCCTTTGTTGCGGTTGTTAGTGGGCGAATCCACCGCCGCAAGGTTTGTTTCCTTTATTTGTACCTTGTAGAACTCTACCGTGTGTTTGGGCATCTGCGGTGAATTATGGAGTGTATGAGTCTCCCTCGCAGTTAGACGGATATTATATATCTATGAGGGTGTGTCTACATGAGTGACCACCTCGCCTGTGTTTTTGGGTAGAGCTGACCACATGTGGCTAATAAAGTTTTGAGTATTCTTTCTTATGATTTAATCTTGCTTTCCACTTTTTTAGCCTTGTGCATCTGGTGTGATTTGTTGTACGTGACGATTCACGTAAGTTTCATTTTTTCTGATTTTGATACTTTACTTCTGTACTTTACTTCAGTACTTTTGGTCTTGGGTTGGTACCCCTTTGGACCTTTTTTTACTTTTTGGCTTACTTTTTTGCCACCGCTTGTACCTTCTTGCTAAGGTGTTTTGTGTTTGGAATGCCTCAGTTTCGGAGGTTTAGTAGGTAGTGGAGCTGGTTTTGGAGTTCCTGAGCAGCAGTGTTGGCTGTGGTTTTCACCTCGCCGTTGCGAGGTAGTATGTTGTTTTAGTTTGCTTACTTAGTTCAGAAATACTTTTGTTTTTTATGAGTTCATGTCAGATTGTTGACGCCCACAGGATAGTTGGTTTTGAATATCTTGCTAGCTGCTAGTTGTTTTTCTTTGTGATGGATTAGACTACTTGCTCTCTAGGATGTTTTATGCTAGGACTGCATGTTAGATATTTTTAACTTATAAAACCCTATTACTAGTATATCATACATGTCTTCTCTTTTAAAATTAAGTCACTACTTATTATAAATTTAGGGTCTTGCATAACATGAGTTGTCCATTGGGGACGTTTACACTCATGTAGGATGTTTAATCTCATAAAATAAGTATCTTTCCGCTGCATATAACTATTTTCCCCATGGACTAAATGAGCCACTAAGCCGACGGATATGGCTAGCTGTCTAACTTAAACTGGTTTTTTCTCTAAATGACTTAAAAATCGTTCTTTTTGTGTCAAGTAGGAGTTTTGCCTGAGTGCCCGCAGTTATCCTCTACTGACGTGGCATCACGACGCACATTTTCCCTTACTCTGATTTATCTTTAAAGGCGGTGAAAAATGCGGGTTGTGATAGTTGGTATCAGCGGGAGGTTGGTTTGACAAGTTGGTCGAACCAGCCAATCTGATATAGTTTTTGCTTTACTTCATTCATTTTCATACACACACCGATGTGTCATCAGTACGTCTTAACCGAAGCATATTCACTACACTCATAGCATGATAAGAAGTATACGGGGCATATTATGTAGTATGGGATGCATAATATGTGTTTTTATATGGATACATCATAGGAGACAACATGTGACGGTTATGTAGTATGTGATGAATAACCACCATCATATGGATGCCCATTAGCACATTTTCTTTTCTCATTACATGTGATGTTATATAGTATGGGATTCAGAACATTTCATGTGTATGCCGCTTATAGCATGCATTAAGGCTTTTTTAGAATGCATAACACTGCATACATAACATATCATCGCGTAAGCACGCATGCTAAGTTAAGGTTTACATGATGACACATGTACACACATGATTTAAAAAAAGAATAAAGAATCCATGCATTCATATCATAGGCACATGAGTCAATAGGATGAGATAATATCATCCTAAGTAGGACATAACATCATTATAAAGTCTCAGAGTAAGTTGCAGCATAAGCAAGTGTCTTTTAAGTATGGTCTAAACTAAGTTGTGTGGCCTAGTCGTAATCTAGGATTTTTGATGAGTTGTTCGTTTCCCCTTTTAGAAATGTCGCCAAAGCATCCTGCGATAAGGTCGACTCCCCGGTCATAGGGTGAGTCGTCAAGTGCGCAGAGTGATGCGTTGATTGAGTTTCTGCGTCAGAGCAATGAGGCTCTATTGAGACAATTTGTTGCGATGCAATCGCAAATTCAGTCTTGGTTGTTTGCCTCTCCTGCACAGCAACCCTTAGTGCAAGAACCTATCGGAGGTCAAGCCGTACCTAGTACCCCTGCTCCTCTGGTGCACCCGATGACTCTACCGCCAGAGATGAATTTTATTTTGCATTTCCAGCTCCTGGGACCTCCCACTTATGACGGGAGAGCCGACTTCATAGTTTTGGATGATTGAATCATCGTTATCGAGGAGATGTTCTCGTATTCAGGGATTGCAGAAGATGAAAGTCTTTAATTTCAAGGATAGCTAAATCACCTAGAGGGGGTGGGGGTGAATAGGTTATTTGTCTCTTTATTAGTTCTTTTCTTTTCTTTTAGTTTACTGCTTGAGTGGTAGGTTAATTTCTGCTTTCAAGATGATTTATCCTTTTCAAAGAAAACAATACAACAAAACAAACAAATATTTATAGTGGTTCCCCAACTGGGTACATGCACTTTCCCTCCTACCTATCCAACTATCTTGTTTGATTAGGCACTTCTCATAAATTCTCCAAGGAGCTTACACCTCAGGCCCTCAGCCTTACACTCAGGTTCTCTTCAGAACCCTACCTCAGAAACACAAAGGTTCCTACCTCAGTGCTCTGCAGTGCTCCTACAGCTCAATGGTCCTCAAAACTCCTACCTCAGCCTTATCTCTAAGGCCTACAACTCAGGCTTTTTAGCCCTACAACTTCAGGCACTAGGCCCTACTCTCAGAGTGATGCAACACTCCTACATCTCAGATAAAGAAGGATCCTACAGGATGGAAATGGATTGATGGGGTTCTTGATTGATCACAAGAGGAATTCCTCTGTGACAATCAGCCTTGGGTGAGTTAGACTCATCCCCCCTTCCTATGACACCATGAGAGTTTTCCTATGTCAACTTTACTGTACTACATGCACCTCAGTCCCAACTACTTCACAGCAGTAAGTTTATGCACTTGAGCTAGAAGAAACTTGCAGAATACTATTCTGCCTTTTTCTAAACTGAACCAAAGATTCAGCTCTTTCTTCTTCACAACAATAATTATGTAGAAACTTTGGCTTATGCTGGAAGCAACTAATAGATCTGTTTCTCTCCTCCCTTCTGAACTGAGCTGATTGCTCAGCTTCAACTTATCCTTCATAGTTTCTCAAGTGTATGTTCTTTTAGAAAGTATTAGCGGGATCTGTGAAGCTTCTGCAGCAAAGGTTGGCTCTTGCTGCTATCTCTTTCTCAGAGAATCACCCTGAGCTTCCATGCTGGTGCAGATGAAGATGACACCAGCAAACTTGTCGTTGAAGATGTTGATCTCAACATATAACTTGCTCTTTTTCTTTCTAAATTGAGCTTCCAGTTCTTTCGCTCCAGTACAATGCCGGAGAAGAAGAACCACTATCACACTGGTTCTGTCTCGGTAAAGAGCACTTCCTTTTATTTAGTGAGACCCAATGGCTCTTTTAGCAGTGGGTCCCACACTTTTAATGCTGGCTGCAATTTTGCTTTAACGCCAACTATCGTACAGTAGGTCTGCGACAACCTTTGTCACGTACTGTAGCCATCCCGCCACTTATTTGAAATATGTTGACTTGTTGACTTGCTGACGTCACCAGCTGTAGACTTAGTAAAAAATCAAGCAACATTAGTATAGGAATTGAGTGAGTAAGCATCACTCAACGCAAAACACTTGGATAGATTTACTGTCTCTTATCGTTGAGTGAGTAGCCTTCACTCAACGCCAAACTACTTGGAATATAAATCTATTTCTAGGCATTGAGAGTGTTAAGTGAACAACCCTCACTCAACGCCATCTGTTATAGCCATGTATCTACTTCTTCAGCAACTGAAGCGTTGAAAGCATTGAGATCATTGAGAGCATTGAGTGAGCATTCCTCACTTAATGCTTTTTTTACTTTTAACTCATTTCTGCATAAAGGCGTTGAGAGCGTTGAGTGAGCACGCCTCACTCAACGCTTTTTGCCTTGGCCAATTTTTGTGTTTAAAACCACTAGGATGAGACTGTCTTACTTTAAACTGAGTTCGACGAACTCTCAACTGAGCTCGACGAACTCAAAATCTCAAGCTCTGAACTTAGCTCGACGAAATGTGAGCTGAGCTCAACGAACTCAAAACTCAAGTTCTGAACTTAGCTCGACAAAATGTGAGCTGAGCTCGACAAAATCTGAACTTAGTTCAACCAGTTCAACTTATAGTCATTTTGCTGAATGGCGTTGAGTGTGTCTTCATCACTCAATGCCAAAACACAAGGCCAACTTTCTCTTTAGTAGTACGGCGTTGAGCGAGTTGACTTCACTCAACGCCTGTGGACTTGGCCACATTTCAGCTCATTCTAACTTTAGGCTTTTACTGCTTTAGCCTATCTCACAGCTTTTTGTTGTATGGCATTGAGTGAGTTGACTTCACTCAACGCCTGTGGACTTGGCCATTTTCTCAGCTTTCCACTTCCTTAGCTTTGACTGTATAGGCTTTACTCAATGTTATAAGTCATCTGGTGTTGAGTGACTGATCTTCACTCAATGCATGTGCACTTAGACAGTTATCTATTTTTCCACCACTTAGGTAAGAACTTACATATCTTAGCCACTTAGGCTACCTGTCCCATCGTGGCTTATCAGGACAAACTGTAATCATTCATCTTAAACACAAGTTAGATCATAACGTGTGTATACATTGTTTTGCCGGTCCTTCTTCAAATTCAGGGCATTGGGATCAATGGACCCAACAATCTCCCCCTATTTGAAGAAGTCAAAACCTAAGCCAATGTATACACTAACATACTTATGTTATGAATATTTAAAACATATCATCACAATATAATTCAGATAAATCATAGACATATCAAATGATGTAGTAGATAAGTCAAAAATATAGCAAATGATGAGTTAGACAGATCATGATTATAATAAATGGTTATTTTATTTAATCATATAGGGAATAAATGTTTGAGCAATATGAACACTGTGTTTCATCCCTGGCCCTGTAAGCAGAACCTTAAACATTTTAAGTTCCAGGTTCCCTTATCATAATCCCACTCCCTCTGGATCTCTTTGTCGGTTTGTGTTAAGCTCCAGCAATCTTCTTTACTTTCTTATCGGCTTCATCAACATCCTTAGCCTTAGTAGTTCCAGCTTTAGTTTTATCCTTTTGTCTCTCAAAATAGCTGAAAGGCTTGGGGAAGTATTTAGATGGTCCACAACATCAGGAGTGAGAAGATTTGCCTTTTTGTTTCTCTAGAAAATCCTTCTCTCTGTGTCTCTCTTTTCCATGTTATCCCATTCAGTCTTGCTGCACCATTTACCTCTGTCTGATCTCTAATTCTTTACCTGGTCCGAGGCAAGCAGAATAATAGATCTGGACTCTAGGCTCCACTGCTCGAAATCAGGCCTTTCTTCCATTTCTTCTCTATATATCTTTTTCCTTAGCTTGGCCTCCTCTTCAGCATCATCAATGATCCTTTCTTTGACCTGTAATGACCAGTCTACTGTGGGGATGAAGGAAGGAATCTGAGCACCAGTAGTCTTCTCTCCCCACTGAGCATTAGAACTATTACCATCTTCAATATACTAAACATATTCTTGATTGTCTTGAACTTAGGCTTCACTGCTATACATCTTGTTCAAAGCATCTTGTACATGGTAAGGCATCATTGAGATGTTATTATATTGCAGTGGCTCCATTCCCAATGAGCCTCTCACAACATTTGTGGCCCAGACCATATTCTCAGTATTTGTTCTGATGACATTTCTCTCCCCCTTTTTGACTTCTTTAACTACTTGAGTAGTCTGGGAGGTGCTAGCTTTGCTTCTTTCCCCTTCCAAGTAGTTAACTCCAGCAGTTACTTGATTTTTAACTTCTAATATGTGTTCATCAAACATCTTGGTGCAGGTATCCATCTTAGTGAAGATTTCAGTGTTCTGTTCTTTTCTAGGAATTTTATCATTCTCATGAATGGTTACAAAGTTCTAAGCCTAAATATTTTGATTCTCAACGATAATAGCAATATTCTGGCTTGACACATCCAGTTTCTCCATGGTGTTATCTATAGTAGGAGCAGCTCTTGTAAAGAATTTTATTATTTCTCCTTTCAGCAGATTCAGTTCAAACCTTATAGATTTGATCTCAATTGCAAGATCATTAACATCTTTGAGGGCTTCATCCACATAGTTTTCCAATGCCCTTCTTTGCTCATCTAGCAAACCTTTTAGCTGGGTCATGATGGTAGGTGGAAGTTGAACAAATCTGGCAGATGTGCCCCAATCCAGGGCTTCAGTTTCTCCTTGAACAAGCTTGTTCCCTGTTCCTTGAGCTGTGCCACTCTTGTGCTGTTCAGTTTCTGGATGTGGTGAGGAGTGTGCTTTCTCATCACTATCTTCCTCTTCCTAAGATTCTGATGACACTAGATTATATACCTCATGACCAGGGAAATCAGAAGGTTTCTCCCCCTCAACCACTGCCATGCTTTTATTTGCATGCAGGTCAGCAACAACATCATTCTTTATTGGAGGAACCTTCAGTTGCTCCCCTACAAATAATGCATCATGCATTATCTCTTGCATCAGTTGCTCCCCCTCAATTTGAGCAATCCTTCCCTCAGTACTAGGAGTTTCCGAGACTTTATCCTGTAGTTCCTCATCTTCAGACATGGGTATATTCCTATCTGTGTCTTCCAATCTGGAGGAATCATCCCCCATTTATGCAGATATTTTGTTAACAAGTTCCTCTGCTATTTGCCCAACATCCTTGGTTGGAGGCAAATCATCTCCTTCCTCTCCAGCAGATCCAGCTAACCCGGTAGCGATCTCATCCACTTCAGGAACATACTCTGACTCTAGTCTGCTCATACGACTAAGAGGGGTAAGATCAGACGAGGTGGATACCTGGATATTCATGTCCCTTCTGGACACTTTAGCAGATGCAGATAGATCAGGATCATGAGGCTCTTCATCCTTAAATGAGCTGCTAGAGGAGCTGGGCTCAGTAACAACACTTCTCTTTCCTTTTCTCTCCACAGCTTCTGGACCACGGGGCTGAAGGAATCTATCCCATCTCTTAAGCATCATGATGTCCATCCTTCTCATATGGTGTATTCTTGGACCAAGTTTTAGATTCAGAATTTATGGAGCAGTTTCTTGCAAAAATAGTGAAAGGATTCTCCCCAAATTGGGTTCAGCCATGCAGTCCACTACTCTTTCAAACACCACTCTTCCCCAATCATTTCTCTTGGACAGTATGATCCTAGCCATTAGTTCAAACATCCTTTTGGAGATTTTGTCATGGGAGCATGTTTTGCATATCAGAGCTTTCCCAATGACATCAGCTAGGAACTTGCCTCTCAGGTTGAGTTCTTTCCTTTGAATTGATCTGGTTGTGTGCTTGGAAAGTCCACACAATTTCACTGACGATTTTGCATTGTTCAACAATAGCTCTTCTTCATCCTCAGTTGCAGAAAGCTTTGGCAGCTGTAGAGCCTTGCTTAGCCTTATGGGGGTTATCTTGATCTTCTTTTCGCTTACTATGGTCTTAATTTTTTCTAGCCGAAGCATTAGCTTTGGCGTTGGCAAACAACTCCAGTACTTCCTTCTTCCACAGAAGACAGGGTTCCGTCAGGATGAAGGCTAGGTTAGATTTCTGCAGAAGATTAAGCACTTGTTGAACTTCTTCAGGAGCATCAACGAATCCATTTCGAACCACCTCTGCTCCTTCGAAGAGGAAATCTGATCCCTTGGGCGCCATTTCTCTGGAGAATTTGAGAATGCTAGCAAAAGCAGCTTCCCGTCGATTTAGCGAATGCGGGCGGGAGAGGGTAAGGAATAGTGATTTGGCTTATTTCACAAGCCCTTCTATTTATATGTATTGCTAAAAGGAAGGCGAAAAGTCACTATTCCATATTTGTTGTTTTAATCTTGATCAATGGCCAGGATTGAATCCCGACACATATCCGCAGTCCGCCTTTTCTCCAGTATTTATTAAGTGGGCTTATTTATCTTAACATCAGTTTTCTTTAGTAATAAGAATTTCAATTAGCCCCTAATTGTGTTGTCCTTACATGCAGGGGTAATATAGACCTGCAGTACACATTCTAAAATGTGTTCTATTGGGGTGCAATTAGACATAATTTCAATAACCTTATATTAATTTCAATTGAGAGAGCATTAGCCCCCAACCTTAATTGGCTCAACCAAATTTTGATATTAATCTAGCTTAGTATTCCACAGGCAATATGTCTTTGGGTATGTTGAGACAAGTTACATTTTGTGGCATGGTGAACATGTAAGCCACTAACACATGTATTAAGAAGAGTTGTTGTTTTTACATCTTGTTAGTCATTTGTTTCAATTACCCTTCTTATACATGAGTATTCAATTTTGAAATTAAGTGATCGAATTAAAGAATGTTGAATTCTACTTATCTCTGCTCTGTAGACTTGAAGTCTATGCAGGATTCACAGTTTCTGAGCATATAACCAACCTTGCTTCTGAGCTTTAGCCTTTGATGTTCATCTGGCTTTCCTTTGTAATCCCCCCTTAATAATTGCACTTGTCATTGAAATTTAGTGCATGATGATAAGTTGAATCATTTCTTGTATCCAGACTTGGATCTGGTACAACACTGTCCAAGGACCATAAATGGTTATGGCCACTTGGACTATCCTGCAAGACAGAATTACCTTACCTTAGGAACCCAAGCTGACTTGGATCCTAGGTTCTTGTTAGCTTGAAAAAGCAAATGTATACCTACAGGATCCCTGTTAGGAAGACTTTATCTTGCCCTTGGCACATTAGGGTTGTGCCAACAATCTATGGAAAAGTGGCCCACTTTGCCACATCACCAGCACTCATGAATATTATATCTTCTTTTCTGAGGAGGTCTGACAGCAGACTGAACAAAAGAAGGAACAGATTTCTTGTTCCAAATTCTCTTAGCCACAGTCTGACTGAGAGTGGGTCTGACATGATAAGAGCTTGGTTTTTCACAAGGTCTATCAGCACCAATTCTCCTTGCAGAGGCCATGTTGTTGGTGTCTTTGGAAGATTCCAAGTCTTGCATCCTAGCAGATTACCCTTGGTCAGAGTGTGAGCAGGAAGATTTTGAGAAAAGGCCACTGCCTTGCTCAAGAGAGATGGTGCTGGTGCATTAAATACAAAGGTTCAGGATGGGCCTTTTGCACTTCTTCATGGGGAGCCTTCTGAGCACTCAGAGCCATGTCCTTTTTTCTTCCATTGTAAGAGACATTTGTAGTCTTACAAGGAAGATTCCCATTCCTCCAGTGCCATCCCTGAGGTTTTGGTCATACCTGTTGGAAGGGAAAATTACCTTGTGAAAGGTACGCTGAGGCCTGACAGGGACTTGGCCTCTTTTCTTAGATTGGATTACTTTTGAAATCCACTCAGATTCAGATCTTCTCTTGATAGAATCTATCTTTGAGAAGTTAGCCACAATTCCCCTCTCCCTATCAAGTTTCTCCTCAAGATTCCTTATAATAGAGTCCTTGTATTTTAAGGACTCAACATGGATATCTACTATGATTTTCAGATGAGCTTATTTCCTCTCTTTTAGACATAAGAACGATGAAGCTTCATCCAGCTGGGAAGCAATCTTCTTTAGGGAGGCTATTTCCTCTTCTTGTTTCTTAACCAACAGCTTGCTTTTCTTGAAAGCTTTCAAAAGGGTAACATGATTGTCAATCAATTGATTGATATCATCATCTATCAAAGGACCCTCATAATCACTAGATGAGGAGACATTAGAGTCTGTATAGGATTCATATCCAGACTCTGAGGATGAGCTAGATGGGGAATGTACCTTATTTTGACCAGGCTGATCCTGATAAGGTTCTACTTTTGGGGTAGCTATTTGTCCATGGCATTTGCATTCCCCTTCTTCAGCTTCATCCACCTCTGTGTCACTCTCTGAATGTGACAGAGGGGCCCTGATTCTTGCTCTTGCATCTGAAAGGACGTTGTCATCACCAAGAGCAGCCAATAGCCCAATGCTGATCTTATCCTCCCTGCAGATTTACTGCTCCATATAGTTTCTCATCTTATGGTTCATCCTTGAACACATAAGTTTAACCTTTTAGCTATCCTTGGAGGTCAACTCAGATTGTTAGGTCCTTTTTCAATAACCTCCCTCTGATACCACTTGAAAGTCTTTAATTTCAAGGATAGCTAAATCACCTTGAGGGGGGGGAGGTGAATAGGTTATTTGTCTCTTTATTAGTTCTTTTCTTTTCTTTTAGTTTGCTGCTTGAGTGATAGGTTAATTTCTTCTTTCAAGATGATTTACCCAGTTCATAGAAAACAACCCAGAAAAGCACACAGATATTTATAGTGGTTCCCCGACTAGGTATATCCACTTTCCCTCCCACCTATCCAACTATCTTGTTAGACTAAGCACTTCTCCAAAATTCTCCAAGGAGCTTACACCTCAGTCCCTCAGCCTTACACTCAGGTTCTCTTCAGAACCCTACCTCAGAAACACAAAGGTTCCTACCTAGAGCTCTGTAGTGCTCCTACAGCTCAGTGGTCCTCAAACTACCTACCTCAGCCTTATCTCTAAGACATAAAACTCAGGCTTTTCATCCCTATAACTTCAGGCACTAGGCCCTACTCTCAGAGTGCTGCAGCACTCCTACAACTCAGATCCAGAAGGATCCTACAAGATGGAAATGGATTGATGGGGTTCTTGATTGATCACAGGAGGAATTCCTCTTTGACAATCAATCTTGGATGAGTTAGACTCAGCCCCCCTTCCTATGACACCAAGAGAGTTTTCCTATGTCAACTTTACTGGGCTGAGTGCACCTCCATCCCAACTACTTCACAGCATCAAGTTTATGCACTTGAGCTGGAAGAAACTTGCAGAATTCTATTTTGCCTTTTTCTGAACTGAACCAAAGATTCAGCTCTTTCTTCTTAACAACAATAATTATGTAGAAGCTTTGGCTTATGCTGGAAGCAACTAGTGGATTTGTTTCTCTGCTCCCTTCTGAACCGAGCTGACTGCTCAGCTTCAACATCTCCTTCACAACTTCTCAAGTGTATATTCTTTTAGAAAGTATTTGCTGGATCTGTGAAGCTCCTGCAGTAAAGGTTGGCTCTTGCTAATACCTCTTTCTTAGATAATCACCCTCAGCTTCCTTGCTGGTGTAGATGAAGATGGCACCAGCAAACTTGTCGTTGAAGATGTTGATCTCAACAACTAACTTGCTCTTTTTCTTTCTGACTCGAGCTTCCAGTTCTTTAGCTCCAATACAATGCCGAAGAAGGAGAACCATTATCACACTTGTTCTGTCTCATTAAAGAGCACTTCCTTTTATTTATTGAGACCCAACGGCTCTTTTAGTAGTGAGTCCCACACTTTTAATGCTGGCTGTAATTTTGCTTTAACGCCAACTGTCGTATAGTAGGTTTGTGGCAACCTTTGTCGCGTACTGTAGCCATCCCGCCACTTATTTGAAATATGTTGACTCGTTGACATACTGACGTCACCAGCTATGGACTTAGTCAAAAATAAAGCAACATTAGTATAGGCGTTGAGTGACTAAGCATCACACAATGCCAAAACACTTGGACAGATTTACTGTCTCTTAGCATTGAGTGAGTAGCCTTAACTCAACGCTAAACTACTTGGAATATAAATTTGTTTCTAGGCGTTGAGAGCATTGAGTGAACAACCCTTACACAACGCCATCTACCTTAGCCATATATCTGCTTCTTTAATAACTGAAGCATTGAGAGCATTGAGGGCGTTGAGAGCATTGAGTGAGCATGCCTCACTCAACGCTTTTGCTTTTAACTCATTTCTACATAAAGGCATTGAGATCGTTGAGTGAGCATGCCTCACTCAATGCTTTTTTCATTGGCCAATTTTCAGTGTTTAAAACCACTGGGCTTAGACTGTCTTACATTGAACTGAGTTCGACAAACTCTCAACTGAGCTCGACGAACTCAGAATCTCAAGCTCTGAACTTAGCTCGACGAAATGTATGCTGAGCTCGACGAACTCAAAACTCAAGCTCTGAACTTAGCTCGACGAAATGTGAGCTGAGCTCGACGAAATCTGAACTTAGTTTAACCAGTTCAACTACAACCTTTTTGCTGAATGGCATTGAGTGTGTCTTCATCACTCAACGCCAAAACACTTGGCCAAAATTTTCTTTAGTAGTATGGTGTTGAGAGAGTTGACTTCACTCAATGTCAGTGGACTTGGCCACATTTCAGCTCATTCCAACTTTAGGATTTTACTGCTTTAGCCTATCTCACGGCTTTTTGTTATATGGCATTGAGTGAGTTGACTTCACTCAATGCCTGTGGACTTGGCCATTTTCTCAGCTTGCCACTGCCTTGGCTTTGATTGTATAGGCTTTACTCAGCATTATAAGTCTTCTGGCGTTGAGTGACTGATCTTCACTCAACGCTTGTGGACTTAGATAGTTATCTTTCTTTCCACCACTTAGGTAAGAACTTACCTGTCTTAGCCACTTAGGCTACCTGTCCCATCATGGCTTACCAGGACAAACTGCAATCATTCATCTTAAACACAAGTTAGATCACAACATGTGTATACATTATTTTGTTGGCCCTTCTTCAAATTCAGGACATTGGGATCAATGGACCCAACAGAAGCCCAGAAGGTAATGATTGCAGCCTATCAGTTAAAATACCTAACAAAGAGTTTGTGGATTCGGGAAAAGGAAAGCCTAAGTGAAGGATGCTCGTGGGAATCTTTTAAGAAGATGCTGCTGAAAAGGTTTCTACTCTCAGTCAAGCAGGACCATCTTATGAATAACTTCCTGCATCTGAAGCAAAGACAGCTCACGGTGAGCAATTATGATATTGAGATTAGTAAGTTGAGCAGATTTGCTCCTGATTTGGTGGATTCAAAGGAGGGAAGAGTGAAACATTTCCTTGGAGGACTGAGAAGCGATGTCCAACAGTGGGCATGCGCTTATAGAGCTGAAAATTATGCTGAGGCAGTGGAAGACGCACTGAAAGTTGAGGCAATTAAAAACACCAAGAACCGAGGTGCCGTTGCGAGAAAAGAGAAGAGGAAAGGTGTTGAGGATGGAAGCTCTAGGGCATCTGGCCCTTCTTCGAAGAAGAAAAGTGGAGAAATATGTAGCTTCTATGGTCGATCCGGCCACCCTTACGAAAGGTGTTTCAAAAGGACTGCCACTCTTAAGTAGCAGCAGGTGCACACCATCCAAGGCACACCCAAGGGAGATCTGGTGCGCACATTCTGTTCAAGGATGGGTCATGTCGTGAGTCATTGCTGGTCGAAGGATAAGGCTTGCTTCCAGTGCGGGCAGAAGGGGCACCTGAATTCTACATGCCCCCGGGCTTAGTCCCCACTGCATCCTGCCCCACTCTGGGCTCTGTCGCCGCTACCAAACCAGGACAAAGGGAAAGGAAAGCTAAATGTGGTGATCAGAGAGGAAGCTCAGACCTCTACCCAAGTGATATTAGGTTAGATTCTAGCTTAAATTTTACTCTCTATTATTTGTCCTAGTTTTTGTTCATTTAGTTACGTGTGCTACGGTTTTAGGGGAGTTTAAGGTGAACAATAGGTGGGCGCGCATTCTTTTTGATTTGGGTACCAGCCATTCCTTCGTGGCGCAAAGTTTTGTAGATAAACATCGTTTGAACGCAGATCAATTAGGATTTTCCTTCAACGTCAAGCTTCCCTCCAGAGATCTGCTGATATCCAATCAAGGAATTCAGAGATGCCCTATTTATCTAGGCAATTTCCTAGCTTTTGCGGATCTGATGGTGTTGGATTTTGCATATTTTGACGTGATTTTGGGCATGGACTGGTTGTCCAAGTATGATGCGGTAATCCAATGCAAGGCAAAGCGACTGGACTTCAAGATAGACAACAACCAACCTATGAGTGTCTATGGATTTTGGGACAAGGGTTCCCTCATTATTTCTGCGGTACGTGCTTGTCGAGCACTAGAGTCTGGTTGCGAGGCATATCTTGTGTCTATTTCTACTTTGGAAATAGCTTTTATTTGACCACGTCTTGAGGATATCTCGGTGGTGTGAGAGTTTCCAGATGTCTTTCCTGATAGCCTTCCATGACTTCCTCCTGAGAGAGAGGTGGAGTTTGTGATAGACCTCGAGCCAGGTACTCGCCCTATTGCTAAGGCACCATACTATATGGCTCTGTGTGAGTTAAAAGAGTTGCGCACTCAGCTGGATGAGTTGCTGCAGCGTGGTTTTATTAGGTCGAGTTCTTCTCTATGGGGTGCCCCTATTTTGTTCGTAAAGAAGAAAGATAGTTCTATGAGACTCTATATAGATTATCGGGAGTTAAATAAGGTAACCATCAAGAACAGATATCTGTTGCCTCAAATTGATGATTTATTTGATCAATTGTTGGGATGCGCTGCGTTTTCGAAGATTGATCTTCATTCAGGCAACCACTAGTTGAGGGTCCGTGAGGCTGATATACCACGGACGGCTTTTCGTTCCCGGCACGGGCACTTTGAGTTCTTGGTGATGTCCTTTGGTTTGACAAATTCCCCCTCTGCTTTTATGGACTTAATGAATAGAGTGTTCAAAGATTTCTTGGACCGTTTTGTGAATGTATTCATAGATGATGTCCTCGTGTATTCCCATAGTGTTGAAAAGCATACGCAACACTTGCGCTTAGTTTTGTCAACCCTGAGGGAGCACAAACTCTATGCCAAGTTGAGGTAGTGCGAATTCTGGTTACCCCAGGTGTATTTTTTGGGACATGTTGTGAGCAAGGACGGTATTTCCGTAAAACCGACCAAGATTTTTGTTGTGATGGAATGGAAGATACCTTCTACTCAAAAATAGATTAGGAGCTCCTTAGGTTTGACTGGTTATTATAGAAGATTCATGGAAGGGTTCTCTATGTTTTCTACTCCTCTAACTAGACTTACACAGAAGAACACCGCGTTCATTTGGAGCGATAAGTGTGAAGAAGCCTTCCAAGAGTTGAAGAAGAGATTGTGTGCTGCTCAAGTTTTAACTTTACCTATTGAAGGAGTCGAGTATGTTGTGTATGTAGATGCATCACACATTGGACTTGGTTGTGTTTTGATGCAAGAAGGAAAGGTGATCGCATATGGATCAAGACAATTAAAGATTCATGAAACAAACTATCCTACGCATGATTTGAAATTTTCTGCTGTAATCTATGCGCCGAAGCTTTAGAAACATTTACTATATGGCACGCTGTGCAAAATCTATACAGACCATAAGAGTTTGAAGTATGTTTTCACTCAGAAGGAGCTGAATCTACTCCAGCATAGGTGGTTAGAGTATGTGGTCGATTATGAAGTGGAGATCCTTTACCATCCAGGAAAAGCTAACGTAGTAGCCAATGCTTTGAGTAGGAAGACCGCCAAAATCTTCAATCTATATGTGCAATCTCTGGTGGAAGAATTCTTGTTGATGGACATTGAAGTTGGTAGTAGTATTGTGCCTGCTAGTTTGGAAGCAGAAGAGCCCTCTTGGATTTCCCTTACCAAAGTGCACCAGAAGGATGACCCTGATTTGTTGCATCTATGGAATAGAACTGAGAAGGGAGAGCTACCCGATTTTTCTTTAGACGAGTTAGATACTCTGAAATATCGGGGTAGATTTTGTATTCCCACTTTTGGTGACATTCGAGCTAAGATTTGCAATGAAGCTCATGGTTCTCGTGTTGTCTATCATCCTTGTTCCACCAAAATGTATAAGAATCTAAAGCAAATTATTTGGTGGCCGGGAATGAAGAATGATATAGCAAGGTTTATGTCGGAATGTTATACGTGTCAGCGTGTTAAGGCAGATCATACAAGGCGTGGTGGTAAATTAATATCGCTTGATATTCCAAGTTGAAAATGGGAGAGTATTTCAATGGATTTCATCACCGGTCTACCAAAATCTCCCTGTGGGCACGACTCTGTTTGGGTGATAGTCGATAAATTGACGAAGTGTGCTCACTTTGTACCCATTAAGATTGGGTATTCTATGAAGAAGATAGCTGAGTTATACCTTGATGAAGTCATCAGATTACATGGAGTGCCTGTTAGCATTGTATCGGATCAAGACTCCAGATTTATGTCTCGCTTTTGGAAGAGTTCACAAGAGGGGTTGTATATCGATTTAAGGTATTCGATCGTTTATCATCCGCAGACAAATGGTCAGACGGAAAGGGTAAATCAGATAGAGGAAGACATGATAAGGTGTTATATATTGGATCATGGTGGTGCTTGGGATGAACGCCTCAGACTCATGGAATTTACTTATAATAATAGTTATCAAGAGACTCTGAAGATGGCCCCGTTTGAGGCTTTGTACAGAAGGCGTTGTAGGACTCCTTTTTTTGGCTGAGGTTGGTAAGAGAGCATTGCTAGGTCCAGAAGCCCTTGAAGAGATGAATTATGCTGTGACTCATTTTCAAGAAAAGCTCCGTTTAGCACAAGAGCGTTATGAGAAATATGCTAATCGACGAAGGGTTGATCTGGAGTTCGACTTTGGGTATATGGTTTTTATGAAAGTCTCTCCGATGTCAGGTGTTAAAAGGTTTGGAAGGAATCACAAGTTAGAACCCCGGTATGTGGGACCTTTTCAAATTCTTGAGCGCATCAGAGTGTCAGCTTATAGGCTGGTTTTGCCTGCTACCTTCCCTGGTGTCCATGATGTGTTCCATGTGAGCCAATTGCGGAAGTGTGTTCGTAGTGATCGTCAAGTCCTTGACTTGGTGCCCAAGATTGAGTCCAACCTTTAGTATGTGGAAGAGCCTATCCGTATTTTGATATCTCTAGATCGAGTGTTGTGGAGGAAGACCATTCCTATGGTCAAGGTTCTTTGGAGAAATGAAGACGTCGAGAGCACGACGTGGGAATTGGAGTCGGCGATGAGAGAATCTCATCCTCATCTCTTCTCTTAGTTTCTCGTATGTCTCCCTGTTTTGGTGAATGTTGGTTTTCTCGTTTTGGTTTGATTTTGAAGTTGTGATAAGTTTCGGGACGAAACTTCTTTTTCGGGGGAGTGACTGTAATGCCCCCAATTTTTCGAAAATATTATATGAATTGGTATCATCATATTTATGACGTTAAGGCGTTAATTTTTCTATGTCATGTTGACGGCACTGCACCGTTAGTGCGTTTTCGGATCTGTTGGGTCTGTTTGACCAGATTTTGGGATTTTGATTTTGATTGAATGTTTTCCTCGATTGAAAGGGTTGAAGTTTTGAGATTTTTGGACTTGTCGAGTTTTAATTGTGATCCGAGCATTTTGGAGTCCCAGCGCGTGTTTGGATCTTTGTGATGATTTTTGCTTGAGTAAGCATTTGTTGATTATGTCTCAAGATTGGTGCGTCGGATTCTAGGGTTTTTTACGCTGCTAAATTTGTTGAGTCGGCATTTTATCCCGGATTATTTGACAGTCTGAATTTTCTAAACTTTGCCCTGCTCAGTTTTCGAGAAGCACTAACTTGTTCTCGGGAAGCTTACTTCATTCTCGAGAGGCCCGAGAGTTGTTCTCGAGAAGTATTTTGTGTAATCGAGTAATTCTTCTTCTGTTCTCGAGAAGTCCTGAGGTTCTCGAGGAGTCCTGTTTTGATACTTCTCGAGAAGCCTTATAGTACTCGATAAGTCTTACCTTGCTCCCGGCAATCCATTCATAAGTACTCGAGAAGCCCATGCCTGAGTTCCCGAGAAATCTTGTTGATTCTCGAGAAATCCATTCTTGTTTCTCGAGAAGTGCCCCCTCTTGTTCTCGAGAAACCCTGCAGTTCTCGAGAAACCCTCTTTGTACTCGAGATCAGCCCTTGTTCTCGAGAAGGCTTCCTTATTCTCGAGAAGACTCTATGTTGTACTCGAGAACATGGTACGTTATTCCCGAGTGGTGCTTCCACCTGTTCCTGAGAAAGGATTCTATTTGTTTTCAAGAAGTTTAGTAGTACTCAAGAAGCCCTATTGTTCTCGAGAAATTTATTTCAGTACTCGTGTAGTCTTCATTCCACTCGATCAATCCGCACTTCATTTCGGAAATTTCGGTTCAGTCGACCCTGGTTCATCTCCTTAGTGTTATGAGTCTGTTGGTACCCTAGTTTTATTTGAGTTTAGTCTTCTCCTTTTGTCCCTTGACCCAAGAAATATCTATGGTCAATGGTTAGTGGTCTAGCTGTAGAGTCCCCGCTTTTCCAGATGAAGAATTTGGTTAAGTAGTTTGTTCGTTCGACTATGGTCGAACGCCGCTCGACTATCGTCGACTAACTGTTCGACGATCGTCTATCAGTTGCTCGACGTTCTATCTGCGAGGATAGTTCGACTATCTGTTGATAGTTCGACTATCTGTGTGCTGTGATAGTTCGACTATCTGTTTGATAGGTCGACTATCTGCGTTGTTTGATAGTTCGTCTATCTGTTGATAGATCGACTATCTGCTTTCTTCTGATAGTTCGACTATCTGCTGATAGGTCGACTATCTGTTTTCCCTTGCTAGTTCGACTATCTGCTTTGATAGTTCAACTATCTGATAGCTCGACTATCTGTTGATAGTTCGACTATCTGTCATTCTTTGATAGTTCGACTATCTGTTGATAGGTCGACTATCTGTTCTGCGTTGATAGTTTGACTATCTGTTGATAGATCGACTATCGGTTTTGCTTTGATAGTTCGACTATCTGTTGATAGGTCGACTATCTGATAGCTCGACTATCTTCTGATAGTTCGACTATCTGTTGTGATAGTTCGACTATCTCCTTTGATAGTTCGACTATCTGGATCGTTCGACTATCTGTCCGATAGTTTATCTCCATTCTTCGGTCGACGATCTCCGAGGGTCGTTCGACATTTTCTGTTTGCCTTTTTATTTTGTATTTATTTATTCTATTTAATAAATTAATACATTATCTGACATTTTATTTCAGTTGTTTTATGATAATATTTCCAGGCAATATCTGCTCCATCTCTTTTGCCTGAGTCAAATCTTTTCAGATAAAGTTGTTTGTCTTATTAGTTGACAGTGTATTTTACTTTATCTGCTGTCAGTCCTTTATAGCCGTTAGACTGAAAAGTCTTCCTTTTGCTATAAAGAGTTTGTCTCTGATGTGATTTTATTTAGTACCTGTATTATCAGATTGCTTCCTGCAGCTTCCTTGAAAAAGGTTTATCGCTTTTATAGAATATTTTGCTGCAGAGTTTGTTTGTCTTTGTGATATTTGCAGCCCAGGTTTCAAGTTTCAGAAGAAGAAGACAAACAGTTCAAATTGAAAAGAGTCGTTGCTTGTTGCTGTTATAAAAGGAATCCTTTGGAGAAGGATTTCAGCTAGCTAACCAGTTATTCAAAAAGCATTTCAAGCTTTCATCAAGACCAAGTTCACTGCTCTCAGCAATATTCATTCAACTGAGAAGTGTTAAGCTCTTTTGCTCTTCTTCAACCTGAGTTCTCCTGCTTCCAGGAAGTTTAGACTCAGAGTTCTTTTGAATAAGAAGAAGAAGATAGCTGCTAGAAGATTTCTATTTTATATTTTATATATCTTCTTGTAGCTTTTCCTTCTGTTCTTACTGAAGTGTTTCTGCACTGAAGCAAGACTTCACCTGGACATTCTTTGAGCCAGGGGGAGCCTTGATTCTTTTGAGCTCTCTAGCTCAGTGCAAGTCTTTGTGCTTCTCTAATCTATTGTAAAATAGAGAAGACTTTTTAACCTTCTTTCCCCCTCCTGTACAGGGTTATTACTCCCTTCAAAAGTATCCCTTGGTGGCAGGGCACCTGATCAAAAACCTGTGTTTGGTTTTTAGACACCTGATCAAAAGTCTAAAGGGTTTCTAGATCTACCTGAAGCAGATCTTGTGGTGACAGTGCACCTGATCAAAAACCTGTACTGGATTCCTATCTTGTTGGTAGAAGAGTGGACGTACCCAAGTTGTTTGGGGAACCACTATAAATTCCTTGTGTCGTCTGGCTTGCTTAATTTAATTCTTGCATTGTGGCTGTGAATAGATTTAACTAGGTTTGCTAGTTGCTGATTAGGTTTTCCAAGTCTTAACTGTAATTACAGTTAGCTTGAGTTTGTGCACAACACTTGTGTTAGGCTTTAGGGTTATTTCTATATCTATAATCTTTTCGTTCCGCATTTCACTCCAAGGGAGTTGGGCAGACTATTAAGTTTTGTCTAGTGCAAAATTTGATAACTCTATTCACCCCCCCTCTAGAGTAGTATCTATCCCTTCACTTTCAATTGGTATCAGAGGGAGGTTGACTGACTGTACAGGCTAACACCTAAGTCATAAGATCCTGATAGATGCCAAAGTTTATAGATATTCACTATCACTATCATGGCCCAGTCCAAGGATTATTCTAGCACCAGACCTCCAGCATGCAACTTAGCTAAGTTTGGCATCTGGAAGGCACGGATAAAATTATATATGAATTCTATTGATGAAAGTATTTTTGCTTCTATTTTGTCAGGACCCCCAAGAGCACCTGCTGCTGCTACTGCCTCATCATCTGACATGAGTGCAGTGCCTCCTCCAGATTACAATGATGAGTACAAGAAGTCAAAGATAGCAGATGCCAAGGCGATGAACATTCTGGCTCAGACAATGTCTGATGAGGTATTCCAGAAGGTTGCTGACTGCTCTTCAGCAAAAGCTATGTGGGATACACTGAACCAGATTATAGCTAGTTCAGCTGATGAAAGGAAGGACAGAAGGTCCAACCTTATCTCAAAATATGAGAACTTCAAGAAAACTGATGCTGAATCAGTTGAAGCCATGTATACAAGGCTCAGCTCAATCATCAATGAGTTGAGGACCCTTGACAAGGACATATCATTAACAGAGGTCAATGATAAGATTCTTATGTGCTTCCCTAGCACATGGGATCTGAGGATCTGACCCATCAAGGAAGCCAGAAGTACATATGAGATTTCAAGTGAAGCCCTTCTCGGCAAGCTCAAGTCTTTTGAGCAAGTGCTGAAGACAAGGGAAGCAGAAGCTGAAGCAAAGACCCCTACTCCAACAAGAAAAGAGCAATCTCTAGCTCTTAAGGCTGCTGATGCTTCTGAAGGCAGCCAATCCAATGAGGAACTAATGGCATTGTTTGCCAAGAGGTTTCTCAAGATGGGGAGAAAGGAATTCAGAAAGAAGTCTTCACGCTATGAAGACAAACCAAGGTATGACCGTTCACCTGCTAAAGAAATTATCTGTTATGGTTGCAGGAAACCTGGACATATCTTACCAGATTGTCCAGAGGAGAAGAACAAAGATAAGAGGAAAGAAAAGGAACAGCACAGGAAGCACTCCAAGCCATCCTCCTACAAGAACAAGAAGAAGGAGAGAGGTTTCATTGCTGAAACCTGGAGTGATTCTGATGAAGAATCTTCCTCCTCTAACTCCAGTGAGGATGAGGAAGAGAAGAAGGCAAAGGAAGTTTGCCTGATGGCAATAGATGCCTGCAGCAATCATTCAGCTGCAGAGATTTCAGATTCAGAGGAAGAAATGCCAACAGAAGATGAGGTACTATCGTCTTATGATTTTACTTCAGCAGAATTCAAATTAGAGTTTAAATCTTTATGCTTAGATTTAATTAGTTCTGAAAAAGAGATTAAAGAACTTAGACATAGGCTAGCTGAATCAGAAATCATATCTACTGAAAATATTAGGTTAAAGGAAGATCTCACTAATTATAGTGAAGAAATTAAGTTTCTTAAAATTGAGTTAGCTAAATCTAAGAGGTTAGAAGAATCTCTAAATGGTAGAAGCCTTAAGTTATTAGAAATAACCAGCATAACTAACACTAGGTCAGGCAATAACAAACTAGGATTAGGAGCTTCTCCCAGTGAACCCCCAGTTATTCTTAAAAATAATCTCTCAACTCCAGTGAACTTCATTTCAGCTAGTTGAATGAAGAATACTGAGCAAGTAAACCAAGTTAATAAAACTTTAAATAAAGCTAAGAGAGAAAAGAGGAAGAAATTTTTTAAAGAAATACAAAATGCGTCGAACGCTGCTCGACGATCGGAAGCTCAATGGTCGAACGAAGCTCGACGATCTGAGCGCCCATCGTCGAACGTCGATCGACGTTTTCAATATGATTTTCAAAATCATCATCAAACCCGTAGAAACCTAAATGAAAATAGAAACCCTAGGTTTGTTGACCCATCATCTGCATGGAGAATCCCACCTAGGAGATCTCACCCATTAGGTTATCACCCTCAGCCTGCATTTTCATTTATTTCTAGCTTTTCTTATATGAAAAACAAGGGACCCAAGGTTACCTGGGTCCACAATGTCTAAATGAATGTCTTGCAGGTGAAGGCCTATCCTATCACTCAAAATAAGTGGTATTTGGATAGTGGATGTTCCAAGCATATGACAAGAAATAAAAATCATCTGTCAAAATTCAAAGCTAAGCTCGGCCCAAAGGTTATCTTTGGAGATTCAAGTTGTGGTCAGACAGAAGGCTATGGCAGGATCACAATTGGAGATGCTACTTTCAAGAGAGTTGCATATGTGACAGGACTGAAGCACAATTTGATCTCAGTCAGCTAGCTATGTGATGCTGGCTACCAAGTTTCATTTTCTAACTCTTCTTGTAATATTACTTTAAATAATAATGTTGTTTTAGTAGGCATTAGACTAGGTAATATTTATTTAGTAGATTTCAATTCAACTCATTCTGAAATCTATTTATTTAATGAAGTAATAATTAATAATAATTCTTTGTGGCATAAGAGACTTAGTCATGTTAACCTTAAAAATATATCTAGGTTATCTAAACACAACCTTGTTAGAGGTTTACCTTCTTGCCCCTACAAGAAGGAGAGCCTATGCAAGGCTTGTCAGCTAGGCAAGCAAACCAAGAATTCTTTTAAATCAGTAAATAAAAGTGATTCTCCTAGAATATTGTACTTATTACATTTGGACCTTTTTGGCCCAATAAATGTACAGAGTTTAGGAGGGAAGTATTACACCTTAGTAATTGTAGATGACTTCTCTAGGTTCAGTTGGGTTTTTTTTTTGAGAACTAAGGCTGATAACTTCAAAGCCCTTACAGACTTTCTATTATGTGTGCAGACTGAGTACTCTACTCATGTGGTCTTGATCAGAAGTGATCATGGTACTGAGTTTGACTCTCTTCTCATGCAAGAATTCTGTGAGAGAGAAGGTATCAAACATAGCTTCTTAGCTCCTAGAACTCCCCAACAAAATGGGGTAGTTGAAAGGAAAAATCGAACACTCATTGAAGCTGCTAGTACATTGTTGGCACATGCTAATATGCCTCTCTCCTATTGGATAGAAGCTGTTAGTACAGCCAATTATGTCTTGAATAGAAGTCTGATACACAAACTTAAGTGTAAAACTCCTTATGAGTTGCTTAAAGGAAAGAAACCTAAAATTAATTATTTTAGAGTATTTGGTTGTGTTGTTTACATTCATAATAACAATAAAGAATACCTTAGAAAGTTTGAAGCAAAAGCTTCAATGGGAATTATGCTTGGATATTTCCAAGTAAGCAAAGCTTATAGGGTCTATAACAAATCAACCTGTAAAATTGAAGAATCTGTGCATATATCTTTTGATGAGTCTCAGATGTTTTACAAGGAGAAGGAAAATTCTCCTTCCTCCAGTTCATTGCAGGTACCTGATGCTTCTCAAGAAATTCTTCAACTATCAACTCTTCAGATCACTGAATCAGACAGTGATGAAGACATTGCAGAAGCTGTTGTTGTTCCACCAACAGTAGATCAAATTCCTCCTGAGAAATTAATCCCAACTGTTGCTGAAGATCATATCCCACCTGCTGATATTGTCACACTTAGAGATCACCCCACATCTCAAGTGATAGGAGACATATCAGCTGGTGTTCAAACAAGACATCAGCTAAGACAGGATGCGATGCATGCTTGTTTACTCTCACATATTGAGCCCCTCACCTTTAAAGATGCAGAGCTAGATCCCCACTGGATCATTGCTATGCAAGAGGAACTCAATCAGTTTGAGAGATGTAAAGTTTGGACTTTGGTTCCAAGACCTAAAGGCCAACTGATCATAGGCACCAAGTGGGTGTATAGAAACAAGTTGGATGCAAATGGAATTATTGTAAGGAATAAAGCTAGGCTTGTAGCTCAGGGCTACAGACAGGAGGAAGGTATAGATTATGACCAAACCTTTGCTCCTGTTGTAAGGCTAGAAGCTATAAGGATCTTCTTGGCCTATGCAGCCTACATGAAGTTTAAGGTCTTTCAAATGGATGTCAAAAGTGCATTCCTGAATGGTGAGCTTAAGGAAGAGGTGTTTGTTGAACAACCACCAGGGTTTGTTTCTTCAACTCAGCCCTCACATGTGTTTAAGTTGCAGAAAGCTCTTTATGGACTAAAGCAAGCACCCAAAGCCTGGTATGAGACTCTAGCTAGTTTCCTTTTAGAGCACAACTTTACTAGGGGAGTAGTTGATAGAACCCTTTTCGTCAAGCACCACAAGGACACAATCCTGTTAGTTCAAGTGTATGTGGATGATATTATATTTGGTTCCACTGATCCCAAACTTTGCAAAAGGTTCTCTGACCTGATGCACTCTAAGTTTGAGATGAGTAGTATGGGTGTGCTGTCTTACTTTCTTGGTCTCCAAGTTAAGCAAGATGCTGATGGTATCTTCATCTCCCAATCCAAATATGCCAAGGAATTGGTAAAGAAATTTGGGATGGCTGATGCTTCAGCAATGCCTACACCTATGGCTACTAATATAGTTATTGATTCTGATGATCACGGCAAGCCAGTTGATCAAAAGAATTATAGGGCCATTGTTGGTTCCCTATTATATTTAACTGCAAGTAGGCCTGATATAATGTTTACTACATGCCTTTGTGCTAGATTCCAGGTCAACCCCAAGGAATCTCATCTGATTCTTCTCAAGAGAATCCTGAGATACTTGAAGGGATGTCCAAATCTAGGACTTTGGTACCCAGCAGAATCAGAATTTGAGTTAATTGGATACTCTGACTCTGACTATGCTGGTTGCAGAGTTGACAGGAAGAGCACCCCAGGAACTTGTCAGTTCCTGGGAGAGAGACTGGTCTCTTAGTTCTGTAAGAAGCAGGCTTCTGTCTCAACTTCAACTGCAGAGGCTGAATATATAGCAGCTGCCAGTTGTTGTTCACAGATCCTATGGATTCAAAACCATCTTGTGGATTATGGTTACTCACATAAGAACACCAAAATCATGTGTGATAGTACCAGTGCTATCTCAATTGCACAAAATCCAGTGCACCACTCTAGAACGAAGCACATTGAGATTCGGCACCATTTCCTGAGAGATTGTGTGGAAAAGAATAAGATTTGTCTTGAGTTCATATCCACTGAGTTTCAGAGAGGTGATATATTCACCAAGCCCTTAGATGAACAGAAGCATCTGTTCTTTTTGGTTCAACTAGGCATGATTAATGGAAGAGACTAAGTGTGACTATATCTGCCAATGTTGAAACTTGTTTGAAGATAGTCGAACGACGTTCGAAGATAGTCGATCTGGTCAAGCCCATCGTCGACCTATGGTTGATGAAAGCTTGCCTGTTTGAAGATCGTCGACCGGCGTTCGACAATCGTCGAACAAGTCGAGCTCATCGTCGATCTCTGGATGACGACAGCTTGTTGTTTGAGAAGCCAGAAATAGTCGAACGATTTCTCGACTACTCTGCTTCTGGACCGATCGTCAAACGACCGTTCGACCATCGTCTCCAGTATCTTTTAAATAGATCGACTATCTCCGGTCTAATATAAAGCCGATAGTCGACCTAGGTTAAAAGATCTTCGCTTTTATCGTCGACGGAGAGCGTCCTTTCACATTCCGTCTTCCCGCTTGCTCTGTCTCTTTTTCTCTGCCAATTCGTCTTCTTCGTCTTTCTCGCGTATTCTCCAGCACTTCAATGGCGATTTCTCCAGCATTGCTCGCAGTTGTGAAGTTTGATGCAGGTTTCAGTGTCGACTTCGATGCCTTCAGCTGTTGTGAATCAGGGATTGTGGAAATCCTCCAGTTATGCAGAGATCAAGGGTTAGAAAGACTAATGTCTACAAGGATTAAGTTAAACATCCCAGAGATAAAGGAATGGGCATTCACTTCATCATCTACCGAAGATTCAATGACAGGAACAATTGGCGGAGAAGAGGTAATCTTGACTCCCGCCATTCTGACTGATGTATTTGGATTGATAAATGGTGAAGAAGAATTTGAGCAAGATGCTCCAGAGTTCGGAAGAATGTTGTTAGAGCTGGGACATGCCGAAGGCATTCCCTCCAAGCTCCTCAAGGTGAATTTTCCCTTCAAGATCAAGTTCCTTGCAAAAATAGTTAGAAAAGTGCTTCTAGGAAAGCACTCCGCCCATGACAACATTACTAGACAACAATTTGCACTGATGTGTGCAATTGTAAATCAGAAAAGGATTAATTGGGCAGGGGTTTTGTTCGATTTGATAAGGAAGAAGAACAGTAAGAAAGAGGTTACCCTAGGCAGGGTTATTGGGATTTTTCTGAAAGAGAAGTATCCTCATCTGCTAGTTTCAGTTGCTACAACCATTAATGCTAGCAAGAAGATGGATCCGAACTTGTTCTCCAAGTGGAAGAGGACCTTCTTGAAGCCCGCTCTCACAGGGGTTGCTCCAGCGGCATCCGAGAGCACAAGGACTGTTTCAGCCACTCCTCACCCTCTAGAAGCTGGCTCAGCTCATCCTTCTCTTCCATCATCTTCTTCTGCTCTGCAGTCTACTTCAGTTGAAGTTCCATCAACTTCAGCTGAAGTACGACTTCCTGCTTCTCCTGTTCGAGATACAACCACGGTTGTCATTCCTTCTCCTCCTGCATCTCCTATTCCTCATCATCTAGCTAGGATATCTGATCCTAGTTTTGATTTGTTAGGATCTGAGAGGACTCCAACACCTCATCAGTCCCCTATTCGTTCTCTAGTTCAATCTTCAGATCATATTGATCCTCCTTCTTCCACCCATCCATCTCCAGTTCGCTTTCCAGTTAAACAGGAATACATTCCTCCTGCTGATCTTCTATCATCTGCAGTTCCCCCACCATCTTTTGAAATCACCCCAGCATTCATATCCAGCATCTTGGAGTTGATTACCCCTTCAATCAAAATCATGATTGAAGAGGCAATTGCTCCACTTGCTTCCTCCATTGCTACTTTGACTGCTACCATCCAATCCCTCTCTAATTCTGCTGAGCCCTCTTCTTCTAGTGGCCTGGTTTCAGTTCCCACTGAAATCAGGCAGGGGGAGATGTTCTATGAAGATGCTCTCAGAGCGTCCAGCCTCCCCTCCAGCAGATCCTCCAGCGGTGACAGACATAGTGATGACAGTTCAAGAAGAGACTGCTCCAGCTCAAGAAGAATCAGTTTTAGTGTTATCTGAGGAAGAGATTGCTGATGCTTTATTGGAAACAGAATTTATTGTCAAAGTTTGTTTAGAAGATATCACCACTCCTTTGGTTTCCCGTTTCCTAGAAGGCATTATTACATCCTATCTAGATGAATCCTGGGAGTTGGTAAAGTATGAAGGTAATTCACTCATCCGTTTTATTGACGAGTCAACTGAGTTGCTAGTTTGTGAATACCTAGAAGGAATGTTTTTAGCTTATATAGCAGATTTGTGTTCATGAATCTACAGATTATATTCAAGAAGATATAGCTGCTCAAGTAGAAGTAGTTGTTCGAGAATCTGTTTCAGATGTTTTAGTGGTTCCAGATGTCATAATGATAGTATCAGAACCCTCTCCAAAAGTTCCAGCTGATCTTTTGCCTGCTGCTCAAGATACTGAGTCTGCTCAACCAGCTCAGTCAGATGTGCAAATAGATCCAGAATTGGATCTTTTCTTAGCTGATATAGAAGAAGTTGAATCTAAAAGTCAAGATGAAAAGACCCCAGTACTGAGTTTAGAAGAAGAGAAAGCAAGAGCTGCCTGGCAGTAAAGAGTACAAGATATTTTGGAAGAGAAAGAAAAAGTTTTGCAAGATGAAAAATCTACTGTATGGGATGACTCTCCAGGACCTGATCTGGATTCTCTTCTGGCTCAGGATGTCATAGAAGAAGAAAAAGAGAAAGCTGCTCTGAAAGCAAAGGAAAAGGCTGTATCAGAAGCCGATGACCCTTATGATCATCCTCCCTCATCTCATTCTGAAGATGAAGATGATTCAGATATGTCTGAGGACTCTAAGAAAAAGAAAGCTGCTAAGAGAAAAAGGAAAGCTGTTGCTCCTCCTCCTCCTAATCGAGACAATGATACTCCCTATTACATATTGAAAGGGATTGACCCTAAGTCGAAAGACTTCCAGCAGTGGATGTGGTTTTCCAAGAACCAGCAAATGGAGAGAAAGAAATCTAAGAGATATGATAGTCCTACTCCCAGATGGACACCCAGAGGTCCTCCTCCTCCACCTCCCAGTGCAGGAGCCTCTGGCAATTTATCTGCTAATCCATCTGCTCCATCTGCAAAATCTGCTCCTTCTCAGCCTCATTCAAGGAAAAGTTCTCAAAGCCACCAAGGCAAATCATATACTGGTACTCAAAGGCATGATACTGAGGCTAAAGAGCAAGTAAAGGAGGTTGTATATCAAAAGCCAACTTTTTCACCTCCTCAATCTCCCAAGAGAAAGGTTTGTCCTGATATACCAGTTCATGTTGCTAAGGATGTTGCAAAAGGTAAAAGAACTATTTTCTCTGAAAAATCCAGTAAAAAGTTTGCTGAGTTTGCTCCTCCATCATCTTTAGTTATTCAAGAAGTTAAAGATACAGCTGAAAGTTTATTAGATTTATCTGTTAAGTTTAAAACTGTGAAGCCAATAGATACATCATCTGAAAATGTGTATGAAAGCCAAGAGTTAGATCCTGATTTCAGGATGGCTCGATTTCTAGAACTTGTTGGATCAGCCCAGATAAAGAAAGCTAAAGCTGAAGGAAAGGACTCTACAGGATTTACTACAATGTCAAAGTTCAGAATGAAGGAACTCGATAAATTCCAGGTTAGCCCTGAGGTATTTGATCCTTCTATATATATGGAAAAGCATCCAGAGGCAGTTGTTCCAAGGGCTGCAGAACTGAAGATTATTGGCGCACAAGATTTGAAGATGTCTAAGAAAGAAGCCATTGATCCCTTGCGGAAAGTTTCTTTTGTTCCTAGCTCTTCTGACCCTAAACCAGATTCTGTAGATTCTTAATTTTGATTGACTGCTGTTATATATATCTGACTGTTTGTTAATTGCTAGTTAATTGTTATCTATTTCCTGTATTGTTTTATTGTTCTATAGCTAGTTCTGTGTTTTAGTTTTTGAGAGACTTAACTCAAATAGGGGGAGATTGTTGGTACCCTAGTTTGATTTGAGTTTAGTCTTCTCCTTTTGTCCCTTGACCCAAGAAATATCTATGGTCAATGGTTAGTGGTCTAGCTGTAGAGTCCCCGCTTTTCCAGATGAAGAAATTGGTTAAGTAGTTTGTTCGTTCGACTATGGTCGAACGCCGCTCGACTATCGTCGACTAACTGTTCGACGATCGTCTATCAGTTGCTCGATGTTCTGTCTGCGAGGATAGTTCGACTATCTGTTGATAGTTCGACTATCTGTGTGCTGTGATAGTTCGACTATCTGTTTGATAGGTTGACTATCTGCGTTGTTTGATAGTTCGACTATCTGTTGATAGATCGACTATCTGCTCTCTTCTGATAGTTCGACTATCTGCTGATAGGTCGACTATCTATTTTCCCTTGGTAGTTCGACTATCTGCTTTGATAGTTCAACTATCTGATAGCTCGACTATCTGTTGATAGTTCGACTATCTGTCGTTCTTTGATAGTTCGACTATCTGTTGATAGGTCGACTATCTGTTCTGCGTTGATAGTTCGACTATCTGTTGATAGGTCGACTATCGGTTTTGCTTTGATAGTTCGACTATCTGTTGATAGGTCGACTATCTGATAGCTCGACTATCTTCTGATAGTTCGACTATCTGTTGTGATAGTTCGACTATCTCCTTTGATAGTTCGACTGTCTGGATCGTTCGACTATCTGTCCGATAGTTCGATGATCTCCGTTCTTCGGTCGATGATCTCCGAGGGTCGTTCGACGTTTTCTGTTTGCCTTTTTATTTTGTATTTATTTATTCTATTTAATAAATTAATACATTATCTGGCATTTTATTTCAGTTGTTTTATGATAATATTTCCAGGCAATATCTGCTCCATCTCTTTTGCCTGAGTCAAATCTTTTCAGATAAAGTTGTTTGTCTTATTAGTTGACAGTGTATTTTACTTTATCTGCTATCAGTCCTTTATAGCCGTTAGACTGAAAAGTCTTCCTTTTGCTATAAAGAGTTTGTCTCTGATGTGATTTTATTTAGTACCTGTATTATCAGATTGCTTCCTACAGCTTCCTTGAAAAAGGTTTATCCCTTTTATAGAATATTTTGCTGCAGAGTTTGTTTGTCTTTGTGATATTTGCAGCCCAGGTTTCATGTTTCAGAAGAAGAAGACAAACAGTTCAAATTGAAAAGAGCCGTTGCTTGTTGCTGTTATAAAAGGAATCCTTTGGAGAAGGATTTCAGCTAGCTAACCAGTTATTCAAAAAGCATTTCAAGCTTTCATCAAGACCAAGTTCACTGCTCTCAGCAATATTCATTCAACTGAGAAGTGTTAAGCTCTTCTGCTCTTCTTCAACCTGAGTTCTCCTGCTTCCAGGAAGTTCAGACTCAGAGTTCTTTTGAAGAAGAAGAAGAAGAAGATAGCTGCTAGAAGATTTCTATTTTATATTTTATATATCTTCTTGTAGCTTTTCCTTCAGTTCTTACTGAAGTGTTTCTGCACTGAAGCAAGACTTCACCTGGACATTCTTTGAGCCAGGGGGAGCCTTGATTCTTTTGAGCTCTCTAGCTCAGTGCAAGTCTTTGTGCTTCTCTAATCTATTGTAAAATAGAGAAGACTTTTTAACCTTCTTTCCCCCTCCTGTACAGGGTTATTACTCCCTTCAAAAGTATCCCTTGGTGGCAGGGCACCTGATCAAAAACCTGTGTTTGGTTTTTAGACACCTGATCAAAAGTCTAAAGGGTTTCTAGATCTACCTGAAGCAGATCTTGTGGTGGCAGGGCACCTGATCAAAAACCTGTAGTGGATTCCTACCTTGTTGGTAGAAGAGTGGACGTACCCAAGTTGTTTGGGGAACCACTATAAATTCCTTGTGTCGTCTGGCTTGCTTAATTTAATTCTTGCATTGTGGCTGTGAATAGATTTAACTAGGTTTGCTAGTTGTTGATTAGGTTTTCCAAGTCTTAACTGTAATTACAGTTAGCTTGAGTTTATGCACAACACTTGTGTTAGGCTTTAGGGTTATTTCTATATCTATAATCTTTTCATTCCGCATTTCACTCCAAGGGAGTTGGGCAGACTATTAAGTTTTGTCTAGTGCAAAATTTGATAACTCTATTCACCCCCCCTCTAGAGTAGTATCTATCCCTTCACTTTCAGAGTCCAATATTTTATTTTTCAAATAATATATATATATATATATATACATATAAATATATAAGAAAACTTCATCTTCCTCTTTTAAACCAAACTCCTGTTCACCTCCCGAACCAGAGGGCGTGAGCGAGAAAGAGAGTTTTTCTATGATTCTTCCAGTGGTCGCCGACGGTGCGTCGATGCTCAAAATGTCCAATCGATCATAGATCCGGAAAGCTCTCAGTGAGAGCTTCGTCATCGTGGTAAAATCTTCCCCACCCTTGAGTTTTTTCTCGTTAGAATAATTGGCCCTAACCTTTATTTCGGATATTTCTTGTTAGATTTCGATGTCCCCCGTCTTCTTTAGCCCTGATCAACGACATGGAGTGATTTGGAGAGTTTTTTTGGCAAAAGCAAGGCAAGTGGTGGTTTTCCCTCCTTCCCCCTTTTTCCTGATCTTGATGGTAACTATTAACCTTTTGTTCTTTAATCTTTCTGCACTTTTGTCTTTCAAATTTGTAGATATGTTTATTCTTCCTTTGGAATACTCTTGAATTTATAAATTCTTGTCATGATAATTCAACCTTGTAGTGTTGTAGTGATTTGATGAAATGTTATATTGTTGGCTTTAATCGCCCCTATCTATTGTTGTAGAACGTGTTAGAGTTTATCTAGGATTGTAAATCTTTCCTGAAGGTTGATCAACCGCTTCTTAATCTAGAAATGTCTAGTAGAATCCGATATGACAAGTCTTGAGATATATCATGATTCTCTGGTTGCAGGAGTTAGTGGATGTAACCACCTCCGCGATGTCTGAGACTTCTATCATGGTTTTCCTTTGTTGCAGTTGTTAGTGGGCGAATCCACCGCCGCAAGGTTTGTTTCCTTTATTAGTACCTTATGGAACTCTACAGAGTGTTTGGGCGTCTGCGGTGAATGGTGGAGTGTATGAGTCGCCCTCATAGTTAGACGGATATTATGTATCTGTGAGGGTGTTTCCAGATGAGTGACCACCTCGCTTGTGTTTTTGGGTACAGTTGACCATATGTGGCCAATAAAGTTTTGAGTATTCTTTCTTATGATTTAATCTTGCTTTCCACTTTTTTTAGCCTTGCGCATCTGGTGTGATTTGTTGTACGTGACGATTCACATAAGTTTCATTTTTTCTGATTTTGGTACTTTACTTATGTACTTTACTTCAGTACTTTTGGTCTTGGGTTGGTACCCCTTTTGACCTTTGTTTACTTTTTAGCTTACTTTTCTGCCACCGCTTGTACCTTCTTGCTGAGATGTTCTGTGTTTGGAATGCCTCAGATTTGGAGCTTTAGCAGGTAGTGGAGCTAGTTTTGGAGTTCTTGAGCACCAACTTTGGATGTGGTTTTCACCTCGCCGTTGCGAGGTAGTCTGTTGTTATAGTTTACTTACTTAATTCAGACATACTTTTATTTTATTTGGGTTCATGTCAGATTGTTGACGCCTACATTATAGTTGGTTTTAGATACCTTACTAGCTGCTAGCTGTTTTTCTTTGTGATAGATTGGACTACTTTCTCTCTGGGATGTTTTATGCTACGACTGCATGTTAGATATTTTTAACTTATAAAACCCTATTATTAGTATACCATACATGTCATCTCTTTCAAAATTAAGTAACTACTTTCTGGTTAGCATAAAGACTTTTAGCAATACTTATTATAAATCTAGGGTCTTGCATAGCATGAGTTGTCCATTGGGAACGTTTACACTTATGTAGGATGTTTAATCTCACAAAAGAAGTATTTTTTCGCCACGTATAACTATTTTCCCCATGGACTAGATGAGCCACTAAGCCGAGGGATACGGGTAACTGTCTAACTTAGACTGGATTTTTCTCTAAATGACTTAAAAATCATTCTTTTTGTGTCAAGTAGGAGTTTTGCCTGAGCGTCCACAATTATCTCCTGCTGACGTGGCATCATGATGCGCATTTTCCCTTACTCTGATTTATCTTTAAAGGCGGTGAAAATTCCGGGTTGTGATAGGGAGGTTACTCAAAAAGGATTTAACAATCTTAGTGATCTCCAAAGGTAGCTGTAGTTATGTGATCATGGGCTCTAGAGAGAGCCAGAGAGATCTAAGTTCCATAAAACTCCCCATCTATAGGAAGGAGAATTTTGGAATATGGAAAGAGAGGGTGAGGCTATTTATGGAAGCCTATAATCCAAGGATCTTTGAAATAGTCAGGGAGGGACCTTTCATTCCTATAAAGGTCTCTGCTCTGGATGTCAATATCTAGACACCAAAGACATACTCTAAAATGATAAAGGATGAGGATATCTTAGCTAGCTTTGATAAGGGAGCACAGAATATCATTTCTAGTGCAGTAGATGATTCAACTTTTCAGAACTTGGTTCACTGCCAAACCTCCATGGAGATGTGGGACACACTTGTAGTCTACATGGAGGGTACTAAATAAGTAAGGGATGATAGAAAGTCTGTGATCAATCAGGAGTATGAGGCTTTCAGGCAAACTCTGAAAGAGAACATAGCTATCTGCTATGAAAGATTCTTCAGAATCATAAATGAGTTAAAGACCTATGGGAGCGTATTCAATAATTATGAAATAAATGATAAGTTTCTCAGATCTCTCACTAGAGACTAAGATACTAAGATCTATGCCATAAGAGAGGTGGACAAGCTTGCTGAAAATCCTCCCTAAACATTATTCGGAATGTTGCTCTCCTATGAGATGCAGCTAGCTTCCAGGAAAGAGGAGGAGGCCACCAGCAAATCCCAGGCCAAGGAAAAGTCCTTGGCATTCAAAGCAGAAAGCACAAGGAAAAGCAAGGAGAGGATTCCTTCTCCTCCAAGAAGACCAGATCCAACTGATTCACATAGCTCATAGTCAGATTGTTCAGATAGCAACATGTCTGACAAGTAGTTTGCAGTCTTCTCCAGGCAACTCCAGAGGCTGATGCAGAAGAAAAGATGGAAGAGCCGGCCTTCCACCTCCTGTCATCACAAGGAGAATCATCCCAAGGCTTACTGGTATGATTCTAAACCCAACAAATCCAATTCTTCTAAAGCTGTTTGCTACCATTGCAGCAAACCAGGGCATGTGATAGCTTACTTCCCTGAAAAGAGGAAGGAAGCTGTTGAGAAAAACCAGCATCAGCACAAAGGGAAGAAGAAGGGAAAATCCTTCATTGCTAAGAAGGAGAAGAGCTGGACAGACTCATCCTCATCAGAGTCTGAAAAAGAGGAAGCCTATATCGGGCTTGTTGCTGGTGCTGCTGAAAGGAAAGCTGTAACACCAAATGAAGGCTATCCCTCAACAAGGATTTGCATCAGTACCCCTCTAACACTGTTTGACAGTGACTCAGAGTTGGATGAGGATGAAGAAGAAGCTTGCAGTTGCCGTGGGATGAAGGCAATGAATGATGAAGAAGCCAGCCAAGATCTGCCTAGTCCAAGCAAGGTACATTCACTACCTGATTCTGCTTCTATGTCTGGGTATAAGACCAGCCCTTGTACAGAAACCTCTTCACCCAGTGGTGAAGATGATTCTGGATTTAAAGGAGATGTCAATCAATTGATTGACAAGTAAAAAGAACTTCTGAATGCTTTTATGAAGTGCAAGAATTTTTCTAAGAAGCAAGCTAAAGAGATCTCCTCTCTTAATCTTGCAGTTGCCCAGCAGACTGCAACAGCTAATCTGTTGGATTAGAAAGCTCGAAAAATGAGCTAACTGAAGTCCCTCTTGGACATCCAGATAAGCTCCATCAAGCACAAGAACTGTCTCATCAAGGATCTTGAAGAGCGACTTGAGAAGGAGAAAAGAACAATGCCTAGCTACTCTAAGCCAAGTACTATACTCCCCTTGATAGACTCTTTCTCCTCTCAAAAGGTCAAGAAGGGGTTGGGATTTAAGGGAATCTCAAGAGTTGCTCCTTCCAAAAGGAAGGGCAAAACTCATGCTCCATCTCAGCCTATTGCTTCCAAGCCTCCCATCCTTTTTAGAAAAGTTCTGTTACCTTCTAACAGGTATGACCAGGAAAGCCCATATGTTCACTGGGAGAATGGTTGTTCCTCTAGTCTAAACAAAGATGTTCATTGCCATAGTGGAAGCTATTGCAGGGTGAGTGCCTTTAAGGCTGCCCATGAGAAATTTCAAATGGCCCAACCTGGACCATTTGTTTTTGGTGCTTCAGCCCCAACACTCAAGGATATTGCTGCAGTCAAGGCTCAGAATGTGATAGCAAAAATTCAGACTAAGGGCAAGTCTAATAGTCAAGCTGATTTGGGCATATCAGAAGCCATCAGAAGCAGGCTTTCTGAAAAGAAGGTTGTTGCTATTGGCACTCAGAGCAGACCAAATAAGCCAACTAGAAGACTTACCTTCAGTCAAGTATTAGTTGAAAGAAACCAAAAAAGGGATCCAACACCTCTACCTCCTAATAAGGTTGTAGTTAATCATCCTGTTGTACATACATAGAAAAGAAGATACAACATTCACGAATGTTGGTGTTGTAGTAGAGTTGGCCACTCTACTGTAGACTGCTGGCACAATCCTAGAGTGCCAAGAGTAGCTGTTAGTCTACCAGTTAGAAATGCTGCTGGTAGATAGGGTAAATTTCAGGCTAACATGCACCTAGGACCCAACAAAAATTGGGGTCCTAAGGTAAGCTAAATTATGTTATGCAGGTTAGTTCTAGTGGCCATACCCCAATATGGTACTTGGACATTTGTTGTTCCAGGCACATGATTGGGACAAGGAGCAACTTGAAGGAGTTTACTCCAGTGAATGATGGACCCAAAGTTATCTTTGGTGGTTCAGATAGAGGTGTAACAAGAGGCTATGGTAAGATTACCAATGGCATAGTCATCATCACCAAAGGGGCTTATGTTGAAGGGTTGCAACGTAACCTTATAAGCATAAGCCAGCTCTCTGATCTTGGCTATGTCATTGTATTCCACAAGGATGAGTGCCTAATTAGGAGGTCAAGTGACCAAGAGATCATCTTGACAGGCACTAGGAGTGGAAATGTTTATTGCTTAAACTTTCTATGTTTAGATACAAATTCTCCTATATGTCTAGTTGCAAATGAGAAAGTCTCCTATTATGTGCAATGACACAAAAGACTAGCCCATTTAAATTATAAGACTATTGGCAAGCTCTTTAGTCAAGATCTAGTTAGGAATGGTCCCAATGTGAAGTGCTCCAAAGAGGGAATTTGCCCTGCTTGTTAAAAGGGCAAGCAGACAAAAGCTTCCTTCAAGCGCATTGGAACCAAAGACTCTGTGAGGTGTCTATACCTCTTGCATATGGATTTGTTTGGTCCTATGCCAATTCATAGCCTTGGTAGGAAGGTCTACACCCTTGTGGTGGTTGATGACTTCTCCAGGCTTGCTTGGGTGTTCTTTCTCAAGAAAAAGAATGAGACCCTTGATATCTTCATTAAGTTTGACAAGTAAGTCCAGAATGAGTTTAACAGCTCTGTGGTCAAAATTAGAAGTGACCATGGGACTGAATTCCAATCTGATAGCTTGAAAAGTTCTATGAAGAGCATGAGATTCATCAAGAATTCTCTTCACCTAGAACACCCCAACAAAATGGGATTGGTGAGAGGAAAAATATAACTCTCATAGAGGTTGGCAGGACCTTGCTAAATGACACATCTCTCCCAGAATATTTCTAGGCTGAGGCTGTCAACACTGCATGCCATGTCATCAATAGAGCCTCTATCATCAAGAGCCACAGAAAAACTCCCTATGAGATCTTGAAAGGCAGAAAACCAAACCCGAGCTATCTCAGAATATTTGGTAGTAAGTGTTATGTGCTTCATAATGGAAAGTCCTATGTACCTAAGTTTGCTGCCAAATCGTTTTATGGAATATTTGTTGGGTACAATAATCATAGCAAAGCCTATAGGATCTACAACAAAAAAATCCAAGTGGTAGAAGAATCAGTTCTTGTAGTCTTTGATGAGTCTACTATAATTAACAGTGAGCTGCCAAGCTCCTCTTATAGTATTGTAGGTACAGAACAGATCATGGACAAACTGATAATCAAGGAAGCATCACCAGTTATCCAAGATGAACTAGATACTCCAAAAGATCTACCAGGCACACTGGGAGTGGATGAAGATCAACAAGAGGCTTCACTTGAAGCTGCACATGTTGCTGCTACTGAAAGAAGACTGCCACTTGCAGTCAGACATATGAGAGATCATCTAGCAAACCAGATCATTGGTGAGGCAAGCCATGAAGTAATAACAAGGAGCAGAAGTCTGAATATAGCTGTGTATTCAAGCTTTCTATCATAAATAGATCTCAAGATGTTTGAAGAGGCCAATACATATCAGCATTAGATTTAGCTATGCAGGAGGAACTGAACCAATTAAAGAGGTGCAAGGTCTGGAAGCTGGTTCCCAGATCACAAGGACATAATGTCATTGGATTCAAGTGGATATACAAAAACAAGCATGATGAAAGTGGTATTATAATCAGGAATAAAGCTAGGCTAGTAGCTAAGGGGTACGGACAAGAAAAAGGAATTGACTTTGATCAAACCTTTGCCCCTATAGCAAGATTTGAGGCCATCAGATTGTTCCTTGCATATGCTGCACACAAGGGATTTAAGGTCTACCAGATGGATGTAAAGTCAGACTTTCAGAATGGTGACTAAAGGACGAAGTTTATGTTAAGCAACCTCCAGGTTTTGTATTTCCTAACTCACCTGATTCGGTTTATAGACTTAGGAAAGCTTTAATGGGCTAAATCAAGCCCCTAGAGCATGGTATGAGACCTTGTCAAGCTTCCTCATTGAGAACAAATTCTCAAGGTGGAAGATAGACAAAACCCTATTCCTAAAGGAATCCAAGGGTAAGACCATCCTATTTCAGATCTATGTAGATGACATCATCTTTGGATCTACTGATGACAACCTCTTCAAAAAGTTTGCTAAACTTATGCAGGGGAAGTTTGAGATGAGCAATATGGGTGAACTTAAGTTCTTCTTGGGCCTCCAAGTAAGATAGACTGATGATAGCTTGTCCATATCCCAGTCTAAATTCACTAGGGAGTTAATAAAGAAATTTGGCATGGAGAACTCCTCCACCATGAGAACTCCCATGGGGTCAAGTATGCTTGTAGGCAAAGATGAGGCAAGGAAACCTGTTGATGAAACTTTGTATAGAGGGATAATTAGCTCCCTTCAATATCTGACTACAAGTAGGCCAGACATCATGTATGCTACATGTGTTTGTGCTAGGTATCAGGCTTTCCCTAAAGAATATCACTACTCTGCGGCTAAGAGAATTTTGTGGTATCTTAAGGGCACTCCAGATCTTGGCCTATGGTACCCTAGGAATGGGGAGTTTGAACTAACAGGCTATTCAGATGATGATTTTGCAGGCTACAAAGAGGATATGAAGAGCACATATGGCACATGTCAATTCTTGGGCGAGAGACTAGTATCTTGGAGCAGTAAGAAATAAACCAGTGTTGCAATATCAACTACAGAGTCAGAGTACATCTCAACAGGTAGCTGTTGTGCTCAATTGCTGTGATCCAGCACCAGCTTCAAGACTACAACCTCCAGATATGTAGAACTACTCTATTTTGTGATTCTCCTAGTGCAATCTCAATTGCTAGGAATCCTGTCTCTCATAGAAGGACTAAGCATATAGAGAGTAGGTATCATTTCATTAGGGAGCATATGGAATGTGAAGACATCACCCTTGAGTTTGTTCCAACAGACAAACAAGTGGCTGACATATTCACTAAGCCACAAGATGAAGCAAAGTTTAACACCTTAAAATTTGAGTTGGGTATGTTAAACTTAGTATAGCTTTAGTTGCTCCTCATATGGATGCAAGCTATTTTATGTCTTGCAGGTGGAATTGTTCTTCAGTGGCATGAAGACATTTCAAGTTAATACCCTCTGTGGTATCAGTAAACATGAGCGATGATGCTTCAGTTAAGGGGGATCAAGTTCAACACACCTAGAGCAAGTGTTGCTATTCTAAACTCAAGAAGGAGAAGCAGAAAACAAGTACCTCCCTGCTTATTTCAAGAAGTCAAAAAGGGGGAGGAGAAGCACAGGATCTGAGGACAGGAGTAGCAGGTACAAAGGGTATCAGAGGAGAAGGATATGATCGAATGAGGTAGCAGTAATTTAGGGGGAGCAGGGTTGGTAATGATCACCCTGCAAGCATAGAAGTATGGTAAAGCATGGAAGTATGGTAACTATATGTTATTGTCCTAGTATTTGTTTATATACCTATATTACTGCACATCGATGTTTATGTCATTGACTCATTTGATTGAAGGTTTTGACTTCTTCAAATAGGGGGAGATTATTGGGTCCATTACCCGCAATGTCCTATATTTGAAGAAGTCAGTCGTGTCAATGATATACACAAAAGTGTATTTGATATATGCCTAAGTCCATGCTTGCAGGTTAGTCCTTACAGCAATGATGGAACAGGTAGCCTAAGTGGCTAAGTTAGGTAAACTCTCACCTAAGTGGTGGATAGACAGAAATCTTTCTAAGTCCACAGGGTGAAGGTTACTCACTCAACGCCAGATGACTTATAGCATTGAGTGGAGCCTATATAGTCAAAGCCAAAGTTATGGCAAGCTGAGAAAGTAGCTAAGTCCGCAGGTGTTGAGTAAAGTCAACTCACTGAATGCCATACTGCAAAAGGATATGAGACAAGCTCACTAAGTCAAAGCCACAAAAAATCTATTCTGAAATTTGACTAAGTCCACAGGCATTGAGTGAGGCAAGCTCGCTCAACGCCATGTGTTAAAGCGCTAACTATATCTCATTCTGTCAGAACCTGTGTTTTTAGAAACAAAAATTGGGCTAAGTACAAATGCGTTGAGTGTAGCTCACTCACTCAACGCTAGATAATAGAAGAAAATCTGTTAAGTAGTTTGGCATTAAGTGGAGGTTACACACTCAACGCCAAGTAGTAGAAAGCATGATTAATGCAAAAAACATTGAGTGAGGCGTGCTCACTCAACGCTCTCAATACCAAGCATGCAGAAGAGGCTGAAGTATAATCTAAGGCAAAAAGCATTGAGTGAGGCTAGCTCACTCAACGCTATCAATGCCTAATGGCAGAAAGGTTTCTTAAGTGTTTTGGCGTTGAGTGTAGCTTACTCACTCAACGCCTAAATAGACAAAATTCTATCTAAGTGTTTTGGCACTGAGTGAGGCTTGCTCACTCAATGCCTATGCTGCTGATGCATGATTTTTTGTTAAGTCCACAGATAGTGACATTATCAAGTCAACAAGTCAACCTTATTAAAATTGTTAGCGACAAAGCTACAGTACATGACAAAAGGTGCCGCAGAGCTACTGTACGTCTTCCTCCGTTAAAGCAAGTCGCATCTGGAAGCTGCAGGTGGGGCCTGTAGGATCAAGCGCATACCCAATTTTTTCAAAAGCTCAGACTATTGGAAAGGGCGCTACTTAATTTCTTAAATAAGTAGCAGAGCGCCACGGGTCAAGTGAAGGAATGCCAGACCCAACAATCCCCCTCCGGCATCCAGTATAACCCATCAGCTCAGAGGTGGGGTTATCACATGGCCCACATGGCTCAGAGGTGGGGTTACCACATGTCCACGGTTTCCTGACCCGCCGGACCCACATAGGTAGAAGGGAAAAATCGGGATTTAATAGTGCCCCCCCGGTCTTGAACCCCCCTCTGATACCAAATGGAGGATCAAGCACATACCCAACTGTTCTAAAAGCCCGGACCATTGGAAAGGGTGCTACTTAATTTAATAAATAAGTAGCAGAGCGCCATGGGTTAAGTGACGGAATGCCGGACCCAACAGGGCCCACTTCTCGCTAAGAGCCGTTGATCGGCGAACTATAAAAGGAAGAGATGGGCCAAGACACAACTTAACTTTTAGGGCTTAGATTGAAAAAGAAAAACTGCGGCTGGACTTCATCGCTCTCGCCATTGATGCCGAGATAAAGCTCGAAGTCCTCTAGAAGAACCAAGAGTTCAGCTGGTTGTTGCATTTCTCTCTACTACAGCATGATTAGAAAGTCTTCTTGTTTAGGAAGACAATAGAGCCTACGATCCACGCTAGGCTCAGTCAGTTGTTTGAAGAAGTTAAAGAACTAGTTATTCTTCCTTCTTCTTCAACAGGATCAGAACTCATATTCTGAGTTTCTTCCAGCAGAGGCAGAAATTTCTTCCTGTTGCTGTGAAGAAGGTAAGAACTATGGAAAATCAGCTCTAGCTATTGACTCAGGGAAATTTCTCTTGGTCAAAGTAACTAAACTACTTTAATCTGTAGGATCCAGCCAGATCTGAGCTATAAGGCAAATTTGCCTGAGGTTAGGAGAGTGCTACTCTCTGAGTGTAGGATCTTGTGAGGGATCTGAGGTAGGTGATAAGTTGATCACAGAATTGTAGGGCCATTGGCCTGAGGTAGGGCTTAACTGCCTGAAGTAGGGCTGTCCTCCCAGCCTGAGTTGTAGGGTCTTTTGACCTGAGGTAGGTGATCTTAGGATCACTATGTTGTAGGCATTTGTGGCTGAGGTGTAGGTCTTGGAGGGGACTGAGAGATCTAGAGGGATCTGAGGTGTAAGCTTTGTGGAGAATTATTTTGGAGAAGTGCCTTGACTAATAGGAAGTTAGCAAGGTGGGAGGAGAGTGGATGTATCCCAAAAGTTAGGGAACCGCTATAAATCATTGTGTGCTTTTCTGTAGTGTTCTTTTTGTGCAGGTTCCTGAAAGAAAAATACTGCCAACTCACTAAGCATTAAAGGAAGAAACTAAAAAATATCAAAAATAGAAAGAAAACCTATTCACCCCCCCTCTAGGTTGCAAGTTGCCTTAAATTTAAGAACTTTCAGAAGGCCAAGCAAACAATGTATACACATGTGGTGATCTAACTTATTCTCAAGTTTAGTGATTGCAGAATATCTACTATACATTGATTGGACAGGTTGTCCAAGTGGCAAAAACAGGTACTGTCTAGGCAAACCAGTGGATAGACAGAAATCTGTCTATTTCCATAGGCGTTGAGTGAAGGTTACTCACTCAACGCCAAATGACTTATAGCATTGAGTGGATGCTATACAGTAAAAGAAAAGTAGTGGCAAGCTGAGAAAGTGGCTAAGTACACAGTCATTGAGTGAAGTCAACTCATTCAACGTCATACAGCAAAAGACTGTGAGACAGGCTAAAGCAGTAAAAACCTAAGAAGAAATGGGCAGAAAAGTGGCTAAGTCCACAGGCATTGAGTGAGTATCACTCACTCAACACCATACTCTATATTCGTTGAGTATTGCCTTGTAAGTCAAAGTCACAGAAAATCTGTGCTGATATTTGACTAAGTCCACAGGCGTTGAGTGAGGCAAGCTCACTCTTGCCTCACTCAATGCAATGTGATAAAAGCGTTGACTGAATCTCATCCAGTCAGAGTATGTGTTTTCAGACACAGAAATTTAGCTAAGTTCAAATGAGTTGAGTGTAGCTTACTCACTCAACGCCGGATGAATAGAATAAAATCTGTTAAGTAGTTTGGCGTTCAGTGGAGCTTACTCACTCAATGCCAAGGAGAAGAAAAATCCGACCAAGACAAAAAGCGTTGAGTGAGAGATGCCCACTCAACGCTCTCAACGCTTAAGATACTAAAGAAGCAGGAAATTGATTAAGGCAGAAAGCGTTGAGGGAGGAGTTCGCACTCAACTCTCTTAACGCCTAAAATACATAAAGCATGGCTAAGGCACAAGGCGTTGAGTGAGGCATGCTCACTCAACGTTCTCAATGCATAGCATGCAGAAACGGCTAAAGAATAAGCTAAGGAAAAAAGCATTGAGTGAGGCTAGCTCACTCAACTCTATCAACTCCTAGATAGACAGAATTTTGTCTAAGTGCCTTGGCGTTGAGTGAAGCTCATTCACTCAACGCCTATTCTACTAATGCTTGATTTTGGCTAAGTCCAAAGACGCTGATGGCTGCAAGTCAAATTATTCAAATCAACAATGGGAAAGCTACAGTACAAGCCAAAAGGCACCGCAGAGCTGCTGTACGACAGTTAAAGGTTAAAGAAAGAATGCAGCTGGCATTAAATGTATGGGGCCCACTGCTCAAAGATTTGTTGAGACATAATTGATAAAAGGAAAAATCCTTTACAGAAGCAAATAACTTTTGAGAAGAAAAGTTATGGTAGTGCTTCATCATCGCCATTGTTGCTGTGGCTGAAGAAAAGTGAGCTCAAGCCAGCAAGACGAAGAGTAAAAGAAGTTAGCTATTTGTCTTCATCATCAACTTCAGCAAGATCAGAGCAAATCTCTCAAGGAAAGAAAGCAGGAAATCTGGTGCCATTTTGTTCTGCACCAGCAAGTTCTTCACAGATCCAGCTGTACAATTCAGAAGAACATTTACTGGAGGCTATGAAGAAGAAGTTAGGGTTAAATCTCCTCTTCCAAGGAAAGAAAGAAGAAGCAGAAAATTTGACTACAAGCTGCTTCCAGCACAAGCCAAAGCAAGATCTACATCCTTGTTGCTGAGAAGAAGTTGGGCTGGGATTCTCTCAGCTCAGGTAGCAGTAAGTCTTGCTGCACTCACTTCTTAGTTCTAGCTGGAAAAATCCCTCGTATTGTAAAGGAGTAGCTAGGACTGAGTATATCTCAGTTCAGGTAAAGGAGACTTAGGAAATATATTCATGGATTCATAGTAGGGTTGAGTTTATCTCAGTCCAAAAGCTTGGCATAGAGAAACATCTCTTGTGTTAAGATCAACCACAAAACTCACTTCCATCTTATAGGATCCTTTTCGATTTGAGTGATAGGAGCTAATTTGCTCTGAGGTAGGTTCCCTAGTGGATCTGAGGTAGGAATGTCCTCCCAGCCTGAGTTGTAGGGCATCACAGCTTGAGGTAGGTGATCTTAGGATCTATGAGTAGTAGGCCTTTGTGGATGAGTTGTAAGTCTTGGAGGAGACTGAGAGATCCCAAGGGATCTGAGGGGTAAGCTCTCAAGAGTAAAGTTTGGAGAAGTGCTTAGTCTAACAAGTAAGTTAGATAGGTGGGAGGGAAAGTGGACACACCCATAATCTGGGGAACCACTATATATCTTATGTGTACTGTGCGTGTTTTCTCTGTGTTGACTTTATTGCAGGTTGAATGTCTTGAAAGCAGAAAGTTATCAACTAATAAAGCATCCAACAAAGGAAAATAAAAGATTGTCACTAAGGACTAAGAAACCTATTCATCCCCTCTAGTTGATTTAGCTATCCTTGAAAACAAAGACTTTCAAAGCTTCACTCAATGCTCTCAACGCCTAGCAGATAAAGAAAGTTGCAGTTAAGTCCAGAGGTGTTGAGTGATGAAGATTCACTCAACGCACATAATGCCTTGCAGTGTAGAAGAATTTGTCCAAGTCCACAGGCATTGAGTGAAGCCAGTTCACTCAACGCACTCAATGCCTGATGGTGTAGAGAATTTGTCTAAGTTCATATTTGTTGAGTGAAGGTCATTCACTCAATGCACTCAATGCCTGGATTGAATCTGAATATATTGCTAAGTCCATAAATGTTGACGTCAGCCAAAGTCAACAAAAGTCAACTGAGTTCGAATTAGTTGCGAGAAAGCTACAAAACACGACAAATAGTGTCGGAGGTCTACTGTACATCTTCTTCCGTTAAAGAAAGGTGTAGCTACCAACCACAGCTGGTCCCCAGTGCTTCTTGGAGCCGTTAATAGGCAGAAGATAAAAGAGATAAGATGGACTGAAGGAACTTTAACTTTTAGGGTTTTCTCATTTCAAAAAGTTGCGGCTGAACATCTTCTTCCTCGCCATTATTGCCGAGCTTGAAGCTTGAAGTTAAATCAGCTGATCTAAAAGTTCTTTCAAGTTGCTGTAGTTATTTTCTTTTACTATAACAAGTTCAAATAAGGATCTGATAAAGAAGAAAAAGCAGAGCTTTCAGGTTTCTACAGGTCCAAGTCAGCTGATTGAAGAACACAAGAATTGTCAAATCTTCAGTCTTCTTTAGCAAGTTCAGAAACAAGTTTTTGATTTTCTTCAGCACATGCAGCTTATTACTTAAGATATTTTTTTCTATTGCTGTGATGAAAATTAGGGATGTTAACTCAGTCTAGGAAGGAAGGTACAGATAAATTTCTCGGGTGTAAAATCAATCACATCAACCAACTACTCTTCTTGTAGGATCCTTTTGGATCTGAGTTGTAAGCCTGATTTATAAAGGCTGACGTATGATCCCTGTGTGGATCTGAGTGTAGGGCCGTTGAGCCTGAGTTTGTAGGATCCTTGTATGGATCTGAGTGTAGGCCTGTGTTCCTGAGGTAGGGCCTTTGGCCTGAGGTAGGATCTTAACATATCTGAGCTATAGGAGAGTTTTTCTCTTTGAGTTGTAGGGCTAACTTCCATAGCCTGAGCTATAGGACTTGGGTTCAAGTCTTAGGTAGGTGATCCTTTGATCACTAAGTTGTAGGAGTAAGCTTGCTATGAGGTAGGGCTTTGTTCCTGAGCTGTAGGCCTTGGAGGAGACTGTGAGATCTTGAGGTATCTATGTTGTAAGCTCTTAGGAGCTGAGTTTTGGAGAAGTACCTTATCTAAGACACTGTTAGAAAGGTGGGTGGGAAAGTGGACGTACCCATAATATGAGGAACCACTATAAGACCTTGTGTGTTATTTGTGTGATTGTCTTGGAAGAAATATTTAACTCACCCACAATACACTAAGTATATGGAAAATTATAAAAGACCAAAAACCTATTCACCCCCCCCCTCTAGGTGATTAGCTACCTTAGAATTAAAGACTTTCAAGTGGTATCAGAGGGATGTTTATCAAGAAGGACTTAACAGTCAGAGTAGATCTCCAAGGGTAGCAGAAAGAAGTATACTTATGGGTTCAAGAGAGAACCAAAAGCAGCTAGGTTCTATGAAACACCCTATCTACAGGAAGGAGAGTTTTATAATCTAGAAAGAGAGGGTCAAGCTATTTATTAAAGCCTCTGACCCAATGATCTTTATGATAGTCAAAGAGGGACCTTTCATCCCCATGAAGGTCTCAGTTCTGGATGCAACAGTCTAGACACAAAAAATTTACTCAGAGATGACCAAGGATGAAGTCATCTTGGCCACCATAGATAATAGGGCACAAAACAATATTGTTAGTGCCATAGATGATTCTACCTTTTAGAATCTGGTTCACTGTCAGTCCTCCAAGGAGATGTGAGACACTCTTGTGGTTTATATGGAGGGAACTGAAGAGGTTAGAGATGACAAAAAGTCCATGCTCAACTAGGAGTATGAGGCTTTCATGCAGTCCAAGGGAGAGTGCATAGCTGACTGCTATGAAAGATTCTTCAGGATAGTAAATGAGCTGAGGACTTATGGGAGGGTCTTCAGTCATTATGAGCTTAATGACAAGTTTTTTAGGTCTCTCACCAGAGAATGGGACACTAATGAATGTCTTTAAATTCAAGGATAGCTAAACACCTAGAGGGGGGGGGGGGGGGTGAATAGGTTATTGCAGTTTTTTTGATTTCCTTTTAATCTTTTACTGTTCTATCACCTACTGTGTATACTTAGTTCAGCTTTCAAGATAACAACACAAATCACACCAAAAGATAACACACCAGATTTTTATAGTGGTTCCCCAATATATAGGTACACCCACTATCCCTCTTCGCCTTTCTAACAGTATGTTAGACAAGGCACTTCTCCAATCAACTAGGCTCTTCAGAGATTACAGAATGATCCCACAGGATCACTTAGTATCCACCGAGACTTACAAAACAGGATCACAACCCAACACACAGTAATCACCTGATCACCTAACACAAGCACAACTGCCCTCAACACAGGCTGGGATATCAGCCCTTTCACACAGATCAACACACAGGATCCTTTTTATAGCCTTTATAACTTAGGCTATACAACATAGTTCTCACAGAACCACACACAACCTATTTAATCTAGGCCTATACACAGATCTTTCAACAGAAATTGAATGTTATTTAAAAATTTGATTAGAGAGATAATGTTCTCTGGATCAAATTCTTCCTGAGCTGAGTGACTCTCAGCTCTATCTTCTTCTCATCAACAAGAAAGATGATCTTCAATGATTGCGTCTTGTGCAAAAAGTTCTTCTGAATCTTGGTTCTGATTTTGCAAATGAAAGGGAGAAAAATGATCTTGAATCAACTAACTTGTAAGGAAGATTACAATTCCTTCGCCTTCCCTTCTGTCCGGTGAAAATCCGGTATAGATATCTTCTTCTTCTTTGATTCAGAGAATGATCTTCAGATTCATCTCAGACTGAATCGAGAAGTAACTTTCAGTTAGGGCTTGCCTGACTGATTCCTCTTCCTCAGAGAAATTCTCTGTTCTTGTTGAATCCGATGTAATTGCTTCAGCTATCTCAAAAACCTTCAGATTTGGTGGATTGAATCTTTTGTTTTTACAACTATGGCGGGCAAAGACGACGAATTCCTGCTCCTCTTTTTCGAATTAATTTTATATTTTAGAAGAGTTGTTTAGATCCAGATCTCAGGTTATATTTATAATCCCGTCATCCGGCGAGTTGAATGCCATGTTTCGTTGCTTTACTAGCTGTTTAAATCCTTAGATTAACAAATTTAGTTTAACAACAAAATGACGGTGACGTTAATGACGATTTGTAGTACTTTCATAACGAATTTGAAATTCGTTGACTTTTTTGACGTCAGCAACTGGACTTAGCAAATTTCAGACAAGTCTAGAATCGTTGAGTGCATTGAGTGAATGATCAATACTCAACGATTCTGGACTTAGAAATTTTTCAGCTCTACAAGGCGTTGAGTGGATGATCTTCACTCAACGCTTTTAGACTTAGCTTAGTCTTTTGCTTCTTCAGGAACTTTGGCATTGAGTGGCGTTGAGTGAATAAGCTACACTCATCGAATCTGGACTTAGAAAATTTTCAAGCTTTGATAGGTGTTGAGTGGCATTGAGTGAATAAGCTTCACTCAATGCTATTTTCCTTAGCCTTACTTTTTGCCTGATGGCGTTGAGTGCGTTGATTGAATTGGCTTCACTCAACTCTGGACTTAGCATATTTTTCTGTCTTCTTATCCATTGGCTTTCAGAATCAGCATGGCGTTGAGAGATGAAGGTTAACTCAACGCTTCTAGACTTAGCATATTTTTCTATCTTCTTATCCTTTGGCTTTCAGAATCAGCATGGCATTGAGTGATGAAGCTTCACTCAACGCTTCTGGACTTAGCATATTTTTCTTTGACAGAAACTCAGTGGCTTTGACTTAGGCCTCAATACTTGATGAATTTTGCTGCATGCGTTGAGTGAGTTGAGCTCACTCAATGCCCATAGACTTAGCTATTTTTCTGGCTTCCACTGCTTAGGATTTGAAAGAATAACCTTGACTCAATGATTTTGGCTATATGATGTTGAGTGAGTTGACTACACTCAACGCCTGTGGACTTGGCCATTTTTTCGTTTTCCAATCTGCCAGGATTTGACTGTCTTACACTTTTTAGAGTTGTCTCGACACTGCTGACTTGATCTTCAAGGTATCGAGATAACTGAATTGTCTCGACACAGTTGTCTGAACTGGCGAGTGAAGTGTGTCGACACTGCTGTATTGTATCTTTCTAATCTCGACACTTCTCCTACAAAGGTGTCGATATAGTTGTGAAGTGTGTTGAGATAACTGAATTGTCTCGACACAGCTGTCTTGACACTTTTGTACTTGCTTCAAGTCTGTACTCAGCACTATTAGTTATATGGCGCATAGTGTATAAGCTTCACTCAACGCCTCTGGACTTAGTCATTTTTCCTGCTTCTCCAGCAATAATGTTGATGTTTGGCGTTGAGTGAGCTTGCCTCACTCAATGCCTGTGGACTTAGGCATTTTTCCTGCTTCTCTAGTTAGCTTCTTTGAGTCCACCTGTCAATGTCACTTGAACCACCTATCTAATCACTATGACATAGACCAACCTGCATGCATGAACATAAACATACATCAAATACAACTATGTGTATACCATTGACTTGTTTGACTTCTTACAAATCTAGGACATTGGGACCAATGGACCCAATAATATCCCCCTATTTGAAGAAGTCAAAACACCTCTAGAAAAACCTTTGTCAATGATATACACTAACATATGCAGCAATAATATCATTAATATAACAATCTAAGAGCAATAAGAGTTTCCGCATTTTCCCTTGTGCTCCACCTTTTCCCTGTGTATGGGAATACTAGTTGCAAACCAAACCATTTTGTTGCTCCCCCTGCTGTAGTTGCTTCACTTGCTCCCCCAGCACTGCTACTTGCTACTTCTCCCCCTTTGCTACTTCTCCCCCTTTTTGAATTCTAGAAATAGCTAGGGAATAACAGGCCATCTTTGATTATCTACACCCCCTTTATGATTATAGATAAACACTTGGTGCTGAACTTGCTCCCCTTGAGTAAGAGCAATGACTATCTACCCTTTTGACAGTCACTTTAATCCAATCCAACCTACAAGATGAAATATTTCCTTCTACAAAATAATATGAAGTGCAACTGAAGCTATGCCAATTTCAACATGCCCAACTCAAACTTGAAGGTATTTAACTTTGCTTCATCTTGTGGCTTGGTGAAGATATCAGCCACTTGCTTGTCTGTTGGGACAAACTCAAGACTAATATCCTCATATTCCACATGCTCTCTTATAAAGTGATATCTAATCTCTATGTGCTTAGTCCTGCTATGTGATACATGATTCCTAGCTATAGAGATAGCACTAGTAGAATCACAAAACAAAGAGCTTTTACTTATTTGGAGATTATAGTCCTAGAGTTGATGCTGAATCCACAACAATTGTGCACAGAAGCTTCCTACAACAATGTATTCTTATTCTGTAGTAGAAATAGATACACTTGTATGCTGCTTGCTGCTCCAGGACACTGGCCTTCTAACTAGAAACCAACAAGAACCTTAAGTACTTTTCTTGTCCTCTCTGCAGCCTGCAAAGTTTGCATCTAAATAGCCTATTAGCTCACAATCCTTATTCCTAGGGTACCATAGGCCAAGATCTAGTGTGCCCTTTAGATATCTCAAAATTCTCTTAGCAACGGAGTAATGAGTCTCTTTAGGGCTTGCCTGATGTCTAGTACAGCCACATGTAGCATACATGATGTCTAGCCTACTAGCAGTGAGGTATAAAAGAGATCCAATTATCCCTCTATTCAAATTCTGATCAACAGGTTTCCCTGCCTCATCTTTGTCTAAAGACGTATTTGATTCCATGGGAGTTTTCATGGTGGAAGCATTTGTTGGATCCGGAGGCCAACCTTAGAGGGGGGGGGGGGTGAATAAGGTTTTATAAATTTCGCTTGAATAAACGGAATCTTAACGTAAACCACACCACAAGTGAAGATTTAAAACACAAGTATTAAATTCAATAACAATCAATTTCATACAAGTACAAGATGAATGTTTTACAGTACGATCTTCATGACGTCGAAGATCAAAGACGAAGAGAAGAAAACTTTGGGTTTTCTATACCGACCCAAAACCCGGACCGGTTGGCTCTCTCACTTTCTCCCCGAAAGGTCTTAGAGCCGCTCTTCACCTCCACACCCGGAAGGGTCTTAGAGCACCGCTAGATCCCCGATCTAGACGCCCCAAATCCCGGGACGATTTTCCACGGAATCCAACCCGGATTCCGACGACCTTCCCCGGTCGATTTCCCTTACCACTTACAACAATAGAAGAAGAAAAAGATACAAAAAGAGATTACAAAATATATTCGTTAAAGTTTAGGTTCTCCCTCTTGAGAAGTTCTCCGGATAGATCTACGGCCAGTGCTTCTGATCTTCGATGGAAAGCACCCGGTCGCTAGACGTAGACGATGCGAAGCCTTGATCGCCGGAGTTCTTCGATTTCGAACGGGAGGAAGAAGCCTTGCTTTTTCTTTGACGAAGATGAGTAGAACGGTCGTAGGAAGACGGCCGAACTTGGTATTCCTGGAGCACTTCGTCAATAATCTCTGGAGGCTTAGGTCTTGAGGAAACGGCGCTGCTTTTTATACGTCTTGGAGAAAATAGACTACCGCCTGCGATAGCTCTATCGCCGGGCGATAAGTTCGCGCGTAACGCCTGCCAGCTGTCTCCACACGTCTCCCGAAACGGCAACTATAACTGCTCATTAAGGAAACTGCCGTTTCAAGAGAGCTATCGCCGGGCGGTAATGGTTACCGCGCCCAGTCAGAGCGATAGCGCCATTTCGCCAAATAATTCTACCGCCTGCGATAAGACTATCGCCTGAGCGGTAGGTACCATCGTCGACGATCGTCCCCTTGATGCACGTCGACCGGATACCGCCGGCGGTAGCGTCCTGTCGCCGGGCGGTAGCTTTTGATTGTCGACGATCCTTCCTTAGCTGATAATTGGGCCGTCGACCATCGAACCGATATGCGTCGATCGAGATGGTTACCGCGCTGCGATAAGGTTATCGCCGGGCGGTAGTAACCTTTTGAAGCTCTTCTCCTTTCCTTTCACCTGTCAGCCTGCACACTCTATCACACAACCAATCTCATCAAATACAAGCAGGGAGTTGATATTCTCAAACCTAAGGAGTGTGAAACCATGTTCCAACAAACTCCCCCTTTTGATAATATCAATCCCGTTCATGATAAACCAAAATCAAGTAGATAGAGTGCCAGAATAGATGTATGTAGCAACGTAGAACAGTATAAAGTAGAGTATCAGAGTAAAATGAACATAGAACAGTATAAAGTAGAGTATCAGAGTAAAATGATATTGAACAAATAAGCAATACACACCTATATCGATCCCGTTCAATCCTGTTCTATCCTACTACATACTCCCCCTATCGGTGGGACGCTCCCCCTATCTATGAGCACACACACACACTCAATACGCTCCCCCTATCATGAACACTACCTCCAATACCTTCTCCCCCTTTGATAATATCAAAAGAATGGGCGAGGCCAACCGACCAAGGAGGATGAAAATTGTAGGCGAGAGATAACGTACTATAGACCCACAAAGCACTTGAAATCAGAGAATTGTAAAACAGGGTCAAAATCAGGAGCAAACGCTAATCAGAGTGAAGAAATTGGACTATATGCACGAGACATAGCACACATCAAGTATGACATGAATGTTTGCAAGGTTTAGATAAATAGAGAGAAAAATAGGCAAACACAAATATCGTCATGAGAGAAAAAATGTGCCAGTACGTATTGTGCGAAAAGCATCGAATGTAGTTGAGGTCCAATTCTTATGCGCGGAAGATTTAAATAAGATAATGACATGTGCACGTGTAGCATCAAGAGACAAAACATTCAATAGAGATATCATGCAGACATGTTTTATATCAAGCAAACTAACGATGCTAACACCAAAGAGATATAGTGAAAAATCACGTCACATGACATAGTGCGGCATAAAGAAATTAAATCAAGGGCACAAATCATAAAGTGTAGTCCATGCACAAGATCGAAACGACTTTGTAATCCAAGGTGCTCACCCTCACAATGCTTATGAAGACTTATCAGGAGGGATGAGTAGTGCTTGGGGGTCTGTAAGCGGGATTTGATGGCCATCATTTTATTTTGAGTTAGGCCATCAATTTTATACATAATCAAAGCAGAACAAGACCCCAAGTCAATTGAAATCTACCCACATAGGTAGATCCACTTTAACTTGTTTACATTGGACATATGCGTTTCTAGTTTTGGCCCAAAAATTTAATTAGCATAGACACGCGCAATTTGATTTCATGACATTGATTGTTCAAGATATATCAGATATGTTAAATTTAGTGTCACGATTTATAACATGTCAGCTTATTATCTCAGGTTGAGTGCATGATCAAGTGGTGTGTGAGTGGTGTAGTCATTATCGTAAATAAATCCTCACACATACTTAGAGGCGTAGACAACGTACACCCACATTAATTTTCGCACTCAATAGCTAGACAAAAATTTAACTTCGCTCATCATGACCGGATACCAATGTGCCGTACAAATTGACAAGAAGATTAGCAAATATTGTATATACTTGAAAATATTCCACGACTCGGTCATATGAGCCCCAAACCAACTTGTCAGTTTTTTTTTTTTTTTTTTTTTTTTAATTTTTGAAAACAATTTTAGCCACAAACAGGGAACAACCAAAAACAACATGAGCAGGGAATAAAAAACGAACAGAACAAAAACGAAACCAAAAAAAAACAAAACTACAAACACACAAAAAACACATATAACAAAAAAAATTAGGGCGATAAATCAAGAATCCCAAGTTCGAGTCGTAGAAGTGAAAAACGAGCATCCGGAAGCGGTTTAGTAAGAATGTCCGCGAGTTGATCATCGGTCCCAATAAAGACGACACTCACATTCACTTTCTTAATGTGGTCGCGAATAAAGTGATGTCGAACGTCTATGTGTTTGGACCGAGAGTGATACACCGGATTATACGTTAAGTCTATCGCACTTTTGTTGTCGCACCTAAGTGTAATGTTGCGAAAAGAAAGACCAAAGTCTTCTAAAGTTTGCGACATCCAAAGTGCCTGTGCACAGCAACTTCCTAAGGCGATATACTCGGCTTCGGCGGTCGAAAGAGCCACCGAGTTTTGCTTACGACTTGACCACGAGACAAGTGTCGGGCCTAAAAAATGACAAGTACCGCTAGTGCTCTTGCGGTCAAGAGAGCAACCGGCATAATCGGAGTCAGAATATCCATGAAGGGTAAAATCATCCGAGTGAGGGTACCACAACCCGAGGTGTTGCGTGCCAAGGAGATAGCGAAAAATATGTTTTACCGCTTTAAAGTGAGACTCCTAGGGTCAGCTTGATAACGGGCACACATACCTACCGCAAACGTGATATCGGGCCGTGACGCACTCAAGTATAACAAAGATCCAATCATGCCCCGAAACATTGTTTGATCCACAGAGATTCCACTCTCGTCTTTTCCTAATTTAAGGGACGCACTCATCGGAGTTTTGACTTGTTTTAAAGACTCAAAACCAAAACGTACAAGCATATCTTTTATATATTTGGATTGATTTATGAAAATTCCGTCTTGTCGTTGAGAGATTTGAAATCCTAAAAAATAATTGAGTTCTCCCACAAGGCTCATTTCAAATTCAGATTTCATTAAACTCACAATCTCTTCAACCAACCTCTCATTAGTCGCTCCAAAAATAATATCGTCAACGTAAATTTGGAGGATAACGAGATCCGAATTTTTGGCTTGTACAAAGAGAGTTGTGTCCGCACTACCCATCTTGAACCCATGATCTAAGAGGAACGTAGTTAGCCTATCATACCAAGCACGGGGTGCTTGTTTCAATCCATACAAGGCCTTTACTAATCTGTACACATGATGAGGGTGGGCGGCATTTAGGAAACCGGGTGGTTGCTCGACATACACTTCTTCTTTTATATAACCATTTAAAAATGCGCTCTTAACGTCCATTTGAAACAACTTTATTTTCTTATGGCTTGCGAATGCCAAAAACATTCGAATGGACTCAAGACGAGCAACCGGTGCAAAAGACTCCTCAAAATCCACACCCTCAATTTGTGAATATCCTTGTGCTACCAACCGAGCTTTATTCCTCGTGATCCTAGACTCACCATCAAGTTTATTCTTGAACACCCACTTTAAACCAATCACGGGATGGTTGTCCGGACGATCAACTAGAATCCAAACTTTGCTACGCTCGAATTGGCTCAATTCCTCATTCATGGCAAGGAACCATGATTCATCTTGAAGAGCCTCGGACACGTTTTTGGGCTCAATATCCGATAGAAAGCATAAGTTGGAGAACGCCTCATGAAGAGCGGATCGAGTTCTAACTCCATGGGATGGTTCTCCAATAACTAGATCACGAGGATGTTGTTTCGTAAACGTTAGATCCTTAGGAGGCACATATGCGTGCGACTCACTCTCCTCGTTACTCTCAACCGGAACACTCTCCTCAACCTCTTCTTCGGACATCCTAGGCTCACTAGATGGTGGACTCTCATCAAAATGCACATGAGCCGATTCTTCAACCACTAAGGTTCTCTTATTATAAATCCTATAGGCTCGACTTTTGCTAGAATATCCTAAGAATATGCCTAGATCGGATTTTTCATCGAATTTTCCTAAGTGATCCTTAGTGTTCAGAATATAGCATGGGCACCCAAAAACTCTAAAGTACGAGACGGAGGGTTTTCTATCAAAGTAGAGCTCGTAAGGGGTTCGCTTAAGAAGTGGGCGAAGCATGACACGGTTCATCACGTAGCTTGCCGTGTTGACCGCTTCGGCCCAAAACGATCGAGGTAAGCTGAACTCCGCGAGCATCGTACGTACTAGCTCTTGAAGTATGCAATTCTTTCTTTCTACCACTCCATTCTGTTGAGGCGTGCGAGGAGCGGAGAATTCGTGCTTAATCCCTAAAGTCTCACACAACTTCGAAAAATCCTCATTCTCAAACTCTCCACCGTGATCTGATCTGATACACTTAATGTTTAGTTCTTTCTCATTTTGAATACGCGTGCATAAAGTAGAGAATTCCCTAAACGTGTCAGATTTGTTGGCAAGAAATATTGTCCAACAATAACGAGAAAAGTCGTCTATGATGACGAATGTATATCGCTTTCCTCCTAGGCTACATGTGGAAAGCGGTCCAAACAAATCCATGTGCAAAAGTTCTAATGGTCTAGAGGTGGAAATCTCTGTTTTACTTTTAAACGAGTTTTTGACAAATTTTCCCTTTTGACAAGGCCCACACATAACGTTAAAACTACCGCTTAGAGACGGAATTCCTCTAACAAGTTTCTTTCTAGATAACTTAATAATTAGCTTGCTACCCGAGTGTCCTAATCTCCTATGCCAAAGGTCTAGTTCTTCATTCTTAGTTACTAGGCATTTTAGATTGGACGAAGAGAAATCATCAAAATTAACTGTGTACACATTGTGATTTCTATGGGCTACAAGCAATACATTAGAGGTTTTAGCATCAATGAGTTTGCACGTGTTCGATGATGATTCAAAAATAACATCTATACCTTTATCTCCTAGTTGACTTACAGAAATAAGGTTATGTTTTAAACCATCAACAAACAGCACATTTGAAATAGAGAAAAACTTGTTACCTATTGTGTCGATTCCCAGAATTCTTCCTTTACCATTATCTCCAAACGTGACCACTCCACCTCTCTTCTTTTCCAGGCTAAGGAACTTATCTTTATCACCCGTCATGTGCTTGGAGCATCCAGAGTCCAAGTACCACACGTTCTTTGTGTCCCTTGCCTGCCAACATACCTAAAAAGGAGATGAGAGTAAAGATCTGGTTACCCAAGTTGTTCCACCTATTTTGTAGGTAGTAGACTTTGGTAGCCAGACTTGCGCGTTTTGTTTAGCACCTTTCCTCCCGCAAGAGCTTGAAGCATGTCCGAACTTATTACAGTTGGCACATAGAGCATAAGCTGAGGAAATGACTTTCATCACCTCACTCGATCTCTTGCTAGAGGAAGGAGATAATGTATTCAGATTTTTGATCTTATTTGTTGACTTAGGCGTGGACAGAGTGCTATAGTCCTCCAATGGTGATGATGGACTTACATAGCCGATGCCAAACTTTCCAGACCCATGACACTGTGCGCCCAATAGCATGTTTAGAGATTTTTGGCCTACACCAAATTTTTGAACCGCACAGTTGAGATCATGGATCCTCGCTTTTAGAGCGGTGTTCTCAGTTACTAACATCACACATCGATTAACAAACTGTTTCTTTCCTTCCTCAACTTTAGCAAGGGAGATATGAAGCTTCTTCTCCAAGACATTCTTCTCATTTTTGAGAGATACTAGTCTCAAGGATGTCTTGGAGAGACTTGCTTTACCCTCCTCGATGGATGCTACCAAGTGAGGACATTCAAGGCATTCCACCTTCTCTTTCCCAATTTTAATTACTTCTTTCTTCAGCTTTTCTAAACTCTTGTTTAGACGTTTATTTTCAGCTCTTAAGGAATTTTTCTTAGATGTTACTTCTTCTAACCTACCAACTACATGATCATAAATCTCAAGTAATTCAGAGTAAGTAGGAGGAGTTACCTCAGTGTCGCTTTGGACACTGGACTCAGCATCAGATTCAGATTCCTCTTGACCTTTTCCCATGAGGCACAGATTTGCTTCGTTGTCACTTCCCGAGTCGGTGCTACTCGAATCTTCCGATCCATCCTCATCCCAGGTCAGAGCCTTCAGTACTTTCTTCTTCCCTTTATACTTGTTGTCCTTTCCTTTCTCTTCCTTCTGGAGTCTTGGACAGTCTCTTTTTAGATGTCCCAGCTTGTGACAATGAAAGCATTCAGGCTGATACTTTTCATCATCGCTATCGGTCTCCTTTACCGACTTGTTCCACTTCCTACCCTCTTCAACTCCCTTCTTCAGAAACCGTTTGAACTTCCCTTGTTTTCTGGGGTTCTTCATGAATTTTTTGAATTCCCTTACATAGAGACTTTCCTCTTCATCTTCTTCAGAGAAATCAGATGTTTTCCTCTCTTTTGAAGCCTTCAAAGCCAATCCCTTTTTCTTCATTTCCTTGGGATATTCCTCGGCTTGTATCTTCAGTTCCACTTCATGAGTCTTCAGGTTTCCAATAAGACTCTCAATCTCCAAGGCGCTGATTTCATGAGATTCAGCGATAGCAGTCACCTTGGGGTTGAAGCGGGGAGGTAGAGATCGCAGTATCTTCCTCACTAGATCACCATTTGGAAAGTTCTTTCCAAGAGATCTTGATGCGTTGACGATCTTGGTGAACCTTGTGTACATGCTGTCAACATCTTCATCGATCTCCATCCGGAACTGTTCATACTCGGATTCAAGCCGAAACAGCTTTGATTCTTTCACCTGCGAGGTACCCTCATGAGTAAGTTCAAGAAGTCGCCAAATATCAAAGGCAGTTTCGCAGTTACATATTCTATTAAATTCCGTCTTATCTAACGCACAGAATAGAGAATTCATAGCCTTGGCGTTATTAGTACATCTAAGCTTGTCCGCATCGTCCCACTTATCGCGCGGTTTTTCAAGAACGACTTCTCCAACCGTGGTAGTGGGTGTGGTGTACTTAGTCTCTATCATGGCCCATACGTCCATGCTGTGCGTCATCAGAAAGATTTTCATCCTTGTCCTCCAGTGACTATAGTCACTACCCATAAAGAGTGGAGGACGACTCACACCATGTCCCTCAGTGAAAGCATGCACTGGGTTGGCCATCTTACTTCAGGTGGTTAAGCCTATTCGAAGTAACCTCCTCTGATACCACTTGTTGGATCCGGAGGCCAACCTTAGAGGGGGGGGGGGTGAATAAGGTTTTATAAATTTCGCTTGAATAAACGGAATCTTAACGTAAACCACACCACAAGTGAAGATTTAAAACACAAGTATTAAATTCAATAACAATCAATTTCATACAAGTACAAGATGAATGTTTTACAGTACATCTTCATGACGTCGAAGATCAAAGATGAAGAGAAGAAAACTTTGGGTTTTCTATACCGACCCAAAACCCGGACCGGTTGGCTCTCTCACTTTCTCCCCGAAAGGTCTTAGAGCCGCTCTTCACCTCCACACCCGGAAGGGTCTTAGAGCACCGCTAGATCCCCGATCTAGACGCCCCAAATCCCGGGACGATTTTCCACGGAATCCAACCCGGATTCCGACGACCTTCCCCGGTCGATTTCCCTTACCACTTACAACAATAGAAGAAGAAAAAGATACAAAAAGAGATTACAAAATATATTCGTTAAAGTTTAGGTTCTCCCTCTTGAGAAGTTCTCCGGATAGATCTACGGCCGGTGCTTGTGATCTTCGATGGAAAGCACCCGGTCGCTAGACGTAGATGATGCGAAGCCTTGATCGCCGGAGTTCTTCGATCTCGAACGGGAGGAAGAAGCCTTGCTTTTTCTTTGACGAAGATGAGTAGAACGGTCGTAGGAAGACGGTCGAACTTGGTATTCCTGGAGCACTTCGTCAATAATCTCTGGAGGCTTAGGTCTTGAGGAAACGGCGCTGCTTTTTATACGTCTTGGAGAAAATAGACTACCGCCTGCGATAGCTCTATCGCCGGGCGGTAAGTTCGCGCGTAACGCCTGCCAGCTGTCTCCACACGTCTCCCAAAACGGCAACTATAACTGCTCATTAAGGAAACTGCCGTTTCAAGAGAGCTATCGCCGGGCGGTAATGGTTACCGCGCCCAGTCAGAGCGATAGCGCCATTTCGCCAAATAATTCTACCGCCTGCGATAAGACTATCGCCTGAGCGGTAGGTACCATCGTCGACGATCGTCCCCTTGATGCACGTCGACCGGATACCGCCGGCGGTAGCGTCCTGTCGCCGGGCGGTAGCTTTTGATTGTCGACGATCCTTCCTTAGCTGATAATTGGGCCGTCGACCATCGAACCGATATGCGTCGATCGAGATGGTTACCGCGCTGCGATAAGGTTATCGCCGGGCGGTAGTAACCTTTTGAAGCTCTTCTCCTTTCCTTTCACCTGTCAGCCTGCACACTCTATCACACAACCAATCTCATCAAATACAAGCAGGGAGTTGATATTCTCAAACCTAAGGAGTGTGAAACCATGTTCCAACAGCATTCTCCATCCTAAACTTTTTAATCAACTCCCTGGTAAACTTAGACTGGGATATGGATAATCCATTGTAAGTCTGTCTTACTTGGAGTCCCAAGAAGAACTTAAGTTCACCTATGCTGCTCATTTCAAACTTCTCTTGCATAAGTTTGGAAAACTTCCTGCAAAGGTTGTCATCAGTAGATGCAAAGAAAATATCATCAACATATATCTTGACTAGGATGATCTTGCCCTTAGATTCCCTTAGAAATAGGGTCTTGTCTATCTTCCCCCTTGAGAATTTATTTTCAATGAGGAAGCTAGACAATGTCACATACCAAGCTTTAGGAGCTTGCTTTAGCCCATATAGAGCTTTATTTAGTCTATAAACAGAATTAGAAAGGTTTGGAACAACAAAACATGGAGTTTGTTCAATATAGACTTCTTCCTTCAAGTCTCCATTCAGGAATGTTGACTTCACATCCATATGGTAGACTCTGAAACCTTGGTATGCATCATATGCAAGAAATAGTCTGATAGCTTCTAGTCATGCTATAGGGGCAAAGGTTTGATCAGAGTCAACACCTTCTTCTTATCTGTACCCCTGAGCTACCAACCTAGCTTTGTTCTTAACTATAATGCCATTTTCATCAAGTTTATTCCTGAAGATCAACTTGGTTCCAATGACATTATATCCTTGAGGTATGGGAACCTACTGTCAGACCTTACACCTTTTAAATTAGTTCAATTCCTCTTATATAGATATAATCCAGAACTGCTCTTTGTTAGCCCCTTCAAATTTCTTAGGCTCCACTTGTGCAAGAAACTGGAGTACATTGCTGTGTTGAGATATTTGCTCCTAGTCACTACTCCTTGGCTTGCATCATCAATAATCTGGTGGCATGGATGATCTCTCAGATGCCTTACTACTGGAGGCAGTCTTGCTGATGCAGGCTGTGTCCCTCAGCGGATCGGCATGGACCAACGACACTAAATTACTCTCCCACGTTGCAATTCTACGCTCGCACAAACAAAATGTAGCACACACGATTTGCAAGATTATTATTATGATGCTAACGTACGGGTTCACCACACCCTTGGAGATCGGATAGAAGCTACAAGCCAATATTCTCTCAAGCGAAAAGGATCTACCCGATCCGATCGAGCGTGTGTTGTACCAAAAGAAATCTACAAAAAATTAACGATTCGGAAAAAGGTAGATCTCTCCCAACAAAAATAAAACTAGGTCCGCCAAGCCTCACGAATTTAAATTGATCAAGAGAAACAACAAATTCGATTGGATCTAGAACCACGATGAAATCAAAATTTTGTAAATAATACCAATGCAAAGCACCACAAGATAAATCTAGAGAGAATCTTATAAAGGTATAAATTTTGTTACCCAATCAGAAGGTGTTTCCGATGAAAGTTTCACTCTTCTACGGTTCCGCCGGAGTCATGTCGTATGGAGAGAAACTCATTTGCCTTCCTCGATTTACACCGGAGAAGATTCGTTATTGCCGGAGAGAATAAACTAGGCCAAGATCCACCAAGAAGGTGATCCTAGGTTGGCTGAAATCTTCAAGGGGAAGGGAGGTGGTAGAGCCTTCGTCGTGTAATATGTTAGGGAAGAGAAAAGGGGTGTTGGAGTTGAGAAGAGAGGAAGGGGGGATCGGGTGAGGAGAGAGAGGTGGCCGAAATTCCTATGGAGAGGAAGGGGGGCCGACGGCCAAGAGGAAGAGAAAAAAGAAGGGGGAAATTCAAAATTCAAATTTAAGTTTTCAATTCATCAATGAATAATATTCCTACAACACAAGGACTTATATAAGGCCAACAAAATTCCGGGCTATATGCAGCCCAAATTAAAACATAAAATGTCCAAACTAAAAAAAAAGAGGATCTGGATAAATACAGCCCAGATTTTAAGACAAATAAATAACAATAAAATTAACATAAGCAATAAAAATATTAAGATAAAGTCTTGCGCCGAGGGTGGAGGTCATAGCGTCGTTCAACAATATTTCTATGGTGTTGCAAGTCTTTGATTGGAGAAGGCAGAGGGGTATTCCAAAAGCATGTCGGCACCATCATCCCCATGTCATGGGTCATCGTCTCCATCAATCCTCTCCCGCTTGAAAGTGCTCATCACTGATGAGTGGGCTTGCATGTACTAGCGCAGAAGAGCATCATCCAAAAGAACCACTTTCGATTCAAGTAGCCAAGAGTCCTTGGAATTCGGACGATCACGCCACCAGATTAAGTAGCGGGGAATGTAACCTCTTGGAGATTTAAGCACTTCATCCTTGATTATCCTGTCAGGAAAAAAGGAGGTCTTGGGGAACCTTCAAAAAGCATTAGTCAAAGAAGGAGAAAAAGTTTCTACATCAACATTCAACGTACCTCCAGTGGACACCATAGGAGAGAGCGATCCAGGACCCAGCTCACCCCTCAACCAATTAGAAGACAAAGTGGATGGAATAAACTGAGGGGCAGATAACTCAAGTCGTGGTGAAACATATGACGTTAAATCCGAAACATTGAAAATAGGGGATATACCTCAATCAGTGGGTATCTCCAAAAGATATGTGTTTTCTCCTAACTTCTTTAAAATTCGAAAAGGACCGGCTCGCCGATTCGCCAACTTTTTTATGGAGCCTGAAGGCATCCGTTCAGGGATGAGACACACCAAGACTAAATCATCAACATTAAAGTGAGACACTCTTTTATATACGTTAGCATGAGTTATAAGACGCATATTGGGTGGTTAATGCTTCATGAATGTGATTATATAACTTGTGAACATGTAGAGCGAACTCTTGTGAAAAGTTACTGGATTTATAAGATGGTGGTAACAGAACTAAATCAAGTGGCATTGGAGACTTATAGCCATGCACGATTTCATTGGGGGATAAGCCTGTGGATCTATTTTTTGAATTATTGTATGCAAGATGAGCATGGGGAAGGATCAAGTCCCAGGTGACCAAATGGTAACCCACAAGACAACGTAGTAAACTACCTAAACTTCGGTTTACTACTTCCGTTTTCCCATCCGTTTGCGGATGGTAGGCCGAAGAAAACAAAAGTTTGGTACCCATAAGATTCCACAGGGTCTTCCAAAAATAACTAGTAAATTTTACGTCCCTATCCTTTATTATAGTCTTGGGGATGCCTCGATGCGCAACGACTTCCTTAAAATATAATTTTGCTAAATGCAAAGCATCGTTGGCCTTTCTACAAGAAATAAAATAATCAATTTTTTAAAACTTGTCTACAACAACCAGGATGGAATCATGACTTCTAAAATTGATGGGTAGACCCAAAATGAAATACATACTAACGTCTTCCCAAGGAATGGAGGGAATCGAAAGAGGAGTGTAAAGGCTGGCATTCGTCTTGTTACCTTTAGCTAATTGGCACACACGACAACTTCCCACAATTTGATTTACGGTAGAATTGAGACCGAGCTAATAAAACTTGTCCTCCACTAACGTAATGGTGTTGTCACGGCCAAAGTGACCACCTAACCCACCACTATGCAACTCCCAAACAATGAAATGGAAAAGGAACGAACGCGGGATACATAGCTTCAAATGCATAAATAGGTTACCGTCTCGAATATAATAGGCCATTATGGTGGTGGGAGAGTCATTTTGAGCAGATAAATAGATTACCTTGAAATTCAGACAATGGACATACTCATCCATAATCCTATCGAACCCGATGACTTTCACTTCCATCGTAGGCAATAATAATGTGACACGACTAAGGGCATCAACCACACGATTTAGAGTCCCCTTAAGGTGTTTTATTATAAATGTGTACTGCAGATAGGAGATCCACTTAGCATGTCGGGGGCTGACCTTGCTTTGAGAATTGAAAAATCTCAACGCGTCGTGATCGGATTGGATAACAAACTCCTTCAATAGTAGATAGTGCTGCCAATGTTCGAGGCATCGAATAACTGCGTAAAACTCCCTATTATAAATAAAATATTTCAATTTCGGTCCCGCTAGTTTCTCACCAAAATTCCCAATCAGATGACCCTCCTGACTTAAAACGCCGCCTATTCTAACTCCAGACGCATCACAAGAAAACTCAAAAACCTTATTAAAATTTGGCAACTTTAAAAGAGGAGCTTCCGACATTCGTGATTTAATCATTTGGAATGCTTTGGCCGACGATTTGGTCCAAGTAAAATCTCCTTTCTTCAAACATTACGTTATCTGCGCCATGACTAAAATCGCGAATGAAGCGACGATAAAAGGTAGCCAATCCGTGAAAACTCCTAACATCCCGAATGTTGGTGGGCTCCGGCCAATCCTTAATGGCTTGGAACTTCTTAGGGTCCACATGTATGCCTTCCGAGTAACAATATACCCAAGGAATTCTACGGATGTCACATAAAACGTACACTTCTTGATATTGACAAATAATTTTTTCGTCCTCAGTGTGGTAAGGATAGTCCTCAAATGTGACTCATGATCAATCAGAGAGGTACTAAAAACAAGGATATCATCAAAATACACCACTACGAATTTTCCCATGAATGGTTGGAAGACATGTGTCATCATCCTAGAGAAGGTACTCGGGGCATTAGAAAGCCAAAATGACATCACTAACCATTCGTAAAGCCCATCTTTTGACTTGAAAGCATTCTTCCACTCATCCCCCTCTCTAATCCGGATCTGGTGGTAGCCACTCATAAGGTCCAATTTCAAAAAGATCGTGGCCCCGGCTAACATGTCCAATAAGTTATCCAATCAAGGGATAGGAAATCGATATTTAACAGTAATTTTGTTAATTGCCTGACAATCCACGCATATCCTCCAAGATCCATCTTTCTTTGTGGAAAGTAAGGCAGGTATGACACATGGACTTTTGCTATGGCAGATGAATCCATTACCTAAAAAGTTAGAAATATGGTTTTGTAACTCTAGGTGTGCGGAGGGGTTTAACCAGTAGTGGGGAAGGCTGGGTAAAGAGGAACCCATTATGAAATCTATCGCATGTTGGATGTCCTACATAGGGGGTAACATGGGTGGTAGCTCGTCCGGATACACATCCTTTAACTCTTCTAAAAGTTTCCGCAACGTTGGCGGTAGATTGTCAAAAGAGGATTCATCTTCCTTCACTTGCAAGCAAACTAACGCATACTTGACACCATCTAGAAAAGTATCGTGCGCAAACTCCTTCTTACCTATCAGACTTAGGCTTTTTTCTCTACCGGAATAAGTGTGTCCTTAGAGGGGACGGTAGGATCCTTAGGCGGAGTGGGCTTAAAAATAATGGCCTTGCCATTAAATTTGAATTCGTAGGTGTTAGCTCGTCCTAGATGAGTAACATTATGATCGTAAATCCACAGAAATCCTAATAAAACTTGACATGCGTCCATGGAAATGACGTCACACCAAATTTTCTCCAAATAAGCCTTGATGGTAAGGGGAAGCAAGCAACGCTTCGAAACCGGAAGGGATGTCTTGTTTACCCACGCTACCTTATAAGGGTGTGGGTGAGGCTCGGTGGTTAACAACATTCACGACACCTCATTCTCCGAAATAACGTTCATGCAGCTTACAATATCGATAATCAATTTGCACCACTTCTCTCCGCTCTTGAAATTTATCAAAAAAATATTCGTCCTATTCCAATCGTCTGATGCTCACGGAGTAGCCAAAATACACCTCATCACCATCATATTACTATCATCCTCTATGTCACTAGGTACTCCTTCCGACTCAGATTCTTCACTAGCATCATACACGAGCTCAGTGGATTCAGACGAGGTATCTAAAAAGGCTAGGGGCTTGGGCATGGTAGGACAGTCACTAGTATAATGACCCTGAATACTGCAAACAAAACAAGTAGCATTCGTTTGACATATCCTACCCATGGGCACTCTCTCACCAGTTGGGTTTCTTATATTCCTAGCCGTAATGACAACATAGTTTAAATCGGCGGACTGGAACTTACCCTTATCCTTATAGGTGGATGTGGGGATGGTCCTAAGATGGACTTTCCCTTCTAAAATGAGCGAGTCTTATACCTGTGAACATTGTGCTTTTTAATATCCAATGTGGCATTAAAAGTACTGTTTAGGTCGGTGTGACCATATCGCAGAAGTTTATCCTGAATGTCGGGGTTTAACCCCTTATGAAACCTAGAGTGGGTGATCTCGGGCATCTCCCTAAAATCGCACCTGACCATAATGTCCTTGGGAAGGCTCATGTACTCAGAGAACAACCTATTCCTTTGCTTAAGGGTAGCTAAATCATCAAACATCTACATTCGATTGTACGCATCGACGTACTGGTTTGTCAGCATGGCCTTCTTGCCTGCCCAACAAATGGGTGGTAAGCCGTTCACGGCTCCAAGGCATCGTTCCTCATTCAACCAAAATATCTGAGCTCTACCTAACAGTTTCATCCTTGCTACTCGCACCTTATCCACGTCGGTCAGATTGTGCCACTCAAAGTAGCACTCTATTTCCATAACCCAGACTAAGAAAACTTGGAGTTCACCCAGTCCATCGTATGACAGGGGTTTGAACCGGACGGTCCTAGTGATATCAAACTCGTACAGAGCACGCGGGACATGCTCATTATTATTTTTATTATTATGGTTATTCCTTCATCACGTTGGTTGGCAGCATGATTACGGGGAGCCACTTGATTTAACCTTAGATCGTGAAACATCTCCCTAATGTTCGTCAATTGATCCGTGAACTCCCGACGGAGTTAATCAATCGTTGTTGGAATGTGACCCGTATCCCGCTCGTCCGCCATATAGGAGGGATACGGGTATACTTCATACCTAATCTAGTGCGCATGCAATAAATAAATTATTCTGACCAAATAAAATTAAAGAAAGACGGATTTGTTCCCGCTTAATAACTAGGGTAGTAAAATATTTTTTTTATTTTCTTGATCAAAATAATATGAAGATTATTATTATTATTTTTTATTTTTTTGCCGAAAAATAAAAGTTTTAGGCCGCTATTTGCAAACCAAAAAAATTTAAAATTTTGTTTTATTTTTTTGGGATAATGAATCATGCAAGTGTGTGCCGGCGTTCTAAGAAAATTTTAGGATCATTCCAGTTAAGAAATCGACACGAACCTGGCTCTGATACCAAATTGATACAGGCTACGTGGCTCGACGGATCGTCACGGACCAACGACACCAAATTACTCTCTCATGTTCCAATTCTATGCTCGCACAAACAAAACACAGCACACCTGATTTGCTAGATTATTATTCTGATGCTAACGTACGGGTTCACCACACCCTTGTAAATCGAATAGAAGCTATAAGTCAATATCCTCTCAAGCGAAAAGGATCTACCCGATCCGGTCAAGCGTGTGTTATACCAAAAGAGATCTACTGAAAATTAAAGGGTTCAGAAAAAGGTAGATCTCTCCCAACAAAAAGAAATGAGGTCCGCCAAGCCTCATGAATTTAAATTGATCAAGAGAAACAAGAAATTCGATTGGATCTAGAACCACGATGAAATCAAAATTTTGGAAATAATGCCAAAGCAAACCACCACACGATTAATCTATAGAGAATCTCACAAAGGTAGAAATTTCGTTACCCAATCGGAAGGTGTCTCCGATGAAAGTTTCGCTCTTATACGGTTCCACCGGAGTCGCGCCGGATGAAGAGAAACTCGTCTGCCTTCCTCGATTCACGTCGGAGAAGATTCGTTGTTACCGGAGAGAATAAACTAGGCCGAGATCCACCAAGAAGGAGATCCTAGGTTGGCCGAAATCTTCAAGAGGAAGGGAGGCGGTAGAGCCATCGTCATGTAATATGTTAGGGAGGAGAAAAGGGGAGTTGGAGTTGAGAAGAGAGGAAGGGGGATCGGGTGAGGAGAGGGAGGTGGCCGAAATTCCTATGGAGAGGAAGGGGGCCGGCTGCTAAGAGGATGAGGAAAAAGAAGGGGGAAATTCAAATTTCAAATTTAGGTTTTCAATTCATCAATGAATAATATTCCTACAACACAACGCCTTATATAAGGCCAACAAAAGTCCGGGCTATATGCAACCCAAATTATAACATAAAATGTTCAAACTAAAAAAAGGAGGATCTGGATAAATATAGCCCAGATTTTAAGACAAATTAATAACAATAAAATTAACATAAGAAATAAAAATATTAAGATAAATTCTTGCACTGAGGGCAGAGGTCGTAGCATCGTTCAACAATATTTCCGCGGTGCTGCAAGTCTTTGATTGGAGAAGGTGGGGTCTTCTGAAAGCATGTCAGCACCATCATCACCATGTCGGGGGTCGTCATCTCCATCACTTTCTTCATCATCATGTTCCTCATGATGCAGATCTTTATCCACTTCCTGTAAGCCTTGTGCTTCCTCTGGAATGTACACACTCTCAACTTTATCTTGAGTTGTTGGAGCAGCTTCCTTGAGAGTTAGCTTATCCAACACTAGTTAGTACCTGCAGAACTAGAAGATCTTGACAGCTCATTGTTAATCATATTTGATTCATCAAATACTACATTAACTGACTCCTCAACAACTTGAGTTATCAAGTTGTAGATCCTATAAGCCTTACTATGATTGTTGTACCCAACAAAGATCTCCTCATAGGACTTGGCAACAAACTTTGTTATATAGGATTTCCCATTGTTGAGCACAAAGCACTTGCTCCAAAAATATTCTGAGATATGCAAGGTTTGGTTTTCTACCCTTCAAAATCTCGTAGGGGGTCATTTTGTGGCTCTTGGTGATAGAAGCCCTATTGAGGACAAGACAAGCTGTGTTTACAGCCTCAGCCTAGAAATATTCTGGGAGAGAAGTGTCATTCAGTAATGTTCTACCAGCCTTTATGAGATTCCTATTCTTCCTCTCAGCAATCCCATTTTGCGGGGGTGTTCTTGGAGAGGAAAACTCTTGTTGAATCCCATGTTCTTCACAGATTCTTGTCATACATTCAGATTGAAATTCAGTATCATTGTCACTTCTAATTTTGACCACAGTACTATCCAGCTCATTATGTATTTGCTTGACAAATGTCTTGAAGACATCAGGGGTTTCAGACTTTTTCTTCAAAAAGAAAACCCAAACAAATATGGATAAGTCATCAACAACCCCAAAGGAATAGACTTTCCTACCTAGACTATGAACTAGCATTGGACCAAATAAGTCCATATGCAAGACGTATAAACACCTCACCGAATCTTTAGTCTCAATGCTTTTGGAAGAAGCTTTGGTCTGCTTGCCATTTTGGCATGCAGAGCAAATGCCTTCCTTAGTGCACTTCATGTTAGGACCATTCCTAACAAACTCTTTACTATAGAGCTTACCTATAGTCTTATAATTCAATTAAGCTAGCCTCTTGTGTCATTTGACATAGTGTGAGGTTTTCTCATTTGCAACTAAGCAAATGAGAGAGTCTGAAGTTAGACAAAAAAAATTTATACAATAAACATTCCCACTCCTAGTGCTAGTCAAAATAACCTCTTGATCACTTGATCTCCTAATATGTCACTTATCCTTGTGGAAAGATATGACATAACCAAGATCACATAATTAACTTATGCTTATAAGGTTGTGTTGTAACCCTTTCACATAAGCCACTTTTGTGAAAGTGATTAAGCCATTTGTAACTTTACCATAACCTTTGGTGATCCCTCTCTCTGATCCACCAAATATCACCTTGGGTCCATCCTTTACGGGAATGAATTCCTTCAGATTACCTATTATTCTAGTCATGTGCCTGGAACAACCACTGTCCAAGTACCATATAGTGGTATGGAAACCTGAACTAACCTGAAAAACATATTCATTTTACCTTAGGACCCCAATATCTATTGGGTCCTTGGTGCATGTTAGTCTCAAAATGGATATGTCTACCAGCAGATTTTCTGACTGGTAGACTAACTTTAGCTTTGGACACACTTAGATTGCGCTAACAATCAATTGCATGATGGACTATCTTGCCACAACACCAACACTCATGAAAGTTATACCTTCTTTTCTGAGTTGGCCTGTTGGCAGTGTTGACAGTAGCTCTCAGTTTATAAGGTGCAGCAACAATCCTGTTCTTTTGTTTCCCAGCCCCAGTCTGATAAGAGGTGGGTCTGGCAGTAGAAGTACTTGGGATATCCTGAGCCCAACCAACAACTGCTTTCTTTTTAGAAAGCATACTCTTGATGGCCTCTGAGATGACCAAGTTTAGTCTATTGATAGACTTGCCCTTGGTCATAGTGTGGGTTGGAATATATTGAGAACAATCTGCAGCTTTACCCTTGAGTGAAGGAGCTAGTACACCAAAAACAAATGGACTAGTAGGGGCCATTTGAAATTTCTTCTGACAGTGGGCCTACCATTCATCCAGTGACCATGAATACTCTCAAGGTTATACCTGTTATAGGGTAGCACCACTCTCTTGAATTGAATATGAGGCATGGAGGCTAGTGGCTGTATTGGAGCTTTGCCCTTTTGCTTGAGATTAACAGCTCTTTTTCTTCCCTTAAACCCCAACCCCTTCTTACCCATTTGGGAGGAGAAGGAGTCTATCAAGGGCAGCACTAAACTTGGCTTGGAGTAGCTAGCCACTATCCTCTTCTCCCTCCCAAGCAATTCTTCTAGGTCCTTTATTTGGTTCTCCTGGTACTCAATTTTTGCCTATCTGAATGAAGGAAATGGTTTCTAGTTCACCGATTTCCTTCAGTTTAAGATCCACCAATTCTGCATGCTGGGAAGCAGCAAGATGAATGGAGGATATTTCCTTAGCCTGCTCCTTTGCTAGCATCCTGCTTTTCTTGAAAGCATTCAGCAAGACACCATACTTTTCAAAAAATGAACTGATATCTAACTCTGATTCAGACTCATTTTCATCACAGGATTGAGATGCTTCTGAATCAAGACCAGTCCTATAATTAGACTTAGATGAAGAGCTGGATGGAGAGTGTACATTAGATTGTTCAGGATGATCCTGGCAGGATTCCTCATCTAGTCTTGCCATCAGCCCAATATAAGCTTCATCATCCTCATCTGATTTTGATGAGGAGGAATTAGTCTAGCTTTTCTGGTTCTTAGCAATGAAGGTCTTCTACTTCTTGCTTCCCTTGTGGTGATGATTCTTCTCACCTGCCTCCTTCTTCTCAGGACATTCAGCCACAACATGACCTTGCTTACTACAGCAAAAGCATATAATCTTATTAGAAACATGTTTACCAAATTTTGAGTCATACCTTTCCTCCTTGGAGGGTTTCTTCTTGTGTCGGTAATAGTCCTCCATGTGTTTAAAGGAAGTGGTAGGTTTGCTCCTCCACCCATTCTTCTTAGTCATCTTCAGAAACTACCTTGAGAAAGCAGCAAACTCCTCATCAGACATATAACTGCCTGATTGCTCTTGATCTGAACTTTCTAACTCAACTGGCCTTCTTAGTGGAGAAGGATTCTTCTCCTTGCTCCTCTTGGAGCTATCAACCTTGAAGGCTACAACAGATTCTTTAGCCTAGGCTCTGCTAGCCTTCTCTTCCTCCTTCCTTGCTGTCAGCTGCATCTCATATGACAACAACTTACTAAATAGTGTAGATGGTGGAGTATCTGTAAGCTTAGCCACTTCTCTAATGACACATATCTTTGTATCCCAGTCTCTAGTAAGAGACCTAAGAAACTTATGATTCAGCTCATAGTTGCTAAAGAATCATCCATAGGTCGTTAGTTCATTAATTATTCTGAAAAACCTCTCATAGTAGCTAGCTATGGTCTCCTCCCTGATCTGTCTGAAAGCTTCATACACTTGATTGTGCATTTACTTTCTATCATCTCTAACTTCCTCAGTACCTTCCATGTACACTACAAAGGTGTCCCACATTTCCTTTGAGGTCTTGCATTGCACCAAGTTTTGAAAGATAGAGTCATCTATGGCACTTACTATAATATTTTGTGCCCTCTCATCCATAGTAGCTAGAATGAACTCATCCTTAGTCATTTTTGTAAACTTATTCGGAATCTGAATGTTGGTATCAAGGACAAATATCTTCATTGGGATGAAGGTTCCTTCTTGAACTGTTATATAGATCCTAAGACCAGATGCCTCCATAAAAAATCTAACCCTTTCCTTCCATATACCAAAAGTCTCCTTCATGCAAAGAGGAAGTTTCATGGATCCTAGATCTTTGTGATTCTCTCCTAAACCCATCTGTGCTAACTGTCAGCTACCCTGGAGATCTACTCAGACTGTTAAGCCTTTCTTGTGTAACCTCCCTCTGATACTACTTGAAAGTCTTTAAATCCAAGGCTAACTAATCACCTATAGGGGGGAGTGAATAGGTTATTACAGTCTTTTTGATTTCCTTTTTATCTTTTACTATTCTATCACCTATTGCGAATACTTAGTTCAGCTTTCAAGATAACAACACACAAAACACTAGAAAACAACACACAACACACCAGATTTTTATAGTGTTTCTCCAGTATATGGGTACATCTATTGTCCCTCTTCGCCTTTCTAACAGTATGTTAGACAAGACACTTCTCCAATCAACTAGGTTCTTCAGAGATTACAGTACGATCCCACCGGATCACTTAGTCTCCACCGAGACTTATAACATAGGCTCATAGCCCAACACACAGTAATTACCTGATCACCTAACACAAGCACAACTGCCCTCAACACAATCTTGGAGATCAGCCCTTTCACACAGATCCGCACATAGGATCCTTCTCATAGCCTTTATAACTTAGGCTTTACAACACAGTTCTCACAGAACCACACACATCCTATTTAATCTAGGCCTATACACAGATCTTTTAATAGAAATTGAATGTTAATTAAAAATTTGATTCGAGAGATAACGTTCACTGAATCAAATTCTTCCTGAGCTGAGTAAGTCTCAGCTCTATCTTCTTCTCAGCAACAAGAAAGATGATCTTCAATGATTTGTGGCTTGTGCTGAAAGTTCTTTAGAATCTTGGTTCTTATCTTGCTGTTGAAAGGGAGAAAAATGATCTTAACTCAGCTAACCTGTAAGGAAGATTACAATTCCTCTGCATTCCCTTCTGTCCAGTGAAAGTCCGGTATATATATCTTCTTCTTGTTCGATTCAGAGAATGATCTTCCGATTCGGCTCATATTGAATCGAGAAGAAACTTTCAGTTAGGGCTTGCCTGACTGATTCTTCTTCCTCAGAGAAATTCTCTGTTCTTCCTGAATCAGATGTCGATTGCTTCAGATATCTCAGAAACCTTCAGATTTGGCAGATTGAAGCTTTTATTTCTGCAACAATGGCGTGCGAAGACGACGAACTCCCGCTCCTCTTTTTCAAATCAATTTTATCGGTTATAAAAGTTGTTTAGATCGAGATCTCAGCTTCTATTTATAATCCCATCTTCTATTTATAATACCATCATCCAGCGATTTGAATGCCACGTGTCGCTGCTTTACTGGCTATTTAAATCCTTAGATTAACAAATTTAGTTTAACAGCAAACTGACGGCGACGTTAATGACGATTTGCAGCACTTTCATAATGAAGTTGAAATTTGTTGACTTGTTGACTTTTCTGACGTCAGCATCTAGACTTAGAAAATTTTAGACAAGTCCAGAAGCGTTGAGTGCATTGAGTAAATGAGCAATACTCAACGATTCTATACTTAGAAACTTTTCAGCTCTGCTAGGCATTGAGTGGTGTTGAGTGAATGGCCTTCACTCAATGCTTTTAGACTTAGCTTAATCATCTGCTTCTTCAGCAACTTTGGCATTGAGTGGCATTGAGTGAATAAGCAACACTCAACGAATCTGGACTTAGATACTTTTCAAGCTTTGCTAGGCATTGAGTGGCATTGAGTGAATAAGCTTCACTCAACACTATTTTCCTTAGCCTTACTTTCTGCCTGATGGCATTGAGTGTGTTGAGTGAACTGGCTTCACTCAATGCTTTTGGACTTAGCGTATTTTTCTGTCTTCTTATCCATTGCCTTTCAAAATCATCATGGCGTTGAGTGATGAAGCTTCACTCAACGCTTTTGTACTTAGCGTATTTTTATTTCTTCTTATCCTTTGGCTTTCATAATCAACATGGCGTTGAGTGATGAAACTTCACGCAACGCTTCTAGACTTAGCATATTTTTTTTACAGAAACTCTGTGGCTTTGACTTAGGCAGTAATACTTGACGAATTTTGCTGCATGGCATTGAGTGAGCTCATAACGCCTGTGGACTTAGCTGTTTTTCTGGCTTCCACTGCTTAGGCTTTGAAAAAATAACCTTTAATAAACAATTTTGGCTATATGGCGTTGAGTGAGTTGACTACACTCAGCGCATGTGGACTTGGCCATTTTTCTGTTTTCCAATCTACCAGGCTTTGACTGTCCTGCACTTTTCAGACTTGTCTTGACACTACTGACTTGATCTTCAAGGTATCGAGATAACTGAATTGTCTCGACACAACTGTCTGAACTGTCGAGTGAAGTTTTTCGACACTGCTGTCCTATATCTTTCTGATCTCGACACTTCTCCTACAAAGGTGTCGATATAGTTGTGAAGTGTGTCTAGATAACTGAATTGTCTCGACATAGCTATCTTGACACTTTTGTACTTGCTTCAAGTCTATACTCGACACTATTAGCTGTATGGCGTTGAGTGTATAAGCTTCACTCAATGCATGTGGACTTAGTCTTTTTTCCTGCTTCTCCAACAACAACCTTGATGTTTGGTGTTAAGTGAGCTTACCTCACTCAATGCATGTGGACTTAGGCATTTTTCTTGCTTCTCCAGTTAGCTTCTTTGAGTCCACCTGTCAATGTCTCTTGAACCACCTGTCCAATCACTATGAAATAGACCAACCTGCATGCATGAAATTAAACATACATCAAATACAACTATGTGTATACCATTGACTTGTTTGACTTCTTACAAATCTAGGACATTGGGAACAATGGACCCAATAAACAATATATTTGTCATCAGAGAGGTGGACAATCTAGCTAATACTCCTCCCCATAAATTGTTTGGAAAGCTACTCTCTTATTGGATGCAGTTGGCTGCCAGGAAGGTGGAGGAGACCATAAACAAATCCCAGGCCAAGCAAAAATCTTTGGCCTTCAGAGCAGATAACACCAAGAAGAACAAGGAGAGGATTCCCTCTCCTCCAAGAAGACCTGCTGATTCAGACAACACAGGGTCAAGCTCATCATACAGTAGTATGTTTGATGAAGACTTTGCTGCCATCTCTAGAAAATTTCACATGCTGATGAAGAAGAAGCAGTGGAGGAGTAGACCCTCCTCCTCCTCTCATCATAGGAAGAATCACTCCATGGGAGAAAGGTATGATTCTAAATCTAGTTAACATAGTTTCTCTAAAGTTGTCTGCTATTATTGTAGTAAGCCAGGGCATGTGATTGCTGACTGCCTAGTGAAAAGAAAAGAGGCTGGTGAGAAAAATATTCACCAGCACAAGGGAAAAAAGGAGAAGTCCTTCATTCCTAAGAAGGAGAAGAGCTGGACAGACTCATCTTACTCAGAGTCTGAAGTTGAAGAAGCCTACATAGGGCTAGTTGCTGCTGGAGAAACTGAAGACTATCATACTGCCAGGATAGGTATTAGGGCCCCTTTGTCATATTCAAATAGTGGCTCAAAGGAGGATGAAGATGAAGAAGATTCCTACAGCTGCTATGGCCTGATGGTAATGTTTGATAAAGAATCCAGCCAGGGTCAGTCTAGTCCAGAAAAGGTACTTCCTTTATCTAGTTCTTTTTCTGAGTGTGGGTATGAGACTAGTCCCTGTATAGAAGCTTTTCATCAAGTGGTGAAGATGATTTTGAATCTGAAGGAGATGTCAATCAATTGATTGAAATGTATAGTGAACTTCTGGATGCCTTTAATAAGTGCAAGAAGTTGACTAAGAAGCAGGCTGAGGAGATAATCTCTCTTTAGCTTGCTACTTCCCAACAGGCTGAGACAACATCCTTTCTAGATTAGAAGGCCAAGGAAGTTAGCCAACTCAAGAACATTATTCTCATCCAAATTGGCACCATCAAGTACAAAGATAGTCTCAATAGAGATCTTGAAGAGAAGCTCTAGAGGGAGAGGAGAATTATGGCTAGTTTCTCTAAGCCCAATACTGTGTTGCCGTCGATAGACTCCTTCTCCTCTTAGAAGGGAAAGAAGGGGTTGGGGTTTAATGGAAACACTAGAGTAGCCCCTTCTAAAGGGAAAGGGAAAGCTCCATTCCAGCCTCTTGCTTCTAATCCTCCCATCCCTTTTAAGAAGGTGATGTTGCCTTCAAACATGTATGACCAAGAAAGTATTTATGGTCACTAGATGAATGGCAGATCCACTAGTGTGAAAAAAAAGTTCACAACTTTGGTGGAAGGTGTAGTAGGGGAGTGAGTGCCTTTAAAGCTCCCCATGAGGAAATCCAAATGGCCCATCATGGACCATTTGTGCTTGGTGCACCAGCCCCTTCACTTAAGAAAGTGGAAGTGGATAACTCTCAAGGCCATCCAGCAAAGACCCAGACCAAGGGCAAGTCCATCAGCAAGCTAGATCTAGCTATCTCTAATGCTATAAACAACATGTAATCTGTAAAGAAGACTATTGTAAATAGCTTTCAGAGTAAGCCAAGAAAGCCTGCTGAAAGACTCACCTTCAATCACATCCTTGCTGGAAGGAACTTGAAGAAGGCTACTGCACCTCTTCCTTCTATACATTAAGCAGTGAACCCAACTACAGGACCTGCTCAAAAGAGAAGGTATAATATACATTAGTGCTGGTGCTGTGGCAAGGTGGGGAATTTTGCCTTATATTGCTGGCACAATCCTACTGTGCCTCAAGCTAGTGTTAGTCCTCCTGTTAGAAAATCTGTAGGAAGACATGCTCATTTTTAGGCTAATCAGAACCTATGACCTAATAATTAATTGTCCTAAGGTAAGGTAAATTATGTGATGCATGTTAGTCTAAGTTCCCATACCACTACATAATACTTGGACAGTTGTTGTTCCAGGCATATGACTAGGATAAGGAGCAACTTAAAGGAGTATATTCCAGTAAAAGATGGACCCAAGGTTATATTTGGTGGTTCAGATAGAGGAGTGACAAGAGGATATGGTAAGATTACCAATGACATAGTCACCATCTCAAAAGTAGCTTATATTGAAGGGTTGTAATACAACCTTAAAAGCATAAGCCAATTCTCTTATCTTGGCTATGTCATTGTCTTCCACAAGGATGAGTGCTAGATTAAGAGGTCAAGTGACCAAGAGGTCATCTTGACAGGCACTAAGAGTAGAAATGTTTATTTCTTAAACTTTCTATGTTAAGATACAAACTCTCCTATCTGTCTAGTTGCAAATGAGAAAGTCTCATATTACGTACAATGATATAAGAGACTTGCTCATTTAAATTATAAGACAATTGGCAAGTTCTTTAGTGAAGAGCTAGTTAGGAATGGACCCAAGATGAAATGCACCAAGGAAGGCCTGTGCTCAGTATCCCAAAAGGGCAAGCAGACCAAGGCTTCCTTCAAGGGCATTGGGACCAAAGACTCTGTGAGGTGTTTATACCTCTTGCATATGGACTTGTTTGGTCCTATGCCAGTTCATAGTCTAGGTAGGAATGTCTACACCCTTGTGATGGTTGATCACTATTTTAAGTTTACTTGGGTGTTCTTCCTTAAGAAATAGAATGAAACCCTTGATATCTTCATGAAGTTTGTCAAGCAAATTCAGAATGAGTTTGATAGTAGTGTGGTCAAAATTAGAAGTGACCATAGGACTGAATTCCAGTCTGATAGTATGACAAAGTTCTGTGAAGAGCAAGGGATTCATCAAGAATTTTCTTCTCCAAGAACACTCTAGCAAAATGGGATTGTTGAGAGGAAAAATAGAACTTCATAGAGGCTAGAAGGACCTTGTTAAGTGACACATCTCTCCCAGAATATTTTTGGGCTGAGGCAGTAAATACTGCATGTCATGTCCTTAACAAAGCATCCATCACCAAGAGCGACAAGAAGACTCCCTATGAGATCTTGAGGGCAGAAAACCAAACCCGGGCTATCTCAAGATCTTTGGTAGCAAGTGATATGTGCTTCAGAATGGTAAGTCCTATGTGACTAATTTTAATGCTAAGTCCTTTGATGAGATTTTTGTTGGGTACATCAATCATAGTAAAGCCTATAGGATCTACAACTTGAAAAGCCTAGTTGTAGAAGAGTGTGTACATGTAGTCTTTGATGAGTCTACCATGATTAATAGTGAGCTGTAAAGCTCCTCTTATAGTACTGCAGGTACAGAGCTGATGATGGATAAGCTAACCATCAAGGAAGGTGCTCTAGAAATCCAAGCTGGAGTGGATATTCCAGAAAGGAGTGCAAGTCACGCATGAAGTGGATTAAGATCAGCAAGAAGTTGCTACTGAAGCTGATGCTGAAAGAAGAATGCCTCCAGCTATCTGGCATCAAGAGATCATCCAAGACACCAGATAATTGGTGATGCAAACCAAGAAGTGGGGATATGAAGCAAGAACCTTAATACACCAATATATGCAAGTTTCCTGTCACAGGTTGAGCCGAAGAGATTTGAAGAGGCCAACATAGATAAATTCTATATTGTAGTTATGAAAGAGGAATTGAACCAGTTTAAGAGATGCAAGGTATGGAAGCTGGTTCCCAGACCATAAAGACATATTATCATTGGAGTCAAGTGGATTTACAGGAATAAACTTGATGAAAATGACATTATAATAAAGAACAAGGCTAGGTAGTAGCTAAGGGGTACAAACAAGAAGAAGGTATTGACTTTGATCAAACCTTTGCCCCTATAGCAAGATTGGAAGCCATTAGACTCTTCCTTGTATATATTGCATTCAAGGGATTTAAAGTCTATATAATGGATGTGAAGTCAGCTTTCCAAAATGGTGACTTAAAGGAAGAAGTCTATGTTGAGCAGCCTCTAGGTTTTGTTGCTCCTAACTCACCTGATTCTATTTATAGACTTAGGAAAGATCTTTATGGGCTGAATCAAGCCCCTAGAGCATGGTATGAGACATTTTCTAGCTTCCTCATTGAGAACAAATTCTCATAGGGGAAGATAGACAAGACCCTATTCCTAAGGGAATCTAATTGCAAGATCATCCTAGTCTAGATATATGTAGATGACATAATCTTTAGATCTACTAATGACAACTTTTGCAGGAAGTTTGCCAAATTTATGCAAGGGAAGTTTGGGAAGAGCAGTATGGGTGAACTTAAGTTCTTCTTGCGCCTCCAAGTAAAATAGACTGAAGATGGATTATCCATATCCCAATCTAAGTTCACCAGGGAGTTGATCAAAAAGTTTGGTATGGAGAATGTCTCCACCATGAAAACTCCCATGGGGTCAAGTATGCCTATAGGCAAAGATAAGGCAGGTAAACATATTGATGAAACTTTGTATAGAGGGATAATTGGCTCCCTTCTATATCTTACTGTAAGTAGGCTAGACATCATGTATGCTACATGTGTTTATGCAAGGTATCAGGCTACCCCTAAAGAATCTCACTACTCTACTGCTAAGAGTTTTTTGAGGTATCTTAAGGGCATACCATATCTTGGCCTATGGTACCCTAGAAATGGGGGTTTTGAACAAACAGGCAATTCAGATGCAGATTTTGCAGACTGCAAAGTGTATAGGAAGAGCACTTCTGGCACCTGTCGGAACTTGGAGGAAGACTAGTGTCTTGGAGAAGCAAGAAGCAGACAAGTATTGCAATCTCAATAGCTGAATCATAATACATCTCAGCAGGTATCTACTATGCACAGTTGTTGTGGATCCAGCATCAGCTCCAAGACTATAACCTCCAGATAAGTATAATTTTTTTGTACTGTCATTCTACTAATGTAATCTCAATTGCTAGGAATCATGTCTCTCATAGCAGGACTAAACACATTGAGATTAGGTATCATTTCATTAGGGAGCATGTGGAATATGAAGATATATGTCTTGAGCTTGTCCCTACAGACAAGCAAGTGGTTGACATCTTCACTAAGCTATTGAATGAAGCAAAGTTCAGCACCTTCAATTTTGAGTTGGGTATGTTGAACTTGGTGTATCTTCAGTTGCTCCTTTTATTGTTTTTTATTATTAGTTGTACTACTTATTGCAGGTAGAAAAGACCTTCAGTGGTATGAAGATTTTCAAGTAGTTCAAGTGCTCTCCAGACTGGAATACACTAAAGTGTCTACTAGGAAGGATGATAGCAAATGCTCCTCTTGAGGGGGAATAAATTCAGTAGTTGCAGGAACTAGTTCAACTTCCTGTTAAGTAGCAGCTAGCAGCTGCAGTGGATTAAAGATCATCACATCTGATCAGCAGGTTCTCAAGACTATGTTCAGTCTGAGGGGGAGATCTACCCTAGTGGATGACTACTGCTATGCAGTCACTACTGCTGCTATAGATACATGCTGTTGTAGGACAAAAAGAATAGCCAGCACCACCCTTACTACAGTTGCATGAAGCCTTATGTGGTATTGGTATGGCATTGAGTCAAGTGGAACTATGTTAGCGGCTAGCTCAAGTGCTGCAGTGATGTATTGTATCAATGTATCAACATAAAAGGTATGACTCCTAATTAAGTGGTTAGATGATTAAGATAATTTCCTTTGTGGTATCAAAATGGGACTTTGGCTAGGATAGAGAGATAAATTCTCTGATACATGATCCCCTTACCTCCCTCATTAAGAATTTTTTTCTTTTTGAAGAAGCCGGAAAGGGGGAGAGGTAGGTAATACCTTAAACCCTAGAGGGAGAGGTAGGCAATAAGGGAGAGGTGAGCTATACCCTTAACCCTAAAGGTGAAAAGGGGGAGGTGTATAGCATACTTAGTAGAGCTATACCTGCCAGATAAGGGGAGATGTGGAAGCATAGGTCATGTTAAGTACGTACATGTTACTTGAAGTCATTCAAGTAATATGAATTTTCATATAACTATGAATTTTCAAGAGGTTTGAGAAAGCTTACAGCTGCTTCCAAATTTATTTGCTTTATGAGAAAATGCTTCTTAGTATTGTTGGGTGTTCTGCCTTCTTCAAATAGGTGGAGATTGTTAAGAATATTATCCTCAATGTTCCCTAGATTTGATTTGAAGTGGCATCACCATCAACACTAAGAGCATAGATGTATTTGATGTTGGTTAAGCTCATCATGTACAGGATGTTCCTTGGAACTAGGTTAGACAGTTTGTCTAAATGATTGTGATAGGTGGTCATAAGGTAGAGAAGTGGAGAGATAGAAATCTGTCTAAGTCCACTGGCATTGAGTGAAGCCAGTTGACTCAATGCTATATATCAAAGAAGGATGCTAGAAAGGCTGAAAATTGCCTAAGTCCACAGGCATTGAGTGAAGCCAGTTCACTAAATGCTAGATGCCAAAAAGTACTGAGTACGGTGTGGACAGTCAAAGCCTAGCTGTCTGCAAAGCAATTCTGCGACTAAGTCCACAAACGTTGAGGTAAGGCAGTTTTCTCAACGCCATATATCAAAAGGCGTCGAGTATAGCTTAGTCTATCAAAGCCTCAGTATTAGCAAGCTGGAAAATCGACTAAGTCCACAGGCGTTGAGAGAAGCCAGTTCTCTCAACTCCATATACCAAGCAGCATTGAGACAAGCTCAAGCAGTTGAAGATTCTGTCAAGAAATCTGGCTAAATCCAGAATCGTTGAGTGAGGACAGCTCACTCAATGTCAAAGTAGAAAGACATCGATAGAGGAACAATAAGTCAAAGCCTAAGGAAAGGGATAGATGGAAAAATTTGTCTAAGTCCAGAAGCATTGAGTGAGGTCAGCTCGCTCAACACACTCAATGCCTCAGCAAGCTGGCAGACTTCAGAGATGCGGCTATGTACAAAAGTGTTGAGTGATGAAGCTTCACTCAATGCTCTCAACGCCTAGTAGATAAAGAAAATTGCAACTTAGTACAGGGGCATTGAGTGATGAAGATTCACTCAACGCACTCAACGTCTGGCAGTGCAGAAGAATTTGGCCAAGTCCAAAGGCATTGAGTGAAGCCAGTTCACTAAATGCACTCAACGCCTGATGGTGTAGAGAATTTGTCTAAGTACAGATTCGTTGAGTGAAGGCCATTCACTCAACACACTCAACGCCTAGATTGAATATAAAGATTTGACTAAGCCCACAAATTCTGACGTCAGTCAATGTCAACAAAAGTCAACATAGTTCAAATTAGTTGGGGGAAAGTTATAAAACACAACATATAGGGCCGGAGTTCTACTATACATCTTCTTCTGTTAAAGCAAGGTGTAGCTACCAACCACAGGTGGTCCCCACTGCTTCTTAGAGCCGTTAATCGACGAAAGATAAATAGGAAAAGTTGGACTGAAGGAACTTTAACTTTTAGGGTTTTCTCATTTTGAAAAGTTGCGATTGAACTTCTTCTTCCTCGCCATTGTTGCCGAGCTTGAAACTTGAAGTTAAATCAGCTGATCTAAAATTTCTTCAACTTACTGTAGCTAATTTCTTCTACTACAATAAGTTTAAATAAGGATCTGATAAAGAAGAAGGAGCTAAGCTTTCAGGTTTCTGCAGGTCCGGGTTAGTTGATTGAAGAACACAAGAACTATCAAATCTTAAGTCTTCTTCAGTTAGTTCAGAAACAAGTTTCTGAGTTTCTTTAGCACAGACAACTTCTTACTTAAGATATTTTTTTGTTGCTGCTAAGAAAGTTAGGGCTTTTAACTTAGTCCAGGAAGGTAGGAACAAAGAAATTTCTCCGTGTCAAATCAATCACACCAACCGACTACTCTTCCTGTAGAATCCTTTTGGATCTGAGTTGTAAGCCTTGTTTATAAAGGCTGAAGTCGGATCTCTGTGGGGATCCGAGTGTAGGGCTGTTGAGCCTGAGTTTGTAGGATCCTTGTGTGGATCTAAGTGTAGGGCTTGTGTGCCTGAGGTAAGAACTTAACAGATCTGAGCTGTAGGAGAGTTTTAGTGCTAACCTCCATTGCCTAAGTTGTCGGACTTCGGTTCAAGTTGGAGGTAGGTGATCATTTGATCACTGAGTTGTAGGAGCAAGCTTGCTCTGAGGTAGTGCTTTGTGCCTGAGCTATAGGTCTTGGAGGACACTGAGAGATCCTAAGGGATCTTAGTTGTAAGCTCTTAGGAGCGGCGATTTGGAGAAGTGCCTTATCTAACACACTATTAGTGTAAGACCCCCATTTTTTTGTAAAACCAACCGGGTCTTATGCCCAGAACTGCCACTTTACGGTGACACCAACACACCCGGGAAAGTCATCACTATAAAACGCCGATCCTACCTGTCATACCAATCATAGAAGAGAAGAGTAAGTACAAAGAGTAAAGTAAAACTCAAATACTGTTCCACCAAAAATCACATGAATATAAAATAAATCCCCATGAAGGGAGACTCCGCAGTAATGATAAATCAAAGTACTAATAAGAGGGCTCCTACCTAATACATCATGATCCTAACTACAAGTCACTCAACGTGGAAGGAAATCTATAGTAACTACTAATGATCGGGACTCACTGTCCCTGCTGCCTGAACTCCCGTGCTAGACTGTCTCGTCTCCAAGCGCACAGACCTCTAAGGCTGCATCTCCAGGTTCGGCTCCAAGATCCGCTAAAATTATTTGGTCAACGTTCGTTAGTCTAAAATACTAAGTCCTATCATCCCCCACCCCTCCCCCCAATGGCTCCTAGGCACCGAGCGGGGAGAAAGAAAGGGAATGTATTTAAGGTGGAGAGTAACAAAAGTAAGCAAGTGATGGTGGAACTAGTCTATTATGAGCATAAAATCACAGCAAGTACAAGTAAGAAAATAGTAGGTAAGCAATATGGGTATACACATGAACAAGGTGAGCAAGTAAAGTATAAGAAGGTAAACTAAGTAAGTAACCATGACATATAGGAATGCCCATACAAACCTATATACCATGGGGTAGTTTTGTAAGGCCTACTGTATAAAGTATCCCATACCAATTTATACAATAGGTATCAAGGGTTATATGCAATTATTATGCTATGTTATGCAAGTATGCTATGATAAGAACATGCAAGTGCAACACACACACCCACTCTGTGCACACAGATCTTTAGTTCCCCCTTTCTGGAGCCTAACCTCCCTGGATACCTCCGTAGTGGCAAACGGAAGCGGTGGGTTGGGCCTCACCCACCTTTAAACCATTATCAGCACTACCAATCAGACCTATCATACGCCTCAATGCTGGTACACTAGGCAAAGCTCCTGCGTACTCTTGCCGGCTGGCGCATAAGACTTTATTTGGCTAAGTGTTAAACCACACTTGCAGAGTCAATGTATTGGTGTCAATGCGATGACCCTCCATTACTGAAGACCCAACACCTTATATTTTATGCACATGCAACATTAATTTACTTCCCCCACAAGCCAAAGCTCCCCGGACTAACCGGTCCGTACTAAATAACTACCGAGCCATCGGCTCGCTGGGCTAACCTGCCTATCACCAAAACCCCCGAGCCTAATGCTCGTGATACCCAACCTAACTTCCACAACACCGAGGAGTGTGACTGTAAGTGTAATCCTAGAGTATTCCTAATTACTCTTGTAGTTCATTTAGTCTTACGGCTTACGTTAACCTTGGACTGCCCAAGACATTCCCTATGAAGGGCTCTCGAGGGCACTAGGAGCTACGATGGGCTGAAGCCCAAAGCTCTCTTTCGCAAGGTAATTATTATTGGTATATACCCATAGCCAACCCCATTTAAAGTTTTACTTAATCTAATCCTAGTGTATTTTGACTCTCTCTCTCACTCCTAGGAAGGACGATGTTTCATCGATCCCGAGCACCATTAACACCCATCAACCCAATACTTCCACAACATGACTCCTAAAGATGAACTCATTTTCACTTCACCAAAATAAGTAAACTATAAACCCCAACTCCTATGTTCATTCCACATACTATTACCATTTCTGCAGTTTTACTATATGCAGACCAACCTAAGCTATATGATGTACATGATAGGAGGTACTTCAAATTTTCATTCAAAAGCCCTAAGATAATTATTGGGGGTCTATCATGACATATTTAGCCTAAATCCAGAAACTTATAATTTTCCTAATTAATTTGGCATTTAGTTAATTTTCCCAAAACTAGGCCATGGGTAATTTTGAACATGAAGTACAAGATTTATTTAATTTATGGCCACTCAAAAATTATGAACACTATATGATAGCAAAATATCAGTGAAAACCAAATTTCGCAGATTTTCATAAATGTATTAACCTCTAAATAATTAATTTAAAGTAATTTAAATTATTAGAGGTAATGAAGGGAATACCACAATTCATAGTCCAAAATTTATAAAAAAAATTACCAGAGCCTTATTATGATCATATAAAATTACTGACTAAGTTTCATGAAATTCTAAAGTTAGTGAGCAATATAGAAAAATACCTCAAATAAATCCATGATAGTGCACTTTGTGAAGAAAAATTCTTGTAAACTCATCCAATTAACATGTAATAATTTTCTAATCTTTATTATGCCCTAAAAAGTTCTTTGGGCAAGTAACACAATTTTCCAGCAAGATATAGTATTTATTTTCTATTCATCAAAACAAGATGCACTAGTTCACTTTACACATGAAGTACTAAGAGGAAATGCACAATTATTCCAAATAATTATCAGTGCTTAAAAATAGTATTTGATTAACTTTTCCAGAGTTTCATATCATTCTAAGACAATTAAACCACAGTTACTTCAATATCATCAAAAAGGGCATGGTGAAGGTTATAACTACAAGTATGAGCTAATGTTATCTAAATATTCTATAATAAATTTCAGAGGTTAATATGACTATAAAATTACCCCTACCAAAAACTCATGAAGATCCAAGGTCATAGGACCCCTTTATTATTCCGTAAAGTGTATAGACCTAAATAATTTCCATGTGATTAAAGTGGGGTGCATGTGTCCAAATACCACCAAATTCCTTCCTAGGGCATTTCACCACCCTAAGATCTCATGGACTAAACACCAAGTCCATACAAGGATATATCACCCCATGTCTTTCACAAACCCCCAAAGTTCAACCTTAGGGTTTGATCTAGGGTCCTAGAGCAAGTCCACCCTATTCCACCCCAAACTCTATGTGATGGTGTTTAATGTCACATCAAATTAGTGGCGCAAGTTTCAACCTCTGTTGAGGTGATTTGGTCACTCAATACCCACAAGGGACACTTTGACCTAAATAACCCTTTTGGGCCTAGGCTAGGGTCTACTAAATTCCAAACCAAATCATCTCCAAATGGGATTAAATTTTATACAGAGTCTTATATTGACCCCAAGGACGACTCACCAAATTTTGGAGGATTTGGAGGTCATTTGACCCTTTAATTAAACCTTACATGAAAAAAATGAAATGATTTCCAAAACTTTCGAAAAATGTTTTCCAAAAATTCCCATTTTTGGATATATTATAGATCTAGATATGAATGTCTCATTCTCCAAATTTCAAGTCATTTGGAGTTCAAGATTGATGGGGGCACCCCAAACAATCATTGATAAACCTTAAGTATAGACCTCACCAAAATGAGTGATGTGGTCTGACCTGAACTCCAAATTAGTTCAAATCAATTTTAAAATAAACTAGAATCATAGGGATATAAGTTTCATGTTGACCAATTTTTCAGAGAAGTTCTCTAAGTATTTTTAATTTAAATTCCAAAATAGGTGAAATTATGTGACAGAAATATACATATAACAAATTTAATATATTTAGATCTGCACGGATCTTAAAGCAGGATAAGACAGCTTCTGGCTTTCTTCTTCCTCAAGCCAACGGCCTAGATCAGCCCGACCTGGAGCCAACTCTAGCCCCAATTCCCGGCTCTCCGGCCACCTCCCCGACCAACCTCCGCCACCACCACCTCCGTTGAGGTGAGGGCTATCTGCCGGAGGTGGTTTGGTCGCCGGAGACGGCGGATTCGGACGAACCCGACACCCTCATTTTCATGGCAAACCAGTGGAAAAATTCCACCCGATCGTGCTCAATTGAGCTTGATTCTTGCTCTAACAATTCGTAAGATTTAACCCATGAAGGAGTAGAGGAGGACCTGGTTTGCGGCCTGAATGCGTGTGCTTTGCCTCCTCACCATTTCGGGCCACCGAGCTTTGGATTTGCTGCAACTTCTACACCAAACTCAATGGAATTAAGAAAGGATCGGGGGAAATGTTTGCCCTTACTCTAGTGAAGGTCCTTAAAGAGGAAATTGAGGAGAGGAGGCTTGTAACTCCCCAATTTCATCAAACATCGTTAATGGCCAAAAATTCAACTCATCGGTTTCAGCCAAATTAAGGGGGTTGAGCAACCCCAATGGCCGGCCACCTCCTGAAAACTTCTCCTCTCCCTCAGAGGAGTAAAAGCTCCATAAAAGTGGGGGGTTATGGAGCCTCCTTGGCCATGATGGCCATTAAGCTTTCATTTTCTCTCTCCTCCAAATTAGGGAAACTCCCACTCTCTCTCCTAGTCACCAATATCTGAAATTTGTGGGCCCCAAAGGTGCCTCTCCATCTCCTAGACCAATGGGCCACACTAGTTTGGGCTTAGCCCACTTGGATTGGGCTTGGTTAGCCCAAATTGACAAAATTGAGCTATGAGTTGAGTTTGCCCAAATTAGCCACTTGGGTGACTTAGGCATAGGGCTTTTGGGGCCACTAGGTCCCCCATGATGCTAAGAGACTAAGGGTGAGGTCATTTGACACTTAGGTGGTCAATTGACCCAAATTGAGCTGAGTTGACTTTCTTAGGCTTAAGGTTGACCTTGGTCAACTTGGCCTCTATTGTTGAATCCAATGGGTCTCTATGGCTCTAATAGAACCTCTAATGAGTTAAAGATGTTGTGGTGGGGTCATAGAGTCATGGTGAGCTAGTGTTTGAAGTTCTGCTATTTGCAGACCAAGGTGGTTCACTCCCTAATTCCCATGTTCACCCAAACCCTTTTGTGCTTCCCAAGGTTTTGTCATGATCTTGCCATGACAAAACCATCCTAGGGGTCTAGAATTCTGAGGGATGTTATAGTTAGAAAGGTGGTAGGGAAAGTGGACGTACCCATAATCTGGGGATCCACTATAAAACCTTGTGCATGTTTTGTGTGATTGTCTCGGAAGCAATATTTAACTCACCCACAACACACTAAGTAGAGGAAAAATTATAAAAGACCAAAAACCTTTTTACCCCCCCCCCCCCCCCCCGCCTCTAGGTGATTAGCTATCTTGAAATTAAAGACTTTCAGGAAAGCTGTGTGAGATTGATCCTCTAAACCATTTATAACGCCATAATTTTTTCGGCAATTATTTTAATTCTCTTGGCGATGTCATAATGACGTAAGAACGTTACGTTAACGCAGAGTTGACGGCGCGTCACCATTTGTGCATTTTTGCGTCCATTAGATCGAGCCGACCAAATCTTGGAATTCTCATCGAAATTGTAAAATTTCACAAAACAAAATTAAATCAAATAATTTTGAATTTGCCCATCAAGTTTCGTCGCGATCCGAGCAATATTGGAGCCTCGGCGAATTTTCAGTTTTGTAAATTTAATGTTCGCCATAAACTTTAGAAATTTATGTCTCGATAACGATGCATTGGATTTTAGTTTTTACTTCACCGTTGGATTCGTAGCATCAACATTTACCTGTGGTGTGAAATTCGTTTGAATCGGCATGCGATAGGCCCTTCGTAAAAATACCGTACTAATGTTGTCATTATTATTAATATTATTATTCTATTATCATCAAATGAATCGTTGAAATACCCCCCCCCCCTCGTCTTGGCAAAATTCACTGAGCTTTACCTCCCTCCCTTTTCATTCGATGATTTATATTATTATTAATATTATTAATCTTATTATTATTATATAAACTATCCTCTTCTGCCTAATAAAGCAGAACCTAACTAGAGGGTTGCGTGAGAGAGAGAGAGAAAAACAAATTTGGCCCTAATCCCCAATAAAACTACCTTTTTGCTTATATTAAACGTAGAAATCACATTTCCATTACAAAATTTGTTGAGTCTCTATGATCATATTAGATAATAAATGAAATAAATTGAGTATTTTCTACCGCATAAACTTATAATTTATCACTCGTGGACTTGTTGATCAACCAGACCGAGGGACACAGTCAGTAAAACCTAAAAGTACAAAATATGTTTTAAAACAAAATTCATGTGTCTTTTTATAAAATAAGCAAAAGGACAGGTTTGCCTGAACGTCTACAGCTGTCCCCTACACGATGTGGCATCACGATCGCATATTTTCTCCGACTCTGATAGTATTTTAATACTGAGAAAATGCGGGTTGTGATAGTTGGTATCAGAGGGAGGTTATTCGATAAGTTGGTCAGATGATTAATTCTGATATAGTTTTAGTTGTCTAATTTTATTGCATACACACACCTAAGTGTCAACAGTATGTCTTGGCGAAAGCATGAACACAACACTCATAAACATTACAAGAAGTATATTGAGCATATTATATAGTATGAGATGCATAATATGTGACTGTATATAGATCCTTATAGGAAGCAACATGCGACTGTTATGTAATATGGGATGCATAATAATCATCACATGGATGCCCATTAGATTTTATTTTTTTCGTTACATGCGATATTATGTAGTATGGGATGCATAATATTTCATGTGTACGCTACTCATGACATGCATTAAGGCCTTTTTAAAATGCATAACACTACATGCATAAACATACATAGCATTAGCACATGTGCCAAGTTAAGATCTACATGATGACACTCATACACACATGATTTAAAATGAAGATTTAAGCATTCTTGTATTCATATTTTAAGCACAAGAGTTAGTGGGATGATGATTCATCATCCTAAGTTAAAAGCAAAACATCATTTTATAAATTCTCAGAGTAATGTAATAGCAAGAGAAAGTATTTTTGAAACACTGATCTGATTTGAGTAAGGAAATCTAAGTTTGCTAGCTGAGGTGTCTTAAGCTCGGTATTGACTAGATGTATGTTTATCTTGTAGAGATGCCGACAAAGCTTATTGCTATTAACCAAGAAATCCATGATCCTCTCCAAGATGGCTAGCTTGCAAGCCGCGAACTACTCCGTCTCATCCGAATAGTTCGCGGCCTATTTTCTAAGTAACCTTGTTGATAGACTCATCTGTATGCGTGGATAGACTAGTAATCACCCAGTAGTCGCCATCTCTGTGATGGCACCGACTACTTCCTAGTCCACACAATCAGGTTGCGTGCCTAGTCGGGTGGGTAGCGGTCTATTCTCCAGCCCGCTGCCAGTTCGCGGACTCTCCTCCAGGTCGCCACAAACAAAAACTTGCCTAGACCAAGCATATCTCCAGTCCACCTACAATAGGTGACCTCACTTTCCAATCCACGGTGAATTCATCCTCAGTCTGTACGGTATGATGCAGACTCAACTTGATTCTGCATAGCATGGTGCGAAACTCGCTCAGTTTGCTAGTAGGAGCAGACTCAACATCAGTCCGCCAGCAGGTGGTGGACTTGCTGCAAACAGCAGTAGTATGCGACTAGGCTCTAGGTAGCCCAACAGTCGACGATCTGACTCTAGTTCGCCCTGAAGTAGTGGCCGACCTGCTATCCTCCAGCAGGTGGCAGACTCATTCTCAGTTTGCCTGAAGGAGGCAGACATGCTACGCCAAGCGATAGGAGAGCTCAACTTCAGTCCGCCAGCAGGTGGCGGACTCGCTTCTTCCAAATAGCATGAGAGCTCCTCAGCTCGCACAACAGAGGGCGACCTCCTTCTAAGTCCGCCAAAAGATGGAGGATTCGCTTACAGCTCACCCAAATTGTCGGTGGTGACGTCATTAGCCCAGTTCTAGGAGTCTCCTCCTCGAGCCTATAAATAGGCCCCCATACCTCTCATAGGCGGAGGAGGAACGATCGGGGGGCAATCTTGGCAGCAAACCCTGCGGATATAGTTTCTTATCCACCAGCAACATTCACAGACTAGATTCCAAGTCAGTCCGCGCGGCCTTAGCATCCAACCCTTGCAGTCTAGAGCATGGACTTGGCTTTCCTAGTAAGTCCTTCAGCAACCTTGTCCGGGCGGGATCAATGGTTAGCCCGTGCGGACAGGCCTCTTTGCCTTACTCTATAATAATGGCCTCAATGACCTTCCCGGTCAGCCCACATAGTCAGGCGCCCTGAGGCAGCTAGCCGCAAAATAGATAGTCTTCGCGATTTGCCGACATGTGAGCTCAACCAGCGCGACATCTGGCGACTTCTTTTTCTAGCCGACAGCTTCTCTTTTGTCGTTTGTTTTTCCATGTAAAGGAGCGAACCCAAGCTATAACACTGATTTTCAATAAATGGAAATCCCGTCACAGGAGTGAAATTTTAGTTACGATGAGAGAATTATGTTGTTGCCGATGCCTGTGCCCCCTCTCTCTTTCACTTCTCCTCCTCTCTCTCGGCCCTCAACCGCTCAACCTAACTGTCAAAGTAACTGGCTGTTTGACAGTCCTCGTCTACCTCCTTTATCCTGTAAGCCGGATGAAAGTATCTAGCGTCTACCTTAATCACCTAGAGGGGGTTGAATAGGTGATATTTGTGTCTTTTTGCGGATTAAAAATTATCTAAAAATTCAAGCACACAAACAAAGAGATTTATAATGGTTCCCCGTATTGGGTACGTTCATTGTCCCGCCTCGCCTATCTACCACGAATGGATAGATTTGGCTGCTTCACCTTTCCCAGATTATCACAATCTTATACCTTGGAGCAACACTCCGACACCTCGGAGAATAAACTCTCCTACACCTCAATCCACAACCGGATATACAAACTTGATCCACAAACTGGATCTACAAACTCGATCCACTAATGGATCGACACTCGGAAGAACAAACTTCCAACAATCTCGGAGTCAAAGCTCCTACAAATGTTAAAACAATTTTTACAACAAAAATAAAAGTTTTACTCTTCCAGATCTGAAATCTTCAGGGATCTTCCATCTTGAAAACTGAAAAGCTCTGTGAAGAAGATTGAGGAGGAAACCCGAGAAAACTTGATCTGAAAACCTTGGATCCAACACGATCAAATAGATGTTAAAGAATCTTGGAATCTTGGATCTGTCGAATCATTTCTCCTCTTGAATCACTAGATCAACAGAGAGAGACAGAGAAGAGTGACGATGGAGTCGGCGGCTTCTCCCGATTTTAGGAAAGAGCGAATATGCGATTCTGATTACTGTAAATATGATTAGGGTTTTCAATTCCGATTGAAAAAGACTTTATATAAAACATCTTCTAACGGTCACAAATCATTAAGGAATGATCCACATGGACCAATCATGAAGAAATTAGATTTAAATTAAAATCACATCCGAAGATTTGAAAATAAAAATCTGTAAGTCCATTTCTCGAGAAGAACTAGGTTTCTCAAGAAATGACTAGCTTTCTTGAGAAAAAGACATGGCTTCTCGAGAAAAGAATTGGAGAAAATTCTCTGAAGTAAACTACTTGATTTCTCGAGAAGGATAGTATTTCTCTAGAAAAGTACTTAGCGCAAATATCGAACTGAAGACACATTTCTCGAGAAAAATATGATTTCACGAGAAATGAATGTCTTTCTTGAGAAATAGTCTGACCTTCTCGAGAAATTTACTTAACGAAAATATGTGAACTTAAAGACTGATTTCTCGAGAAAAAGACTTAGCTTTATTGAGAAATGATTTGGCCTTCTCAAGAACTACTTTGTTTTTCTCGAGAAAAAACTTGACTTCTCAAGAAATCTACAGGGAATTTCTCGAGAAAAGTACTTAGAATATTTTCAGATGATTTCTTGTGAAGTCTTATGGTTTCTTGAGAACAACTATGCTTTCTCGAGAAATTTACTCAGACTTCTCGAGAAATACATGTCATTTCTCGAGAAATCTACTAAGGAAAGTTTTCAGGAAATTTTTCTTTTCTTCTTTGTTGAAACTAGCAACCCTTCCTTTCTTCCATTGCTCTAGTACTTGAAAATGAAGTGCATCCTAATAGAGAGATTACAGATGAGTCAACACCATATATAACACAATGAGGGATTACATTGCATGGTCCTGTGTTTAGTGACTCATTGTAAACTGACATTGGTCTACACTTGCAAAAAATAACCTGCAAGCACTCAACTAAAGAATAAAATCAAATAAAAACTTAATTCATCTTAGTTTAAGGGTGACTTCATACAAATCTAGATTATTGTGGATACAATATCCAGCAATCTCCCCATATTTGTAAAATTCAGAACCCTTTACACTAAGGTGAATTATATCATGATAATTAAAGAAATAACAAACAAGTAAAATAATGTAGGTAAAGACAGATAAGAATTAATAAGATCAGCAAAATTCAGAATTATATATATAGAGAGAGTTTTTCCATAAGAATATCCTGATCCACAAAATTCTATACAACAGACAATCATAAAATCGTTTGAACTGATGTTGGTGTTGTCTTTCCTTCTTCTCTTGCTGTCTCTTCTGATAACTGAAAGGCTTGGGATAGTATTTTGAAGGTCGAGGAGGAGCAGTAGGATTATTATGACTATATTCTCGATCATAAACCCTTATTTTAGTCAATGATTTCTCATATAACTCCAACTCTTTGTGACTGTAATAATCATCTTTATTTTCATTGAAATCCACAAGCAGTTTCGAAGTATCCAGAATGAGAGATTTAGAACTAGGACTCCAGACTTCAGAAAATTCTTGTTCAATCCTTTTAGCAGCACCTTGTCTGGGAATAGATCTGCAGGCAGAGGCACCCTCACCATATTTCCTTTTCTTTTGCACTGGCATATCAGAAGGTAGATCTTCAGGAAACTCTGGTTTCTCCGAAGTCTAGATTTGAGAGTAATCTTCAAGAGGAGCTTCATACAGTTCAGGTCCAGGAGAAAAAGTAGGCTTGAATATATTTGGATCAAGTTGGGGAGGTGGAGCCTCATTTGGGTCAACCTAAAAATCTGGAAAGATTTTGTTGTGCATCCACACAGCAGTCTCAAAAATATATATGTTTACAGCCTTAATTTGCTTTTCTATACATGTACTGATCTCTTTCAATAGACCATTCCACTGACTTTTCAACTGTTGAACTTTTTTGTCTTGATTTTCTTTTACTTTATCCTCCCCCTTTCTGACTTCTAAAGTTAGAGTTTTTATGACATCTTCTTTGAATTTTCCAACTTTTTCACAAGTTTTGAAGTTTTGTTCTCCAATCTTCTTTAGCAATTGAATCTGAATGTTTGCCATTGTAATTGCTTGATCCATGACCTGACCAACACTAGTGATAGTGTGTTCTAGAGCCTTGCCACAAATGTTCAGTAGTCTTTTGAACTCATCTGTATTGAGCTGAATTTCAGCAAATCCTCTGCTCATTTCTTTTTCAAGAGCAGTCACTTTATCAGTCACTTCTTGGAGTGACCTGTCAAAGTATTCTCTTTGCTTAGTTAACATAAACTCAATTTTATCCAAAAGGGTATCTTCAGGAATGATATCAGTTGGAGGAGGTGGAGGAGGAGGTAGAGCTGGAGCTGTCCATTCTGGGATTTCTTCAATTACAACTGTACTTCTCCCTCTTTGGGCAGAAGTCATAATGTCTCCTTCCTCACCAAGAATGATTGTCATAAAAAAATCTATGTTCCTAAGAGGAGGTTATGCTGCTTCTGGAGTAACTGCATCCTCATCAGAAAGTAACAACACATTCTCCCCCTCACTTTATGCCTTGGTCTAAAAATCTTTTGGAGTTTCTTCAGGGATTTCTTCAGGAATCTGTGCAGGAGACTTTTCAGGAAAGTGGAATAGGGGATCATCTGAAGTGAGATTTTCTACCAATCTATCAATATCAGCTGCAGTAGCATCCATTTGAGCATCATCAAGATTCTCTAGATCATAGGAAGAATTAACATTCATACATGAGCCACCCTCATGCATAGAGGTGCTCTTCTCACTATCAGACTGAGCTAGACTTTCTTCTTCCACTATCTCAACATCATCAATAACTTGCTCTTGAACCCGAGCTACAATAACTCCTAACTAAACCTCTGAGTCTTGTACCTCATCTTGCTGTACTTCTTCATGAACTGAAGGATCAAACTCCCCATCAGCAGCTGCTCCAGATGTGCCAACTATATTAGTGTGAGGAGGAGATGGGGTCCTGTCCTCATAAACTACTATCCTGGGAACTGCAGGAGCCTTTCCTTGCCTTGGAATTCTGATCTCCCATCTCTAGATGGAGGATAGAGAGATTTTCTTCATGTGGTGAATTACCACACCCTTGGATAAATAAAAGATTTTAGGTGCTTTTGATTTAGATATAAGGAGATGATCCTTCCAAAGATTGGTGCTTTTAAGATTTCCTTGATCTTCTCAAATAATAGGGATCCACACTGGAACTATTTTTGACACACAACAACAGTCATCATGTCAAAGAAGTCTGAGGAGATGTATCCAATGGAGCTTTATCAAAGAATGATTTCTCGAGAAGGATAGTATTTCTCGAGAAAAGTACTTAGCGCAAATATTGAACTGAAGACAGATTTCTCGAGAAGAATATGATTTCTTAAGAAATGAATTGCTTTCTCGAGAAATGGTCTGACCTTCTCGAGAAATTTACTTAACGAAAATATGTGAACTTAAAGACTGATTTCTCGAGAAAAAGACTTAACTTTCTCGAGAAATGATTTGGCCTTCTCGAGAACTACTTTGCTTTTCTCGAGATAAATCTTGGCTTCTCAAGAAATCTATATGGCATTTCTCGAGAAAAGTACTTAGAATATTTTCAGATGATTTCCCGAAAGGTCTTATGGTTTCTCGAGAACAGCTACGCTTTCTCGAGAAATTTACTTAGACTTCTCGAGAAATACATGTCATTTCTCGAGAAATGTACTTAGGAAATTTTTCAGGAAATTTTTCTTTTCTTCTTTGTTGAAACCAGCAACCCTTCCTTTCTTCCATTGCTCTAGTACTTGAAAATGAAGTGCATCCCAATAGACAGGTTACACATGAGTCAACACCATGGATCACACAATGAGGGATTACATTGCATTGTCCTGTGTTTAGTGACTTATTGTAAACTGACATTGGTATAAACTTGGCAAAAATAACATGCAAGCACTCAACTAAAGAATAACATCAAATACAAACTTAATTCATCTTAGTTCAAGGGTGACTTCATACAAATCTAGGTTATTATGGATACAATACCCAACACCGGATTGAATGTGTTCTCTCACCTCTCGATCGCAGGGGCACATTTTTGGCATCAAAAGTTAACATGCGACCTTCAGATTTCGAATAGACGGTGAAATCCCACAGTTAGCCATGACAGACCATCAACCTGCCAAGAATCTCGCTCCTTCAAGTTCAAGTGAAAATGTTCTCTAGGAATCCTTGGAGTAATCACATCGGGAAACCGCCCAGCAGTTATAGGCAATCTACCATACTCTAGATATTATCACGCAGCAATTAGAGGCACAACCCGCAGCAACGTCGGTTCCTCCAGTCAACCCGACACCAGCATTGGCCAATCCGCAGACCTATCCGCCGATCTACTCTCCTATTTATCCACCAATTCATCCGCCAAGCTGTCCATCAATCTACCCACTAGGGTAGTCTACAACCCCTTTATGGTCTCAAAATGACGAGTTCATAGCTCGTCAAAACTTCTTCTGGGAAGCTGCCCAAGGAAGTCCAACAAAATTCTTGAATTTTCAGGGAAGTCATCCCTGCCCTTCAGCTCCTACAGTTGATCCTCCCGCATGAGCTTTTCCTTTCTATCCTCTCGCTCCTTTTTCAACTATAGCTTATGCTCCATTTTTTCCTTTCTCTTATGTGTTAGGGGAGCAGGATGAGCCATCGTCGTTTGTAGAGAGTGTACGGCAGGAATCGACTCCAACTCACTTCAGAGAGCCGCGCTTACCAGTTTACACTGGGGAGTCTGACCCAATCGCACACTTGCAAGCTTTCGAGTCAGCTGTCGCTCTCAGGACTCCTACAGATGCTACCAAGTGCAAACTCCTCGTAACGACCTTTGATGGACAAGCGAGAGAATGAGACTTGGGCTCATTTTGTCGATCGTTTTCAAAGAGAGATTCTTGATATTGAAAACGACGATCTAGAAATGTACCGAGTTGCTCTAATAAGTGGTTTAAGAGAAGGTCCACTTAAGTTCAAAGCTAATGTCCGAGTGCCAAGGACATACCAGGAGATGATCAATCTTGCCAACTTCTACATATGAGGTGAAAAGAGTAATCCTAACTACATCTCCAGGCTTGTAATAAAGAAAGATCCTTCCTTTTCATACGGGAAACCTCTAAAGTCTCCTTAGAAGTATTTTAAACCACAAACAAGGAAAGGAAGGAATTTTTGATGTCAACAACGCCTCTTCCCATGCCAAGATCACTCTCAAGGCCAAAGATTACAATTACCGGCTCATGCTTATCCAGCACTAGCTCCACAAGCAGCTTCAGTTTACCAACAACCGGGTGAGAAATCGCCAGAAGATGAACTAGACCAAGTTATGCAGGAAGTAGTCCAAGTTATGAAAGGTAAGACTGGTTATAAGAGGCCTTATAAGCCCGTAGATCAGAGATCCAAAGATTCAGATCCCTACTGCGAATTTCATAAAGAGAAAGGCCATCCGATTGAAAATTGTCGAGCACTTCGTCAACTGGTGGAGAAAATGCTAAAGCAGGGCAAATTTCATGACTTATTCTCAAAGAATGATCACTCTGATCCATCTACTTCAAAAGACAAAGAAGTAGCGGTCATTTCTCTTGCCTCAAAAGGAATTAGCCAAATCAGCAGCAGTGTCAACTTCAATATTAGCAATTGCATCGATGCCAATGATGAAGGAACTCGTGGAGAACTACAATGTTGAGGAAAAAGAATACATCGCAAAGTTCCAAAAAACATTTCGCAATCATTTCTGGTATTTTTTATTCTTTGAACATTTTCTCAGGAACACGTCAGTACTCTTTCATTCATTTCAATATTTTTGCATTAGAGATCCCGTACTGACACTTTTCCTTTTTTGAAGTGTCTCCTCTCTATTTTCTCTTTGTTAAAGGGATCGCTGAAACGACGAGATATCGCCGAGTCTTGATTGACCCCCCATAGGTTGGTCTCTGGAGTAACACCACGATGATCGCATATAGCGGAGAGTGTTAACATATGTGTAGTGGGAGCCATCCAATCTATGCAGGCAGACTTTAGGGATTCGGATCCTAGCCAGTATCTAACACACAGCGCGCATTAAAGGAGGTCCCAGTGTAACATCCCATTTTCAACTAGACCCCTAGGAGTGGTTTTGTCTTGACAAAACCCTAGGAAGCCCAAGGAAGAGGCAAGTGGACCTGGTAGTGTGAATAGGGCCACTGTGGTCTGCACTTAGCAGATCTCAGAACCTTGACTAAAAGTGATCATGGGACTTCACCAAGACTCCAAGACCCCACCCATACCCTTATAACCCTAGAAAGAGGTCAATGGGTCACTAAGGACCCATGGAGAGCAGTCAAAAGACCAAAGTTGACCAAAGTCAACTATAACCCTAGCTAGGTCAAGTTGACCTAGACAAGGGTCCATTTCAGTCTATTAGCCAAATATACTCCACCCAAACTTCCATAACCCTAGTGAGAGGTCAATGGGTCACTAAGGACCCATGGAAAGCAGTCAATAGGGCTAAGTTGACCAAAGTCAAATATAGCCCTAATTAGGTCAAATTGACCTACACAAGGGTCAATTGCAGTCCCTTAGCCCAATAGACACCACCCCTACCCTCATAAGCCTAGTGAGAGGCCAATAGGTCACCAAGGACCCATTGGGACCAATCAAAGGGGCTAGTTTGACCAAAGTCAACCCTTAACCTAAAATGGTCAAAATGCCCTAGTTAAGGGCCAAGTGACCTTCAAGGGCCAATTCAACCCCACCTTGACCCTAGGGGAGGCTAATGGGTCACCAAGGACCTATTAAGGAAACCTCAAGGATCAAATTGACCTAGGTGGGCCCTAGTCCCACTTTGGGTCAAGTTAGCCCAAATGGGCTAACTCAAGCTCAAGCCTATTTCATTAGGGCTAACCTTGACCCAAGTGGCCAAATGGATTGGTGGGCTGACATGTGACATGTAGGAGCCTAAATTTCAGGCTTGATGACTAGGAGAGAGAAAGTCATCCATGGAGGAGAGAGAAAGAGAAGGAAGAGAAGGAAGGAGGACTTTGTGCTCCTCCTCCCCCCTCCCCAACCTCCCCATTCAATTCAGAAGGACAAGGGGGAGTCTAGCAGCCTTTTTGGACTGGCTGGAGCAAGCTCCACCACCCCTACCAACCTAGCCGCCAATGTGGACTATGGCCAAAAATGGCACATGCCAATTCAGCCACCAAACTCCTCCCCTATCCTCTTTAAAAGCTCCAGCAAGGTCCAAGGATGAATTCCCACACTTTTCCTGAAGCAGCCAGGCCCTATCTTGCATTTCTAAACAAGCCGACCACCACCGGCCACCACCATGCCAATCCGACGTTCAGCCCGGCTACAGCCGCCCACTCAGGTCCTCCTCCACTCCTTGCCTCCTGGGTAGATCGTAGGAATCATTAGGGCTAAGGTTGGAGCTCAATTGAGCCCAATCGGGTTTTGAAATTCATGGAATTTCCGTGAAATTTCCGCTTGCTGGGATCGCCGGAACAGTGCTTCCCGGCGGCCTAGCCGCCGTCTGGAGATAGCCCCGACCACCACGAAGGTGTCGGCGGCGGTGGCAGGCCGGGGAGGTGGCCGGAGCGCTGGCGGTAGCCGCTGGAAATCGGCCCAGGCAGGATTAATCCTGGCCGTCTGCCAGAGGAAGACGATAACCGGATGCCATCCAGGGCTGCGCCAAGATTCGTGCAGATGTATATTAAACTATAGCTTTGATATTTAAATCATTTCATACCTGTCACAGATTTTGTATTATTTTGTTTTAAATATTAAAAATACCTAGAGGCTTTTTCAGAGAAAGTGGTCAACACCAAATATGTAGCCCTATGAGTCTACTATCTGGAAAAATTTGTTTGAACCAATGTGGGTGACTGGTCTGACCAGGGCACTCATTTTGGTGGGGTCTATACAAATGTTTAGGAAGTCATTAAATTAGTAGCCCACACTTCATCCTTGGTCCAAATAAGCTGAAATTTTGGAAGGGACTCACCCTACCCTATACCTAGACCCTGCCCAAAAATGGGAATTTTTGGGAATAATTTTCTTATAGTTTTGCAAATAATTTAATTATGCTAGGGTAAATTAAATTAGGGGTCAAATGAAGTCCAAATTCAACCAAATTTTGGTGGGATGGTTATGAGGTCAATATAGACCTCTGGTTAAAATTTCATTAAGTTTGGAGTTGATTTGAATAGGATTCAAGCAAACCCTAGCCTTGCCCTAAGAAGGGTATTTTGGTCCAAATTGTAATTTTGGCTTTTAGTGTCCAATTCACCTCAACAGAGGTTCAAATTTTGTACACTAGTTTGGGATGACAAGATACACCTCCCAAAGGAAATTTGGGGGCAGTGGAGTTGGTTTGGCCCAAGATCATAGGTCAAACCCTAAGGAAGGGCTTTTGTACCTTGTGAAGGGCATATGGCCAAATCACCTTGTATGGCTATGAAATTTTGTAGGGATAGAGTTTAGGTAACTATAACCCTCTGGTAAAATTATTAGGGCATTTTGGAAGGTTTAGGACCCTAAAATCCCTAACCCTAGTTTAGGGCACAAATATTCTAGGGTTGAAATGGGCTAGCTAAACACCTCAAACTAAGATGAAATTTTGGTAGATTGGTCATAAGGACATTATGAGCCTCTGGTAATTTAATGGGGAATTTTGGGTCAATAATTATAGCACTTCATTTGTAACCCAAGAAATGCTTAAATTAAGTAAATAATTTATTATGCTACTTCTGATAATTGAGAGGTCCTGAAATTTTGGCAGAGGTTGTTTGGAAGCATAAAGAGTTTATATAAATTTTATAAGAATTCTTGGACAAGTATATGAGGTAGTTAGTTCACAAGATTGTCATTTGATGGAATTATTCAAAAATTCATTTAAGCCTATTTACTAATAAATAAATTATGAAATTTGGCCCAAACCATGTATATGTCATTAGATTCATAATTGAAATTTCCCTGAATTTTTGGAAGCAATACATTATTTTATATTTATTAAATGAATTTCCAAGGACTTAAATGAATATTTGATTTAAAGATAAAGCTTTACTGAAAAGAAATATATATTTTGGAAGATAAGTTATATCATTATTCTGAGTAACATATAAAATTTGTAAAATGATTCCTTGAATGAAAGTAGTACTTCATGTTCATTTTTGGAAATTTTAGACATTAAAATAATTAAATGAATTATCAAATAAGTAAGGAAAATTTTGGAACTCTAGATTTAGAACTTAAAGGTCATAATGAACCTCCATTAATTATTATAGGGGTGTAGGATGATTATTTTTGTTGGTACCCTAGATGTGATTTGGCTTATGTAATCCCTTTCCAGCCCCTCTTGATCCATATAACTATATATGATCATGTTTAGACTTTGTTTAGTCTCCCTAGGGCAGTTTATATCTGACCTAGAGTTTAGAATAGAAGTTGTAGAATGAATTTTTAGTTAAGGTTCTTTTTCCGTTCGACCATCGTCGAACGAGGCCTCGCGATCGTCGATCAGTGGTCGACGATAGCAGGGCTATAGAATCATTGAAGTCAAGACAATTATCGTCGACCGATGGTCGACGATCTCAGAGCAAGCTTATTATGCTCTGAAGGATGGTCGACGATCTGCTATCAGCAGTTCGACGATCGTGGTCTTGTTTCACGATTTCTGTCTCGACAGATCTTTGCCTTAATCGTCGATATCATGAGATGGTCGACGATATCTGTCTCGACAGATCTCTGCCTTAGTCGTCGACATCATGAGATGTTCGACGATTTCTGTGTTAACAGATTTTCTGCTTTAGTCGACGATATCTTGAGCTGGTCGACGATTGCCGTTCGACGATTTCTGTTTCGACAGATTTCTGTTTTCAGTCGACGATCTGTTAGCTAGGTCGACGATCATCGAACCCCTGTTCGACGATTTCTGTCTGCCTTTAACAGTTTGTATTTATTTTATTCCTTGGTTTATTTCCAAGTGTTTTAGCGTGTGGTTAGAAAGATTTTCTGAAGAATGTTTTTGCTAATTTATAGCTTAAATTCAAATGAATTACTTACCAAATATGTCAAGCATAAATTACGGGATTTCGTATTTTGATAAAGCATTTTTGTCTTATTATACAAAATATATTGCCAGGCTGTATTCTAGCCGTTGGCGGTGTATACTATTTCCAAGAACGATAAATCTTTATGCTGAGATATTTTCCTATTCATTTATTTCCTTATTGGGACTGACAGAGAGCTAATAGGTCATTCTATTCCTATTGCTATATTCTATTTTGAGATAATCTGTTGCAGGGCTCGAGAATTTAAATCAATAGAGCCGTTCCAAAGGAAAAATGAGAAGACATATTTAAGAAAGTTTTTTTTTAAAACAAGAAGTCACAGTAACAGAGAGATTTTAGTGTGCTGCATTCTTTCAAGCTTCTCCAGAGCAACTCTTCACAATCTCACAATCAGAAGAAGAAAAGCTTTCCTGAAGCAAAAGTCCAAAGCAATCTATTTCATTCTCAAGTCTCCTGAGCATCTGCTTAGAGTTTTTCAAGACTTCAGAAAGAGCTCCAGATCTGCTTCACGTGCTCCAGAATCTGAAGACCTGATAAAAATCAGTCTACAGATCTCTGAGGATTTAGTTTCAGTTTATCTGAAACTCCTTCATCCTGAAGCAAAGGCTTTCCCTGGACTTTCACTAAGCCAGGGGGAGACTTTGATTCTTTAGAGAATCCACAAGTCTTCTCTAATCTGTTTTTACAACAGAGAAGATAATCTAACCCTCTCAACCCCTTTGTAAAAAGAGTTTGTTCACATCTCTTCAAAAGTGAACGTTGGTGACAGGGCACCTTATCAACAACCTGTGGTTGAGCATCCTTATCAAAAGCTCAAAGGGTCTGTTTGATCTACCTGAATCAGATCATTGGTGGCAGGGCACCTTAGCAAAAACCTGTAGTGGATTCCTACCAGGGTGGTAGAAGAGTGGAGTACCTATTAAGAGGGAACCACTATATATCCTGTGTCTTTGGCTGTTTTGTTTAAATTGCTTATTCTGTGGCTGTGATAGAACTACCTAGGATTGCTAGTTGCTGTGATAGGTTTATAGTTAATCTGAAATTTCAGTTAACTCTCTCACTTGTGCACTTCACTGTGTTAGGCTCTTAGGGTTCAAGTATCAGATTATTTTATTCCGCAAATCAACTCCAAGGGAGCTGACTAGTTATTCATAAAATTTGAATACTCTATTCACCCCCCCTCTAGAGTAGTTTACAACTTATCCCCTCACTTTCAATTGGTATCAGAGGGAGGTTAGCTGTTCATACAGGCTAACACCTGAGTTAAAAGATCCTGTGATAAGTTGTTTCCTGATACCATTCACAAACACTTTCACACATGGCCCAGTCTAAGGATTATTCAAGCACCAGACCTCCTGTATGCAACTTGTCCAAGTTTGGCATATGGAAGGCCAGGATAAGACTATACATGAATTCTATTGATGAAGATATCTTTTCTTCTATTTTGACAGGACCACCTGCTAGGCCTGCTGCTGCTTCCACTTCTGCTGATCTCAGTGCTGTGCCACCACCTGACTACAATGAAACTTACAAGAAGGCAAAAGCAGCTGATGCTAAAGCAATGAATATTCTAGCTCAGACAATGTCTGATGAGATATTCCAGAAGCTTGCTGAATGTACCTCAGCCAAAGCTATGTGGGATTCCCTCAACCACATAGTTGCTGGCTCAGCTGATGAGAGGAAGGACAGGAGATCCAATCTCACCTCTCAGTATGAAAATTTCAAGAAGGATGATGCTGAAGACATTGACACAATGTACACAAGACTCAGTTCAATAATAAGTGAACTGAGGTCTTTGGACAAGGAGATAACTTTGTCAGAAGTAAATGACAAGATCCTGATGTGCCTTCCCATCTCTTGGGACTCAAGGATATGGCCCATCAAGGATGGAAGAAACACTGTGGAACTCTCCATAGAAGCTCTGTTGGGAAAGCTCAAGTCATATGAGCAAACTCTAAAGAGCAGAGCTGCTGCAATTGAAGTAAAAACTCCCACACCTACAAAGAAAGAGCACTCTCTAGCTCTTAAGGCGGCTGAGACTTCTGAAGGAAGTCAATCAAATGAGGAGTTACTGGCACTCATTGCCAAGAGGTTCTTCAACATGGGAAGAAGAGACCTCAGAAAGAAGTTCTCCAAGCATGAGGACAAACCAAGGTATGACAAGACTCCATCTAAAGAAATCATTTGTTATGTTTGCAGCAAGCCTGGACACATTGCCCCAAATTGTCCAGAGAAGAAACACAAGGAGAAGAAACATGAGAAAGAGTACAGGAAGCACCACTCCAAGTCCTCATCACACAAATACAAGAAGAAGGACAAGGGATTTGTGGCTGCTACCTGGAGTGAAACAGAAGAGGACACCTGCTCCTCTAGCTCCAGTGATTCAGAAGAAGAAGAAGAGAAGAAAGCCAAAGAGGTCTGCCTCATGGCTATTGATGCCTGTAGCTCTCTGTCAGCTGCAGAGAATTCTGAAGAAGAAGGAGACAATGAAGAAGATTCCTTTATGGAAGACCAGGTAATCGACTCATTTGATTTCTCATCTCCTGAGTTCAAACTAAAATTTAAAACTCTATGTTTAGATTTACTATTATCTGAAAAAGAAATTAAGTCACTTAGATTAAAAATAATGGAACTAGACATGGAAGGTACTGAAATAATCAGATTAGAAAAGGAATTAGAAAGATTAAGAGAAGAAGTAACATTCTTAAAATTAGAACTAGCTAAATCTAAGAGGTTAGAAGAACAATTAAATGGCAGAAGCCTTAAATTATCTGAAATAACCTGTATAGCAAACACTAGGGTTGGTAATGATAAACTAGGCTTAGGTGCTACACCTAGTGAACCCATCCTCCTCACAAAGGAGAGATTTAGCACTCCAGTAAAATTTGTTTCTGAATCAGGAATAAAGAATACTGAGGAAATTGAAAAATGCAAGAAAATTCAGAATAAGATTAAGAAAGAGAATAGGAAGAAAAAATTTCTAGCTTTACAAAAATCGTCGAACATTAATCGACGATCGTCAAACCAATCGTCGAACGTCTATCGACGATCGCTGAACACCTTCACCAAGTATGATATCTTTGGTGCAGGAGATCGACGATCTCATCTTGAGTCGTCGACCAGTGATCGACGATCGTGGAATCCAGAACATAGCACTACTACAAATGGTCGACGATATGGCTTGCGATCGTCGACCGTGGATCGACGATCTGGACTTAAGCTGGAAAATAAATTTCAAACTTCCAGATGTGCAAATCCCAATCACTACCCTAGGATGTTTAATCCTTCAACTGAATGGATTATCCCACCTAGGAGATCACACCCTTTAGGATATAAATCTAAGCCTGCAAAATCTTTTATATCTAGTTTTTCTTTTGTGAAGAATACTGGACCCAAGGTAACCTGGGTCCACAATGTATAATTGATATCTTTGCAGGTGAAGACCTATCCAGTCATACATGACAAATGGTATCTGGATAGTGGATGCTCAAAGCATATGACAGGAAAGAAGAAGAATCTGTCAGGGTTCAAAGCCAAGCTGGGACCAAAAGTTGTATTTGGGGATTCCAGCTGTGGACAGACTGAAGGGTATGGCAGCTTCACCATAGGAGCTGTAACATTCAAGAAGGTTGCGTATGTCTCCGGACTAAAGCACAACCTAATCTCTGTAAGTCAAATGTGTGATGCTGGGTACAAGGTATGGTTTACTGACACTGCTTGTAATATTGCTTTAAATAATACTGTTGTGTTAGTAGGTATTAGAATTGGTAATGTTTATGTTGTAGACTTTAACTCATCCAAATCTGAAATATGCTTATTTAATGAAGTAACCAGTAATAATACCCTTTGGCATAAGAGACTTAGTCATGTAAATTTGAAAAACATTTCTAGGTTGGCTAAATACAATCTTGTAAGAGGCTTACCTTCTTGCCCCTACAAGAAAGAAGGCCTTTGCAAAGCTTATCAATTAGGTAAGCAAACAAGAAATAGCTTTAAATCAGTTAATAAAAGTGATTCTCCCAGGATTCTGTACTTGCTACATTTGGATTTATTTGGTCCTATTGCTGTACAGAGTCTTGGAGGAAAGTCTTACACTCTAGTAATTATAGATGACTTCTCTAGGTTCACTTGGGTATTCTTCTTGAGAACTAAGGCTGATAACTTCAAGGTTCTTACAGATTTTCTAAAGTGTATACAGAGTGAGTATTCTACTCAGATTGCCTTGATCAGAAGTGATCATGGTACTGAGTTTGAGTCTCTTCTTATGCAAGAATTCTGTGAGAAGGAAGGTATCAAACATAGCTTCTCTGCTCCTAGAACTCCTCAACAAAATGGGGTAGTTGAAAGGAAAAACAGAACCCTAATTGAAGCTGCAAGTACATTGTTGGCAGATGCTAACATGCCTCTGTCCTTTTGGGCTGAAGCAGTTAGCACAGCTAACTATGTATTGAACAGAAGTCTGATACATAAACTTAAGGGTAAGACTCCCTATGAATTACTTAAGCAAGTGAAACCTAAAATAGACTATTTTAGAGTGTTTGGCTGTGTTGCTTTTGTTCACAACAATAACAAAGAATACCATAGAAAATTTGAGGCAAAAGCTTCAATGGGAGTCTTTCTGGGATACTCTCAAGTAAGCAAAGCCTATAGGGTCCTCAATAAATCCTCTCTTAAGATAGAAGAGTCTGCACATGTCTCTTTTGATGAGACAGTCATGTATTATAAGGAGAAGGACTCTTCCTCTAATAGTACAGTGCAAGTTCTAGGAGTAAGTAAGGATTTGGAAGGTTTGAGACTCACACAGGAGAATCATCCCCAACAAACTCCTCAGGTTGCTTCTTCAGATTCTGAATCTGATGTAGAACTTCTTCAAGTTAAAGCACCTGCTCCAACAGTTGATCAAATTCCACATGAGGAATCAAATCCTGAAACTGTTGAAGATCAGATCATTGTTGAACCTACTAATCTTGTCACACTTAGAGATCATCCTGTATCTCAAGTGATTGGAGACATTTCAGTAGGAGTCCAGACAAGACATCAACTCAACAAAGATGTGATGTTTGCTTGTTTCCTTTCTCAGGTTGAGCCCCTAACCATTAAAGATGCTGAGCTTGATCCACACTGGATTATAGCCATGCAAGAGGAACTTAACCAGTTTGAAAGATGTAAAGTGTGGACTTTGGTTCCAAGACCAAGAGGCCAACGGATCATAGGCACCAAGTGGGTGTTTAGAAACAAGCTTGATGCCCAAGGCATAGTAGTTAGAAATAAGGCTAGGCTAGTAGCTCAAGGCTATAGATAGGAGGAAGGCATAGATTATGATCAAACTTTTGCCCCTGTAGCTAGACTAGAAGCCATTAGGATTTTCCTAGCCTATGCTGCCTATAACAGATTTAAGGTCTTTCAAATGGATGTGAAGAGTGCCTTCCTAAATGGAGATTTAAAGGAAGAAGTGTTTGTTGAACAACCACCAGGGTTTGTTTCATCAACCTTACCCACTCATGTGTTCAAACTCCAAAAGGCTCTATATGGACTTAAGCAATCTCCTAGAGCTTGGTATGAGACCTTAGCAAATTTCCTTCTAGAACACAAGTTTGTGAGAGGTGTAGTAGATAGAACCCTATTTATTAGACATCATAAGGACTCACAACTGTTAGTTCAAATCTATGTAGATGACATTATATTTGGCTCTACTGATCCCAAACTATGCAAGAGGTTCTCTGAACTAATGCACTCCAAGTTTGAGATGAGCAGCATGGGTGAGTTATCCTATTTCCTTGGTCTCCAAGTGAAATAGTGTGTTGATGGTATCTTCATTTCTCAATCAAAATATGCCAGAGAGCTGGTTAAAAGATTTGGAATGTCTGATGCCTCATCAATGAGCACACCTATGGCCTCAAATGCAGTTATTGATTCTGATGTCAATGGCAAGTCTGTTGATCAAAAGAACTATAGAGCCATTGTTGGTTCCCTGCTGTATTTGACTGCAAGTAGGCCTGACATAATGTTTGCTACATGCCTATGTGCTAGGTTTCAGGTCAACCCAAAGGAATCTCACTTAACTCTCCTCAAGAGGATCTTGAGATACCTTAAGGGATGCCCTAACTTAGGACTGTGGTACCCAGCTGAGTCAGGATTTGAATTAATTGGATATTCAGATGCTGATTATGCTGGATGTAGAGTTGACAGGAAAAGCACCTCAGGGACCTGTCAGTTCCTGGGAGAGAGACTTGTCTCTTGGTTTTGTAAGAAACAGGCATCTGTGTCTACTTTAACTGCTGAGGCTGAATATATTGCAGCAGCTAGTTGTTGTTCACAGATCCTGTGGATTCAAAATCAGCTAGTGGATTATGGGTATACACACTCAAAAACAAAAATTCTGTGTGACAGTACCAGTGCAATATCAATTGCTCAAAATCCTGTGCACCATTCCAGGACCAAGCACATTGAGATTAGACATCATTTTCTGAGAGATAATGTGGAAAAGAACAAGATAGCAATGGAATTTATATCCACAGACCTGCAGAGAGGAGATATTTTCACTAAGCCCCTTGATGAACAAAGGCATTTGTTCTTCCTGAACCAGCTTGGTATGATTAATGGTTCAGAGTAGTGAAAATTTGGATAGTTTTGTTTTCTGTCTAAAATCGTCGAACGACTGCTCGACGATCTTCGACCAGGTCAGAACTATCGTCGACCAACGGTCGACGACAGCTCGTTCGGTAGTAAGGCAGAAATCGTCAATCAACCGGTCAACGATCTCTCCTTAGGTATCTATCGTCGACCAATGGTCGACGACAGATTTTCTGTGCTGTGTGGAGAATCGTCGACCAACATATATTGATCGACGATCGTGGTGATTGCTTGTAGTCGGTCGATATTTGACGATTAGTCAAACATTGACTATCGTCGATCATTATTCGACGACCGATTTTATTCCGGGTTCGACGATCGCAGATTTGTATCTAATAGTCGATTTAGGTCTGGAGATCGTCGTCCTTCCGCTCCGTCTTTTCATATTCCATCTTCTGGCTTAGAATTCGCTCTCGAACTCTAATCCCGCGCGATTCTCTTCTCCCCTGTTTTGCTTCTCGATTCGCCATTTTCTCTCAAATCCTATGGCGATTCCTTCTGCAGTTCTCTTTGGGATGAAGTTCGACACTGGCTTCTGTGTCGACTTCGATTCTTTCAGCCGATGTGATCAACCCATCCAAGCCATTCTGCAGCTATGTGAAGATCAAGGCCTAAAGAAATTTATGTCATTCTCACCAAAGATTAATATACCAGAGATTCGAGAATGGGTATATACCTCGTCCTCCAGCGACGAAGCGATGACTGGAAAGATAAATGGAGAGGAGGTCATTCTGACTCCTGAAGTTTTGACTGAGCTGTTTGGACTGCCAACCAGAACTGAGGACTATGAGCAAAATTCAGAAGAATATGGCCGCATGCTAACTGTGATGGGCCATGCTGAGGGTATTCCAGCTAAGCTGCTAAAGATAAACCTGTCTCCAGAGTACAAGTTTCTGGCCGACCTGGTGGGCAAGGTCATTTTGGGAAAACATTCTGCTCACGACAACATCAACATGCAACAATTTGCCCTGATGTCAGCTTTGGTGAATAAGGCACAGATTGCCTGGGGAAAAGTTCTGTTTGAACTAATAAGGAGAAAGAACAATCAGAAAGAAGTAAATCTTGACAGGGTGTTGGGTGTGTTTCTATATGTGAAAGCACCCCTGCTGCTTGTTTCTGCACCCTCCGCAGTCAACGCCAGCAAGAGGTTGGACCCCTCTCTCTTCAAGAAATCTCAGAGAGTTATCAAGAAGTCAGCCAGGGTTGATCCTAACCCTCCATCAGACACAAGGGCTGATTCAGCCACTCTCCAGCTTGCTGGGGAAGGCTCATAAATTCCTTCATCCTCCCTCTTTACCCCTGCATCCTCATCTCCTGCATTACCTTCCACACACCCTGCAGTGCCACCACAACATGCATCTCTCATTCCACCTGCATCTCCACCCCAGTTACCAACACCACAACATCTGGCAGCTTCAGCCAGTGTTGACATGGTGACTGCTACCATCCTCACGCACCTCTCTCAACATGAATCCCACACTCATGTTGATGTTCACCCATCTCCACATGATTCCTTTGATCATGTGGTAGATCATACTGCTTCGATTCCATCCACCTCTACATCATCAGCATTTCAGATAACTCCTGAATTGCTTGCACATGTTGTAGAGCTCATCACTCCATCCATCCAAAAAATGATTGAGGCTGCCAATGCCCCTCTCATTGCATCCATCAAAGCCCTTACTGAAGCCATCAAATCATTTCCACCCTCTGCTGAGCCCTCTTCAGTAAGATGCATGACTCCAGTTCCCACTGAAGTCATGCAGGGGGAGATGTCTGTTGAAGTGGTCTCAGGTGATGCCTTGGCCCTTCAGGACAACTCTTCTCTTCCCCTTTCAGCAATTATAGAAGAATCTCAAGAGCTTCCAAAGCATCCAGAAGGTAAATCACTTCCTCTAAAGGTTATAATCAGGATTTTAAATTGTTATCTTTATCTAACAAGGACATTCACTCCCTAGTGAATCAAGCTTCTGATGAAGAAATCCCTGAGAAAGATAATGAAGTAGTCCCCATGGACATTGGTGAAAAATCTCCATTGAACACTACTGATACATAAGTAGTGGTTCAACAATTTGAGAATGTTGCTGCTCAATCTGATGGTATAATGTTATTTAAGATTCTAATTAATTCACTCAAACTTGGAGTTAATTTCTTATTCCTTCCTATCTCATCTCAGCTGCTGATGATCCTGCATCAGTATTGCAAGATGTTGCTGCAAATTCCATTGAAGATTTGGAATCCTATCTTAACCTAGACTGTGAGTCCTCACTCACATCTACTCCTCTTGTTCCTTCTTTTCAAGAGAAAATGGTCTCTTATAAACCTGAGTACCTTGATGACCCCTTGGTCAAGGACTCTCTCTTCTTTTCCTGTATAGCACTCCTCGTGTGTCTTGCAGAGGTGTCTATCCCTGATGTCGCTAAACATCTAGAAGGAATTATAACCTCCTTCCTAGATGCAAAGTGGTATCCTGTGTAGATCTTCAGGTAACTCTATCAATTACCTGTTGTTGCTCACCTTGGGGGGAATATTTTATTCCCACTTGGTTGTTAACCTATCCTTCTTTGTATGCAGGCACAATCAACACTGCTGCTGCTACTGCTGCTGAAGAAGCTGAGGCCGTGCTAGATTTACCAGAAAAAGCCTCCAAGATGACTGAAAAGGAATCAAGCTCAGGTACTCTAAACCTAGAACAATTTATAGCCTTTGTGGCTGAGAATATTGCCTCTGAGTATATTGAAGGGTTGGCTAATTATCATTTGGATTCCCTAGCCATCTCTCTAGAAAAAGCATCTTCCCCTGCAGATATTGTCATCTTTTCTCCTCCTATCCTTACCTATCCTCTATCCATTCCTTCTACTGCAGAACTGGTCCCCAGGATAGTTCCTGACTTGTATCCTAAATTAGATCTCTAGAAGAGCACTCCAAATGTTGATCTTGATGCCCTCCTTGAGCAAGATGCCATTGAGGAAGCAAGAGAAAGAGAAGATAGAGAGAAGCAGAAGGCTGAACATGCTATAGCTGCCAAGGATATCCCAAATCTAGACTTTGATGATTATGCCGGCAGAACCTCATCTCACTCCTCTGATGATGATGACTCTGAGGATTCTGATAGCTCCCAGAAAAAGAAAAAGGCTGTATCCAAGAAAAGGAAAGCATCTGCTCCTCCTACTGCCAATCCAGACAAGGATGTTCCATATTTCATTCTGAAGGGAATTGATCCCAAGAGCAAAGAATTTCGACCCTGGATGAGGCTCTCAAAGAATCAGACAAGAGAGAAAACGAGATCAAAAAGATATGACACCCCTATTCAGAAATTCCCCCCCAGAGGTCCTCCTCCGCCTCCTGGTGCTGGAGCCTCTGGAAGTCTCTCTTCTGCCCCATCTGCAAGATCAGCCAGCTCTAACATCTTTCAGTCCTACCAGAGAAGGAGTAACCAAAGCCAGGGAGGCCAAGATGTATCAGGACAAGGAAGAAAAAGAAATGAAAATGTTCTCATGGAACAAATAAAGGAGATGACTTTTCAGCAACCTACCTTCTCTCCTCCTCCTTCTCCTAAAAAGAAAGATCCAGAATGGAAACCTTCTCCTCCCAGGAGAGGTCCATCCTCCTCATCAAGGAAACCTGCTGCTGCTGAGACAATTGAAACAAAAGGAAAAAGAGTGGTCTATTCAGAGAAATCCCACAAGAAGTTCATTGAACTTGCTCCTCCAAGATCTCTTTATGCTGAAACTAATCCTAAGAAGGCTGCACAAATTCCTTCTGACTCAAGCAAAATAGCCACAGCTCTTCAAAGGAACATGGAGATTGCAGCTCAAGCTGACTCTGACAGACCACCCTCTCCATCAGATATGACTGAATCTGAAAGAATTGCCTCTATGGCAAGATTTAAGGAATCTATTGCACTAAGCATGATGGAGAGAGCCAAAGCTCAAGGACTAGACCCTACAGCATATACAACTATGTCCGAATTCAGAGAAAAGGAACTCAGCAAAATTCAAGTAAACTCTGAAATTTTCAAAACTGAAGAATACATGAAATTGCACCCTGCTGCAGTTCTACCAAGCTATGCTGAAAAGAAAATTATTGGTGAACACGATCTAATGCTATCCAAAAGACAAGCAGCAAATCCAAACAGAGAAATTATCTTCAAACCAGCTGTAATCCCTAAGAAATCATCTGATGCTAAAACCTCTGATAAATCTGCTTGATACTTTAGTTCTGCTGATTTATGGTTTTTTGTTTTCCTATGGATTGCCTGTGATTTAAATTTTTGGTTAATATCTGCTTTTGTTATTGTGTGCATTACTTTTTAGATCGAATTGGATAACATAACCCAAATAGGGGGAGATTGTTGGTACCCTAGATGTGATTTGGCTTATGTAATCCCTTTCCAGCCCCTCTTGATCCATATAACTATATATGATCATGTTTAGACTTTGTTTAGTCTCCCTAGGGCAGTTTATATCTGACCTAGAGTTTAGAATAGAAGTTGTAGAATGAATTTTTAGTTAAGGTTCTTTTTCCGTTCGACCATCGTCGAACGAGGCCTCGCGATCGTCGATCAGTGGTCGACGATAGCAGGGCTATAGAATCGTTGAAGTCAAGACAATTATCGTCGACCGATGGTCGACGATCTCAGAGCAAGCTTATTATGCTCTGAAGGATGGTCGACGATCTGCTATCAGCAGTTCGACGATCGTGGTCTTGTTTCACGATTTCTGTCTCGACAGATCTTTGCCTTAATCGTCGATATCATGAGATGGTCGACGATATCTGTCTCGACAGATCTCTGCCTTAATCGTCGACATCATGAGATGTTCGACGATTTCTGTGTTAACAGATTTTCTGCTTTAGTCGACGATATCTTGAGCTGGTCGACGATTGCCGTTCGACGATTTCTGTTTCGACAGATTTCTGTTTTCAGTCGACGATCTGTTAGCTAGGTCGACGATCATCGAACCCCTGTTCGACGATTTCTGTCTGCCTTTAACAGTTTGTATTTATTTTATTCCTTGGTTTATTTCCAAGTGTTTTAGCGTGTGGTTAGAAAGATTTTCTGAAGAATGTTTTTGCTAATTTATAGCTTAAATTCAAATGAATTACTTACCAAATATGTCAAGCATAAATTACGGGATTTCGTATTTTAATAAAGCATTTTTGTCTTATTATACAAAATATATTGCCAGGCTGTATTCTAGCCGTTGGCGGTGTATGCTATTTCCAAGAACGATAAATCTTTATGCTGAGATATTTTCCTATTCATTTATTTTCTTATTGGGACTGACAGAGAGCTAATAGGTCATTCTATTCCTATTGCTATATTCTATTTTGAGATAATCTGTTGCAGGGCTCGAGAATTCAAATCAATAGAGCCGTTCCAAAGGAAAAATGAGAAGACATATTTAAGAAAGTTTTTTTTTTAAACAAGAAGTCACAGTAACAGAGAGATTTTAGTGTGCTGCATTCTTTCAAGCTTCTCCAGAGCAACTCTTCACAATCTCACAATCAGAAGAAGAAAAGCTTTCGTGAAGCAAAAGTCCAAAGCAATCTATTTCATTCTCAAGTCTCCTGAGCATCTGCTTAGAGTTTTTCAAGACTTCAGAAAGAGCTCCAGATCTGCTTCACGTGCTCCAGAATCTGAAGACCTGATAAAAATCAGTCTACAGATCTCTGAGGATTTAGTTTCAGTTTATCTGAAACTCCTTCATCCTGAAGCAAAGGCTTTCCCTGGACTTTCACTGAGCCAGGGGGAGACTTTGATTCTTTAGAGAATCCACAAGTCTTCTCTAATCTGTTTTTACAACAGAGAAGATAATCTAACCCTCTCAACCCCTTTGTAAAAAGAGTTTGTTCACATCTCTTCAAAAGTGAACGTTGGTGACAGGGCACCTTATCAACAACCTGTGGTTGAGCATCCTTATCAAAAGCTCAAAGGGTCTGTTTGATCTCCCTGAATCAGATCATTGGTGGCAGGGCACCTTAGCAAAAACCTGTAGTGGATTCCTACCAGGGTGGTAGAAGAGTGGAGTACCTATTAAGAGGGAACCACTATATATCCTGTGTCTCTGGCTGTTTTGTTTAAATTGCTTATTCTGTGGCTGTGAAAGAACTACCTAGGATTGCTAGTTGCTGTGATAGGTTTATAGTTAATCTGAAATTTCAGTTAACTCTCTCACTTGTGCACTTCACTGTGTTAGGCTCTTAGGGTTCAAGTATCAGATTATTTTATTCCGCAAATCAACTCCAAGGGAGCTGACTAGTTATTCATAAAATTTAAATACTCTATTCACCCCCCCTTCTAGAGTAGTTTACAACTTATCCCCTCACTTTCAATTTTATATACATCCCATTTTACATGAAGATTGACTTGGTGGTCTGCATTTAGCAATTTTGGATCTAGTTTGTTTAAATCATTTTGAGCAATTTACTTACTGTATAATTATGAAATTTGGCCAATGATGTTTTTAGGTCAGTATCTACTTTAGAAAATTAATTAAGAATTTTTGGATGAATATTTATTGCACTTACTTCATTAATAAAAGGAAAAAGGATATATTTTCAAAAATTGATTAGTGTTACTTGAATACTTGAAAAATTGTTATATCTTGGATTTATTGTTAAATGGTTATTTAGAATTTATCATGAATTTATGAAGCTTTATACCTCTCTGAAAAGTGCACTTCATGCTCAATGGGTAGCCCTTAGAAGCTTTACGGGAATTTAAATAAATATCAGAATAATTGGAAAAATGATAATCTTTTGGATTTAGTCCATTTGCATCATGATAAGTCTCCAGTAAATAATTCAGGGCATTCGGATGATTATTTAGAATACCCCCTATCTGGTTCTACGTATCGTCTAAGTTGGTGTGCATATAGCAAAATTGCTAAATTGGAATAAGACAAGGTCGGGGATAGTTATTGGAGTTAGACCCTTTTGTTGTGGATGATTTCCCAATAGAAAGAAAAGAAGAGTAGTGAGAGTGGGTTGGCTAGTGTTAGGTGGTGCGCATGATCGACGAAAAATCGTCTTTTTCGTAGTAATTAGGAAGAGTCAAAACTTCGTAAGCATACAGTAAATAGTAAACATAGGGTTTCACACTTTCCCACCCAGTGTCCCGGGAGATAGTATGGGTTACTTGGGCAATAAGCCCAGTAGTTGTGATGGTGGTCCGGGAGCTTTAGCTCGGTTGTAGATTACGACGGACGGGATTGTCCGGTGAGCTTTGGCTCGGTAGTAGATTATGACGGACGGGATTGTCCGGGGAGCTTTAGCTCGGTTGTAGATTATGACGGACGGGATTGTCCGGGGAACTTTAGCTCGGTTGTAGATTATGATGGATGGGAATTGTCCGGTGAGCTTCGGCTCGGTTGGTTGGTTGACTCATAACTATTGTATGTGCATAAAAGGTTTTAAGGTGGTGGGTCTTCTATATTGGGGAGTTCGATGCACCGACACCAATATGGTTGGCTCGGCAAGTGTGGTTAGCACTTTGCCAACAGAAGTCCGGTGCGCCAGCCGGCAAGAGTACGCAGACGTCCGCTTAGTGCACCAAGCGTTGAGGCGTACGATAGGTCTGACCGGTAGTGCTTTACTGGTTTAGAGGTGGGCGAGGCCCAACCCACCGCTTCCGTCTGCCACTACGGAGGTATCCTGGGAGGTAACGGCTCCGAAAGGGGGAACTAAAAGGTCTGTGTACACAGAGTCGAGTGGGTGAGTTGCACATGCATGTTCACATCATGGCATAAATGTATTTCATAGCATAACCATCGCATATAACCTGACACCTAATGTATAAGCGGTATGGGACGCTCTATACATTAGGCCTTGCTAAACGACCCCTTGGCCTATAAGTTCGTGTGAGCGTGCTTATAAGTCAAGGTTCTCTTTCAACATTATAAACCTGCTAATAGAACCGACACCCTATCGTATAAATCGGTATGAGACTTTTTATACGATAGGAGCCCTGCAAAAGATCCCTTAGCTTATGTATACTCGCATAAGTTAAGGTTACTTATTTATTTTGTACGATTATTATCATGCTTACACTATTAGTTTAGTTCCGCTGCCATCTGAAATTTGAATACTCTCCACTTTCATGTCCTTCCCTTTCCTTCTCCCCGCTCGGTGCTTTAGGAGCCATGGGGGAAGGGGTGGGGGACGATAGGACTTAGTCTTTTAGACTAACGGTTTTCGAACCACATCATTTAGGGGACCACGGAGCCCAGCATGGAAGAGCAGCCCCGGAGGTCGGCACGCTTGGAGATCGGACAGTCTAGCACTGGAGTCCAGACAGCAGGGACAGTGAGTCCCGATCTATAGTAGTTGTATTAGTTTGTTTCCGCGATGAGTGAAATGTAGTGAGGACTTGATGTACCGGGCATAAGCCCGTGATTTTATTATGTATACTATCTGTGGACACTCCCTTCGTGGAGTTTAAATTTCTTATATGTGATATTTCTGTGGACTGTCTTGTATACTTATGCTACAGTGGAGATCGAATTGGCTGGCAGAATCGGCGTCTTGTAGTGACGACCTTCCCGGGTGCGAAGGTATCACCGCAAGGCGGCGGTTCTGGGCCTAAGACCCCGGTGTCGAAAAAGAAAAAAAAATGGGGGTCTTACAAGTGCAGCTTAATTGGTGATGAAGGTTGAAAGAACTCCATAGTTAAGCGTGCTTGGGCGAGAGTAGTACTGGGATGGGTGACCTCCTGGGAAGTCCCCGTACGGCCCAACTTAACTGTCGAGTTCGCTCATCAAAGGGAGGCTGTGGCCACCAACAACCCGCCTGTGGAGGGAGAGGGGTTGGGGTGCTTGGGCTGCAGCCCGGTAGCGACGCCTAGAGCGGAGCCGTGGCACTACCACGTTGGATCGGCTAGGGTCGTTACAACAAAAAGTGCACTTTTTGTAACGGTCCAGGCCCGCCAACCCGCGGGACCCAACTGGCACCGCCGGCCCACCAGTAGTCCAGACCCGGGCCCACTACTGGCAGTAAGCCTATCACATTCAAGCCTGCAGGCCAATGCACCCCAACCCCTCTCCATCCAGGCGGGTTGTTGGTGGCCGTAGCCCCCCTTAGATGAGTCAAACTCGATAGTCAAGCCCGCACTACGGGGACTTCCCAGGAGGTCACCCATCCCAGTACTACTCCAGCCCGAGCACGCTTAACTATGGAGTTCTTTCAACTCTCATCACCAATTGAGCTCCAACCCCTCTCCATCCAGGCGGGTTGTTGGTGGCCGTAGCCCCCCTTAGATGAGTCAAACTCGATAGTCAAGCCCGCACTACGGGGACTTCCCAGGAGGTCACCCATCCCAGTACTACTCCAGCCCGAGCACGCTTAACTATGGAGTTCTTTCAACTCTCATCAGCTCAATTGGTGATGAGAGTTGAAAGAACTCCATAGTTAAGCGTGCTCGGGCTGGAGTAGTACTGGGATGGGTGACCTCCTGGGAAGTCCCCGTAGTGCGGGCTTGACTATCGAGTTTGACTCATCTAAGGGGGGCTACGGCCACCAACAACCCGCCTGGATGGAGAGGGGTTGGGGTGCATTGGCCTGCAGGCTTGAATGTGATAGGCTTACTGCCAGTAGTGGGCCCGGGTCTGGACTACTGGTGGGCCGGCGGTGCCAGTTGGGTCCCGCGGGTTGGCGGGCCTGGACCGTTACACCCAGTGTGTTAGATCTACTATGCTCCTCTAGGGATACATTACAGCTAAGATGATCGTTGCTTAACTAGGAATGGCCCCAGGGTATAGCCTTATCTCTGTGATCATCTCACACTGTGATCATCGAATACTCTAAGGTACTCTAAAGTCGTGCCTTTAGAGGACCCACAACATCGCTGGTCTTTTAGGGCGAGCAATGTGGTAGACCGCTTGGCGCACCTGGCCTAACTGATCAGCGTAGTTTGTAGCCAAAGGCCTGAGAGCAGTGCGTCCATCGTTCCTTCTTAGGATGTTGTTTTTTCTTTTTTGTGCCCTTTCGGGGGAGCGCGGTTAATCCGCTCTTAGTAGGACTACACTCTTGATAATTTTTCTTCAGTGGGCAATAGCTTAGCCCCCGAAGAACACCTGGGGAACACCCGACCTTATTGATTATCTTCAGGTGTAGACCTCTTTTATGTAAGCAGCCATTTTTCAGGTTAACAAGCAAAATTCGACATATCCGAAGGGTTCGAGACATCATATTTCGTGCTTATACTTGTCTTATATACTCAGCTTATATAAAGTTTTATCCGCTAGCAGTGCCTCTACTAAATTTATTGAATACTTTTGGCACCAATTGTTTAATCAAAGAATCCGGTTCTCTTTGTCGAATAACCATGCGGTTAAAGTCTAATCAAAGTGCTTTTTTGGCTAGTATGGATTTCATATTGAGGATATCATATTTGACTGCACAAGAAGATTATTGCTATGACTTGATCTCTACTCAATTCTGCTCCCTCAGTTGATAACTCGGTTTGATGGATATTCTTTTTGTTGTAAAATTTTATCTACCTTACCGCATCAACATTAAACATTAGGCAGAGATTAGAAGTTATTTGTGAGTTCCCTTCAGGTACTCGCATTCTATTTTTCTTTCATATATGCTTCTTACTCTTATTTTGCAGAGATTAGCAGGTTTTTGCAAGTTCTCTTCAGGTACTCGCGTTATATTTTTTCTTTCATATCTGCTTCTTACTCTTCTTTTGCAGAGATTAGCAGGTATTTCGGAGTTCTCTTCAGGTACTCGCATTCTATTTTTCTTTCATATCTGCTTCTTACTCTTCTTTTGCATAAATTAGCAGGAATTTGCGAGTTCCCTTTAGGTACACGCATTCTATTTTTCTTTCATATCTGCTTCTTACTCTTCTTTTGCAGAGATTATCAGGTATTTGTGAGTTCCCTTAAGGTACTCGCATTCTATTTTTCTTTCATATCTACTTCTTACTCTTCTTTTGTAGAGATTAGCAGGTATTTGTGAAGGGAACTCACATTCTATTTTTCTTACATATCTGCTTCTAACTCTTCTTTTGCAGAGATTGGTAAGTATTCGCGAGTTCCCTTCAGGTACTCGCATTCTATTTTTCTTTCATATCTGCTTCTTGCTCTTCTTTTGTAGAGATTAGTAGGTATTTGCGAGTTCCCTTCAGGTACTCACATTCTATTTTCTTTCATACCTGCTTCTTACTATTCTTTTGCAGAGATTAACAGGTATTTGCGAGTTCCCTTAAGTTACCTGCATTCTATTTTTCTTTCATATCTGCTTCTTACTCTTCTTTTGCAGAGATTAGCAGGTATTTGCGAGTTACCATCAGATACTCACATTCTATTTTTCTTTCATATCTGCTGATGCTTCTGAAGCTGCAGAGATTAGCAGGTACCCACAAGAAAAGAGCAAACCCTTGCTCTCAAAGCTGCTAATGCTTCTGAAGGAAGCCAGTCCAATGAGGAACTGATGGCATTATTTGCCAAAAGGTTTCTCAAGATGGGAAGGAAAGAATTCAGAAAGAAATCTTCAAAATATGAAGAAAAACCAAGGTATGATCGTACTCCTACTAAACAAAAAATTTGTTATGGTTGCAGGAAGCCTGGACATATTCTTCCAGACTGTCCAGAGGAAAAGAATAAAGAGAAAAGGAAAGACAAGGATCAACACATGAAGCATTCCAAACCATCCTCCTACAAGAACAAAAAGAAGGAGAGAGGTTTTATTGCGAAAACCTGGAGCGATTCTGATGAGGAATCTTCCTCCTCAAGATCCAGTGAGGATGAGGAAGAAAAGAAGGCAAAGGAAGTTTGCCTGATGGCAATTAATGCCTGCAGCAATCACTCAGCTACAGAGAGTTCAGATTCTGATGAAGAAATGCCAACAGAAGATGAGGTATTGTCTTCTTACGATTTTACATCTGCTGAATTTAAATCAGATTTTAAATCTTTGTGTTTAGATTTAATTAGTTCTGAATAGGAAATAAAAGAGCTTAGAAATAAACTAGCTGAATCTGAATTAATTTCTAATGAAAACATTAGGTTAACAGCAGAACTCACTAATTCTAGTGAAGAAATAAAATTCCTTAAGAATGAATTAGCTAAGTCCAAAAGGTTAGAAGAATCTCTGAATGGTAGAAGCCTTAAGTTGCTTGAAATAACCAGCATGTCTAACACTAGGTCAAGCAATAAAAAATTAGGCTTAGGAGCATCTTCTAGTGAACCTCCCTCTGATACCAATTGAAAGAAAAGGGATAGATACTACTCTAGAGGGGGGTGAATAGAGTAATCAAAAATTACACTAGCAAAGTTGACTGTCTACTCAACTCCCTTGGAGTTAATTGCGGAATGAAGGTTATAGATATTTGAGAAGTAACCCTAAAGCCTAACCCAAGTGTTGTGCACAAAAGGCAGCCAACTGTAATTACAGTTAAGGCTTGGAATCCTAAACAGCAACTAGCAAACCTAGTTAAAACTAATCACAGCCAACATCACAAGTAATAAATCAAACAACCAGACGACACAAGGGAATTTATAGTGGTTCCCCAAACAACTTGGGTACGTCCACTCTTCTACCAACAAGGTAGGAATCCACTCAGGTTTTTGATCAGGTGCCCTGCCACCAACAAGATCTACTTCAGGTAGATCCAGAAACCCTTTAGACTTTTGATCAGGTGTCTAAAAACCAAAACAGGTTTTTGATCAGGTGCCCTGCCACCAAGGTATACTTTTGAAGGGATTAATAACCCTTTACAGGAGGGGGAAAGGAGGTTAAAATGTCTTCTCTATTTTAAATAGAATTAGAGAAGCTCAAGAACTTGCAATGAGCTAGAAGGCTCTAAAGAGTCAAGGCTCCCCCTGGCTAAAAGAATGTCCAGGTGAAGTCTTGCTTCAGTGCAAAAAACACTTCAGAAAATCTGAAGGAAAAAGCTACAAGAAGATAATAAATATGAAATGAAAATTCTTCTTCAGGCAGCTATCTTCTTCTTCTTCTTCTTCAAAAAACTCTGAGTGAAAATCTTCCTGGAGGCAGGAGAACTCAGGTTGAAGAAGAGTGAAGAGATAAAACTTCTTCTCAGTTGGATGTGAACGAGCTGAGAGCAGTTGTAAACTGTAAGTTGTAAGCTTGAATGCTGCTGAGAGTATATGACCTGGGTACTGTATTCTAAGTAAGTTCTTCTTTCAAAAGAAGCTCATTTTATATGAGCCTTTGCAATGGCTTTAATTTGAGTTTGAATCTTGTCTTCTACTGAAATCTGCAAGCTGGGCTGCAAATAGCATAAAGAAAAAACAAATCCCTGTAGACAGACATACTATAAGAGGATAAAGCCTTCTAAGAAGCTGCATAACCAATCAAATAAGAAGGGGCTAGAAAAAGATCACATCAGAAAGAACTCTTTACAGCCAGAAAAGACTTTCTGAGTCTAACGGCTATAAAGGACAGCCTGACAGATAAAGCAGAAATTATATCTCAACTAATAAGACAAAATACTTTGTTAGATAAGATTGACTCATGCATAAGGAATGGAGCAGATATTGCATGGAAATAATATCACAACTTTATTCAAATAATCTTTTATAAAATATGCAAAAATAAATATGAAATAAATCACATCATAGAAGATGACAAAATTACTCAAGACATACAGCAAAACGTCGAACGACCCTCGGAGATCGTCGACCGAAGCACAGAGATCGTCGACCTATCAGACAGATAGTCGAACGATACAGATAGTCGAACTATCAAAGAAGATAGTCGAACTACCACAGCAGATAGTCGAACTATCAGGACAGATAGTCGAGCTAACAGATAGTCGATCTATCAAACAAGACAAATAGTCGACCTATCAAACAGATAGTCGAACTATCAAAGAAAAATAGATAGTCGACATATCAAACAGATAGTCGAACTATCAAAGAAAACAGATAGTCGACCTATCAAACAGATAGTCGAACTATCAAAGAAAACAGATAGTCGACCTATCAAACAGATAGTCGAACTATCAAAGAAAACAGATAGTCGACCTATCAAACAGATAGTCGAACTATCAAAGAAAACAGATAGTCGACCTATTAAACAGATAGTCGAACTATCAAAGAAAGCAGATAGTCGACCTATCAAACAGATAGACGAGCTATTAACCAAAACAGATAGTCGACCTATCAACAGATAGTCGAACTATCAGATAGTTGAACAATCCAAGCAGATAGTCGAACTATCAAACAGATAGTCGAGCTATCAACCAAAACAGATAGTCGACCTATCAACAGATAGTCGAACTATCAGATAGTTGAACTATCCAAGCAGATAGTCAAACTATCAAAGAGAACAAATAGTCGACCTATCAAACAGATAGTCGAACTATCACAGAAAGCAGATAGTCGACCTATCAAACAGATAGTCGAACTATCAAAGCGGACAGATAGTCGACCTATCAAACAGATAGTCGAACTATCAGATAGTTGAACTATCCAAGCAGATAGTCGAACTATCAAACACAACAGATAGTCGACCTATCAAACAGATAGTCGAACTATCAACGCAGACAGAACGTCGACCAACTGATAGAGAATCGTCGAACAGTCGATAGACGATAGTAGAGCGGCGTTCGACCATAGTCGAACGAAAAACAACTTAACCAAATTTACATCTAGAAAAGTGACGCCTCTAAAAACTAGAGCAACAAACTAAACAACTAACCTTTGACCATAGAAAAATTTTGGGTCAAGAGACAGAAAGAGAAGACTGAACTCAAATCAAAACTAGGGTACCAACAATATCTGTTTCTTACTCTTATTTTGCAGAGATTAGCAGGTATTTGCGAGTTCCTTCAGGTACTCGCACTCTATTTTTTCTTTCATATCTGCTTCTTGCTCTTATTTTGCAGAGATTAGCAGGTATTTGCGAGTTCCCTTCAAGTACTCGCACTCTATTTTTTCTTTCATATCTACTTCTTATTCATCTTGTGAAGAGAGTAGTAGATACTTGCGAGTTCCCATCAGGAACTTGCAAGTGATTTTTTCTTCTATACCTCCTCTCATCTTTGTATGGCAGAGTTTTGCGGAAGAAGTTTACAAGTCTTCTTCGCCTTGCAGGAACAATTCAGGTACTCACAAAATATACGTTTTTTACTTACTCTAACTCTTCTCCTTTGCAGAAGAAAATGTAAGAACCTTCAGACTCTTTAGGGAGAGATGTCAGTTTCTTTATCTCTCCCTCTCTATCTTTTGTTTTCCTGCTTTTTCCCTGAGGAACGGATCACAATTTCGGGGGTTATCTCTACTTATTCGAAGTTTCCTGCAAACTTAAAAAAGTGCGGGGAATATGTTAACCTAGAAATCCACAATCCCCTCTAAGATAGCTAGCTTGCAAGCCGCAGACTGCTCCATCTCATCCGGAGGGTTCGCATCCAATTTTCTAGCTAATCGCGCGGATAGAATCTTTTGTCCATGCGGCTAGACTACTAGTTTCCTGGTAGTCACCAGCTCTGCGATGGCGCGGACTGCTTCCTAGTCTGCACCATTAGGTCGTGTGACTAGCCAGGTGGGTAACAGTCTCTTCTCCAGCCCGCCGCCAGTTTGCGGACTCTCCTCTAGGTCGCTGGAAGCAAGAACCCTCCTAGACCAAGCATCTCTCCAGTCCTCCTGCAACAGGTGACCCAGCTTTTCAGTCCTCGGTGACTTCATCCTTAGTACACACAACATGATGCAGACTCAACTTGAGTCCACATGGCATGGTGGAGACTGCTCAGTTTTCTAGTAGGATCAGCCTCAACATCAGTCTGCTAGCAGGTGGCAGACTCGCTCCAAACAACAGTAGTAGGGGACCAACATCTAGGTCGCCCAGCAGTAGACAATCTGCCTCCAATTCGCCCAGAAGCAGTGACCGACCAACTATCCGCCAATAGGTGGTGGACTCATTCTCAATTCACCTGAAGGATGCGGACATGTTACGGCCAGCGAAAGGCAAGCTCAACTTCAGTCCGACAGTAGGTGGTGGACTCGCTTCTTACAAATAGTAGGTAAGCTCCTCAGCTAGCACAGCAGAGGGTGAGCTCCTTCTCAGTCCACCAATAGATGGCGGATTTGCTTGTAGCTCGCCCAAACTATTGGGGGTGACGTCAACAAGCCCAGTTCTGGGAGTCCCCTCCTCGAGCCTATAAATAGGCCCCCATACCTCTCATAGGGGGAGGAGGAATGATTGGGAGGCAATCTTGGCAGCAAACCCTGTGGATATAGTTTCTTATCCTCAAGCAACAATCGCAGACTGGATTCCAAGTTAGCCCGCGTGGCCCCAGCATCCAACCCTTGTGGTTTGGAGCCTATACTTGGCTTTTCCAGCAAGTACTTCAGCAATCTTGTCCGGGCAGGATCAGTGGTTAACTCGTGTGAATAGGCCTCTTTGCCTTACTCTACAGTAGCGTCCTCAATGACCTTCCCGGTCAGCCCATATAGTCAGGCAGCTAGCAGCAAAATAGACAGTCTGCACGGTCTGGTGAGCTGTAAGCTCAACCTGTGCGGCCTCTGGCAACTTCTTTTTCTTGCCAGAAACTTCTCTTTTGTCCCTTGTTTTTCCATATAAAGGAGCGAACTCAAGCTGTAACACTGATTTTCAATAAATTGAAAGCCCGTCGCTAGAGTGACATTTTAACCGCGGCAGGCAAATTCTGTTATTGCCACTACCAGCGGCCCCCTTTCTCTCTCTATTTCTCTTCTCCTCCTCTCTCATCCCTCAACCTCTCATCCTAATCGTCAAAGTAACCTGTTGTTTGACATTCCTCGTCTACCTCCTTTATCCCGCAACCCGGATCGAATGTGTTCTCTCACCTCTCTATCGCATGGGCGCATTTTTGGTATCAATAGTTGCGACGAGGTCGACTCCCCAGTCGGAGGATGAGTTGTCAGGTACGTAGAGCGAGGCCGTAATTAAAGGGTTATGTCAGAGCAATGAGGCTCTATCAAGGCAAATTATTGAGATGTAATCACAAATTCAGGCACTATTGACTGTCATCTCAGGGCAACAGCCTAGACTGCAGGACACTACATTGGGTTAAGACGTTCCTATTCCTCCTGCTCCTCCGGTGCCTCCAGTATTACTGCCACCAGAGATGAACTTCATATCACACTTTTAGTAATTAGGACCTCCTACCTAGTATTATAGAGCCGACTTCATGGCGTTAGACGACTGGATCATAACTATCGAGGAAGCGTTTTCCTATTCTGGGGTTTCTGCTGACCAAAGGGTGATGGTCTCCGTATACTGACTAAAGGGTCTTGACCTACACCCAGGTCTAAGCTTTATCTTCCTGAATCCATACAACATCTCAGGGGGAGCTTGGACATTCTACTTCAATCCACATAATCTTCTCACTTGATTGAGAAAGAGAAGATTTCCATAAACTATTTTTTTTTCTTTTACCTCCATCTGTACAGGGTTATCTCTCCCTTCAAAAGTGAACTCTTTGGTGATAGAGCACCTGATCAAAAACCTATTAGATTTTGAGCTCCTTATCAAAAGCTCAAAGGGTCTTTAGATCTACCTACAGCAGATCTTGTGGTGATAGGGCACCTAATCAAAAACCTATGTGGATTCCTATATGGGTGGTAGAAGAGTGGATGTACCAAGATTTGGGGAACCACTATAAATTTTCTTGTGTCGTCTGTGTTGCTTTGTGATTCCTTTGTGTTCTGTGTTGCTGTGGTAGTCTAGCTTATTTCATTTCTCTAATTACTTTTATCAATATTTTAATTCCACAATAAATCTAAACATTTTTTAAATACTCTATTCACCCCCCCCCCCTCTATAATAAAACCTATCTATCCCTCACTTTCAGATTCCTCCTCTCAGACACACCATTATGTTGTGGCATCCTGGGTGGAGTGAGATGTGATATAATACCACACTCTTTCAGATGATCACGAAACTCATGACTCAGGTATTCGCCACCGCGATTAGATCGGAGTGCTTTAACCCTCTTACCCAGTTGGTTTTCCACTTCATTCTTAAACTCTTTGAACTTTTCAAAGGTCTCGGATTTGCATTTCATAAGATACATGTATCCGTATCTACTAAAATCATCAGTAAATATAACAAAGTAGAAATACCCACCTCTAGACATAGAACTCATGGGTCCACATACATCGCTATGTACTTTACCCAAGGGATCAACATCCCTCTCATTGAAACCAGTGAAAGGGACTTTAGTCATCTTGCCTAACAAACAAGATTCATATCTCTCAAATGATTCATAATCAAATGAGTCCAGTAGTCTATCTTTATGGAGCTTGGATAAACGTTTCTCATTTATATGGCCCAAACAACAATGCCAAAGGTACGTAGGGTTCGAGTCATTTGTTTTTAGTCTTTTAGTATTTTTAATATTATAGATTTGATGATCTAAGTTCAAAACATATAAACCATTTAACATTTGGGCTATACCATAACAAACATCATTCTTAAATATAGAACAACAATTGTTCTTTATAATAAAAGAAAATCCAATCATGTCCAAACACGAAATAGATATAATGTTTCTAGTTATGGAAGGAACATAATAACAATTATCAAGTTCTATTACAAGCCCACTGGGGAAAGAAAAATGGTAATTACCCACGACGACAACAACAACTCTTACTTCATTGCTAACACGTATGTCCACCTCCCCTTTACTCAACAATCTTCTCCTTTCCAGTTCCTGCACATTTATACAAATATGAGAACCACATCTGGTATCTAATACCCTGAATGAAGGAGAAGAAAGGTTTATCTCTATAATATAGATACTTGAAACGGAAGTCATACCTCCCTTCATCTTTTGCAAAGCCTCAATATAAGAAGGACAGTTCCTCCACCAATGACCAGCCTTGCTATAGTGGTGGCATTTCCCTTCTTTCACTAATCCCTTCTTCTTCAGTGCTGAAGACATGGGCTCAAGATATGACTTAGGTCCTACCTTCATCTTCTTGAATCCCTTATCCTTGCCCTTGCCTTTATGCACCATCAGTATGGGGCTAGCAGGCTTGGCCTTCTTCATAATTGATTTTGGGAGTTCTCAACATGCCTAGGAGCTCGGGTAGTGTCTTGTCTATTTCATTCATATTGTAGTTCAAGACAAGCTGCTCATAACTATCCGACAATGATTGCAGGATCAGGTCTGTAGCCAACTCTTGGCCCAGAGGAAAGCCTAGTCTCTTAAGGTTCTCTATATACCCAATAATCTTGAGTACGTGAGTCCCTACTAGGTCTCTAGCTCCCATCTTACACTAAAACAACACCTTAGTGACGTCAAACCTCTCTTGTCGAGTTTGCCTTGGAAACATTTTCTTGAGTTGCTCATCAATTTGCTTACAACCCATGTTCTCATGTTGCATCTGAAGCTCAGAGTTCATGGTTGCCAGCATGAGGCATTCGACATCTAAGCAGTCGTCTTGATACTTCTTGTAAGCATCTTTGTAAGATCGGGACACATTCCCGATAGGCTCTTCATGGGATTCATCTTCTAAAACATAGAGCTTACACTCTTGCCTGAAAATAATTCTCAAGTTTATGTACTAGTCCAAATAGTTTGTCCCGCTTAGTTTATCCTTCTCAAGGATGGCTCTGAGGGATAGGGTGGAGTGTGAACCACTTTCCATGGAAATTCTACAAGGATTAATGCAAAGCAAAATCAGTACTACATTTCAAAATATATTTTTCTTTCAATTAAGACTTTAATCAAAATTACTCTCACTATTTTTATCAATTTGATAACCCTAGATATCAATTCGAAGAGTTTATGCAAGTAACTCTCTTAGTGGACAAGATTCGTATTTCACCAACACTATAAGTCAGCTTTGGCTTTTCTCTTACAATACAGCTATTTAGGTAGGCAACGCTTGCCGATTGCATCACTATGAAACTCCTGTATGGCTGGTGAATAACTCTTTATTTGCATCCATCATATGGTGCATGCCAACCCCATGCCTCTGGGTAGTCAACTTTGAGGTCACCAAGTTAAGTTTGACCTGATGTCGACAGTGGGATATCACAATTATCCGCTTGCACCCTTACCAAGATATATTAATGCACCTTACTTTGGCAAGCCCGCACTTCATCGATCGAGGAAGGAAGAGTGTCATTCAACGGAAGGCATCTGACTACTTAATATTGCATAAGGGATTTTTAAACAATTGATTAACACTTTAATCATGGTTAACAATTAACTAATGTGCACATCCACAAAATAAAATTTGCAACAGTCACAATCCAAGTGCATCCTAGATGTGCACAAGAAAGATCATCAACACCTGATGAATTGGTCTAAATTTTAACATCTAGAACCCTTCTAAATCTTCAGATTTATATGAACTGGACATGAGCAACACTAACTCCACTTACACAATAGACAAGCACATCTCTCTATGTGAGATACAAAATCAAACATACTTGGTTTCATATACCAACAAGAGGGACGGTTATAGTTAAGGAGTATCAAGGATATCAACTATGATATTACAATGAAATCATATGCGTTCATGGCAGGATTCCAAGAATAGATTTGTGCATTTAGAACATTTCTAAATTTCCAGATCTACAAGCTATGGATTTAGCACTTCTGATACAATGATCATCGCTGAAACCTCCCTCTGATACCATTATTGGGTTTTTCTATACGACACAACACTTGTGTGCTGCAGAAAAGTAATAAGAAAAGCCCAAATAAATTCGTATCTAGCGATGAACATTCATCAAGAAGTATAGTGATGTAAATAAAATTTACCTTTGAGGGATTGAGTCAATACTCAACCAAGATGCTCCAAAAATAGATCTGATGATCACTATCAGTAGGAGTTTTAAGCGCAGAATAGGGTATGTGCCTCTACAGGTGATCCACACGAATGGGAGAACCCCTTTGACTCTTGTCCCAAAAGATCTAGGTTGGAAGAAAGTTCTCTACATCTTCACAGACTGCTAGGCATACTCCAGAAGAGGCGACGATGACACTCGCTGGAAACAAGTTCGACAATGGTGATAAGTATAATGCCTTAGAAACACTTTCAGGCAACGTACAAGGACAGCTGTCGGTCGGCGGCGAAATTGGCATCCACGGCCTTGGCGGAATAGTTCCGTTGGGAGGTATAAAACAGCTGACTCGCGATTAGCTCAAAGGAAAACACACACAATTCATTTTGTTGTACATATTGTATATATACTGAGTACCGAGCGACCTATACTAATACACCACGCCGAACCGGACTTAAAGGAAATAAACTGGACAAAACAATATTCGTCGAGTATTCACATCAATATTCGATGAATCAACATTTGACTCGACGAAGCATCGAGTGAACTCAGTGCACTCAGCACTTGACTCATCAAATCAACACTTGACTTCGACGAATCGTCAAGTATACAAGTCGATATTTGATGAATCAACATTTAACTCGACGAAGCGTCGAGTGGAATCAATGCACTCAGCGCTTGACTCATTGAATCAACACTTGACTCGACGAATCGTTGAGTGAACTCAATGCCTAAGTGCCAGACTTGTCAAATCAACACTTGAACTCGACGAATCGTTAAATGAACTCAACACACTCGACGCACTTGATTCCATCATTCGACGAGCCAACACTTGACTCGACATAAGCATTGAGTGGTCTCAATGCACTCAATGCCATCATTCAACTAGTCAACACTTTACTCGACGAAAGCATTGAGTGGTCTCAGCACACTCGATGCCAGTATGAGTTAAGTCCTTTCACTCATCATATGAGTAAAACTAATACAGTCCAATCATCCAAATTCTCCAAACATTCTTATGTACCACCCTGATAGGCTCATACTGCGCTGGCAATGATACTACATGCTTGATCACTTCCAGTTCATAATGGTAACACCAATAGATGCTGGATCTAACCAAAGATGAGATTGCTCTTGTCTCTGTGGACAAGAAATCGAAGAACATTATTGCAAGTGCAGTAGACGACTCAATGTTGCAGAACTTAATCCACTACAAGTCTACCAAAGAAATGTCGACTTCTATGACTGTCCTCATAGAAGGAATAGAGGAAGTTAGGGATGACAGGAAATCCCTCCCCAATAAGGAGTACGAGGCATTTAAGTAAGACAAAAGAGACTTGATAGTTGACTGCTATGAGAGGTTCTTCAAAATCATCAATGGCCTGAGGAACTATGGTCGCGTGTTCACAAATGGTGAACTTAACGACAATTTCTTGAGATCCCTGACAAATTAAATAATGGGATAACAAGGTTTGTGCGATAATGGAGTTTGGTAAACTCGCCAACACCGACCCTCAGAATCTATTTAGGAAGCTTCTTTCATATGATCTTTAGATAAACACGAGAAAAGATGAAGAAGTAGGAAGCAGGTCCTCTACCAGGGAGAAGTCAGTGGCCCTGAAGGCCGGAGGGTCTAAGAAGATAAGAGACTTGTCCCCCATAAGAATTCAAACAGGATATGATCATTAAGACTCTGATCCAAGCACCTCAAGCTCTAAAATGTCTGATAGAGAGTTCTCTTTAATCTCCAAACAATTCAAGAGGATGTTGAGCAGAAGAAGAAATATGAGAAATCAGACATCTTCATCTAATTACCGAAGATTACGTCGTAATGATGATCACTACAAGAAGAACTTCAAATGAACGAAAGGTATAATACTAAACAGAACAAACATATTTCATTTGACGTTGTGTGCTACTATTACAATAATTCAGGGCACATGATTGCTTATTGCCAATATAAAAAGAAGGAACAAGGAGAGATGAAAAGAAATCCTTCTGCAAAAAGAAAAAAAGAGCTTCATAGCAAATAAGCCAAAAACTCTGAGCAACATCGACTCAAGTGAGTTGAGCTCAAATGAATAAGCCTATTTTGGGCTAATGGCTGGGTCAGATGAGGATGAAGGAAACTCCTAGTATAATTGGAAGGTAAATTCTCATACACCACTCTTCGAGTCTGAAACAGCCTCAGATGGTCATGAAGGCTACTCTTCTGAGGAGGAGTCAGATCTACTGGCTCAGTATAAGGTACTGCTAGCAGGGTTTGATAAGTCTTGTAAGGTAGTCAAAACTCAGCTAAGAAGATTAACTCTCTTAAGGCAGTGGAATCTAATCTGAGAGAAGAAATTAAAAATTGACTCCTCTCAGAGATGAAGTCCAATCCTTGAAAGAGGAACTTATGACCTCTACTAAACTAGTAAGGATGAAGGAGAAAGCCATCGATGAACTGGAAGAAAAGCTATTAGCCGAGAAGAAGCATGTAGAAAGCTTCTCAAAGTCAAACATTGTCCTTCCTCTCATAGATGGATTTTCTGCTCCGAAGAAGGGTAGTGGGGTTGGACACAAATCTACTAAGGGGAAATGGAAGGCCCCTCAAAGTCACACTACCTTCAAGAAAGTCATCTTCCCTAAAAATAAGTATGACTTTGAGGCATCTTACAGTCACTTTGCTAGACAAACATTTGTTGACCCAAACAAAAACTACTAAGGATGGATCCGCCCTTGAGATTCTGGAACAAGTGCTCTAAATGCACATCATGAAAAAATAATCCTTAAGGATTAAGGTCCATTCATTCATGGACCGAGTGCTAAGAGGAAACCAAAGCTAAAGCCTATTATTATCAATCCACTTGAGATGAAGAAGTCTTGTGTGTGTTGCAATCATGAGGCTTCTACCTCCAAGTCAGTTGCTCCTGCAAGACCACTCGTTCGAATCGTAAAGCAAGAGAAAGAGAGAAGATACAATAGATTTGACTGTTGGTATTGTGGCAAGATTGATCACTTTGCCATTAATTGTTGGTATCATCCTATGAATTATAGAACTCCACGAGTTAAAATAGCTAGAACAACCACTTGTAATGTTAACACTTCCAGTGGTGTTAAGCTAACCCGGAATCAAGGGCCCAAATCTATTTGGGTTCCTAAGGGAAATTAGTTTGTAAATGCATGTATGTCCAAAGGCCAACAAAACGCCTATTTGGTATTTAGACAGCGTATGCTCTCGTCACATAACCGGGATAAGAAGCCTACTTCAAGAATATACCCCAGTTGAGGATGGTCCAAAAGTTATTTTTAGCAGTTCAAATAGGGGAATCACAAAAGGCTACGGTATAATTACTAACGGTGTGGTCTCTTTCACATATGTGTCGTATGTTAAGGGACTACAACATAATCTCATTAGCATAAGTCAATTATGTGACAAAGGCTATATAGTAGAATTCTACAAGGATAAGTGCCCGATAAAGTCATTTGATAGCTCAGAAAATATTTTAATAGGCACTCGAAGTAGAAATATCTACTATTTGAATTTTCTTTGTTTTGACTCTTCTACACCAGTGTGCTTTTTAGCAAAAGATAATGCGTCTCTCTGTGATCAATGGTACGTGATATTAGCACATATTAATTTAAAAACTATTAATATGTTATTTTCTCATAACTTAGTGTGTGATGCCCCCACCATTAAGTGGGTTAAAGTGAGCCATTGTCATTCATGCCAAATGGGTAAGCAGACAAGGGCTATCTTTAAAAGCATTATTGACAAAGATTCTACCATATGCTTATATCTGTTATAGATATGGACTTATTTGGTCCCTTACAAGTTCGTAGTTTAGGATGTAAAGCTTATATGTTGGTTATCGTTGATGATTACTCACGGTTTTCATGGGTGTTCTTTCTAAAACACAAGTCAGACACGTATGACTCCTTCACTAATTTTGTTAGTTAAATTCAGAATGAATGGAACTTCATTGTGATCAAAATCAGAGTGACCATGGAACAAAATTTTAATCTGGTTCCATTACAAAATTCTGTGAAAGTCTAGGTATCTTTCATGAGTTTTCCTCTCCTCGCACCCCACGGCAAAATAGAGTAGCTGGGAGAAAGAATAGAACTCTCATAAAGGCATGAAGAACCATGTTGAACGATTCTTCATTACCAGAGTATTTCTGGGCCGAAGTCATCAATATTATTTACAACGTGTAAAATAGAGCACTCATAAACAATAACCAACGTAAGATACCTTATGAACTATTAAAGGGCAAGAAACCAACTATTTCGTATTTTAGAAATTTAGGTAGCAAATGTTTTGTACTTAATAATAGGAAATATTTCAAAACTAAGTTTAGTAAAAATACTTTGAAGGTATTTTGTAGTCTATAGAAGCCATAGTAAAGCATATAAGATTTTAAATAAGAAAACCCTGGTGATAGAAGAAACTTTTAATGTTGTATTTGATGAGACGAGCATGCTTCAGAGCAGATCCTCTAGTGTATTTGTTGAAGATGTAGGTACCAAGTTAAAAGAGCTAAGCTTGGAATAAAATGGAAAGGAAGATGCTCCAAGCACAATCAAAGTCAACACTCAAAGCCTGGTGGATGAAGAACTTCAAGATGAAGAGCTCCATCAAATTGAAGAAGATGCACCAGAAGTAGTAGGACCTTCTAGTGGCATAGAGGATGTGAGGAATCTAGTGATCAAACATTCAAGAGATCATCCAGCTGATCAGATCATTGGAGACCCTCGTGATGGAGTAAGAACAAGGAGAGGTACATCTAACAAAATTCTGCAGTTAAGATTTCTCTCGCAGATTAAGCCAAAGAAATTTTAAGAAGAAAATAGAGACGCTTCATGGATCAGTGCAATGGAAGAAGAGCTCAATTAATTCAAAAGGTACAAAGTTTGGGAGCTAGTAATAAGACCCAAAGGACACAATGTGATCGGGACGAAATGGGTCTTCAAAAACAAGCTGGACAAAGATGGTGTAATTATAAAAAATAAAGCCAGACTTGTAGCCAAAGGGTATAGAAAAGAAAAAGGGATCAACTTCGATCAAACATATGCTCCAATGTCCAGTCTCGAAGAGATCAGGTTGTTCCTCGAATACGCTGCTCACAAAGGATTCAAGGTTTATCAAATGGACGTGAAGTCAGCCTTCCTTAATGGTAATTTAAAGGAAGAAGTATACGTAGAACAACTCCCAGGTTTTGTTGATTCATCATTCCATGATTATGTTTATTTCCTTCGTAAAGCTTTATATGGTCTTAAACAAGCTCCTTGAGCTTGGTATGATACATTGTCTAGCTTTCTTCTTAAGAACAAGTTCACAAGGGGAAAGATAGATAAGACATTATTTCTTAGGAAAGTTAAAGGTAAGATTTTGCTAGTGCAAATCTATGTCGATGACATTATCTTTGGATCTACGGATGATAATCATTGCAAAAAGTTCTCTAACTTGATGTAAGGAAATTTTTAAATGAGCAGTATTGGAGAGCCGAAGTATTTCTTAAGAATTTAGGTGAAGCAATCTGAAGATGGAATTTTCATCTCTCAGACGAAGTTCACCAAGGAGTTAATTAATAAATTTAGAATGGAGAATGCAACCTCAATGAGGTCTCCAATGGGTTCAACTATGACTCTGGACAAGGATGATAAAGGGAAGCCTTGTGATGAAACCAAGTACATAAGCATAATTAGATCCTTGCTCTACCTTACTGTTAGTAAACCAGACATAATGTTTTCAATATGTATATATGCTAGATTTCAGGTGAATCTAAGGAATCTCATTATGCCGCTGTAAAGAGTATTTTGAGATACCTTAAAGGTACACCAAATCTTGGCTTATGGTACCCAAGAAGTAATGACTACAAACTAATTGGTTTTTCAGATGCTGACTTCGCAGGGAGTAGGAATGATAGGAAAAGCACTTCTAGACGTGTCAGTTCCAAAGACTAGAACTTGGCATGCTTAACAAGGAGTCATGATAAAGTCCAGAAATAAGTCAAAGTACAGGAATTCAACATCTCAAGAAATCAAGGAAAATTCATCGAGTATACTCATGTGATTTTGACAAATTTGTCGAGACTTCTTGTGAAATCAAAACTTCTTCATGAGTTATTTCGACGAATTACTCTAGTATTCACGAGTCATTTCGATGAATTTATCAAGCTTTCTCGAGTCATTTCGACGAATTGTTGAAGGTCTGAACTTTTTTTTCTAAGTCCTACTTATTGGAACCGAAGAGTCATTTCCGGAAAAGGTACGTGCCTCTCTTCAAAACTATAATAATATAAATAGGTCTAAGGGCATTTAGATTTCACACTTCGTAAAGAGTTCTCGAGACATTTCGCTGATTCAACTTTCGTCAAAGCACAGAACTTTGTCGTTGACTTCTTCTCCATCAATTCTCGTCGATTTCTCTCCGTCACTTCTCGTTCATCCTCAACCTTTGTACCAAGAGGAAGTGGCAATCTCCAGGCCAGCGGTGAACTGGTTTGTATAGGCATCGCGATAGCTTCTAACGAGTTCAGGAATGTTATTATGAAGCTCAAGATAGCAGGATTAACTTTTCTTCTGGAGCACCTATGCTGAGTTCTTAACAAGGATGTACAAGAATTCTTTCAAAATGCAAAGCTCAGGCATAAAGGTACGGTGATCAAGGGCAAAGTCAGAAATTCCTCTATCAAAGTGAAGGACAGTCTTTTAAATCGATACTTGTGGCTATCTCTGTTGAGTAGGAAGATTTACTTTAAGAGACAGATTTGCGTAGAGATTTTCTCTTTTCTGGCTTACCAAGGAGAACTACCTCAATTAGATGGAAAGACATGAATGAGGAAGGAATTTTGTTGATAGATACCATGGGAAAGGTTCTACTTTGCAAGGATGGGTCACATGATTATGTTTTTGGTGAGATGTTCAAACTATATGCAGTTATGATATGCAGAAAAAGAATTAACTTGGGAGTGGTCCTTTTTGAGAAAATTAAGGAATGTCTGAATGCTCCTAATTTTGGCAGGATTCTTACACTATACCTCAATCAAATGGATAGAAATCATTTTGATATGACATCAGGTATGCGTGTTCTTCGCTTGAAGAAAATTTATTCCTCTATCTTCAGTAGTTGGGAGAGGAGAATTTGCAGGGAAGGTGGGTTGGGAGATGTAGATGAAGAAGAGGAATTCCTTGATGAGGAGAGACTTCCAACTCTTATCCCCAATGAAGCACTTAAGAGCTCTAATGCAATTTCTGAGGGGGAGACACTTCCTTCTGTGAATACTGAAGTTGTACCTATCTCTTCTGAGCAAGTTCCACAAATTACAGAAACTACAGAGACAGTTGTTACAGAAACAGATGTTCTTGATGATGCTGATGATAATGCTAATATTGAGGATGATGCTGATGGCAATGAGACTAGTGTTGATGAAAAGGATAATGATGTTGATGATGAAGTTATTGCTGTTGATATGTGTAACACCTCTACCCGTTAAGAAGAATATAATAGAGGGTCCGGCCGGGGCCCCACACCATATTCCACAAACAGGCGAAGACGCTACGAAATAATATCATAACCACGCATCCTAACACAGAGCATTCTAGCGGAAGCTTCACGGTTGAATTAATGAACTCAAGATAAAGAACATTGTCCACTAACACAGGAATGTATATATACATTAAAAGAGTCTGGCCTTAAGGCCTTACAACAGTTTCTCTTAATAAGAGTGTGGTTTACAGACATCGGCACGCAGGCCGGCCACACATGAACAAAAGAAACAAAACAATGCCTTCGAGGGCAGCAATACAGCTTTGGGCTTCAGCCCGCTAAGTCCCGCTCGGGCCAGCACCTCCAGTACCTGTAAGAACCAATCCACCAAGCGGTGGCAAACAGGGCAACGGTCAGCATTCAGCTGACCAATTATAACGACCCTGCCCCTGGCACGGGGCAGCGGAATTCCATCCCTGCATAGCAATCATCCAACATGATATATAGCAATTTAAGCAAGACGTGCACGCCCGCACAGTCACATATCACAAACGTCGGCACGACGGCCCGACGCTCCGTGCACTCAGGGCACATTCACATCATTCAGAGGTCCCAGACATAACGGCGCATTATGAGCATTCTAGTCTGATCGGCTCATAGGCCGTCGACTCTCACTATGTGATCCTAACAGGGACTTAAGCACCCAAGGTTAGACAACCATAACGCGGGTACAGATCCACCTTTCCCGTTGCTCACATCGTCAGATTCACGCCTGGACTGACGCGGGTACAGTTTCACCTTGCCCGTTCCACCATTTCCTAGTTGCAGCCTCACGGCTCAACCTTCCACAAAGTAGCACTCACGGCCACAAGAGAGTCCAACTCTCAACATTTCCTGGATTTCCTCCAGTACTTTATCCATCATGCATACAAGCCATAACCACGGAGTCTTCTCCAATATGCAACCAAGCATCACCAATCCAGACCATGTCCAGATGGGCTTCACACAGCATGCCTAGATCCGTACTCCAATTCCGGACTCTAACAAGGGGGACTTCACATATCTACCCCAAGGGACGCCACAACCCACCGCATACTCGCGGGGAAGGGTTTTCCCTATGCAATGCAGGAATTAAGGACTTCACATGTCCGAGCAGGAAATCGTTACCCTAGGAGTTCGCTTCGGAGCCATGGAGAGAAATTTGAGACGGATGAAAGCCTTCGCAGCAGCGTTGCCTTCGCAAATCCGAACTCGGCTCGCGATTTGGACCACCGTAGAACCACCGGCAGCCGGACTCCACTTCCTCTTCTTCCTCCTTGCTCTCACCTCTCTCTTAAACTTTAGAAAGAGAAGATGAAAAGAAGAATGAGCTTTTCTTCCCCCTTTTCCGACCTTATCAGCCCAAAAATGATCTCCAGCCACAGGATCTTATTTAAAGAAAATGAAGGGCCAAGATCTAACTGAAAATTCCTTTTCTTTTGGCCGACACGGCCTGTGACACGCCCGTGTCACAGGCAGTGTACCCTTAAGCGGCACACGCGGCAGTCGCACCGACTGAAATATTCGAGAACACGGGCATCGACACGCCCGTGTCGAACCTGACACGCCCGTGTCAGTCATGAGCCACGCCCGTGTCTCCTGTTACACGGTACTCACCGATCTCCAAAACCAGTACACGGGTAGGGCACACGCCCGTGTCAAACCCAACACGGCCGTGTTCCATGCCGTGTTCACTGCCGTGTTCAAGGCCGTGTACTTCTCTGACTCAAACAGGCCATTTTTCGAATTTAATTGCGCGACACGCCCTGGGACACGCGCGTGTCAGAGGCCGTGTCACAGGCTCGACGATCGTCGACTATCAATCGTCGACTAGCCTGAACACGCCCTGGGACACGTCCGTGTCCCAGGCCGTGTACACCCGACATGCCCTGGGACACGCCCGTGTCCCAGGCCGTGTCTAACAGCCTCCAACCCAAAATTGTTTGCAAACACATTTTGAGATTTTTGGGGTGTTACAATCCTCCCCCCCTTAATAAAATTTCGTCCCGAAATTTGAAGACAATAGGGAGAAAATAACAAACATTTATATGTTTCTATTACATATACAACGAGCGAACAAGTTACGAAAATAACTCGGGAAACTCGGCTCGCATGGTCTGCTCGCGCTCCCATGTTAGCTCTTCTCGGCCACAATTGTCCCACCGGACTTTGACCATCCCGATCACCTTGTTCCGCAACTGTTTCTCGGCTCGATCCTCGATCCGTATAGGCTTCACCTTTATCGTTAGCCCATACTCAACCGGCACTCGATCATTGTCAACTATTTGAGCTGGATCCTTGACTACTTTGCGTAGCACCGAGATGTGAAACACGTCATGCAATCCACTCAATTCCGATGAAAGAGCTAACCGATAGGCAGCTTCCCCAACTCGCTCCACCACTTCAAACGGACCAAGGTATCGCGGACTTAGCTTTTTCAACCGCCGAATCCGAGATACGCCTTTGAAGGGCTTAATCTTTAGATAGACCCAGTCACCCACCGCGAACTCCACGTTCCGGTGCTTAGCATTGTAATACTTGGCCTGCCGATCTTGGGCTATTAGGAGCCTCTCTCGAATAGAGCGTATTGTTGAGGTAGCATCCTCGACCTCCTTTTTGCCTAAAAGTTTGGTCTCGCCAGTTTCTGCCCAAGCTAGCGGTGTACGACACTTACGACCATACAGCGCTTCAAATGGGGCCATGCCTATACTCGCTTGATAGCTATTATTATAGGCAAATTCCACCATAACAAGATGTTCTTCCCACTTCTTACCGAAGTCCAGGGCGCACATACGGAGCATATCCTCCATCGTTTTGTTGGTTCGTTCAGTTTGGCCATCCGTTTGCGGGTGAAAGGCCGTACTGAATGCTAACTTCGTGCCCAACATTTGATGAACTAATCTCCAATCCTTTGAGGTAAAGCGCCCATCCCGGTCACTTACGATGCTCCGGGGAACACCGTGCAATCTTACAATCTGCTCCACATAAAGCTTTGCCAACGTTTCCACTGAATCGTCCCGCTTGTTCGGTATAAAGTGAGCCACCTTTGTCAACCGGTCTACAATCACCCAGATTGAGTCATGGCCATGCTGAGATCTCGGCAATCCGTGCACGAAATCCATAGAAATATCCTCAAACTTCCATTGCGGAACCGGCAACGACTTCAGGAAACCACTCGGCCGTTGACATTCTGCCTTTACCAAAGCACAAGTACGACATTTAGCCACATACGCGGCTATGTCCTTCTTTAAACCAGGCCACCAGAACAGTTTCTTCATGTCCTTGTACATTTTTGTGCTCCCAGGGTGAATTGAGTACTTTGTAAAGTGCGCTTCATATAACAATTCTTCCCGCAATTTACCCGCACTAGGGACGCACAATCGGCCATCTTTTCGTAATAAACCATCATCCCAGGAGAACTGATCACCAGATCCCTCCTTTGCATAGCGTTGGAGACTTTCATCCAACTCCGTTGCCCGCCGAACCCTGTCAGCAAGGTCATATTGAACCTCCAACCAGTTCACGCATGCTTCAGTCGAAGAATCTCTTTCTACACAAGATATCTCCAGAGCTTCCAACTCCTGGACTAACCGCTCATCATGTATCCGCAACCAATTTGCCCGTACTGGAGTCCGACGACTCAAGGCATCAGCGACCACATTTCCCTTTCCGGGAACATAGTGAATGTCGAAGGTATAATCCCCAAGGAATTCCATCCACCTCCTTTGTCGCATATTCAACTCCTTTTGATCGAGCAGATACTTTAAGCTTTTATGATCTGTATAAATATCCACTTTCACGCCATATAGATAATGCCGCCACAACTTTAGCGAAAAGATCACCGCCGCCAACTCCAAATCATGGACGGGGTAATTACGCTCATGCACTTTCAATTGACGTGAACCATAAGCGATCACCTTGCCAAACTGCAGGAGAACGCAACCTAAGCCGCTTCCTGACGCATCGCTGTATATTTCAAATCCATCTGTACCACATGGCGACGTCAATACGGGTGCCGTGGTCAAACGATTCTTCAGCTCCTCAAAAGCTCGTGCGCACTCCGGCGTCCAAACGAACTTCTGATCCTTTCTCGTCAACGTAGTCAGAGGCAGAGCAATCCGGGAGAAGTTCTCCACGAACCTTCTATAGTAGCCCGCCAGTCCAAGGAAACTCCTGACTTCGGCCACCGAAGACAACACTGGCCAATCACGAATGGCACTTATCTTAGCCGGATCCACCGCTATGCCCTCTCCACTTACCACATGGCCTAGAAAAGCCACCGACGAGAGCCAGAACTCACACTTAGAGTACTTGGCATACAGCTTATTCCTTCGCAAGGTATGCAATACTAATCGCAAGTGGTTTGCATGATCTTCCTCCGATTGTGAATATACAAGGATATCATCAATAAACACAATCACAAACAAATCCAGGTATTCGCGGAACGTTCGATGCATGAGATCCATGAAGACCGAAGGCGCATTACATAAGCCGAACGGCATTACTGTGAACTCATAATGACCATAGCGTGTGCCAAACGCTGTCTTGGGAATGTCACCTTCCCTAATCCGCAACTGGTAATACCCGGACTTCAAATCCAACTTCGAATAGACAGTTGAGCCTGCTAGCTGATCGAACAAGTCATCGATCCGAGGAATTGGATACTTGTTTTTCTCCGTCAGCTTGTTTAGTTCGCGATAATCAATACATAGTCGCAAACCACCGTCTTTCTTTTTCACAAAAAGAACAGGGGCGCTCCAAGGTGACATACTTGGGTGTATGTATCCCTACTCCAACAACTCTTGCAACTAAACTTTCAGTTCGGCCATTTCTTTTGGCGCTACCCGATACGGCGAATGGGCCACGGGTTTTGCACCCGGCACCAGCTCGATAACGAAGTCAATTTCCCTTTGGGGAGGTAACCCCGGAAGGTCCTTTGGAAACACATCCGCATATTCCGACACAATCGGCACTTCACTCACACTGGCCTTCGGCGCCACTGCCTCTATGAGTGTGAAGAACAACTCCGCACCCTTCCGAACTGCCTTAACAACTTGGAGAGCGGATAACAACATCCCACTCATCCCTTGCATACCAATAAACTTGGTCTCTTGTTCGGTATTTTGCCCAAGTGTGACCTCTTTTGAAGTGCAATCGATACAGGCACGCTGCTCTGAAAGCCAGTCCATACCAAAGATTATATCAAACTCTTTGATCGGCAATACTAGTGTTTCCACCTTGAACTCCCGACTTCCTATCTTGACCTCAAGACCGCAAGATCGATCCGCGCACATCAAGCATCCGTTAGGCAACAACACCTTTACACTGTCTGTCTTGGTCCGGATAGGCACCCCGACACGAAAGACAAAGTCCTCAGACAGAAACGAATGTGAAGCACCTGTGTCGAACAGTGCTCGCGCCGGATACTCTCGTATAAGGACAAAACCTATAACATTACAATTAAAACAAGCACAGCACACCAAAAGTAAAAACATTAAAACTTATGCGCACCTGTGACGACATCCGCCTGCTTAATGGCCTCCTGTTGTCCGAGGTTGAAAACCCGGGGCTGCGCGTGCGAGGCAGAAGACTCCACCACAGCCTTCCCCTTCTCCGCATAAGACGCTCCCGTCTTCTTATCACCCTTTGGAGGACCAAATCGGCATTCACGTGCAAAGTGTCCAACCTTCCCGCACGTATAACAAGCACGAGATCCATACCCAGATGTATCTGTCACAGTCGCAGAAGGAGCTTGTCCAGAAGACTTAGATTTCTTATTCCATTTCCTTCGGTAGCCAAACTTGTCCGGACGCGGCGGCTTAAACTCTGGCTTCACCACCGCCAAGTTTCCCTTTGCTTGCCCCCGTTTCATGTCCGTCTCCAAAGAACGAGCCGTATAGACTAAGGCTTGGAATCCCTGACTCACAGAACTCGAGAGCAAATACCTCAGCTCATCTCGCAGTCCCGCATAAAATCGACTAGTCTTACGCTCTTCTTCGGCGATGATCGTACCCGCATATCTTCCCAAACGGGTGAACTCATGCAGGTAGTCATCCACACTTCGATCTCCCTGTGCTAACCGTTGAAACTCCATTTCCATCGATATCCTTTGCTGCACCGGCAGATGTTGTGCTAAGAACAACCGAGAAAATTCGTCCATTGTAATCTCTGCCAATTGCCTACCAGCCAAGTGATGCATTTCAATCTCATCCCACCACAATCGCGCCTCTCCTTCCAATAGGAAAGTGGCTAACATAACTTTCTGTTCCTCCTCAACCCTGATAGCCCTCATAATCCTCTTGATTCTTGCAAGCCAATCCTCTGCTTGGGCCGGTGTACCCGCCCCATGAAACTGCGGAGGGTTAAAGCTTAAGAATTGCTTCCATTGTTGATCTGCTACCCGCGGATCAACTTCGGCTTCTACCGGTTCTTGTCGTACCCCAGCTTGCGTTGGCACCACTGCAGGACGTGCTTGCCCCGCCTGCTGAGCATTCATCACAGCAAGTACCGTTTCCGTGATGAGACGGACTGTTTCAGCGGATGGAGGAGTTGTGGGCACCTCGGCTGGTGCCGCACTCTCAACAGAACATTGTGGTTCGGACTGACCCGCAATACTTCTGGTCACCTATATGTGTAAATTACACAGGTTAACAACCAATGAAAATGGCAATCATACAAAAAGAATACACAATTTCAACAAACAAGTGTATTTGCATTCCTAAGTGGATAATCTTGAGTTCAAATTAAGTGTTATAACGACAGCACTGACACGTGCTCGCCACCCATCAAAAGAATTCGTCCGCGAATTCGGAAGAGAACGACCAACAAGCTGATACCAAATTGTAACACCTCTACCTGTCAAGAAGAATATAATAGAGGGTCCGGCCGGGGCCCCACACCATATTCCACAAACAGGCGAAGACGCTACGAAATAATATCATAACCACGCATCCTAACACAGAGCATTCTAGCGGAAGCTTCACGGTTGAATTAATGAACTCAAGATAAAGAACATTGTCCACTAACACAGGAATGTATATATACATTAAAAGAGTCTGGCCTTAAGGCCTTACAACAATTTCTCTTAACAAGAGTTTGGTTTACAGACATCGGCACGCAGGCCGGCCACACATGAACAAAAGAAACAAAACAATGCCTTCGAGGGCAGCAATGCAGCTTTGGGCTTCAGCCCGCTAAGTCCCGCTCGGGCCAGCACCTCCAGTACCTGTAAGAACCAATCAACCAAGCGGTGGCAAACAGGGCAACGGTCAGCATTCAACTGACCAATTATAACGACCCTGCCCCTGGCACGGGGCAGCGGAATTCCATCCCTGCATAGCAATCATCCAACATGATATATAGCAATTCAAGCAAGACGTGCATGCCCGCACAGTCACATATCACAAACGTCGGCACGACGACCCGACGCTCCGTGCACTCAGGGCACATTCACACCGTTCAGAGGTCCCAGACATAACGGCGCATTATGAGCATTCTAGTCTGATCGGCTCATAGGCCGTCGACTCTCGCTATGTGATCCTAATAGGGTCTTAAGCACCCAAGGTTAGACAACCATAACGCGGGTACAGATCCACCTTTCCCGTTGCTCACATCGTCAGACTCACGCCTGGACTGACGCGGGTACAGTTTCACCTTGCCCGTTCCACCATTTCCTAGTTGCAGCCTCACGGCTCAACCTTCCAAAAAGTAGCACTCACGGCCACAAGAGAGTCCAACTCTCAACATTTCCTGGATTTCCTCCAGTACTTTATCCATCATGCATACAAGCCATAACCACGGAGTCTTCTCCGATATGCAACCAAGCATCACCAATCCAGACCATGTCCAGATGGGCTTCACACAGCATGCCTAGATCCGTACTCCAATTCCGGACTCTAACAAGGGGGACTTCACATATCTACCCCAAGGGACGCCACAACCCACCGCATACTCGCGGGGAAGGGTTTTCCCTATGCAATGCAGGAATTAAGGACTTCACATGTCCGAGCAGGAAATCGTTACCCTAGGAGTTCGCTTCGAAGCCATGGAGAGAAATTTGAGACGGATGAAAGCCTTCGCAGCAGCGTTGCCTTCGCAAATCCGAACTCGGCTCGCGATTTGGACCACCGTAGCACCACCGGCAGCCGGACTCCACTTCCTCTTCTTCCTCCTTGCTCTCACCTCTCTCTTAAACTTTAGAAAGAGAAGATGAAAAGAAGAATGAGCTTTTCTTCCCCCTTTTCCGACCTTATCAACCCAGAAATGATCTCCAGCCACAGGATCTTATTTAAAGAAAATGAAGGGCCAAGATCTAACTGAAAATTCCTTTTCTTTTGGCCGACACGGCCTGTGACACGCCCGTGTCACAGGCCGTGTACCCTTAAGCGGCACACGCGGCAGTCGCACCGACTGAAATATTCGAGAACACGGGCATCGACACGCCCGTGTCGAACCTGACACGCCCGTGTCAGTCATGAGCCACGCCCGTGTCTCCTGTTACACGGTACTCACCGATCTACAAAACCAGTACACGGGTAGGGCACACGCCCGTGTCAAACCCAACATGGTCATGTTCCATGCCGTGTTCACTGCCGTGTTCAAGGCCGTGTACTTCTCTGACTCAAACAGGCCATTTTTCGAATTTAATTGCGCGACACGCCCTGGGACACGCCCGTGTCAGAGGTCGTGTCCCAGGCTCGACGATCGTCGACTATCAATCGTCGACTAGCCTGAACACGCCCTGGGACACGTCCGTGTCCCAGGCCGTGTACACCCGACACGCCCTGGGACACGCCCGTGTCCCAGGCCGTGTCTAACAGCCTCCAACCCAAAATTGTTTGCAAACACATTTTGAGATTTTTGGGGTGTTACAATATGGTAGTCAGTTTCCAGAAAAATATTCCATCTTTAGCTGAGGGAGAGCCGAACAAGCCATCTGATCTTCTCTAAGACCAACTTGATAAGTTTATACATGACCTTGAGGAAAGGATTGCTAACATCCCAGGTGGTCCTCGAGTCTAAATTTAGAAGGAGATAGAGGCTTTAGAAAGACCTGGTGCTCCAGTTGAGGGGGAGACCATTCTTGAGATTTCTGATGAGGATGGAGGAGCAGAGGTTCTTCCTCCTGTCCTAGAGGTTGTAGATCCTATTCTTCTGCTCAAGGCTCATGTCTCTCCAGTAACGCATCTCTCTGGTGAATATGAGATTGTTATAGAACATCCTTCACCTCCAAGACCTTAGCCTAAGTATATTCCCATTTCCAGTTCACCTCCAGTAACGCATCTCTCTGGTGAATATGAGATTATTACCTGTAATCTCGACGAATGGACTTAGCAAATTTTCTATTCGATTTGATGAAGGGTTCTGTTTCAAAATGTCGTTCATGTACAGTACACGTGGAAGCTCATTTTGGAAGAAGATTTCTAGCCATTGTAGAAGAATCATATATAAATAACAAGGATTACAATTCATATATACAAATCGCAAATAATCGCTCTTAACCTAATTTCAAATCATGAATGGCCAAAATTTCTTTCCAATCTACTATTCTCAGAATCGATCAAGTCGACGACCTAGAAGTTCACTATCGGCGATTCCTAATAAGAAGAGATTCGACAAGATCACTGCTTTCATATTCTACAAAGGTTTTTCTTAATCTAGTGGGATCCCAAGTTTTCATATCAAAATTTTCAAATTCTTTCAAGTCTTCTCCTTCAATTGTTATTTCAAGTTCTACTCTTTAAGAAGGAAGAGGATTGAATCTACTCAGATCTGAAGAAGAAGAAGAAGATTGTTTTCAATCTATAAACTTGTATAAAATCATTTTTATTATTATAGGAAGTTTCTACTTCCAAGTTTGTAGATCCTTGTTTATTGGATCGAGCTGTAGGAGAGGTTGTTATCCGAGTTATAGGATCATTATCTCCGAGTTTGTAGGAGTTGAGGCTCCGAGGTGTAAGACTGTTATAATCTGAGTTTTGGTGAAGTAGCTGAGTCTACCCCGAAGTGTTAGATAGCCGATGTGGGACAATGGACGTACCCATCCTAGGGAACCTCTATAAATCCTTGTGTATGTGTTATGTTTTTGTGTGCATGTTCGTTACTATTTTTTAATCCGCTGAGAAATGCAGAACTCACCTATTCACCCCCTCTAGGTGATTTAAGTAGACAACTAGATACTTTCAGATATGTCTCAAAATTTCAACAACCGCTAGATCTATGCCACTCCACTTATACAGTACAACCTAGACCAGAGAAGGAAAGTGTGTTGTTACAGGTACAATAACCTGTAGCATTGCAGGTAATATGTGAATCACTTTGCCATGAAATGTGAAATGAATGACTAAAACTTCTCACTTTATGTCCGAATTAAATGAATCGCATACCAGAACCCTAATCCCGCACTCTACCCCGCACGCAAAAAACCTCACGACGCTCCCAAACCCTGGGAATTCATGGTCGCCCTCTCTCGCACACTGCATCCAACCACTGTAGACAGTCTCCATGACTCACCCTACCTTCATCTTTCCTCCAGCCGCAACTCTGGAGAAAATCGATCAGATTGCCTACTAGAATACCTTCTTCTTTCCCTCGATCTCTTATGTGTTCTCTCTCGATTTCTACTTCTTTATATCTAGGTTTAACAATCTGGGTCTACAACCTTTTTAGATTTCGTTCTTAAATTTCAGTTTTCGACATTTCATTCTCAATATTGATTTAACTATACCTATTGGATTTAGTATTTGATTTACATTTAGGCTTTCCAAGTGTAACAACCACGAGCCATGTGGCTAATTATAGTGGTTAAATGTTTTGTATTTGCAATTAGTGTTATAAATATAGGCCATTGATTGCAATTGGGGATTAAAAAGAAGTTAATAAAATTGTCATCTTCACCTCTGTCCCATCCCCCTTAATCTCTCCCATCTCCGGCCTTTGGCTCCGGCCATTCTTCTTTCTCATCTCTGGCCACCTCTTCCCTTGGCCATTCCCTTGAGTTTTATTTTTCTTTTTTTTTTCTTTTTTATCTTTTTTTAGTCTTATTCAACAAGAGATTAATATTTCTTTTTCATTCCATTAATATTCTTCCTTGAGGATGCCCCATGACTATTTTGTTATTCAAGCTTCAATGATGAGTGTAGAATAGATTGGCCTACTCCCTATTGGATACAAAGGAGTGCTTTTGCAACTCTTCTCTATGTTTTCATGGCAAGCAGGGCTTCTGATGCTTATCCCTCATCTTTTTATGCCTCATTTGTTGAAGTTTTTTTTTCTTTTTTTTATGGATCAGGATTGGGTAGCTGTCTTGAACAAGGTCTCACATACCTTGAGAAACAAAGAAGATCTGTATTTGTTTGCTCCAATAGTCATATGATTCCCCTTCAAAGATGGGGATTCCTGTTTTAGAATACAGGAAATTCTATGATCCACTTGGTCCTGCCATATGATTAAGACAACAGTACAATAAATCACACTATGATTTGAGATGCTATACTTGATCTTCTGATTGTGCGTGCCTTAAGAAACAAAGAAGATCTTCTGATTGAGATACTATACTTGATCTTCTATTGCTTGATTACACCGTTGTATTGAACAAGGTCTCACATACCTTAAGAAATAAAGAAGATCTTCATTTGTTTGCTCTAATAGTCATATGATTCCCCTTCAAAGAGGGGGATTCCTATTTGAGAATACACGAAAGTCTATGATCCACTTGGTCTCGCCATATGATGAAGACAATAGTATAAGAAATCACACTATGATTTGAGATACTATACTTGATCTTCTGATTGCGCGTGCTTTCCACTTTGAGATACTATACTTGATCTTCCGATTGCGCGTGCCTTCCACTTTGAAATCACACTATGATTTGAGATACTATACTTGAAATTTTGTTGCTTGATTCAACTGTTGTCTTGAACAAGGTCTCACATACCTTGAGAAATAAAGAAAATCTTCATTTGTTTGCTCCAATAGTCATATGATTCCCATTCAAAGATAGGGATTCATATTTAAGAATACAAGAAAGTCTTTAATTCACTTGGTCCTGCCATATAATGAAGACAACAGTACAAGAAATCACACTATGATTTGAGATACTTCACTTGATCTTCTGATTGCGCGTGCCTTCCACTTTGATACAATGTTGACATTTAGCCATGAATCTCTTGACCTATAGGAAGAAGAAGAAACAAAGAGCGGGGGGGAGGAGAAGCAATGCCCCCTTCCAGTTGAGATAATATTCAAAAAGGCCAATGGTTCAGATACAACAACAGTGCCCTATTTAATGGGCACAAATACATATAAGATAAAAGATATAATATTATATATATACTATATATACTATATTAAAAAGAAATACTAGTGTCTGCCAATAGCGTGTGTTCAAAAATCAAACAATTAATATTACGTATTGGAAATGTCTCAGAATTTAAACAACCGTCGGATCTACGTCACTCCTCCTATACAGTACAGCTTAAACCAGGGCTAGAAAGTGTGTTCCTGTAGGCACAACAGTAGGTAGTATTGTAGGTAATGTGTGAATCACTTTGCCATGAAATGTGAATTGAATGACTAAAACTTGTCACTTTATGTATGAATTTAATTAATATCATACCAGAACCCTAATCTCGCACTCTACCTCACACACACAAAAACTCACGATGTTCCCAAACCCTGGAGATTTATACCCCCCCTTTGTCGTGCACTAAATCCAACCACCGTCGACAATCTCCACAGCCCACCCCACCTTCTTCTTTCCTCTAGCCGCTACTCTGGAGAAAACTGATCATATCGCTTATGATAATACCTTCTTCGTTACCTCGATCTCTTATGTGTTCGCTCTTGATTTCTACTTTTTTACATCTAGGTATAACAATCTAGGTCTATAACCTTTTCAGATTTCGTTCTTAAATTACAGTTTTGAGCATTTCGTTTTCAAAATCGATTTAATTATACCTATTAAATTTCATATTTTATTTATATTTAGGCTTTCCATGTGTAATAAACACGGGCCACATGGCTAATCATAGTGGTAAAATGATTTGTAATTGCAATTAGTGTTATAAATACGGGCCATTGATTGTAATTAGTGATAAAGCAAGAAGTTATTAAAACTATCCTCTTCTGCTTTGTCCTGTCTCCCTTAATCTCTCCCATCTCTGGCCTCCTACTCCAGCCATTCTTCTTCTTCCTCATCTCAGACCACCTCTTCCCTTAGCCATTCCCTTGAATTTTATTTTTCTTTTTTTCTTTTTTTAGTCTTGTTCAGCAAGAGTTTAATAATTTTTTTATTTATTTTGTTTTCTTCTTCTTTTTTTCATTGCCTTTATATTCTTCCTTAAGGATGTCCCATGACTCTTTTATTGTTTGAGCAACAATGATGTGTGGTAGAATGGATTGGCCTACTCCCTGTTAGATATAGAGGAGTGTTTTTGCATCTATTCTCTGAGTTTCCATGGCAAGCAGGGCTTTCGATGCTTCTCCCTTATCTTTTGATGCCTTATCTGTTGAAGTTTTTTTCTTTTTTCTGTGTGGATCGGGATCGGTTATCCATCTTGAATATGGTCCCGCATACCTTAAGAAACAAAGAAGATCTTCATTTGTTTTCTTTAATAGTCATATGATTCCCCTATAAAGATAGGGTTTCCTGTTTGAGAGTATAGGAAGGTCTGTGATCTACTTGGTGTCGCCGTATGATAAAGACAACCGCAGAAAAAAATCACACTATAATTTTAAATACTATACTTGATCTTGTGATGGCGCGAGCCTTCCACTTTGATACATTGTTAACATTTAGCCATGAATCTATTCACCTGGAGGAAGAAGAAGAAACAAAGAGCGGGAAGGAGGAGAAACAACGTCCCTTCCAGTCGAGATAATATTCAAAAAGGGCAATTATCCAGATTCAGCAACAGTTCATTATTTAATGAGCAAAAGTACACACTGAATAAAATATTTGATATTATATATATATATAAATATATACTACATTAATACAAATATTGGTGTCTGCCAATAGTGTGAGTTCACAAATCAAACAATTAATATTGTGTATTAGATGTGTCTCAGAATTTCAACAACCATCGTATCTACGCCACTCCTCATATACAGTATAGCCTAGACTAGAGCATAAAAGTGTGTTGGTGCAGGCACAACAGCAGGTAGCATTGTAGGTAATGTGTGAATCACTTTTCCATGAAATATGAATTGAATGACTAAAACTTATCACTTTGTTTGAAATGAATGAATGGCATACCAGAACCCAAATCACGTACTCTACCCCACTCACAAAAAAAACCTCGTGATGCTCCCAAACGTGGTGATTTCTGGCTGCCCTCTATCGCGCACTGCATCCAACTGCCGTCAACAATCTCCACATCCCACCCCATCTTCTTCTCTCCTCCAGTTGCTACTCTAGAGAAAACTAATCAGAACGCCTATGAGAATACATTCTTCTTTCCCTCGATCTCTTATGTGTTCTCGCTCGATTTCTACTTCTTTAGATCTAGGTTTAACAATCTATGTATATAACCTTTTTAGATTTTGTTCTTAAATTTCAATTTGGGGCATTTCATTTTCAAAATCGATTTAACTATACCTATTATTTTCGTATTTGATTTACATTTAGGCTTTTCAGGTGTAACAACCATGGGCCACATGGCCAATAATAGTTGTTAAATGATTTGTAATTACATTTAGTTTTATAAATAGGGGCCATTGATTGTAATTGGGGATTAAGAGATAAGTTAATAAAATTATCCTCTTCTTCTTTGTCCCATCCCCCTTCATCTCTCCCATCTCTGGTCTCCTACTCAGGCCATTCTTCTTCTTCCTCATCTCCGATCACCTCTTTCCTTAGCCATTCCCTTGAGTTTTCTTTTTATTTTATTTTTTTAAGTTTTGTTCAGCAGCAGTTAAAAAAAAAATCTTTTTTTCTTTTTTTTCATTGTCATTGTATTCTGCCTTGAGGACGTCCCATTACTCTTTTGATGTTTGAGAAGCAATCATGAGTGGTAGAATGAATCGTTGTACTCCTGTTGGATATAGAGGTGTGCATTTGCATCACTTCTCAGAGTTTCCATGGAAAGAAGGGCTTTTGATGTTTCTCCTTTATCTTTAGTTCCCTCATCTGTTGAAGTTTTTTTTTCTATGTGGATCGGGATCAGGTAGCCGTCTTGAACAAGGTCCCACATACCTTGATAAATAAAGAAGATCTTCATTTGTTTGCTTCAATAGTCATATGATTCCCCTTCAAATATGGAGATTCATGTCTGAGAGTACAGGAAGGTCTGTGATCCACTTGGTATCGTTATATGATGAAGACAAGAGCACAAGAAATCACACTGTGATTTGAGATATTATACATGAACTTTTGATGGCATGAGCCTTACACTTTGATAGAATGTTAACATTTAGCCATGAATCTATTAACATGGAGGAATAAGAAGAAACAAAGAGCGGGGATGAGGAGAAGCAATGCCCCCTTCCAGTCGAGATAATATTCAAAAAGGCCAATGGTTCAAATATAGAACAGTGCCCTATTTAATGGGCACAAACACACACCGAATAAAAGATATGATATTATATATATATATACTATATACGATATTAAAAGGAAATATTACTGTCTGCCAATAGCGTGAGTTCAAAAATCAAAAAAATAATATTACGTATTGGATATGTCTCAGAATTTCAACAATTGCCGGATCCACGCCACTCCTCCTATACAGTATAGCCTAGACAAGAGCAACAAAGTGTGTTGCTCCAGGCAAAATAGCAAGTAGCATTGCAGGTAATGTGTGAATCACTTTGCCATGAAATGTGAATTGAATGACAAAAACTTGTCACTTTATTTCTGAATTAAATGAATGGTATATTAGAACCCTAATCCCATACTCTACCCTGCACGCAAAATAAACCTCGCGATGCTGCAAAACACTGGCAATTTCTACCCTCCCTCTGTCACGCACAACATCCAACAGTCGTCGACAATCTCCACAGCCTACCCCGCCTTCTTCTTTCCTCCAACCACTACACTTGAGAAAACTGATCAATCGCATGTGAGAGTACCTTCTTCTTTCCCTCGATATCTTATGTGTTATTTCTTGATTTCCACTTCTTTAGATCTAGGTTTAACAATCTAGGTCTATAACCTTTTTAGATTTCGTCCTTAAATTTCAGTTTTGGGCATTTCGTTTTCAAAATTGATTTAACTATACCTTTTATATTTTGTATTTGATTTACATTTAGGATTTCCAAGTGTAACAACCACGGGCCACAAGGCCAATCATAGTGGTTAAATGATTTGTAATTGCAATTTGTCTTATAAATAGGGGCTATTGATTGTAATTACGGATTAAAGAAGAAGTTAAAAATTGTCTTCTTTTGCTTTGTCTCGTCCCCCTTCATCTCTCCCATCGCTGGCCTCCTGCTCCGGCCATTCTTCTTCTTCCTTATCTCCAGCCACCTCTTCCCTTAGCTATTCTCTAGAGTTTTATTTTTTTTCCTTTTTTTGGCTTGTTTAGTAAGAGGTTAATAATTTTTTTTTTTTTTTTTTTGTACATGGTCAATCAAAGTGGTTAAATTATTTCTAATTACAATTAGTGTTATAAATAGGGGTCATTGATTGTAATTGGGATTAAGAAATAAGTTAATAAAACTATCCTCTTCTGCTCTGTCTCGTACCCCTTCATCTCTCCCAACTCCGGTCTCCTGCACTGGCCATTCTTCTTCCTCGTCTTCGGCCACCTCTTCCCTTGGCTATTCCCTTGAGTTTTATTTTTTTTCTTTTTTTGGGGGGGGGGGGGGGGGGGGTGGGTCAGCAAGAGTTTAATAATTTTTATTTTATTATTTTATTTTCTTCTCTTTTTTATTATCTTTATATTCTTCCTTGAGGATGTCCCATGACTCTTTTGTTGTTTGAGCATCAATGATTAGTGGTAGAATGGATTGGCCTACTCCCTGTTGGATACAGAGGAGTGCTTTTGCATCTCTTCTATGAGTTTCCATGTTATGCAAGGCTTCTGATGCTTCTCCCATATCTTTTGATGCTCAACTGTTGAAGTTGTTTACTTTTTCTATGTTGATCGGGATCGGGTAGCCGTCTTGAACAAGGTCCCACATACCTTGAGAAATAAAGAAGATCTTCATTTATTTTCTCCAATAGTCATATGATTCCCCATCAAAGATGTGTAGTCCTATCGGAGAGTACAAGAAGGTCTCTAATCCACTTGGTGCCGCCATATGACAAAGACAACAACGCAAGAAATCACACTGTGATTTGAGATACTATACTTTATCTTCTTATGGCATGAGCCTTCCACTTTAATACGATGTTAACATTTAGCCATAAATATCTTGAACTAGAGGAAGAAGAAGAAATAAAGAGCGGGGATGAGGAGAAGAAACGCCACCTTCCTGTCGAGATAATATTCAAAAAGGCCAATGGTTCATATTTAGAAATAGTTCTTTATTTAATGGGAATAAATACACATCGGATGAAAGACATGATATTATATATATATATACTATATTAAAAAGAAATACTAGTGTCTGTTTGTAGTGTGAGTTCAAAATTTAAATAATTAATATTACGTATTGGATATGTCTCATAATTTAAACAACTGTTGGATATACGCCACTCCTCGAATAGAGTACAACCTAGACCAGAGTAGGAAAGTTTGTTGTTGTAGGTACAATAGCAGGTAGCTTTGCAGGTAATGTGTGAATCACTTTACCATGAAATGTGAATTGAATGACTAAAACTTGACACTTTATGTCAAAATTGAATGAATAGCATACCGGAACCCTAATCTCGCGCTCTACCCTGTACAAAAGAAAAACCTTATGATGCTTCCAAACCCTGGTGATTTCTACCCGCCCCCTATCGCATACTGCATCCAACCACCATTGACAATATCCATGGCCCGCCCTGCCTTCTTCTTTCCTCGAGCCGCTACTCTAGAAAAAATTGATCAGATCGCCTGTGACAATACCTTCTTCTTTACCTCGATCTCTTATGTGTTCTATCTCGATTTCTACTTCTTTAGATCTAGATTTAACAATCTAGGTCCATAACCATTTAGATTTCATTTTTAAATTTTAGTTTCGGGCATTTCATTTTCAAAATCAATTTAACTATAACTATTAGATTTCGTATTTGATTTATATTTAGACTTTCCAACTATAACAATCACGGGCCACATGGCCAATCATAGTGGTTAAAAGATTTGTAATTGCAATTAGTGTTATAAATAGGGGACATTGACTGTAATTGGGGATTAAGATAGAAGTTGATAAAATTGACTTCTTCTACTCTATTTCGTCCCCCTTCACCTCTCCCATCTCCGACCTCATACTCTGGCCATTCTTCTTCTTCCTTATCTCTGACAACCTCTTATCTTGGCAATTTCCTTGAGTTTTATTTTCCTTTATTTTTCTTTTTTTAGTCTTGTTCAGCAAGAATATAACAATATAATTTTTCATTGCCTTTACATTCTTTTTTGAGGATATCCCATGACTCTTTTGCTGTTTGAGCATCAATTATGAGCGGTAGAATGGATTGGCATACTCCCTGTTAGATATAGAGAAATGCTTTGGCATCTCTTCTCTGAGTTTCCATGGAAAGCAGGGCTTCTGATGCTTCTCCCTTATATTTTGATGCCTCATCTGTTGAAGTTTTTTTTGTTTTTTTGTGTGTGGATCAGGATCGTGTAGCCTTCTTGAACAAGGTCCCACATACCTCGAGAAACAAAGATGATCTTCATTTCTTTGCTCCAATAGTCATATGATTCCCCTTCAAAGATAGGGATTCCTGTCTAAGAGTACATGAAGGTATGTGATCCACTTGGTGTCTCCATATGATGAAGACAATAACACAATAAATAACACTGTGATTTGAGATACTATAGTTGATCTTCTAATGGTGCAAGCATTCCACTTTGATACAATGTTAACATTTACCCATGAATCTCTTGACCTAGAGAAAGAAGAAGAAACAAAGAGCGGGGAGGAGGAGAAGTAATGCCCCCTTCCTATCGAGATAATATTCAAAAAGGCAAATGGTTCAAATACAATAATAGTGCCCTATTTAATGGGCACTAATACATAATGGAAAAAAGATATGATATGATAATATATATATAAATATAAGAAATACTATTGTCTGCCAATAGCGTGAATTAAAAAAATCAAACAATTAATATTATGTATTTGATATGTCTCAGAATTTTAACAACCATCGAATCTACGCCACTCCTCCTATATAGTACTTAAAGTCATGTTTATAGTGGTTCCCCAGGGTATGGGTACATCACTATCCCTCCTACCTTTCTAACAGTGTGTTAGATAAGGCCAACTTCTCCAATCTCGGCTCAATGAGCTTACAACACAGATCCCTCAGGATCTATCAGACTCCTCCAAGTCATACCTCTGGCCCAAGGCCCTATGACTCAGAGCAAATAATGCTCCTACAGCTCAGTGATCCACCAATCACCTACCTCAGACTTTTCTCAAAGTCCTATAACTCAGGCTAGGTGGATAGCCCTACACTTAGATCCACCACAGGATCCTACCTCAGAGAATGAATCTACTACATCTTAGGTACATAAGCCTTACCTCGGATCTATAGAAGGATCCTACACTCAGATCCATAGAAGGATCCTACACTCAGATCTATAGAAAATGTTCTCTGAGGCTTCTCTCTGGATTAAGTGAACTCAGCCGTACTTCTTCTCAGCACTAAGGAAATAGTTCTTCAGGATGGTTCTGCTTGTGCTAGGAAGAATCTCGAAAACTTGAGCTTCTGATCTTGCTAATGAAGACTAAATAATGTTGTTGTTCTTTTCTTCTTCTATAAGCTAACCTTGTCTGAAGATTTCAGACTTGCTGTTGAACTTCAGTTGCAGAGCACTTCTTATTTCATTTTAGGAAGAAGATGATGTAGTGTGTTTTTTTCAAAAGTTCAACCTCTTGATTTCACAGAACCCTCCTTTTTATTTCTCGTAAATCCAACGGCTCTATATTCAGCAGGACCACCCATAGTTGGTATTTGCAGCATACCTTTAGCATTAAATGCAGTACTACAGGTTAGCGGTACCTTTTGTCATCTAGCAAGCAAATCCTGTCATGTTTCAATTCCTGCTGATGTCAGCATGACTCAACTCCTATGGAATTAGAAAATTAAAGACAATTTGTATAGGAATTGAGTGAAGCCTTATCACTCAACGCAAAAGTACTTAGCTGGATTATGCGACTTGAGGCATTGAGTGCGTTGAATGAGCCTTCATCACTTAACGCATATAGACTTTAATGGTCTATCAGCTTAGGCGTCGAGTAAGCCTTCCTCACTTAATGCACCTGGACTTAGTTTGATTTCTCTAAATGAAAGGATTTGACTGTAGCTTCTTAACTCATCGCTTTCTTCCTTTGTCTGTCATCTTGATGAGGCGTTGAGTGAACAACCTTCATTAAATGCTTCTGTACTTAGTTGAATTGTCTGTTGAGTAAGCATTGAGTAGAATGGCCTTCACTCAATGCTTTTGGACTGTGCCTAGCTTCTTAATGAGGCGTTGAGTGAACAGACTTCACTCATTGCTTTATACTTAAAACCGATATCAGAAGATTGGGCGTTGATTGAACTGCCTTCACTCAACGCATTTTTCCTTGGACAATTATCGTTGAGTAGTCGTTGAGTGAACTGCCTTCACTCAACGCTTTCAGCCTTCTTGTTTAGTAGGCATTGAGTGAACTTCCTTCAATCAACGCTTCTGTCCTTAGATAGATTTCTTGTCAACAATACTGCTTCTTTGACATCACTATATTCTCTCAACGCTTTCTCTTCTAGCATCGAGTGAACTTCCTTCACTCAACGCTTTTGGACATAGCCAGATTTCTGCATTGCTTTTTTGAGGTTTTGACTACCTTAGCATTTGTCGACGCTTTTGTCCTCCTAGCGTTGAGTGAACTGCCTTCACTTAATGCTTCTGGACTTAGCAAATTTTGCTTGCCTCCTGTCTTGAGTCCATGTGTCATTATGGCTCAGATAACCTATCAAATTAGTGTAACGGTGTATAACCTGCATATAATGAACTTGAACATACATTAAACACAATCATGTGTATACCATTGTCCTGTGGAGCTTCTTCAAATATGGGGCATTGTGATCAATTGACCCAACAATCTCCCCTATTTGAAGAAGTCAGAACCCTGGATAATGATATACACTACCACATATAGCAGATAAAGCATCACAGAATATGAAATTAATAAGATGTAAACACACAGAAATATCATTTTTATTAATGGAAAGATTTATAAAAAGATTGTGTGCTTAATACAAAAAAATTCACATTCCTACAGCCCTTTAAGGAAAATGCAAAACATATTAAGTTTATGGTTCCTTAATTACAATCCCCCTATTAGGTTTCTTAGTAGCCATATCCTTGTCTTTATTTTCCTTTTCCTTTTCCTTCTACCTTTCAAAGTAACTGTAGGGCTTAGGGAAGTACTTATTGGGCTCCACAACATCTGGTGGCACTACACCTGACTTTTTATCCCTTTTGAATTTTCTTCTTGCTTCCTCATTTCTTTCCAATTTGGCCCATTCTATGGAGCTATAGATCTTTCCCCTGTCAGTTTTGTGCTCTTTAATTTGATCCCAGGCAGACAAGATGATGGTCCTTATTAAGGACTCCACTTCTCAAAGTCCGACTCGGTCACCATATCTTCTCTATATCTTTTCTTGCTGAGCCTTACTTCTTCCTCTTCTTCAGTAACTGACTTGCCTTTTGCCCTGGCAATCTGATCAGCAGTAGGGATGAATGTAGGAATTACATCAACAGTTAAAGGTTCAGCCTACTGAGCACCATACTGATCACCATACAGATCTTAAGGGATTGGGGCTAGGTTAATGTTTTCATATGAATACTACTCAAGACCCAATGAACCTCTGATTACATTGGTAATCCAAACCGCATTTTTAGTATTGGACTTTATCATTTCTTTCTCCCCCTTTCTGACTTCTTCATATGGAGTAGCAGTCAGAGAGTTCTTTGCAATTTAAACACCATTCATCACAGATTTTGTGCACAGGGATACAAATCCTGTGTACTCCGGGCACATTATCGGTGTACTCGATTCTGAGTCCCACCACCATCCACAGTCCCAGAATGAATCTTGAGTAGGGAGTTCATAGTGAATCTCCCCCTTAACCTCAGCATTGTCCTTAGAGATAATTTAATCTACTGCAGTAAAGTCCTGAACCTCTTCTATCACTGTTGCAAGATTCCTCAATAGGAGTGTGGGGAATCTACAGATCTTCTAGGAGGGAGTCAGGCTTGTCCTGAATATCAAATTGAACTTGCTCCACCTCAATAAGAGCCACTAAGTTCTCAGTCTACTCCTCAACATTTGCAGCCATCTGGGATGTCTCCCCCTCAATATTGGCACATATATTTTCTATTACCTATCTAGTCAGAATTTCCATAGCTTCAGCTGGAATATCTTTTGATAGAGATCAACCCAGTTGAGTTCTAGCTGCAGGTTCAGAAGAAATTAAAACAAGGGCAATTATATCCCTTCTGGTCTCCTCAGTAGACCCAGATAGCTGGGGGTTATGTGGCTCTTCTTTACTCTTCTCAGAAGAACTGCTTTATGTGCTCTCCTCAGCAATCAGAACAACTTTCTAATTCTTCTCAGTACTCTGTTGGTGTGGCAGTAGAACTCTTTCCCATCTTTCAAACATTCAAGAGTCCATTTTCCTCATGTGATGGATCTTTGTCCCTAGCCTCAAGTTGAGGATCCCTGGGACAGTACTGTGCAAATAAACAGATAAGATCCTTTCTAGATTAGGTTCTGGGATGCATTCCACTATTCTATCAAACAACACTCTTCCCCAGCCTATTTTCCTTAATAGAATAATCCAGGTCATCAGTTCAAACATTTTTCTTGAAATCTTTTCATGTGAACCTATTTTGTAAAGCAAAGCTTTGCCCACTGTATCTGCGAGGAACTTTCCTCTTAGGTTCATCTCTTTCCTTAGCATAGAACTAGTGGTATTCTTGGATGCCCACACCCCTTGAGTGTTGTCTTAAAATCATCCTAATACAATTCTGTATCTACTTCAGTCTAATTTACCCTGGTTAGTTGCAAAGCCTTGCATTGCCGCTTGAGAGTTATCTTTATCTTGTGCCCACTAATTGAGGATTTGAGCTTGTTTAAAGCAGAGTCAACAGATGCATTTGAGTAAAGTTCCAGAACCTCTCTCTTCCAAATTAAAACTGGCTCGGACATAACAAAATCTAGGTCAGTGACCTCTAGTAGGTGTAGAACCTGCATTACTTCCTCGGGAGCATCTTTCAAACCATTGCGGACTATTTCACAACCCTTAAATAGGAAATTCAGTCCTTTTGGCGTAATTACAGCTGTGAAAATCTGTAGAATCTTTGCGCTTTCGTCGTGAGGGGGTTTAGGGTAGGGTGGGTTGAAAGGGCAAGGAATAGTGTATTTTGTTTTGAGCACACACTTTTCTATTTATACATGCCTCTAATTTGAGAATGTGGAGAGGAGCGTACCTATTATGATGACCATAATGAGATCAATGGTTGGGATTAATCCTATTGATTAGCCGTGAATTGAAGTCCCTGGAAGTCTATGTTGAGTGGATTCAACGCACTCGATGCTCTCGATGTCTGATGTTGACTCAACGCACTTGACGCATGAACCCTTAAACTCAATGCATTCGATGTCTGATGTTGTCTCGACGCACTCGATTCCTGAGCACATAGTCTCAGCGCACTCGACATATAGACACTTAGTCCTTGACAGTCTTGACAACCTATAAGATATAGTAATTCCTGCAACAAAAAATTCATGAGGAGCTACTGAAGCTATACTAAGTTCATCATACCCAATTCAACTTTGAAGGAGTTGAACTTGGCTTCATCTAATGGCTTAGTGAAGATATCAGCCACCTACTTGTCTATGGAGACAAACTCAAGGGTGAAGTCCTCATATTCCGCATGCTCTCTAATAAAATGATATCTAATATCTATGAGCTTAGTTCTGTTATGAGATACATGATTCCTAGAAATAGAGATGGCACTAGTAGAATCATAAAACATGGGAGTTCTACTTAGCTTGAGGTTGTAGTCCTAGAGCTGGTGTTGGATCCACAATAGCTGAGCACAGCAACTTCCAACAAATATGTATTCTGATTCTGCAGTTAAGATTGTAACACTTGTTTGCTTCTTGCTGCTCCAAGATACAAGCCTTCTTCCTAGAAATTGACAAGAGCCAGAGATCCTTTTCATGTCTTCTCTATAGCATATAAAGTCTGCATCTAAATATCCAGTAAGTTTAAAATCATTATTCCTAGGGAATCATAGGCCAAGATCAGGTGTGCCCTTGAGATATCTCAAAATTCTTTTTTCTACAGAATAATGAGACTCTTTAGGGCAAGCTTGGTATCTAGCACAAACACATGAAGCATACATGATATCTGCCCTACTAGTAGTTAGGTAGTGGAGGGAGCCAATAATGCCTCTATACAAGGTTTCATCAACAGGTTTCCCATTCTCATCCTTGTCTAATAACACATTTGACCCCATATGAGTTTTCATTATGAAGGCACTATCCATTCCAAACTTTTTAATTAACTCCTTGGAGAACTTAGACTGTGAGATGGAAAATCCATCCTCAGACTATCTTTCTTGGAGGCCCAAGAAGTACTTGAGTTTACCCATACTACTCATCTCAAATTTCTCTTGCATAAGTTTAGCAAACTTTCTTTAGAGGTCATCATCAGTAGACCGAAAAATTATGTCATCTATATAAATTTGGACTAGAATGATCTTACCCTTGACTTCCCTTAGGAATACTGTCTTGTCTATCTTTCCCCTTGATAATTTATTCTCAATGATAAAGCTAGACAGGGTTTCATACCATGCCTTAGTGACTTGCTTCAACCCATATAAAGCTTTTCTAAGCTTAAAAACAAAATCAGGAGAGTTAGAATTAACAAAATAAGATGGTTGCTCAATATATACCTCTTCTTTTAGGTCACCATTTAGGAAAGCTGACTTGACATCCATTTGGTAGAATTTGAATCCTTTATGTGTAGTATATATAAGGAATAGTCTTATAGCTTCCAATCTTGCCACTGGTGCAAATGTCTTATCAAAGTCAATACCTTCTTCTTGTTTGTATCCCTTGGCAACCAGTCTGGCTTTATTCTTGATTGTAACATAATTTTCATCAAGTTTGTTCATATAGATCCACTTGGTTCCAATGATATTATGTCCTTGTTATCTGGGAACTAGATTCCAAACATTGCACCTCTTAAACTTGTTCAGTTTTTCTTGCATTGCCACAGTCAAAAATAGGTCTATGTTGGCATCTTCAAACCTTTTTTGTTTAGCCTGAGATAGAAAGCTGGAGTACATTGCAATGTTGAGGCTTCTGCTCCTTATAGAAACTCCTTGGCTAGCATCTCGAATGATCAGGTTTCTGGTATGATCCCTCAAATGCCTGACAGCTACAGGCATTCTATTTTCAGCATCATGAACCTCATCTATTGGTTCAAGCTGGTCTTCACGTATATCCTGCATACTGTGTCCTTGCTCAGGAATGCACACACCATCATCTTCTCCTTAGAAAGTTGGAGGAGTGTCTTTGATGGTTAGGATATCCATCTTCATATCTATACATGCAGATCTAGAGGAGCTGGGCAGATCACTATTAATCATTGATGATTCGTCAAATACGACATTAACAGACTCTTCTATAACTTGTTTTTTCAAGGTTTAGACCATATATGCTTTGTTATGATTATTGTACCCAATAAATATCCCTTTATAGGATTTGGCAGCAAACTTAGTCAAGTAGGACTTCCCATTATTAAGAACAAAGCATTTACTACCAAAGATCCTGAGATATGCTTGATTTGGTTTTCTGCATTTCATAATCTCATAGGGAGTCTTCTTGTGGTATTTGTTGATAAAGGCTCTATTCAAGACATGACAAGCAGTGTTCACTGTATTAGCCCAAAAGTATTCTGAGAAAGAAGTGTCATTGAGCAATGTACTACCAGCCTCTATGAGAGTCCTTCTTTTCCTCTCAGCTATCCCATTTTGTTAGGGTGTTCTTCGAGAAGAAAACTCCTGATAAATCCCTAGTTCTTCACAGAACTTCGTCATGCCTTCAGACTGAAATTCAGTACCAAGGTCACTTCTGATTTTGACCATAGAACTATCTTTTTCATTCTGAACTTGCCTAACAAAGGTCATAAAGATGTTTAGGGTTTTAGACTTTTTTTTAAATAAAACGCAAGCATATCTGGAATAGTCATCAATTATCACAAGTGTATAGACTTTCCTACCTAGATGTTGAAACTGAAAACTCGGTCTCTATAGAGTTCACCCTTGGGCAAGGGGTGATTGCACACCTACTTCTCTCTCATGAGCCAAACGTCTAAGAAAAAAGAACATGGGATAGACCCAAGGGCTCGGCGTAGAGGTCCTACCACACCCAGAAGATCTTAGAGCACTTCCCCTCCCTAGCCAAATGTCGAGCTAAGGATACCTCATAAGGCGCAAGAATATCGGGGCAATAGTAAGCATGCCTTCTAAGGTACCCCCATGGGTCTATTTATAGATTTCTGAAAATGGCCTGCTAGTAGCCAACTTTCGATGTTCAGAACAGCTATATGCAGCCCAACTGGGTCTATCAATAGCATATGTCCTCTATTCTGAAAGGCTATAGGCAGGCCAACAGGGGTGAAATAATAAAAACACATCGCAAAAAAACTAGGTGGGTGGCCCTCTAAAACTTCCACTCGCTTGGGTCAGCGAGTGCTCGATGGATCTGGCACTTGCCACCTCTTCCCGACCCTGGGAGAGTGCGGGCCTGGCCAGCCCCACTCACCTGCTACCTGTCGGGACCCTGGTGCGAGTACGAGATAGCCTACTCCACTCGCCCCTCATATTTTCCAACTCGCCAGGGCGTGCCGAGAAGGCCACCGAGCTCATGCCTCCTCCCGGCTCACCTGGAACTCGGACTGCTGGTCTTGGCAGGATTGACTCTTGTCGCCCACTACTCGCTGGATATGGGGTGGTACACAATCTCTGCTCTTTGCGAGGTTGGCCCAAGCTCTGAAAGAATCATCCTACCCCGTAATATGTGGCAAGTATGACAGGAGAGGGAGAATCTTTTGGTTTGATCCACTAGTGGCTATATATATGCTCCCCGATACCTAGGCGACCTTTGCCATTCCTCTTACTTGACCTTGTCATGATGCCTCTTTCTAAAGAACTCCAAGAGAGGTTTTCCTACACTCGGCAGCTGAATGTCTCCCCTGCGGCTAGACTGACCATTGTGACCCCCAACTCGGAGTTGTGTGAGCCACCACACAACCAGCCCGCCAAAAAGGTTAAATCCATTCCCATAGTTGCTAGCCACCACACAACCAGTCCTTTTTGTATATTGTCAAGATGAATTCAAAAAATCCCCAAGTAAGACTTCCTGAGGGTGGAATGTACTCACCGAGGACCATCTCGCCTCGCTTTCCTTTGTAGATGTCGAGACCTCAGCTCGACATCCCTTTATCCTACCTCTTAGATAGTACCGACCCATGGTAGTATGGCTAAATAGCTTGTTGTACTGGGCCCGCGAAAACCCAGCTCGCATGCGAAGGCCCTTCTTCCCCGAGACTTGGAAATGAGCCGAAAATCTCCCAAGTACAATCTTGGCGGGCTGGAACATGACTGCTGATAGTATCCTAGGCTCGCCGACCTATCTAGGGCTCGACTTGCCCTTTCCAGCTCGTCCAGGGAATGCCGAGTCCAATTCCTTATCATGGCGATTTTTCCCTTCATGTGTCTGGGTTCTGGCTTCAGATGTAGCCATGTTCACCGAGATTCCCAGCCCTGTCAGCTAGGTGAGAGCCTGATGGCGGGTGTTAAGCATCAACCGGACTTAGCTCTAAGGACAAAATGACATCACTCGAGGATCCTAGCCCTGCCAGCTAGGTGCAATCCTGACAGTGGGAGCATCTCAGGACCTAACCCCGGAGCGAGAAAACTTTCCTTTGGCCAACCTTCGGGCGCTACCATGGGCCCAATCAGCTAGGTGAGAGCCTGACGGAGGGTGTTAAGCATCAACCGAACTCAGCTCCAGGGTCATAACGACATCACTGGAGGATCCCGGCCCTGCCAACTAAGTGAAAGCCTGACATCGGGAGCATCTCGGGACCTAACCCCAGAGCGAGAAAACTTTCCTTTGGCAAACCTCCGAACGCTACCTTCAGCCCAATCAGCTAGGTGAGAACCTGACGATGGGTGTTAAGCATCAACCAGACTCAGCTCCAAGGTCATAATGACGTCACTCGAGGATCCTGGCCCTGCTAGATAGGTGTAAGCCTCATAGCAGGAGCATCTCGGGACCTAACCCTAGAACGAGAAAACTTTCCTTTTGCCAACCTCCGGGCGCTACCACCGGCCCAATCAGCTAGGTGAGAGCCTGATAGAGGGTGTTAAGCATCAATCGGACTCAGCTCCAGGGTCATAACGACGTCACTCAAGGATCCTAGACTTACCAGCTAGGTAGAAGCCTGACAGCGGGAGCCTCTCATGACCTAACCTCAGAGAGAGAAAACTTTACCTTGGCCAACCTCCGGGCGCTACCACTGGCCCAATAAGCTAGGTGGGAGACTGACGGTGGATGTTGAGCATCAACTGGACTGAGCCCCAGGGTCATAACGACGTCCAACGGGGATCCCGGCTCTGCCAGCTAGGTGGAAGCCTGACGTCGGGAGCATCCCAGGACCTAACCCAAGAGCGAGATAACTTTCCACCAAGGACCACGGTTCTTCCATCTAGGTGGGAGCCTGGCAACGGGAGTATTTAAGGACATAGCTTGATAAAAACGGCTCGCCTCAAGTTCATTCTGCAAAAGAATTGGAGGATCAAAGAATTCCATATTCATTAAAGGAGAGTACGTATATGCTATCACGGGTAGAAACGTTTCAAGTCATCACCACTAGTCTAGGTGTGACTTAGGGTATCTCCCTCCACATTCTTGAGAAGGTACCCTCCTGACCTTAGAGCCTCTCTAACAATGTATGGTCCTTCCCAGTTGGGGTTAAGCTTCCCCACTGTGGCTTATCTTCCTGCCGCATCCACCTCCTTCAGGACCAATCCCCCTTCCGTGAACTATTTGACCCTGACGTGCTTATCGAAATATTTGTCTATTCTTCGTTTTACCTCCTCCTGTCGGATGGCAGACAGATCGCGTAGCTCCTCCACCATGTCCAGGGAGAGCCGAAGCTACTCCTCATTCTTAGCCTGCCATTCTTCCCTTCCTTCTTCCGCCTCGACCACCTAAGGTGTCAAGACCTTGAACTCGATTGGAAGTATGGCCTCGTACCCATGGGAGATCTTGAAGGGGGTCTCCCCTGTGGCTGTATTGGGAGTGGTTCTCAGGGCCCAGAGAACTTAAGGAAGTTGCTCCACCCAGCTACCCTTCAAGTTCTCCACTTTCTTCTTGAGGAGGTTGATGATGATCTTATTCGCTGCCTCCACCTGCCCGTTGCTCCATGTATGGTGGACCGACTTGAACTTGAGATCGATCTTGAGTTGCCCGCAGAAGTTGATGAACTCGGCACTGGTGAACTGGGGCTCATTGTCCGTGACAATGGCCTAGGGTAGACCATGCTGGCAGATGATCTCCCCCCATACGAAGTTCTTGATTACCTGGGAGGTCACCTTGGCTAGCACCTTCACTTCCATCTACTTAGAAAAATAATCGATCATTACCAACAGGAACCTCCTCTGCCCATTGTTTTGGGGTAAAGGTCCTACCAAATCCATTCCCCAAATGGCGAAGGGTAAGGGGGCCGTGGTACTCCTGAGCCGCTGAGCTGGTTGAAGTTAGAGGGGGGCAAATAGCTGACACTTGTGGCATTTCTTTGTGAACTCTGCAGTATCCTGACTTAGGGTTGTCCAGAAGTACCCCTGTCAGACTATTATTCCTTATAAGGTTGTGCTCCCCAAGTGGCTTCCAAACTCCCCTGAATGGACCTCTTTCAAAATCCTTTGGACCTCCCTCTTTGCCACACAACGTGCCAACATCCCTGATAGAGTCTTCCTATACAACTGCCCGCCGCGCATAAGGTAATTTGCCTACTTGTGCCTGAACCTCTTCTTATCCATCCCCTCCAAGAACTCCCCCGTGGACAGGAAAGTTACTAAAGGATCTATCCACGAGGAGTGTTGGTCCACCTCCATCAACTCTCCCTCTTCGATAGACGGACAGAAATGGTCGGTGATGGTACCCCCCCCCCCCCCCCCCCCGGGCCCATGCTTGGCAAGCTGATCAACCCGCTCGTTTTCCTCCCTCGGCACATGTCGGATGGAGAAGGTCTGGAACATGTCGATGACCACCTTTACCTTTGTCAAGTATAGCTGAAGAGTCGGCTCCCTAAACTCAAATTCCTCGTTGATCTGTGAAGCAACCACCATGGATTCTGTGAGGACCTCCACATCTTACACCCCCAGCTCCCTGGTCAGGCGCAATCCAGCTATCACTGCCTCATACTCAGCCTGATTATTTATGATGGGAAAGTGCACCCCAACCGTTTGTTTGATCCTCGTTCCCTAGGGGCACTCCAAGATTACCCCTACCCCCAAGGAATTCCATCCCGAGGCGGCATCTACCATCACCTTTCTAGGAACAGATTGAGTGAGCTCCAACTCCGACACCTAGACCACATAATCTGCAAGGAAGTTGGCCATTGCCTGGGCCTTTATCGAGAGGCGGGGGACAAAAATGATGTCAAACTCACTTAACTCTACTGACCACTTGGCTAACCTCCTTGAGTGTTCCACCACCTCAAAGATGTTGCGGAGGGGGTGGTATGTCACCACCCGGATGGAGTGTGCTTTGAAGTAAGGTTAGAGCCTCTAGGCCCAAACAACCAGAGCAAAGGCCAGCTTCTCCAAGATGGGATAACGGAGCTCTGCCTTCCTCAGGACCCTTCTCACGTAATAGATGGGTAGTTGTTTCTTCCGCCCTTCCCGAACCAAGATGAAGCTCAAGGCTTCTGCTCCGACCCCGAGATACAAAGATAGATCCTCCCCCTCCTTCGGCCTTTGGAGCATAGGGGCCCAAGTTAACTGCCTCTTCAAGGCTTGGAATGCCTCCTCGCATTCCTTAGTCCATTCAAACTTCTGCCCCCCCCCCTCAATGCTTTGAAGAAGGGGTAGCACTTATCCCCTGCCCAGGAAAGGAACCTGCTTAGCCCTGCTAATCTCCCAGTCAGCCGCTGGACCTCCTTAGCATTCCTGGGCGATCCCAGCTCCATGATTGCCTTGACCTTATCAGGATATGGCTCCACCCCTGCGGGGGTTAGAAGATGACCCAAGAACATTCCCTTGCTAGCCCCGAAGACACACTTCAAAGGGTTCAACCTCATCTTGTACTTTCAAAGGGTGTTGAAGGTCTCCTCTAGGTCCTGGAGGTGCGAGTCTACCTCCCAGATCTTGACCATAAGGTCATCCACATACACCTTTAGGTTCCTCCCTTTCTGCTCCTGGAAGACTCGGTTCATCATCTTTTGGTACGTCGCCCCTGCATTCTTCAGCTCGAAAAGCATCATCCTGTAGTAGTAGCACCCATCCTCAGTGATTAAGGAGACATCTTTTACATTAGGAGGGTGCATCCTAATCTGATGATAACCTGAAAAAGCATCTAAGAAACTCATTACAGGAAAACTGACGGCTGAGTCAACCAAGGCAAGGGGTAACAATCCTTAGGACATGATTTATTTAGCAAAGAGAAATCAACACACATCCTACACCGGCCGTCTCCTTTTTTAACCATTACAACATTGAAGACCCAGTCAGGGTATTGGATTTCAGATACAAAGTCGGCCTTCAGGAGCTTGCCCACCTCCTCCCTGATGGGCTCGGTCAACTTGTCTGCGATGGACCTCTTCTTCTGCTGAATAGGGCGGGCCTCTGGATCCAAGTTGAGGCGGTATCAGGCAACATCCGCATCGATCCCTGGAATCTCTGTCGCGCTCCATGTGAAGATGTCCACATTCTTTTGAATGCACTCCATCATCCTCCCCTGGTCCTCGGGACTCACCCCCCCCCCCCCCACAGATACGCACTTTCTCTACCCTACCTCCCTAGGTGAGAACCTTCATCTCCACCACCTCTTTGGCAGCCTCCAGCCAAGACTGCTCTGATCCTCTCACTCTCTTGAAGCCCCCTTTCCTAGGACTGGGATCTCCTCCTATTCAACCTCATCCATGGCCATCACCTCGTCTGTCTCCTCAGAAACTTTCCCCACCACATCCACCTAGGTGCGAGTCTCCTCCACTTCTATCTCCACTCCTCCTACTGCCTACTCTGCCTCATCCATCCTCAACTCCATCTCCTCCGCTCCCTCCTGCCAAGATATGGAGTTCACTGTGGTGACGTAGGACTCCCTTGCTACTTTGGGGTCGCCCCGGACCCGAATCTTGATTCCTTCGGCATTGAACTTTAAGCACTAATGGAAGGATGAGGGGACGCAGCAAAATGCATTGATGAGAGGCCGTCTGAAGATGGTGTTATAGCTGCTATGGGCATCCACGATGGTGAACCTGCAGTTTCGGGACAGCCCCCCCCCCCCCCCCCCCCGAGTGACATGGAGCCCCACTCCTTCTTCAACCTCCTTCCTTTCCCCGGAGAATCCGAAGAGAGGTCCATCAGAGGCCAGCACCCTCTTGGCCTTTACCTTCATCGCATCAAACACCTTCTTGAAGATGATATTGACCAAGCTCCCATTGTCGATGAGGATCTGGGAGATGGTGAAATTCTCGACTGCAGTCTGGATGACCAATGTTCCGCAGAAGGGTTCCTCATGATCTAGCATGTCTTTCATTGAGAAGGTGATCTTCTCATCCAGGGGTGGGGTCTGGGCCGTGGAGCCAACGCTCAAGTGATACATGGTGTGGAGGCTTACTGTTGGGTACATTGGAAAATGTGTACCTGATTTGAAGAAGCCCAACCTAGCTCAATGATATCCATCAAGGTGTATTTGATGTTGTTTTGAGTTGACATGTGCAGGTGAAGAATTGATAAAGTATGCAAAAAAATTCTAAGTCCAAGTGTCGACACAGAGAAGGATGTGTCGACACATAGAAGAAATTAGTCGACACAACACTGGGAAGCAGTGTCGACACATAGCAGTTAGTCTACAACTACACTGGGAAAAAGTGTCGACACAGAGGAAGTATGTCGACACATAGCAGTTAGTCTACAACAATACTCGGAATTTGTGTCGACACAGAAGAAAAGCATCGATCTCAACATTGGGAAAATGTGTCGACACAGAAGAATATAGTCGACCTCAAGTTTGTCGACACCAGCAGGATGTGTCGACACAGAAGAATATAGTCGACCTCAGGTTTGTCTACACCAGCAGAATGGGTCGACACATTGTGATTAAGTCGACACATTATAGCAGAGTTAAAAGAAGACTGTGTTGACACCAGAAGGCTAAGTCGACACTTACTAAGTTATGATTCTACAACAACTGTGTCGACATACAGGACTTGTGTCGACACACTGAAGAGTCAAGACCAAGTTATTTTCAGAAGAAGCTGTGTCAACTCAAAGGCAACTTAGTCGACATCACTGAAGACTGTGTCGACACCAAAGTCAATTGTGTCGACACAGATAGACAGATGGTCTCGACACTTTCTGACAGACTATCTCGACAACTTGTGGTTCAAGACTAAGGCACAGGACTTGTTTGAAGACTTGACAGCTGTGGGTTGCCACTGGTTAACTGAAGCTGTCAGACTTGTCAGAAAACGGTTAGAAACCGGATCAGCCGGTTACCATGAAGAAAGTCTATAAATAGACAGATTCAGAAGGAGAAAGTAACTTTTGAAAACATTGATAAGAATCAAAAAGTTGAGAAGGATTACAATCCAATTCATTTCAAGAAAGTGCTTGGCACTTAAGAAGATCTCCTCCGGAAGATCTAAGAAGACTATCTAAGGATAGATCAAAGAAGAGTTCTAATCAGAATTCAGAAGAATCATTCAAAAGTGCTGGATAGAGAGAGATCAAGCCAGAATTTGAAGAAGAAGAAAGAAACCACCAGTGGATTCTCAAGAAGCTGTTTGGAAATCAACTCAGCTAAGTTCATATTCAAGAAGCTTTGAAGAAAGCTCAGATACAGTTGATTTCATCAGCTGATCAAGAATTGTCTTGGCCTTTTCTCTCTCAATTCAGGCAAGACAGTTAAATAATCTTTTCTATATTTTTGTAGGATCTGTTTACACAGATCTGAGTTGTAAGCCTGTGTTATAAAGGCTGAGTGTAGGAGTGTTGAACTCTGAGTGGTAGGGCTGTTTGCCTGAGTGTAGGAGAAGGGTCTTCTCTGAGTTGTAGGCCTTGGGGCAAGGCTGAGGTAGGGCTGTTGTGCCTGAATTGTAGGAACCAGTTGGGTTCTGAGTTGTAGGATCTGTTGATCTGAGATTAGTGGAAGTTTGGCCGAATCTAGCATACTGCTAGATAGGTGAAGGGGGAAAGTGGATGTACCCAGACCTTGGGGAACCACTATAAAACATTGTGTAATCTGTGATGTTTTATTTTCTGTGATTGCTGTGATTATTGTGTTAGCCATTAAATTGAATTCTGCCTAGAAGTTTTTATAAATAAGTAGAACCTATTCACCCCCCCCCCTCTAGGTGTTTAGGCTGTCTTGAAAGTTAAACTATCGAGTGGTATCAGAGGCAGGTTCCTCAAAAAGGACTTAACAGTCTGAGGTAGATCTGAAAGGCAGATTCAAGATTCAAGAAGATGGGTTCTGGAGAGAATCATAAGGAGCTAGGGTCTATGAAATTACCCATATGCAAGAAAGAAATTTTTGGAATTTGGAAAGAAAGAGTCAGACTGTTTATGGAAGCATCTGACCCAAGAATTTACATCACAGTACAGGAAGGCCCCTTCATTCCAATGAAGGTATCAGTTCTTGATGCAAATATCCAAACTCCAAAGAGTTATTCAGAAATGACCAAGGATGAAATCATCTTGGCAACCATGGATAAAAGAGCTCAGAACATTATTGTTAGTGCCATAGATGATTCAACATTTCAGAATCTGATTCACTGCAAGACCTCCAAGGAAATGTGGGACACATTGATTGTCTACATGGAGGGATCTGAAGAAGTAAGGCTGGACAGGAAGTCTATGCTAAATCAGGAGTATGAAAGCTTTAGACAAGGAAAATCTGATAGCATAACTGAGTGCTATAAGAAATTCTATAGAATTGTGAATGAGCTAATATCCTATGGAAGAGTCTTCAGTACCTATGAACTGAATGACAAATTCTTAAGATCTTTATCAAAGGATTGGGATACAAAGATCTGTGCCATAAGAGAAGTGGCTAAATTGGCAGAGATATCTCCTCCAACCCTGTTTGGAAAGTTACTATCCTATGAAATGCAACTTATGGTGAGGAAGGAGGAGGAAAGAAACTTAAGAGGAGAGCATAGAGAAAAGACTGTGGCATTCAATGCAGAAGCCACTAGAAAGAATAGGAGGAAATCACCATCTCCTCCTAAGGAAGTTATAGAAGATAGTTCTGAAAGTTCAAACAAGGGTTCTAAAAGCTGTGATTCAGATGCAGATTTTGCTGCATTCACAAGACAATTCCAGAGGTTCTTGAAGAAGAAGCAGTGGAAGTCTAGGCCTTCCCCATCACAGCAAGTTGATGACTATTATAAGAAGAAAAGGTCATCAAGGAAAGAGAAGAGCAGATCAAAACCCAGCAAAGCCACTACTTCAAAGATTGTCTGTTATTGTTGCAATAGGCCTGGACATATAGTGGCTGATTGTCCTGACAAGAGAAAGGAATCTTCAGAAAAGAAGAAGACTTATCAGAAAGGCAAGAAGGAGAAATCCTTTGTAGCAAAGAAAGATAAGAGTCTGTCAGACCAGTCAACTTCAGAATCAGGATCTGAAGCTGAAGCATATATTGGACTATATGCTACATCTGAGGAAGAGGAGTTTATGCAGTTGCTAGACTCCATCAATGAACATCAATGCATGGGGTTGATGACAAGATCAGAAGAGGACATATGCCAGAATCAGTCTGGTCCTAATGAGGTAAAATGTCCTTCCAGTACATCTGTTTGTAGTACAAGTGAAGAATCAGCTACATCTGCATCAAGTGATGAAGATGCATCTGAATCTGAAGGAGATGTCTATCAATTGATAGATAAGTATGGGGACTTGTTGCAGGCCCTTAAGAAAAGAAAGAACCTGGTTAAAACTCAGGCTCAGGAAATTGCTGAACTAAGGGTTGCAACAACTGAGTTAGAAAAAGTCCTTGATCAAAAATTAAATGAAATTGCCAAGCTGAAGAATATAACTATTATTCAGATGGGCACAATTAATTATACTAATGATCAAGTGAAGAGTCTGGAGGCCAGACTTAGAATTGAAAGGGATTTAGTGGCTAGTTACTCTAAGCCAAAATCTGTCTTACCCTTGATAGATGAATTTGTCACTCAGAAGGGTAAGGCTGGATTAGGATTTAAAGGTAACTCCAGGGCTGGCAGATTCAAGAGGAAAGGCAAAGCCCCTATTCAGCCACTAAACCTTTCAGTCCCCATAAAGTTTAGTAAGGTGAAAGTGCCTTCTAACATATATGATCATGAAGACATTCAAGGTCATATTAAGACTAATGTTCTGAAGAACAAGGTGTAAATGCAAGCAGGCCTACCTATGGTCATAAACCCAATGGTTTTAAGAAATCAGTAGGTGAAGTTGCAACAGCACCAGCAATGAACAGAAATTCTTCTGACAAGGATGTATCTAGATCTAGATACAATAAGTTTGAATGTTGGTGCTGTGGCAAGAGAGGCCATTTTGCATTAGACTGCTGGTATAACACAAGTGTTATAAAGAATAAGAGTCTACCTGTTAGAAGAGGTTATGATAACTTTATTAATGCTAACCTGAACCAAGGACCCAAGACTTACTTGGGTTCTAAGGGTAAGTAATTCTGTATTGCAGGTGAATCCAAGTAACCATACCCCTATATGGTACTTGGATAGTGGTTGTTCCAGGCACATGACTGGAACAAAGGGGCTGCTGAAGGAGTATTCATCTGTCAAAGATGGACCTAAAGTGATCTTTGGTGGATCTGAGAAGGGAGTCATCAAAGGGTTTGGTAACATTTCTTCTAACCTAATTACTATCACCCAAGTGGCCTATGTAAAAGGTTTGAAACATAATCTAATAAGCATAAGCCAGCTGAGTGATCTATGATATGACATTTCATTTGGTAAGGATGGATGTCATATCAAAAGGTCAAGTGATCAAGAGATCATATTGACTGGGTATAGGAAGAGAAATGTATATTGCCTTAATTTTGAATGTGAAAATAAGGCTTCCCCCATTTGTCTTGTAGCTGATGACAATGCTTCCCATTATGTTAAGTGGCACAAGAGATTGGCTCATCTAAACTACAAGACAATTGGCCAACTCATTAGTAAAGAACTAGTGAGGAATGGGCCTCAAGTTAAGTGTATAAAGGAAGGGGTATGCTCAGCTTGTCAAAAGGGCAAGCAGACAAAATCCTCATTTCAAAGCCTTGAAAACAAGGATTCTGTGAGGTGCTTATACCTCTTGCATATGGATCTTTTTGGTCCTATGCCAGTTCATAGTCTAGGTAGGAAGGTCTACACTTTTGTGGTTGTAGATGACTATTCTAGATTTACATGGGTGTTCTTTCTGAGACAGAAATCTGAAACCTCAAGTGTATTACTTAATTTTGTAAAGCAAATTCAGAATGAACTGAATAGTACAGTGGTCCAAATCAGAAGTGACCATGGTACTGAGTTTCAATCTGAAAGCATAACAAACTTGTGTAAAGACTTTGGGATTTTCCAAGAGTTCTCCTCACCAAGAACACCTCAGCAAAATGGAATTGCTGAAAGAAAGAATAGAACATTAATTGAAGCTGGTAGAACTCTATTGAGTGACACCTCTCTCCCAGAATATTTTTGGGCTGAGTCAGTTAACACTGTTTGTCATGTCATCAATAGGGCTTCTATCACCAAAAGCCACAGAAAGACTCCCTATGAGATTGTGAAAGGCAGAAAACCAAATCTATCCTATTTTAGGATCTTTGGTTGCAAGTGCTATATACTTAACAACGGCAAGTCATATTTGACTAAGTTTGCTGCCAAATCCCAGGATGGGATATTTGTTGGGTACAGCACAAATAGTAAGGCCTATAGAGTCTTCAACTTAACTACTCAAGTTGTTGAAGAATCTGTGCATATTGTATTTGATGAAACAAGATTAATCAATTGTGAGTTGTCTTGTAGATCAAATGACTCAACAGGTATAAGCAAGAGGATGGACAAGCTCTCCATTGCTGAAGCTTCAAAGGAAGATGGAGCATTGGAAAATGAAGGCTGCTGTCCAGGGGGAGTACAAGAGATAATGGAAGCTGATGAAAACCAAGAGGTTCAGCAGAATGAAGAAGCTGGAGATGCTCAACCTGAAGGGAATCTTCCTCCAGCTATAAGATATCTAAGAGATCATCCTGCTGATCAGATAATAGGTCATCCAAGATAAGGAGTGCAAACTAGAAGCAGAAATCAAAGCATAGTTTTGCATTCAAGTTTCTTGTCTCAGATGGAACCTAAGAAGTTTGAAGAAGCTATCCAAGACCAGCACTGGATTGATGTTATGCAAGAGGAGCTGAATCAATTCAGAAGGTGCAAAGTCTGGGAGCTTGTTCCTAAACCAAGAGGCCACAACATAATTGGCACTAAGTGGATCTATAGGAACAAGCTAGATGAAAGTGGGATAATAGTGAAGAATAAAGCAAGATTGGTTGCAAAAGGATACAGGCAGGAAGAAGGGATTGACTTTGATCAAACCTTTGCTCCAGTAGCAAGGCTGGAGGCTATCAGAATATTCCTTGCCTATGCAGCCTACCAAGACTTCAAAGTATACCAGATGGATGTGAAGTCAGCATTTCTGAATGGTGAACTTAAAGAAGAAGTATATGTAGAGCAGCCATCAGGTTTTGTAGATCCTCTTAAACCTGATTCTGTGTATAAGCTTAGGAAAGCTTTGTATGGGTTAAAACAAGCTCCAAGGGCTTGGTATGAAACCCTGTCTACCTTCCTCATTGAGAATAAATTCTCAAGAGGAAAGATAGACAAAACTCTATTCCTTAGGGAATCCAAAGGTAAGATCATCTTAGTTCAGATCTATGTTGATGACATAATCTTTGGATCTACTGAAAACAACCTTTGTAAAAAGTTTGCCAAACTTATGCAAGGGAAGTTTGAGATGAGCAGTATGGGAGAACTTAAGTTCTTCTTGGGACTCCAAGTAAGACAGACTGATGATGGATTATCCATATCCCAGTCTAAGTTCACCAAAGAATTAATTAAGAAATATGGTATGGAGTCATCCTCCACCATGAGAACTCTTATGGGAACAAGTATGCCTATATGCAAAGATAAGGCAGGTAAACCTGTTGATGAATCAGTGTATAGAGGAATAGTTGGGTCTCTACTATATCTCACTGCTAGTAGACCAGACATTATGTATGCAACATGTGTCTGTGCTAGGTACCAAGCCTGTCCTAAAGAATCTCATTATACTGCAGTCAAAAGGATTCTGAGATATCTTAAGGGCACACCCAATCTAGGTCTTTGGTACCCTAGGAATAGAGATTTTCAACTAACAGGCTATTCAGATGCAGATTTTGCAGGATGTAGAGAGGATAGAAAGAGTACTACAGGTACTTGTCAATTCCTGGGAGGAAGACTAATATCATGGAGTAGTAAGAAGCAGACCAGTGTGGCAATTTCCACAGCTGAGTCAGAGTATGTTGCTGCTGGAAGCTGCTGTGCACAGCTATTGTGGATGCAGCATCAGCTTAAGGATTATGGTATTCAGGTAAGTAGAACACCCCTTTTATGTGATTCTAAGAGTGCTATTTCTATTGCTAATAATCCAGTTTCTCATAGTAGAACTAAGCATATAGAAATCAAATACCATTTTCTTAGAGAACATGTAGAAAAAGGAGACATCTCATTGGAATTTGTAAAAACAGATTATCAAATAGCAGATGTATTTACTAAGCCTTTAGATGAAACCAAATTCAATAAATTCAAAATTGAATTAGGTATGTTAACCATTGATTAATGTATTAACAAAATCATTAACAATGCAATTGAAGTGGTATTTAAGTAAGTTAAAGTAATAACAACATAATTAAGTGTTTAAAAAAAGGGACACATTGAAGTAACACTTACAAGTGGTGTTGAACCAACAGAAATTGGCTAAGTAAGAATGTGTCGACACATTCAGTAATAATGTGTCGACTCAGAGAAATTATGTCGACAAGTCAGAAATATTGTGTCGACACAGAGAATATGTGTCGACACTTAAGAGTTATATTGTCGACTTAACCAGAAATGTAATGTCGACTCAACCAGGAAAATGGTGTCGACACTTACAGAATATATGTCGACACTTATCCTTAGAGTCGACACAGAATTTCTGTCTATCTATTATGTATCCAAGGTGTCGACATAACCACAAATTGGTGTCGACACATAGTAGGCTGAAGTAATGTCGAGACAATAGAAGTTTGTGTCGACACATTCCGTCTGTGTCGACACATTTAGTCTGTGTTTGGCGCCTTTTGAACCTCTTTCAACAGAAGGTATAAATAGGTGAAAAACGCTTTCTATCGACACGCTTCCAAGGTTTTCGAGTCTAAAACCCTGTGTCGACAGTCTATCTTTCTCTCTTCTCTCAAGCTTTCTCGACGAATCGATGGCGCCAAGGATGGAAGACAACGTCAATGAGGGGTATGAGTTGGTGCGCCAGGCCTTTACAGATGCGCCGCCAGATGTTCAAGGGGTTATCACCCTCCTCTCCGAGTCAGGGTTAGAATTTCTAATCTCCGAACCGACTAAAATCTGGAAGAAGGAGGTGCACGAGTTCTTTATCTCTGCATCAGTCCACTCAAATGGCCTCAAGATTAAGTCCAATGTTCAAGGGACTAAGGTAAAGATTACTCCAAGAAATTTAAGAAAGATCTTTCAATTACAAGTAGTTGAGAATGAAGAGGAAGTTCCTAGTTCAAGGACAAGGGAAGCCCTTCAATGGTGTGGACTGGACTCGAGTATGAAGATTGGAGCTGCATTCAACAGGAAGGGTATGAATCAGCAAGGGAAGTTCTTGTCTGAAATTGTTGGGAAAGTAATTCTCTGCAAGACAAGTGGACATGATAGGATTTCTGCCTATATGTTCAGCCTTATGACCAGGATTGTTTTTACAATTCCTACTGATTGGTCAGGAGTACTCTTTGACAAGATCAAAGAAGGAATCAAGAAGCCCAACATGGCTAGAATCATGAGCTTATATCTCATTGGAGTGATCCCTGAAGTGATGCAGCAACTGCCAGGGACTAAGATCAATCATATGAGAAGGATGGATATGAGACTGTTCTCTAGGTGGGATAGGGTGCTGTCCAAGGATGTGCCTGAAGAGAGCAGGCCAGACACCCCTGTGAAATCCCCTTCTCAAACTCAAGAAACTGAACAACAACAAGAAGACCCACTCAGGACACAGGTTGAAGAACAGCATGACTCAACTATACTCCAGCAAGTGTCAACACCTGCACAGATACAGGGGGAGCCAGTTCACTCTCCTGCTCAAAATGTATCTACTCCTGATCAGGTACAAGTGTAGGAGGAGCTAATGTATTTTACTATAAAAGACATTGCTCATATTCTTATTACTGCACAGGTTCAGGGGGAGCTGTTGTCAGTATAAGTGCAAGAGGATGCACAGTTAGACTTATCTCAAAATTTAACTGCTGTAGAAGATACAGCTCAACTGGAATTTACTCTGGAGGAGTTATTCCCTGATGCTGATACTACTACTGATAAAGTAGGAGGAGGACAAGAAATGGAGAAGTCCATAGGTATGGAAATTGATCAGGAAGCTGAAGTTGAGCCACAGGTTGAGGGGGAGCCAGTGGATGTTGAGACTGAACAACAGGTCACTGGGACAGAAACACTTCATCCTTCTCACGAAAGAATTCACCTAGATTCTTCATCTGATACTGAAACTGAAGAAGCCAGCCTGGCTAAGAAAAGAAAACTTGTTGTCTTTAAGAGAAGAAGCAAGAATTATAAGCAGGCTTTACAGACAACACTTCAACAAGCATCTCCTGCCTTTGATCATAACAAGTTTATGGTAGATCTACAGGTGAAATTGGATGAACAAAGAATGGCTCTGGAAAAATATGTTGATGAAAATAGCAAGTCTATGCAGTTTGACTTAGCTCAGGATATAAAGTCCATCCAGTTTCAAGTCAACATGCATAAGACAGAAATGACAGATTGCTTCCAAAAGGGAGGCCATGCTGTGGTTTATCTTGCCCAATAACAGGAGGCTATTACTAAAAAGGTAGATGATGTTGTCCTGAAGCAAAGCTATGTCTTGGAAAATCAGTTAAGAATGAATGATAATTTAACTGAATCTCATCATGAGATAATAAAGGAATTGAAAAAAATTGTTCCAGGCCTGCCTGCAGATAAAACAAAAGAAATGGAAGATTTTGATAAAAAATTTCAAGATGCCATTGCCTCAGTACAAACTGCTATCTCCACCTGCCAACAGGACATATCAACCAAGCTGCAAAAGTTGAAACCATTTTTCAAAGAAGGTATAAATTATCTAGATGGACAGATAAGGTTTCAGAAGGATGACCTTAGAGATCATATGACAAGAGAAGTCATAAAGGGGGAGAGGTTATTGATTCATGCAGGCCAAGAGCACTCTAAATGGGTGACAAATAGTATAAGAGCCACCTTGGGATGTCCACCCTTGTGTGATGATGATATGATGGCTGAATCAGGCATTCAAGCAGGACTACTTGAGGCAACCAACCTGAGGTTGCCCAAGTTATTTACCCCCCTTCTGATTTTGAAATTCTGGATAAGCAAGTGCAGGATATGTATAGTCCTCCAAAGGATGTGCATAATGTTGTGATTGAGAAAGTTGAGATGCCAGAGGCCTTCCTGAAAGAACAGCAAGATGCTCTATTAACAAAGAAGAGATTTAGAGAGCAGGCTGCACTTAAGCTAGATTATGAGCAGTGGAGTCCTACTTCAAGGAACATAATACTCACTGTATGGAAGGCTGTACAAGACAAAGTTCATGAAAGAGGGAAGTGGTACAATGAGATAGAATGGTAGAAGTATGAGGCAAGACAAGAAGCAATAGTACAATTCAGAAGGAAAGCTAAGCTGGGGAGGCTGTCACCAAATGCTAAGGAGCCAAGCAAGTACTTCCCAAAGCCTTTTCACTATTTTGAAAGGCAAAGGCTCAAGGAAGAAGCTATTAAGAAAGCTGATCTAAAAGGAAAGAAGATAGCTGAAGAATCAGAAGCTCCTGTGACAGCTAAAATTCAATCTGGCAAAGGGATTATCATTAAAGAGCCTGATCAATCCTGATTGTGTTTTAGTTCCTTCATAATGTTTTGTAATGTTGTGATGTGATCATTAAATGTAAAACAATGTAATCAAACATTACCCAGTAATAGACAAAATATTGTTTAAGTCTATGATAGATTGTTTTATCTATGATGTTTTTATTATTTTGTTTATAATTAAGTATCCCTGTGTTTTTGTCATATATCATCATTTAGTACTGTTTATAAATGGTGTATATCATTGGCTATAAGGGTTATGACTTCTCCAAATAGGGGGAGATTGTTGGGTACATTGGAAAATGTGTACCTGATTTGAAGAAGCCCAACCTAGCTCAATGATATCCATCAAGGTGTATTTGATGTTGTTTTGAGTTGACATGTGCAGGTGAAGAATTGATAAAGTATGCAAAAAAATTCTAAGTCCAAGTGTCGACACAGAGAAGGATGTGTCGACACATAGAAGAAATTAGTCGACACAACACTGGGAAGCAGTGTCGACACATAGCAGTTAGTCTACAACTACACTGGGAAAAAGTGTCGACACAGAGGAAGTATGTCGACACATAGCAGTTAGTCTACAACAATACTGGGAATTTGTGTCGACACAGAAGAAAAGCGTCGATCTTAACATTGGGAAAATGTGTCGACACAGAAGAATATAGTCGACCTCAAGTTTGTCGACACCAGCAGGATGTGTCGACACAGAAGAATATAGTCGACCTCAGGTTTGTCTACACCAGCAGAATGGGTCGACACATTGTGATTAAGTCGACACATTATAGCAGAGTTAAAAGAAGACTGTGTCGACACCAGAAGGCTAAGTCGACACTTACTAAGTTATGATTCTACAACAACTGTGTCGACACACAGGATTTGTGTCGACACACTGAAGAGTCAAGACCAAGTTATTTTCAGAAGAAGCTGTGTCGACTCAAAGGCAACTTAGTCGACATCACTGAAGACTGTGTCGACACCAAAGTCAATTGTGTCGACACAGATAGACAGATGGTCTCGACACTTTCTGACAGACTGTCTCGACAACTTGTGGTTCAAGACTAAGGCACAGGACTTGTTTGAAGACTTGACAGCTGTGGGTTGCCACCGGTTAACTGAAGCTGTCAGACTTGTCAGAAAACGGTTAGAAACCGGATCAGCCGGTTACCATGAAGAAAGTCTATAAATAGACAGATTCAGAAGGAGAAAGTAACTTTTGAAAACATTGATAAGAATCAAAAAGTTGAGAAGGATTACAATCCAATTCATTTCAAGAAAGTGCTTGGCACTTAAGAAGATCTCCTCCGGAAGATCTAAGAAGACTATCTAAGGATAGATCAAAGAAGAGTTCTAATCAGAATTCAGAAGAATCATTCAAAAGTGCTGGATAGAGAGAGATCAAGCCAGAATTTGAAGAAGAAGAAAGAAACCACCAGTGGATTCTCAAGAAGCTGTTTGGAAATCAACTCAGCTAAGTTCATATTCAAGAAGCTTTGAAGAAAGCTCAGATACAGTTGATTTCATCAGCTGATCAAGAATTGTCTTGGCCTTTTCTCTCTCAATTCAGGCAAGACAGTTAAATAATCTTTTCTATATTTCTGTAGGATCTGTTTACACAGATCTGAGTTGTAAGCCTGTGTTATAAAGGCTGAGTGTAGGAGTGTTGAACTCTGAGTGGTGGGGCTGTTTGCCTGAGTGTAGGAGAAGGGTCTTCTCTGAGTTGTAGGCCTTGGGGCAAGGCTGAGGTAGGGTTGTTGTGCCTGAGTTGTAAGAACCAGTTGGGTTCTGAGTTGTAGGATCTGTTGATCTGAGATTAGTGGAAGTTTGGCCGAATCTAGCATACTGCTAGATAGGTGAAGGGGGAAAGTGGATGTACCCAGACCTTGGGGAACCACTATAAAACATTGTGTAATCTGTGATGTTTTATTTTCTGTGATTGCTGTGATTATTGTGTTAGCCATTAAATTGAATTCTGCCTAGAAGTTTTTATAAATAAGTAGAACCTATTCACCCCCCCCCTCTAGGTGTTTAGGCTGTCTTGAAAGTTAAACTATCACTTACCTTTCGGGAAGCCTTGACCCCCACCCCCCATGGATCACTCTGATCCCTCCTCGGTCTCCCACATAAGCCCAGTCATCACACATGTCTTCATCTGCCCGAGGCTGAACTTCCTCAATCCGCACTCCCTGGCGGTCCTGTTACTGTCGTAGCTCTCTATTTCCCCACATCTCGAGGAACTTTGGGCACGTGGCCGTTGCGTTTCCCTCTTCCTAGTGGAAGTCGCAGTAAGGCAATTCTACCCTAACCTCCCTTCTCCTCATCTGCTGACCTCTCTGCCTTTGCATGGATATCACCATAGCCTGATGCTGATCGGGGAGAGGACGCCTCTGGCCCTTCCTCCCACCTGGATGGTGGAACTTACCCTGGCCCCCTGGCGGTTGTCCCCTTTGTGGAAACCTCTCTACTGGCCCTGATCCTTCCACTCATGCTACCTCCAATCGAGTTTACTATTCGGCTCCTGGCTCCCCCACCTTGGATACTACTACTGATGTGGTTGTTCCCACTGCCGGGGTTCAGCTCTCCTTGCCTCCTTACGTCAGCCACCTCTTGGCCCCTTCTCCTCCTCCATGGCCCACCTGGCCAACTTCTTCGTGAACTCGGGGTTTGACGCCTCCCCGTCGACTTCCTTTGTCGCCCTCTCCATCAGCTCCTCGTAGGAGAGAGGCGTTACCCTCTTCAGATCCATCTTGAAGAAACCTTATTGTAGTCCCAAGGTGAAGGACATCATCAGGGTGTGCTCTGGCATCTCTTGGACCTGGGTGACCTCTTTCTGGAACCGGTCGACGTAAATCCCCAAGGTCTCATTCAACCCCTACTTGATGTGTAAGAGGGACTCTTACTCCTTCTTCCTCTTCTTAGAAGTGGTGAACCTCAACATGAACCCTCGATGTAGGTCCTCGAAGCAGTAGATTGAGGTTGCCGGTAGTTGGTGGAACCACTCTCTTGCCTCCTCCTTAAGGGTGATGGCAAAGAGTCAGCACTTGAAGGCATCCGACATCTGCCTTATTGACACCGCATCCTTGAACCACTAGATGTACTGGACCGGTTCATCCTTCCCGGTGTATTAGGACATCTCTGGCTCCTTGAACCCTTCTGTAATTGGGTCAGAAGAAACCAACTCGCTAAAGGGGAAGCCTCCCCCTGCTGGGCAAGCCGGAGGGTCTCACACTCCCATCTCGCCGAACCGGCCTCCACTCGCCAAGCCAGGGAAGAGCACTCGCTCGGGGAGATCTCTCTCCCTCCCCTCCTCTACAACCTCCTTCCTAGCTCGTCGAGCAAGGGCATCCTTGCCTAGAGATGGGGCTGCGGTGACTCGAACAGCTAGTGTCGAGCACTCCGCACATGCGCCGAGTGCGAACTTGAAGAGGCCGAGCACCTCCTACTTGAACTCCTCGAACATCCCCATCGTGGCAAGAAGGGAAGGGGGTGGCAAGTCAGCCCTGTTTGAACCTTGCCCTTCTCCTCCAATCATCGAGCTTGCTAAAGGTTTTTTGTGTTGACCACTCTCCACGCTCACCGCACAAAAAATGTTGAAACCGAAAACTCGGTCTCTATGGAGTTCACCGTTGGGGAAGACGTGATCGCACAGCTACTTCTCTCTCGCGAGCCAAACGACTAAGGAAAAAGAAAAGGGCACAGACCCAAGGGCTCAGCATGGAGGTCCCACGACACACCTGGAAGATCTTAGAGCGCTTCCCCTCCCTAGCCAAATGCCGAGCTAAGGATACCTCGGAAGGAGCAAGAAGACTGGGGCACTAGTAAGCATGCCTTCTGATGTACCCCCTTCGGTATATTTATAGATTTCTAAAAATGGCCTGCAAGTAGCTAACCTTCGTTGTTCCGAACAGCTTTTTGTAGCCCAACTGGGTTTGCAACAGCATAACTCCACTGTTCTAAAAGGCTATATACAGGCCAACAAGGGTTAAATAGTAAAAACACATCGCAGAAAAACTAGGCGAGTAGCCCTCTAAAACTTCCACTCGCCTGGGGCAAGGAGTGCTCGATGGAGCTAGAACTCGCCACCTCTTCTCGGCCCTGGGCGAGTGCAGTCCTGGCCTACCCCACTCGCCCACTACCTATCGGGACCCTGAGGCGAGTGCGAGCCGGCCTGCTCCACTTGCCCCTCACTTGTTCCACCCCATTTGGGAAAGCCAAGGAGGACACCAAGCTCTCACCTCCTCCTGGCTCGTCTGGGACTCTGAATGTTGGTCTTGGAAGGTCTGGCTCTTGTCGCCCACTACTCACTGGATATGTGGTTGTACACTAGACTATAAATTGGCATAGGACCAAATAAGTCCATATGCAAGAGGTACAAACACCTCACTGAATCTTTGTCCCCAATGCTCTTAAAGGATGCTTTGGTCTGCTTACCCTTTTGACAAGCAGAGTAAATGCCCTCCTTAGTGCATTTTAAATTGGGTCTATTTCTAACTAGCCCTTCACTAAAGAGCGTGCCAATTGACTTGTACTTTATGTGAGCAAGCCTCTTGTGTCATTGCACACAATAAGAGACTTTCTCATTTGCTACCACACATACTAGAGTGTCATGATTTAAACATAAAAAGTTCAAACAGTAAATATTCCCACTCTTAGTGCCTGTCAAAATGACCTCTTGGTCACTTGACCTTTTAATTAGACACTCATTCTTATGGAAGGCTATGACATAGCCAGGATCACATAGTTGTCTTATGCTTATCAAGTTATGTTACAACCCTTCCACATAAACCACTTTTGTGATTGAGACTATGTCATTGGTGATCATACTATAGCCTTGATAACTCCTTTTTCTGAGCGTCCAAAGATCACCTTAGGCCCATTCTTCACTGAAGTTTATTCCTTTAGATAGCACCTTGTTCCAGTCATATGCTTGGAATACCCACAGTCCAAGTACCATATTGGTGCATGGGTAGTTGGACTATCCTGCAAACACAAATTACTTTACCTTAGGACCCCAAAAGTGATTGGGTACTTAGTTCTTATTAGTCTGAAACTAAACTTGTCTACCTGCAGCACTCCTGACAGGAAGACTCACTCTTTCCCTTGGCACACTAGGGTTGTACTAACAATCTATGGCAAAGTGAGCCACTTTACTATAGCACCAACATTCATGGATGTTGTATCTCCTTTTTTGAACAGCCTTTGTGGAGCGCAAGAAGTCAATAGCTGACTGTTCAAAAGGGAGTGATGCAGCCTTTTTCTTATTTCTTTCAACAGCAATTTGACTGAAAGAGAGTCTGCTAGTATATGTACTTGGCTTACTCTGAGTTCCTCCAACAGCAGTCTTCTTTTTAGTAGACAAGTTGTTGATGGCATTGGATATGGCCAAGCCAGGCTTACTGACTTACTTACCTTTGGTCTGAGATATTGCTAGAAGACTCTGAGAATAGGCCGATGCCTTATCCTTGAGTGTGGGGGTTGGAGAACCAAACACAAATGGTCCATGATGGGCCATCTGGATTTCCTCATGGGGAGCCTTAAGGGCACTCAAACCTATGCCCTTCCTTCCACTATAGTTGTGAGCAATTTTGTTCACACTATTGGATCTTCCATTCAACCAATGACCATAGATACTCTATTGGTCATACTTATTGGATGGTAATAAAACTTTCTCAAAAGAGATAGTAGGCTGGATTGGATCCTTGCCCTTACTCCTATTGCTTCTTTTTGTATTCCTCTCAATGTACCCCAGTCTCTTCTTATTAGTTTGGGTGGTGAAGGTATCAATGAGTGGCAATACAGATTTAGGTTTGGAGTATTATGCCATTAGCATCCTCTCTTTGAAGAGCTTATCTTCCAACTCTTTAATTAAAGAGTTCTTACTATTTATGGTTGAAAATTAGTTAATGGTGATTGTTTTAAGTTGGGATATATCTTTGCTCATCTGGCTCAGCTGTGAGGCTGATTCATTTCGTAGAGAGAGAGAGAGATCTTTTCTTAAAGAGGCAATCTCCTTGGCTTGTCTTTTGACAAGCAACTTGTTCTTCTTCAGAGCTTCCAAGATTAACTCATAATTGTCAATCAATTGATTGACATCTACCTCAGATTCTGAACCATCTTCATCACAAGATGAATATGCATTATAATTAGGACTAGTTTCATAATCCGATTCTGAGGAAGAGATAGAATGAGTCGGTACCTCATCTGGACTAGGCTGGTCCTGGCTAGATTCTCCATCTGTCATGGCCATGAGCCCATAACTGCCATTAACATCTTCATCCACCTCAGTTCCACTATCTGAGTGAGATAGAGGGGCCCTGATTCCTATCCTTGCAGATGGATATAACTCATCCTCTTCAGTAGTAGCAGCAACAAACAACCCAATATAGGCTTCATCTTCTTCTTCAAAGTCTGAAGATGCTGAGTTAGTTTGAATACAGCTCTTCTCATTCTTGGCAATGAAGGTCTTTTCCTTCTTGCCCTTGTGGTGGTGATGCTTCTTCTCACCTATCACTTTTCTTTTGACTGAGAAATCAGCAATGACATGCCCAGACTTACTACAATAATAACAAACAATTTTAGAAGAATTATGTGTAACACCCCAGATTTGACAGCAGAAATTCTGTCACTATAGTCGGGCGATACTGGGTATCGCCTGATGGCGATAGCGATGCAGAGTTCGTCAAGCTACACTTGACACACTCGATGCACTCGACGAATCGTCGAAAGATATCGCCTCGTGGAAACAGTGGATGTCACCGAGCGATAGTGCTACGTGGCGTGAGACATGTGTTGGTTTGGCCAAAGAGCGGCTAATAAGCGGTGGTTGACCTGGGTCAAAACGGTCAACACGGTGAACTCAATATCGCCAAGTGGCGACAGTCGATATCGCAAGGAGATAGCGCCAAAGTTGACCAGTCAACCCAAATCCTGGCCTTTGCTTTATTTTGAATGAGAGATCATGTGGCTGGGATTAATCCCGAATCCACTTCCAGAGAAGAATAGGAAGGAGGTTTCATTCTCTTTCTCTCTCTCTCTTCTTTCCTTAATTTTACTTGAGTGAAAAGGAAGGGGAAGCTAAGGAGGTGCTGGGCTGAGATTTGTGAGCTCGTTGAAGGAGATCTTGTGGTCGGAGGCCAGATATGAGGATAGATCCGCGAAGAGGAGAGCGACGTATTCCTTTCCATCCGCGTAGAAAAGCTTAGCCATGGCTCCGAAGAGAACTACAAGGGTAACGATTTTCTCCTAGACAAGTGAAGTCTTCAATACGCATACCTTCATGGAACCCCTCACCAAAAATGTGGGAAAAGGGTGGATTCCTTTGTGTCTATCGGTATGATCCCCATTTATTATTGCATTAGATCCGAAAATGTAAAGTACGGAATATGCATGCTGTGTGAAGCCCATCCGGACGGGTTGGTCTGGATTAGAGATGCTTTCTTTTGCGAACCGGAGAAGACTCCGCGTATAAACGAGTATTTTACGGAGTCTGTGGGTTATGCCTGCGAATTGGATTAATAGGGAGTTCTGGAGAGGATCTCTAGGAAAATACCCAGGTACAATCACAATTTTGGAGAAACTGTCGATGTTGTCAGGCGACAATGGGTATCACCGACAGCGATAGCTCCCAGAAAGCTATTTGTGGTGTGAAAGATAAGTTTTCTGGCACTACAGGTTGTTATAGGGTTGGGTTAAGTTTGGGCGCAAAAAGTGCATTTCTGTTTGTCCTGCCAAGCAATCATGATGAACGCTAGCACTAACTCCCTTTATGATTATGAATCCAGTCCTTGGTGGACAGTGAGGCTATTGTGAGGTGCGAGCTCTTAAAGGTCGTCGTGTCGAACGGATTAGGGGAAGCTGACCCGCATCGGTCTAGACATTGAATCTGCAATTTGAGCAACGGGTAAAAGCTGAACTGTCTCCGCATTATGGTTGTCTAACTTGAGTGCCTGGGATATTGGAGTTCGTTAGGTTCACATAATGAGAGTCTTGGGTTGTACTCTATCAAGACTAAAGTTTCCGGCCGTAGGCCGTGGAGAATGAATGCTCAATGTTGGAGGTAGGACCCTGGTTTTCCGGTACACCGATAATGTGCCCTGAGTGCACGGAGCGTTTGGTTGTACGACCGATATTTGTGATATATTGAAATGTGTGGTCGTGCACTTTCTTGTGATATATCGGTTGAAAATGCATTTCTTGCAGGGAAGGAGAATCACCGCCCTGAGTAAGGGGTGGGGTCGTTTTAAAATTGGTCAGTTAAAGCTGATCGTTGCTTTATTTGCCACATTTTTGTGGGCTATGTTGTGCAGGTGCTGGATCAAGGGGGAAATAGCGGGCTGAAGCACTTGCAGCTATGCTGGTCCTCGAAGGCCGAGTGGAAAAGTTTTACTAGTTTCATGTGTGGCCAGCCTGTATGCCGATGTATGTAATCCACACATGTGAAGTTTAACTGTAAGGCCTTAAGGCCAAACACTTTTTTATATTTTTGTATACATTCCTATGATATATAAATGTGGTTGTTTATATATAGTGGACATTCAATTGTGATGAGTTCAATAATAACCCCTAAAGCTTCTGCTAGAATGCTCTGAGTTAGGATGCGGTTACTAGTTAAGTAACGTCGCTGACTGTCTGCGGAATATGGCGTGGGGCCCCGGTCGGACCCCATGTTATATTTCATGTGACAGACGGAGGTGTTATAATTCATGGTCGAATTCTTTTGAGGGATGGCGAGCACGTGTAAGTGCTTACCATTATAACATAAATGAACTCAAGAATGCCCACTTAGGAATGAAAATACACTTATTTAGGGAACATGTGCGTTCCTGGTATTGCTTTTTACAATATTTTAGTTGGTTAATTGTATGTTTCACGATTGTAGGTGACTAAAAGTAATGAGGGGCAGCAAGAACCCCAGCATTCGATGGGGATTAATGTGCCAACTAAGGTGATAACACCTCCTCCTTCGGTAGAGATGGTCCAGTTGATCGCTGGTGTGTTCTTCGTAATGATCAAGGCCCGACATGAGGGATGTGTACAACACTATGTTCCGGTGGTGAGTCCCATGCCGGTTGGTGTTCTTGAGCAGATAGCAAGGGGAAGAGCATCGGCCCCGCCGTTGAATATGTGTCTGATTCAAGGACCATATACGATCGAGAAGTACTTTCATGCATTTGTTGTGCTGAGACAACATGCAGAGTTTGTGTTTGAAACCGAGGAGACTAAGACCAATAAATTTTATGATGCTCTGCGCGATGAACTACGACATCTATTGGTGGGTCCAAAGTTACATAGATTTTGTGCCTTGGTAATGACAGCTAGGTCTTTGGAAATAGACTTGAAAAAGTTCAGGGTAAAGCAAGAGGTCAACGTGTCGAACTTGTTGAAGCAAAAAATGACCTCAGCGAATGTTCACGAACCAAGGTGCGGCCGACGCCTACTTCTCTCAAGCCTTGACCCTTGACTGGCTGCTAAGGTCCTAAGACTGACCCAAAGCCTCAGCAGGGAGGTCCCACCTCACACCCGGAAGATCCCTGAGAGCTTCCCCTCCAAAGCCAAATGCTGGGCGGGGATCTCTTCAGAAAGCACTAGAGTTGGAGAATAATGAAAGCCTGCCTTCCAATGAGCCCTTATGGGTCTATTTATAGTCTTACCTTGACCCGAAAATACTTAAATACCCCTAATGGGTCTGCCAATAGCCAAATCCCGCTGTCCACCCGGGGGCAGACAGGTAATTTTACCCGGGGATAATAAAATAATCTTCTCCTGGGCGTCGGGCCCCACCACCTGGACCTGCTTGGCGAGAACCCTGGGCGAGAAGGCTCTCGCTGAGCCTTAGCTGGGCTCACCTTGGTGAGATCTCCTGCCAAGAGGGTTCTCGCTCTCGGTGGTCTTGACGCCACTGCCGCTGGACATGGCGCTGAGTGGGTGAAGCTCACTCTACGCCTTCACTGCTAATCATGGCGTTGAGTGAGTGAAGCTCAATCAACGCACTTTGCTGCCGAAACACGGCGTTGAGTGAGTGAAGCTCACTCAACGCCCTTTGCTGCCGGAACACGGCGTTGAGTGAGTGAAGCTCACTCAACGCCCTTTGCTGCCGGATGCGGCGTTGAGTGAGTGAAGCTCACTCAACGCCCTCTCGCCCGAGTCCTGAAGCCTAAAGCTGACCTGAAGACCCGAGTCCCGACGCGAACGATCTCACCTACTAATGGGCGGGATCTCCTTAAGGGCGAGAACTCTGCCAGTCTGCCCCAGGGCTAACCCGGGACTAGCCCAACCCTTGCCACTGAAGTCTTGGTCTTCTGGGTCCTACCCAGCGAATATGGGGTTGTACACAATCCCCACTCTTTTATAGCTAGCCCTGCACTTGAAAAGACAAGTCCAACCCCAAAATATTCGCTGGACATGTGCCTGTCTGCCAAGGGAATCTTTCGGTGGGCCCTACTTCGGCTATAAATACATGCTGGATAGGAGACCATAAAACTTGCCTCTAAACCACTGCTTCTTGACCGAGCTCTCGCCTGGATTTTTTGCGCGAGGCCATCATGTATGCTAAACGCGCTGTCAAGCCACTTTCGCAAGACCTTCAAGACTGGCTAGCCGTTGCCCAAGCGCGAGCTCTGGCCAACTGTGCTGCGGTGGCCCCGTGGCTAGCGAGGAAATCTTCCACCGTTGGACCCTCCGAGCCGAAGAAGAAAAAGAAAGACAAGAGGAAAGCCAAGGTGGTCCGATGAGACCTTGCTCACGAGAACAGGGATCCACCCTCTCCTACCCCGAATCCTGCGGGGAACCCCTCACTGCAAAAGGTATGCCTTGCGATCGCGCCTTCCGAGACTATTGTGCTACATGACTAATAGTTAACGTGACCTTTCGCAGGAGTTTGCCCCTAATGACGGCGTCGGGTCCCAGCCGACTCCCCCGAACTCGCTAGTTCACCCTCCCGAGGATCAAATGCGAGTTTCGGGGTTGATTCCTCCGGTCGAGACCAGGATGATAGGTACACTTTCTGTCATTTTTCAACACTTCAATATTTCCCTCTCTTCTGAACTGTCTTCTCGCAGTGACTGCTTCCGCCGACCTAGGCCTCTCCACTCGGGAAGATGAGGCGAGAGTTATTTAGCCGCCTCCCCCCGCGGCGAATCCCGCCCTGCAGGCGGGAAGGGTGGCTTCGGAACCCTCCGTCACTCCCAAGGATGCCCATCATCCCTTGAGAGAAGATAACTCCCCCCGTTCTTCCGGCCAGGTTGGGGTCATCGCGCGCGAGCCATTCCGCCCGGGGCGGGGCAAGCCTCTTCACCTTCTTTACAGAACCGATGGGGGGGGGGGGGGGGGTCGGGCCTTCTCGTCCGGCGCTAGTCGACGGTTCTCGCCGGACTACAGGTATGCGAGATGTTCTTGTCAGCTAATCGTCATGCTTTAAACAAACCCTTGGGCTCTCTTTTTGCAGGGGATCCCAGCTCGCGGTCGGGAGCCGACGAGGAGGGAGAAGAAGAAGAGGAAGAAGAAGAAGAAGATGGCGAAGGCTCCCCCCTCCCCTCGTCTGGCGAGATAGAGGGATTCCTGAATGGCGCCGAGAACGCGAAGGGGCGAAGGAGGAAAACCTCGGCCATTTTGTCCAAGCTCATCCGGCGAGATCGTGTCCGTGCTGCCACGACAACAGCATTTCGTGAATCTGTGGAGCAGAGGCTGGAAGCTCTGGAGCGAGATTTCTTCTTGGGCTAGGCTGATCGGCCGAAAGGGCCCGCTGCCGGGTCTTCGCCAGGGAGATGCATTGCGCAGATCCGGGATCAAGCCCGGCGGATTAACCTAGGGTGTACCATCATGTCATCCTATTTCAACCCACTGGCGCCTCCAAGGACCAGGCTGCGGGAACGAGGTCGATGGCGCTGAAAACCCTACTAGTTCCCCAGATCTCGCCTTCTCTCTCTCTTTAGCCTTCCCTTCAAACAATGTACCCCTATGTTTGTTCGTAATAACGATTATTATTTTTTTATTCAGCTCTCGCCGGCGAGAGCGTGTCATTATCCATATCTTCCTATCTTGTGCTTCGATCTTAAGAATTCGTGTCAGAACTAGGGTGCTCGCGCCAATTAGACGCGATGGCGCGAGATAGGATGCTTGCGCCGCGACTGGGATTCTCGCGCCAAAACTAGGATGTTTGCGCTAATTAGACACGGGTGTTGCTCGCTGTTACCCCGGTGGGGGATCGAGGCGTCACCGGTCCAGATCGTGACAGCTGTACTTCGCCACTATTTTCTCTCTCTATCGGACGGCGCCGTAATGATCACGGTTCCCAATAAATAGAGAAGTCCACCCACCGTATTTATTTCTCCGATCCGGAACCTTAGCACCCTTCCATTGCTCTCGGCCTCTTGCTTCCGCCTCTACCTCTCGAAAGCTCTCCCCTTCACTCACAAACCCAAATGCCGGGCGAGAGCGAGGGTCGCGCTCATTGCACGGAAGCATTCCGAAAGCATCTTTTCCCTTCCTGCACCCTCACCCTTAAGGAGTTCAACACGACCATTAATCGCTTCGTCCCTGCTGGCTTCTCGGCGAGGAATCCGGGCAATCATGACAAGGTGAATACCCCGGGGCTGGGAGAGGTCGCCATCCCCATCGAACATTTCGAGGTGGGTTTCCGCCTTCCCCTCTGGCCGGAGGTTCGCCAAGCTCTCCGCTACTACGGGGTAGTTCCCGCCCAACTGAACCCGAACTCCATCGCGATCCTTGTAGCGTTCATATGCTACATGCGGTCCGAGAGGATCGAGTTCAGCCTGCCAATCTTCCGAAAGCTATTCACCTTCCGCGCCAAAGGAGGGGTGGTCTTCTTTTCCAGGCAGCTGCTCAAGACCACCGGTCTCGCCAACAAAAACCACCACTGGGGCGAGAGGTTCGTCTATGTCACTGGCGACTTCGGCAACGTCCCCCTCCAGCCTGTTCAGTATGAGGATGCCGCCTACAAGCCGCCCGCTCTGGGATCGCGTGAGAGCGCGATTCTGGACTTCTTTGGCACGAAGGAGTTCGACGTCCACATCCTCTGGCGAGACGTCGACTCCCTTCTTCCCGTCCTCCTGGGCAAAGGTATGGTTTCGCCATAGATTTGACTCGGTCAGGAACTTCTTGTATTGAATAGTGCCACTTTGCAGGAGAGCGGGAGGTCCCCCTGTGCCAACCTTTCGCCGAGGCCCTGGGTACCGAGAGCCTGGCCGCGAGAGATTCTCTCGCCCTCGCGAGACCTGGCGCTCGCGCCTGCCGGGATGAACCGACCCAGCCCGTGTCGCCAAAAGCTAAGAAGCGAAAAGGCACCCTTCCCGCCCTCCGGTCGTTGAAGAGGCCAAAGCTGTCTGCTTCCGAGAAAGGGAAATCCCTGGCAGTCTCGCCCGTCCGGTCTCTTCCCCCGGGCAGGTCCTTCGAAGAGCTTCTTTAGAGGGCCAGCGAGATGGATGCTGCTGCCAGGAGCCGTGCCGAGGCTCCCGCCGGGAACCCACCGGCCGCAAGCGAGGCTGGGGGAGAGGGGGCCGCTGCCGAGACCTCCGCCCGAAACTCACCTGCCGCAAACGAGACTGGGTAAGAAGGGGCCGTTGCCGAGACCTCTGCCCGGACTCCGCCCAAGGAGGTGCCGAAAGGGCACATAAACTATGGATTCGGCGTGAAGTACCTCGACGCTGAGGGGAAGCCTCAGCTCAAGTGGGACCCCGAGTCCAACCTGATCAAGGTCTCGACGCTCCTTCCCAGCTGGGCGGAGCGAGACGAGGTCACTGGCGAGGCCTTCTCGCTAAGCTATGGTCTCTATAGCCGAGAGGATGCCAGCGTCTTCGACCAGACGCCCACTCCGCTCTTGGCCTTCGATTCCGTCCGGGCCCTACTGCGCTGATTCGAGCTCGCGCATATGTGCGCTCGCCGGAGCATTAGCCTAGATAAGAATTTCATGGACATGTACAAGGCGAGGGAGGGAGAAGTGGCTCAAGCGCGTGCCCTGGAGAAAGAGCTCGCGAGTGCTCAGCAAGAGCTGGCGAATGCTCAACAATTGCTATCCCTACTCCCCACAATCGAGGTAAGCGAGACCTTCCTGGACCCCTGTTCTCGCTTCCTGAAGCCATATTTGTGCAACATCTCTCTGAGCTGATCTCTTTTCCACAGGATCCTGCCCCATCCACAGCGCTCCGCGCGGAGTTGGTTGACGTGCGCTACGAGAACGTCTTGCTGCGTGACCAACTCCGGCGTGCGGAAGCGGCGAAAGGCCCTCCCCCTCCAATGCTTGATGAAAGGCTGAAGAGTCGTCACTTATCGGAGTACGACATCGACAAGCTACTGCACGCGAATGCCCAGGCCTCCGTCAAGCTCACCCTCGAGACGTTGCGGGAATTGGAGCTGCTACGAGAGGCGGGCGAGACCGTCACTGCCGACCAACTCCTCGTCTGGCGTTTCGATCCCGGCCTGAATCCTCTCGGAACGCCCGACTCCCCGCCCTCGGACATCCCGAATCTTTCTACCGCCGTCGGCGAGACGTCTGAGGCGAGTTCTGGCGCTGGATCCGGCGAGGACTCGAGCGAGAGCACCAGTGGTGATTACATCGCATCCCCTTGAAGGGTCCTTCCTTTTGTTATTATTCTCTTCTGTAATGAGCGAGAAGCTCTAAACTCCTTGTAATTCATTGTTAAATATAATGCAACAATTTTACTTTTTGCTATCGATGTGTTTGCATAAAAGAGTAGATTAGACAGCCTAGTGACTTCCGCGCGTGCTTCCGCCGAGACCCTTGGTCTCTTTGGGGTAGCCTTCCTTAGAGATCAATTAGGCGGGAACCTTGCGCTATAGATTAGGTCGTCCTATCCGGGTCTGCCGGAAGCCTTCTTTGGCGAGGTCCCCTAGCCGAGACCTTCGGGACGAGACCTCCACTAGCCGAGACCTTTAGGACCTCGTTCCCGATCTAGGCCAGGGCCGTGTCAAAACTTCTTCCGACAAACTAAACTTATGCCCCATCGGCGAGCCTTCGGACCTGCCAGCTAGATCGGAGCCTGCGCAGCGGGTCTACCTGGGGCCGAGCCAAGCTCGGGGTGTTGATGAAGATCAAACCAAACCTCTCCCCCACATGCGAACCTTCGGACCTGCCAGCTAGATGAGAGCCTGCGCAGCGGGTCTACCTGGGGCCGAGCCGAGCTCGGGGTGTCGATGAAGATCAAACCAAACCTCTCCCCCACAGGCGAGCCTTCGGACCTGCCAGCTAGATGAGAGCCTGCGCAGCGGGTCTACCTGGGGCCGAGCCAAGCTCGGGGTGTTGATGAAGATCAAACCAAACCTCTCCCCCACAGGCGAGCCTTCGAACCTGCCAGCTAGATGAGAGCCTGCGCAGCGGGTCTACCTGGGGCCGAGCCGAGCTCGGGGTGTTGAATGAAGATCAAACTAAACCTCTCCCCCACAGGCGAGCCTTCGGACCTGCCAGGTAGATGAGAGCCTGCGCATCGGGTCTACCTGGGGCCGAGCCGAGCTCGGGGTGTTGATGAAGATCAAACGAAACCTCTCCCCAACAGGCGAGCCTTCAGACCTGCCAGCTAGATGAGAGCCTGCACAGCGGGTCTACCTGGGGCCAAGCCGAGCTCGGGGTGTTGATGAAGATCAAACGAAACCTCTCCCCCACAGGCGAGCCTTCGGACCTGCCAGCTAGATGAGATCCTGCGCAGCGGGTCTACCTGGGGCTGAGCTGAGCTCGGGGTGTTGATGAAAATTTCTCAAACCAAACCTATCCCCCACAGGCGAGCCATTGGATCTGCCAGCTAGATGAGAGCCTACGCAGCAAGGATCGAGCACGCCATTAGGCGATAGGTCTTGCAGACGATCAGCTTGGCCTTCTCGGCAAGGAATGAGTGGGAGACGCCGCAGGTTCCAGTGGAGGGGGTTCCGCTGTTAGGCGAGAACGCCCCAGGGCAGCTCCCCGGGAAGGAAGTCCCGGTGGAGGCAGGCGAGAGGGATGTGGCAGTGTGAGAGATCTTCCCAGGCCAGCGCCCCGGAAAGTAAGTTCCGGTGGACCTGAGCGAGAGGGAGGCGACAGTGCGGGAGCTTTTCCCCAGACACGGTCTCGTGGATCGGTCCAGCCAGCCGAGGTCGCGGGACGTTCCCTCTCGCCAGGCAGGAGGCGAGATCCCTTTCAACGAACTCATCATCTCGGCTCCAGTGCCGGAGGGGTTCCGGGAGCCAGATATGTCCTACTTCTCGGGAAAGGATGACCTAGTACAACATGTACAATGGTTCGAGGATGTGTTGTCGATTAGGCAGATGTCAGATGCCTTCAAGTGTAGGCTATTTTCCATCACGCTGAAGGAGAAGGCCAGGGACTGGTTCCACCAGTTGCAGGAGAGCTCAATCTACAGCTTTGAAGATCTGCGCAGGGGTTTTCTGTTGAGGTTCTCAACTTCGAAGAAGCAGAAGAAAGAGGCGGAGTGTCTGTTTGCGGTGAGGCAGATGCCGGAGGAGACATTGGGTCATTACGTCGACCGGTTCCAAGAGGAGATTCTCCTGGTCCAGGAGGTCCTGGGTTATGCACTAATGCTTGCCTTCACCCTGGGGCTGAGGTCGGGGTTCTTTAGCATGGAGTTGAAAAGAGTGCCCCCTCTCTCTTTTGAAGAGCTCATGGAGAGGGCAAACCCTGCTTTTGCGAGGAAGTTGGCTAAGTTGGCAGAGGATGATGTGAAGGAGCCGGCAGCAGGAAGACAGAGAGAAGTGAGGGAGCAGAGGGAGCCAAGAGAGGATAGGAGGAGAGAAGAACCTCGAGGGCAGGGGCAGCAACATGGAGGGGCCAGGGAGCTGAACAACCGATTGGGTTGGAGGCCTCAGGAGGGTCGTCCCCAGGGCCAAGGGGGTCCTCAGGGAAGAGACAATTTCCAAGAGCAGAGAAGGCTTGAGCAGGGAGGATGGAGGTAGGGACCGAGGGGTCATTTCCCACCACCGCAGGAGGCCATGGAGGTGGGGAGAGGAAGAGGAAGAATAGTTCGAGGAGCCGGGAGAAGGGGAGGAGGAGAAGGAAGAGGGGGCATGGTGGCGTTGCCCTACTGTGACTTCCATCAGGAGGAAGGTCATGCGACGGCCACCTGCCCGGAATTTCTGGAGATGAGGGAGGCCAGAGGAGCTGGGAGGCAAGATCCGCCCGTAAGGATCGTTGAGGTGAAGCACGGGGAAGCTGAGGATAGGTGTGAGGACAGGGTCGATGTGGGGACCCGAGGGGGGATCGGAGTGATCCATGGGGGAGTAGGGATCGAGGTAACCCGCAAGGGGAGCCTTCATACCATGTTCTGCAGAGGGGTTGCCTTGACCTCCCTAGCTCCCCCCCCAGAAGAAAAGATCATCTTCTCGTCCGCGAATATGCCAGACTATGAAGACCCATTTTGCGATGCGCTAGTGATTCAGACGGCGGTGGAAAACTTCACAGTCTCCCGAATATTGGTGGATAATGGGAGCTCGGTGAACGTGATCTTCAAAAAGGCCTTCGATGAGATGAGAGTAGAGGGAAAAAGGGTCCTGGCTTCCGTTGGACCGCTTTTTGGTTTTTCTGGAGAAAGGAAGGAGGTAGAAGGGGGAGTAGGCCTGCATGTGAAGCTCGGGGGCGTCTCACGGAACTGTAGGTTCGTGATCGTAGACGCCCCGAGTAGTTACAACGCCATCTTTGGGCGTCCTATTATCAGCGTCTTTCGCTGCGTCCCCTCCTCTTTTCACCAATGTCTCAAGTTCAACAACGGAGGGGTGCAGGTTAGGATCAGGAGGGATCCGAAGGTGGCGAGGCAGTGTTATGTGACGGCAGTCAACACTGTGTCGTGGATGGCTGAGGTGGAGAAACTGGAAGAGGAGATGGCTGGACAAGAAGGAAGTTGAAAGTCCACCTAGTGTCAACTATGTTCACCTATGGGGGGGGGGGAATAGGTGTCTCTGTCGCGTATTTGCGGAATTATGATTTTACCTGCACCAGAAAACAAAACAACCAAGCACAGAAAATACACAGACAATTTATAGTGGTTCCCCGATTTGGGTACGTCCACTTTCCCCCTTCGACCTATCTCCCAACACGGGACGACTTGGTCACTTCACCAACAGGATTGAAATCCAATCCTTGCACTCACGGAAGGAACCCTTCCACACGTAGGAGTCAACACTCCCACAGTCCGGGTTGCACCCAACCCTTACAACTAGGGACCAATCGGTCCGTTACAAGGAAATTAAAATCTAGCTTGTAAGAGATACAAACGACGTTTGGAGAGAAGGTGACCCTCTTCGTTTCACGACGTGCTCTTGAAGTCAACGAAGAGTGCACAGCCCTAGATCTCACTTGGAGTGAATCTTTCCCGAGACCGGCGGCGGCTTGAGGCGGCGGCAACGTTCTCAGAATCAGCAGCGGCGACGAAGAGCAGCAGCAGTGCTAACTTGATTCAAACTTCGTAGCGAAGGAAGCAAGATCTTCCAACGGTCACACAAGGATCGATCGTCTCGATCGATTCGGAAGGGGAAAGATTTTCCCGATCAACGAATCAAGAGACAAGGGATCTCTCGTTAGACGCGTGAGACGCTATGCTAGCCTAAGCTTCTGTCACCGGGAGATCAGGAAGAATCCACGATCAGCGGCGGTGACCACCTTCACGAGCGGCGACGGCGGCGGACGACAATCTGCGATCCGCTAGGTCAAGACGGCGGCTGTCCCTTTTTGAAATCCCGTGTATATTTTTTTACTGTTCACAATACAGTGAATATATACCTTAGGTCAAGAAGATGACCGTTGTGGGTCCCACCAAGGTAAGGACCAAGGTCCGGTACAAACAGCTGCAGATAACTTGGACCGGTCCAGAACTTTCAGAAAAATTGCCAAGTCAAATTCGGCGAGAATCATAGGTGATTCTCGCCGAATCGGCGAGAATCACTTATGATTCTCGCCGACTTCTACTTAGCCGAAATCTGACTACACAGATACAGAAGCCGGGGAGAATCGGCGGGAGTCACTTTTGATTCTCACCGAATCGTCGAGAATGCAAGGTCATTCTCGACGAATCGGCGAGAATCATAAGTAATTCTCGACGATTCTGCCTTAGAAAATTTCCCTGTCTGTGACGAAGCTGCCGGCTTCAACCGGCGAGAATCAGCTAGTGATTCTCGACGACTCGGCGAGAATCACTAGTGATTCTCGACGACTCGGCGAGAATCACTAGTGATTCTCGCCGAATCGGCGAGAATCACTTAGTGATTCTCGTCGATTTGTTCTTAGGCTGTTTCTCCTCTTTCTCCCCTTGAGCTGGTCTTTGGCCCATCCTTGCTCCTTGTCTGCTCTTGCTTTATCATAGCCCTGTACCTGAAATTAAGTACACCCCAATAGAGAGAGTACACGTAGGCCAACACACTGATCTGCTCAACGAGGGATTACGTTGCACAGACCCGTGTATATTGACCCACTGCACCCTGACATTGGTGTGTACTTAGCATGGAATATCTGCAAGTACAACTAGAGAATAATTCATCAAATACATTGTGGATTCATCTTAGCTTGACAGGTGGCTTCCTCAAATCCAGGTAATTGTGGATACAGTACCCAACAATCTCCCCCTATTTGACGAAGCCAAAATCCTACTAGCTAAGATGAATACCACCACCCACAGAATAATTAAAACCTTAAGACAATAAGAACAGACAAAATAATACTTGAGTCACAACATGTCATCACATATATATATTTATATAAAACCACAATACTTGTTCGTAAGACAATATAAAAACAAAGATGTGCAGTGAGGGACAAAAAGGTCCTAAGCCTATTTTTCCTTAGCAAGATCATCCTTGAGCTTCTGGGCCAGGAATTTCTTGCTCTGTCTTTCGAAATATTCTTTGGGCTTAGGATGATATCTGGGAGGAGGAACTTTATCTGTCACTGTATTATTTCTGAAAAATAAGTTGCGTTTGGCTTCAAATTCTTTGTGCCTCTCCCATTCGTATTGACTGTATACCTCACTTCGTTTTATGTGCCCCTTCTGCTGTAACAAGAATGTGTCCAAGATGATACTTTTTGATACAGGACTCCATCTTTCATTTCTCACATCCTCCTCCGTCAATCGGGTCCTCTTTTCAGCTGGTGTTTCTCTTGAGGTTCCCTCTTGGATCTGCCTTTTTCCTTTGGCTTTAGCTAAGGCATCTTGATCAAACCAAGTTCTGCGTTCAGCCCTTTCAGCAGCTTTCTTCATCTCAGCTTCGCTCAACGGAACAGCCTCTGCACTTGCCCCTTCGTCATCCACAGTATTGTGCTCAGTGGTTTCATGTACAGGATTAACCTCAGGTATATTATTGCCTAAAGCTTGGTTAAGCAACCACTGGCAACTGTCATATACAAAAACATTTGACTGATCGAAGTTTTCAATGATGATGTGCTGAAGCCCTTCCATCTTAGTAGTATATTCCTGCTCCCCCTTTTTGGCTTCGAGTGCTATGGAGTTTGCATAGGAGTGCAGGGACTCATCTATATGCTTCAGAGATTTGGAGAATTCAGTCAGCAGGGCTTGTTGATTTTGATTGAGGAGCACCATGTTGGCATCAAATTTCTGTATGCTATTTGCCACAACATGTGCATTACTATTGACCACTCCCAGGTCATCAGTATTCTTTTTGAGTCCTTGCATGAGAAGAGTTACTGCTGTGCCTGCCTGTGTATACTTGTCATCAAATTTCTTCTCCATCTCATCTAACTTATGGTTGATCTGCACAATGTTCTTGAGCATGAGGTCCTCAGATTCTTGTAGTCTCTTTAGCACGGATTTGTGGGACTTCTTAAACGATCTCTTGACCTCATCTAGGATACCTTGGACAATATTTACAGTGTGATTTGCTAAGTTATCTTGAAGTGGAGGAGCTGCAGGCATACCTTGGTTAGCCTCCCCCTCAGAAGCACTTGGAGAGCTTGATAGTAGGATGGACTCCACAGGGGGAACAAAGGATTGCTCCCCCTCCATTCTTGCATCTAATTGCTTAGGAGCTTGTTCCTCAGACGGAACCTCAGCATCCTCCTGAGCCTCTGCTGCTTTCTCGTTCTCAGGTACTTCTTCCTCTATCTCTGTCTCCAAATGATCACCATTATCATCAGTGATGTGCACATCTTTTTCTACTTCTTCCTCTTCCTCCTCATCAGTTTCAGCCTCCTCACCATCTGCCACGTCTTCTGCTTCTTCCTCTTCCTCCTCATCATCCTCAGCCTCCGCATCATCTGCCACTTCTTTTGCCACCATTTTCACAGCATCTTGAGCTATCAGAGAAATATCAGACAGAATGTTTGCAGAATCGGTTATCGGCTCCCCCTCAGTTCCTGCAATCAGGGCGTCAGGAACTTCACTGGGGGCTGCCAAGAGATCTGCTGAAGTTCTGTTGTCCTCGGCAGGAGATTCTTCTTGTTCAACTACCTCTGCAGCTCGCCCTATGACTCGCTCCCATCTGTCAAAGACGCTGGAGTCCATTTTCTTCAAATAATGCAAGGGAACTCCTTTGCTCATGTCGAACTTATCTCCGTTCAACTGATTGAGAAATAGACTGATGATTCGTCCAAAGCTTGGAGATCTGAGGGTGTCCTTGATCTTCTCGAAAAGCATGGCCCCCCAGTTGAATCTCTTTCGGCAGACAATCACCACAAGAATCTTGAACATGTCGGCTGAAATGTGGTCGTGTGAGCCTGGTTTGCATATCAGTACCTTCCCAATGATGTCGGACAAGAGTTTCCCCTCCTCATTCATTTCTTTTCTTTTTATAGATCTGGTGCCCCTTGCTAGCCCACAGAATAATAGGGTCCTGGCTCTATCATGTTCCTCCAGATAATCCTCGTGCTCAGAACTGGACAGCTGCAAGCATTGAGTCAGTGTCCTGGCAGACATCTTGATCCGTGCACCGACAACCTTACTCTTGATGATAGAGTCTTCATTCCGAAGTTTGGCGGTTGCAAAGAACTCCATCACTTCTTTATCCAGAATTTTGCAGGGATGCTCCAGTACAAACGTGAGTCCAGCCTCTTCCAGCATGATGATGATGTTTCTGAACTCATCCGAGGCGTGTGAGAACCCGGTTCGAACTAATTCACAGCCAGTGACCAGCCCAGCGGTGGTCCTTGGAGCCATAGCAAACTAGGAAGAAGGGGAATATCAAGTTCCAATTCTAAGGATCGACGAAACTAAGAGGTTGAGAGTAATGTCTATACTAATGCGCAAGGCACGGTTGGGATAAGAGAGGCATTACCTTAGGAGGAGACGCAGTGAGGGTTCCGGCACCACGTTGCGTAAGATGCGGCGAGCCGAGTCGAGGCCAAGCGAGGGCGTGACTCCGGCTGTAAGAGGTCTTCCGGAGGGTTGTTAGGTCACGATGAAGTCGAAGTCGAAGAACCTAGTAGCGGGAGAGCTTCGGGATACGAAGAGTCGGAAACCAGGTCGGCGACGAATCGGCAAGGAACTTGGAATCGGGAGAGCTTTGAGACCAGGTCGGCGGGATGACGGGAAGTCGAAGGGTCGGCGGTATTTACTGGGTCGGCGAGATTCGATGGGTCGGCGGGAAATGAGCTATAACCGGTTTTAAGAGCTTCGGTTCGATGAGAATTGCCGGAATTTCAATTTTATTTGTCCGGGGTTGTCAAGGATACCACTTGAAGGTCCACCTATATTTCACCATAACGTTTATGTCAAAGGTTGTAACGAAGTCGAGAAGATCATTTATGACTCCAGGAGTGTTTTACCATACCACACAGCTTAGGAGTCATAGCAACTTTGACATTTCTAACTTACTAACATTGCCTAGCAGATTTCATAACTTTAATTTTCAACTTGTAATATATGCGTATTGATGTGCCTTCTCGAATTTTTCAGAGATTTACTGACACATAGATGTATAAAAGTATATATGTATATATATATATATATATATGTATGTGATGACACAATATGACTCAATTATTTAGGCTGATCAATGATACCTGAGATTGTAAGATTCATCATTTAGATCCTTTGAAGAGCATACCAGGTGTTCAATTTTGAGGATAGTACTTCTTGCGTTCCAGATGCTTGTTCCAGATTATTCTAGGAACATCTTCTGTCTAGCTCCCATCATGACTCGGAAGTCTAGACTACCCTGCACCAAAGAATATTACCTTACCTTAGGAGCCCAATATGTATTGGGTCCTAGGTTCCTGTTAGCATAATAATTTGGGTGCCTCCCCTCAGGAATCCTGGTGGGAAGACTAACATTGCCCTGAGGATGTGGAAGTCCCCTTGCCATTGAAGCAGATTGGTTGTGTCAATAGTCTATGGCAAAATGACCCACTTTGCCACAACACCAACACTCATGAATGTTGTATCGCCGCTTGTGACCTGAACCCATGACAGAGATAGTTATAGTTCTGGGTCTAAACGGAATAGAGCCAGATATGCTCACAGAATTGTCTCTTCCACCGTGACTATTGGAGGGGTGGAAAGAATGCATATGGCAGGCGTCATGAGGCCTGGGAGGTGGTGCCTTCTTTTCAGTCAGCCCCCTTCCAAAGACCTCATGAGTCCTAACAACATGATTTCTATCCCTCCTTTCCAGAGTCCTAGGGAGGTGAGAGGCGCATTGTGAGCTGATGCAGGCAGATTCATGACGAGTAGGGGCTGTGGCCGAGAATACAAAGGGCTTGGTGGAAGCCGGAGGTATTCTCTTCTGGGTGGCCATGACAGCCCTTGCATTCTGAGTGCTCCCACAAGAGGACTGATCATTCTTGCAGTGACCATGGTTATTCCTATGGTCATACCTGAAGGCATGGTGAGTGTCCTTCCTACTCGGGGTGGGGGGTCTGAACACCGTTTCCCCATTTCTCCATGACTTAATGATTTGGGAGATCCACCCATTTTCTGCCTTCCTCTTGATAGCATCAATCTTGGAAAAATTGGAAACTATCCTCTTCTCGGTCTCTAGACGATTTTCTAGATCCGAGATCTGAGAGTCCTTTACTTTGATGGATTCCAATTGGAGATTCATCAAAATCTTCAGCTGAGCAATCTCCTTAGCTTGTTCCTCAACAAGTAAGTTGCTCGTCTGAAGGGCACTCTCAAGGGAATCATGATTATCGATCGGTTGAGTGAAGCTATGTGTATCCCATGCATCATTGGAAGGACTACTCTCAAAACTATTCCTGTCTTCAGGAACTTCACGAGGAGAGGGGCATGAGGAAGAAGTTACCTGCTTCAGACTTTGTTGTTCAAGGTTACCATCCAGATTGGCAGAAACTGTTGTGTTAGCTTCATCAGAACTGCTTTCCTCAGCTTCTTCTTCAGTCTCTGACAAGGACACAGGAGCCCTGATATTGACATATTGGTCATGCCCTTCATCTTCAGAAATAAGGACTCCTACATAGGCTTCATCCTCTTGCTGACAACCGGTACCAGCTTTCTCTGATCCCTCCATGAGGTCTGAGATGGTTTGCCACATGGACTTGGCTGTTCTACACTTGTCCACTCTTGAACGAGATACACCAGACCAGACGTCAGTGATGATCTGACGTATTAACTTATCCAAGTTGTACAGTGAGAGCTCGGTCTCAGACATCTCTTCGGGACTCTTGGGGATAAGGATATCCTCTCCAGACTCAGAAGCCTTCATGGGAATGAAGGGACCCTCTTCCAAGATGATTGACACCCGAGGGTCGATTGCCTCCAGATGAAACATAACTCTCATCTTCCAGATAGGATAATACTCCTTTGTACATGAGGGGAGTCTTAGAGGATGGACATCATAGTCCAACTCCATGCGTGAGTCTAATCTTCTAGTTGACACTAGATGCAGGAGCTTACTCGAGGTGTTAACCCCTTTGATGAGTAACCTCCCTCTGATACCACTTGAAAGTCCACCTAGTGTCAACTATGTTCACCTATGGGGGGGAATAGGTGTCTCTGTCGCGTATTTGCGGAATTATGATTTTACCTGCACCAGAAAACAAAACAACCAAGCACAGAAAATACACAGACAATTTATAGTGGTTCCCCGATTTGGGTACGTCCACTTTCCCCCTTCGACCTATCTCCCAACACGGGACGACTTGGTCACTTCACCAACAGGATTGAAATCCAATCCTTGCACTCACGGAAGGAACCCTTCCACACGTAGGAGTCAACACTCCCACAGTCCGGGTTGCACCCAACCCTTACAACTAGGGACCAATCGGTCCGTTACAAGGAAATTAAAATCTAGCTTGTAAGAGATACAAACGACGTTTGGAGAGAAGGTGACCCTCTTCGTTTGACGACGTGCTCTTGAAGTCAACGAAGAGTGCACAGCCCTAGATCTCACTTGGAGTGAATCTTTCCCGAGACCGGTGGCGGCTTGAGGCGGCGGCAACGTTCTCGGAATCAGCAGCGGCGACGAAGAGCAGCAGCAGTGCTAACTTGATTCAAACTTCGTAACGAAGGAAGCAAGATCTTCCAACGGTCACACAAGGATCGATCGTCTCGATCGATTCGGAAGGGGAAAGATTTTCCCGATCAACGAATCAAGAGACAAGGGATCTCTCGTTAGACGCGTGAGACGCTATGCTAGCCTAAGCTTCTGTCACCGGGAGATCAGGAAGAATCCACGATCAGCGGCGGTGACCACCTTCACGAGCGGCGACGGCGGCGGACGACAATCTGCGATCCGCTAGGTCAAGACGGCGGCTGTCCCTTTTTGAAATCCCGTGTATATTTTTTTACTGTTCACAATACAGTGAATATATACCTTAGGTCAAGAAGATGACCGTTGTGGGTCCCACCAAGGTAAGGACCAAGGTCCGGTACAAACAACTGCAGATAACTTGGACCGGTCCAGAACTTTCAGAAAAATTGCCAAGTCAAATTCGGCGAGAATCATAGGTGATTCTCGCCGAATCGGCGAGAATCACTTATGATTCTCGCCGACTTCTACTTAGCCAAAATCTGACTGCACAGATACAGAAGCCGGGGAGAATCGGCGGGAGTCACTTTTGATTCTCACCGAATCGTCGAGAATGCAAGGTCATTCTCGACGAATCGGCGAGAATCATAAGTAATTCTCGACGATTCTGCCTTAGAAAATTTCCCTGTCTGTGACGAAGCTGCCGGCTTCAACCGGCGAGAATCAGCTAGTGATTCTCGACGACTCGGCGAGAATCACTAGTGATTCTCGACGACTCGGCGAGAATCACTAGTGATTCTCGCCGAATCGGCGAGAATCACTTAGTGATTCTCGTCGATTTGTACTTAGGCTGTTTCTCCTCTTTCTCCCCTTGAGCTGGTCTTTGGCCCATCCTTGCTCCTTGTCTGCTCTTGCTTTATCATAGCCCTGTACCTGAAATTAAGTACACCCCAATAGAGAGAGTACACGTAGGCCAACACACTGATCTGCTCAACGAGGGATTACGTTGCACAGACCCGTGTATATTGACCCACTGCACCCTGACATTGGTGTGTACTTAGCATGGAATATCTGCAAGTACAACTAGAGAATAATTCATCAAATACATTGTGAATTCATCTTAGCTTGACAGGTGGCTTCCTCAAATCCAGGTAATTGTGGATACAGTACCCAACAGAAGTGTCGAGGAGGAGGAGACAAGCCTGGAGGAGGCACTGGAAGTAGCAGGGGAGCAAGTGGTAGAGGTAGAGGAGGCAAGCCCGCAGGAGGCGGAGGAATTAGTGATGGAGGAGGTAGTGGAAGTAGAGGAGATAAGCCTGGGAGAGGCAGAGGAAGAAGAGCAGAAGCAAGGAGAAGGCCTGGTGGAAGCAATGGAGGTTGACGAGGTGGAAGGAGAAGAGCTTGAGCAGGAGGAAGCAAGGGCAGGTTGGGAGCGGTCGAGGCTGGAGCTGGCCGAGGAAGTGATAGAGATGGAGGTGCTCACCAGGGCGGGGCATGTACAGAAGGTGCGGGTCAGCGGAGGTTTGAGCCTCGAGGATCAGGAGCAAATGAGAGCCTGCATCCAAAGCAACATTGACAACTTCGCTTGGAGCACGGAAGACATGTCGGACATCGATGCAGAGGTGGCTTGCAATCGCCTGAACCTGGACCCCAGGACTCGCCCCGTACGCCAGAAGATGAGGGCCATCGCCACCAAGCTAGAGGAGCCCATCCGAGAGGAGGTCAAGAAGCTCCTAGAGGCAAGCTTCATCTCAGAGATCCAGTATTCAGGTTGGATCTCCAATGTGGTAATGGTAAAAAAAGGGGGAGGAAACTAGAGTATGTGTATCGACTTCTCTTTGTTGAATAAATCATTTCCTAAAGATTGCTACCCCCTGCCTCGAATCGACGCGCTGGTTGATTCAGCCGTCGGTTTTTCTGTTATGAGTTTTTTGGATGCTTTTTCAGGTTACCACCAGATCCGGATGCATCCTCCCGACGTCCGGGATATTTCCTTCATCACGAGAGAGGGGTGCTTCAGCTACAAAATGATGCCCTTTGGCTTAAAAAACGTAGGGGCAACATACCAACGCATGATGGATCGGGTCTTTCGAGATCAGAGGGGAAGGAATCTAGAGGTCTATGTCGACGACCTGATGGTCAAGAGTAAGAGTGTGGATTCACATCTGCGAGACTTGGAAGAAACGTTCGCCACCCTACGGAGGTTCAAGATGAGGTTGAATTCCTTGAAGTGTGTCTTCGGGGCTAGTCGCGGGAAGTTCCTCGGGCACCTCTTGACTCCGGCAGGGGTAGAGCCTAACCCTAACAAGGTTAGGGCTATCTTTGATTTGGAATCACCTCGTAGCACCAAAGAATTCCAGCGTCTAACCAGAAAGTTGGCCGGGCTAAGCAGGTTCCTCTCCCGGTCCGGGGATAGGTGCTCTTCTTTCTTTAATGTGCTCCGAGGTAGCCAGGGGTTCGAATGGACAGTAAAATGCGAAGAGGCCTTCCAAGGGCTGAAGAGGCAACTCTCCCAAGCTCCGCTACTTCAAAGCCCAAAGGAGGGAGAGGATCTAGCCTTGTATCTCGGGGTGGGGATAGAGGCTCTGAGCTCCGTCTTGGTCAGGGAAGAAGGAAAGAAACAGCTGCCCGTCTACTACGTAAGCCGAATCTTGAAAAAAGCGGAGCTCCGATATCCCATCCTGGAGAAGCTGGCATATGCCCTTATCGTCTCGGCTAGGAAGCTTCGTCCTTACTTTCAAGCACACTCGATTAGGGTAGTAACCGACCACCCCCTTCGCAAGGTCTTCGAGGGGGTAGAGCACTCAGGAAGGCTGGCAAAGTGGTCCATCGAACTCAGCGAGTTCGACATCTCTTTCGTCCCGAGACTCTCCATCAAAGCTCAGGCCGTGGCGGACTTTTTGGCAGACTATGTCACTGAAGCTGAGAAAGAAGAGTCGAAGCCGCAGGAAGCGTGGAGGATGATGGTCGATGGGGCCTCTAGAAAACACTCCCTGGGAGGGGGTGTAGTGTTGGTGAGTCCTCATGGGGTTACCATTGAACACGCGGTGGTTTTTCACTTCCCCGTAACCAATAATCAAGCAGAGTATGAGGCCGTGCTAGCCGGCCTTCGATTGGCAAAGGAGTTGGAGATTCGGGATGTAGAGACCTTCACTGACTCGATGGTGATAGCATCGCAGATTCGAGGGGAGTTTGAGGCTCGGGATCCTACCCTCGTGAAGTACCTATCCAAGGTAAGGGCAATCATCGGAGGTTTCCGTTCTTTCTCTATTCAACATGTTCCCAGGGAGGAAAGCATAGCAGCCGATCGATTGGCTAAGTTCGGGCCTCAGGGAGGAGGGACCTTAACTGAACTATTCCGACCGGCAATTGAAGAAGGGGATTTGATGGAGGTAGGTCGGCGATCCTCATGGGTAGACCCGTTGGTGACCTTCCTTACCACAGGCAAGCTGTCAGGGGAAGTCAAGGATGCGAAGAGCTTCAGGCGAAAGGCAGCCTACTACCTGATGCTGGAAGGGGGCTTGCACCGGAAGATGTTGTCAGGGCTCCTGGCGAGATGTGTGACCGAGGAGGAGGCCCCGAGGATCCTGGAAGAGGTACATTCGGGAGAGTGCGGTAGTCACTCAGGGGGAAGGACGTTGGAGGCAAGGGTGATAAGGCAAGGGTATTTCTGGCAGACCTTTAGGAAGGATGAAGTTGAGTTTGCGAAGAGGTGCCTGAAGTGTCAAGTATACGCTCCCCTCCAGCTCTTGCCTGCTCAAAGGCTCTGAAGCATCACAGCACCATGGCCTTTCGCCATTTGGGGGATGGACCTAGTTGGGTCCTTTCCTCCAGCTAGCGGGCAGAGGAGGTTCTTCCTGGTCATGATCGATTACTTCTCAAAGTGGTTGGAGATCAAAGCTCAGTCCAAGGTTACCTCCCAGGTCATCAGGAACTTCGTTTGGGGAGAAATCATATGCATACATGGGCTACCCCAAGCGATAGTGACGGACAATGGTCCCCAGTTTGCCAGCGAAGAGTTCATCAGCTTCTGTATGCAATTGGGGATAGATCTCAGGTTTGTCTCTATCCATCACCCCCGGAGCAATGGCCAGGTGAAAGCGGCAAACAAGATCATTGTGAACTTGCTCAAAAAGAAGGTGGAAAACCTGAGGGGTAACTGGGTGGAGCAACTCCCCTCCGTCCTGTGGGCCTTGCGAACAACTCCGAACACGGCCACAGGGGAGACCCCCTTCAAGCTCTCTCATGGATGTGAGGCTGTCCTACCAGTGGAGTTCGAGTTTAGGTCTCCACGGGTCACGGCCGCGGGTGAAGGAAGCGAAGCTTGGAGGTTGGGGAAAGAGGAAGAGCTACGCCTCTCGTTGGATATGGTGGAAGAGCTACGGGATGTTGCTGCCATCAGGCAATAAGAGATCAAACGGTGAATGGCCAGGTACTTTGATAAGCACATTAGAGTCAAGCAATTCGCCGAGGGGGACCTAGTGCTAAAAAAGGTCGACGCGGCAGGAAGGTCGGCCCCGGTTGGCAAGCTCAACCCCAGCTGGGACGGGCCTTACATAGTGGAGAAGACTCTGGTTAATGGGGGTTACTACCTCCAGGATGTGGAGGGAAGGACCTTGAGCCACACCTGGAGTGATGATGACTTAAAACGCTTCTACCCATAAGGGAAGACAAGGATTGTAATGTTGTAAATAAATATTATCTTTTCGATGTCACCATTTCAAAACATTGACTGTCTCCAAAAATGCGATCATAATGTTTTTTGCTTTGACCGACTATGTCTTCTCATCCTGATGGTAGAATAGGTCTGGTTGAAGGAATCTTCATCAACACCCCGAGCTCGGCTCGGCCCCAGTAGACCCGCTGCGCAGGCTCTCATCTAGCTGGCAGGTCCGAAGGCTCGCCTGTGGGGGAGAGGTTTTGTTTGATCTTCATCAACACCCCGAGCTCGGCTCGGCCCAAGGTAGACCCGCTGCACAGGCTCTCATCTAGCTGGTAGGTCCAAAGGCTCTCCTATGGGGGAGAGGTTTGGTTTGATCTTCATCAACACCCCGAGCTCGGCTCGGCCCCAGGAAGACCCGCTTCGCAGGCTCTCATCTAGCTGGCAGGTCTGAAGGCTCGCCTGTGGGGGAGAGGTTTTCTTTGATCTTCATCAATACCCCGAGCTCGTCTCGGCTCCAGGTAGACCCGCTGCGCAGGCTCTCATCTAGCTGGCAGGTCCGAAGGCTTGCCTGTGGGGGAGAGGTTTTGTTTGATCTTCATCAACACCCCGAGCTCAGCTCGGCCCCAGGTAGACCCACTGTGCAGGCTCTCATCTAGCTGGCAGGTCCGAAGGCTCGCCTGTGGGAGAGAGGTTTGGTTTGATCTTCATCAACACCCCGAGCTCGGCTCGGCCCCAGGTAGACCCGCTGCGCAGGCTCTCATCTAGCTGGCAGGTCCGAAGGCTCGCCTGTGGGGGAGGGGTTTGGTTTGATCTTCATCAACACCCCGAGCTCGGCTCGGCCCCAGGTAGACCCGCTGCGCAGGCTCTCATCTAGCTGGCAGGTCCGAAGGCTCGCCTGTGGGGGAGAGGTTTGGTTTGATCTTCATCAACACCCCGAGCTCGGCTCGGCCCCAGTTAGACCCGCTGCGTAGGCTCTCATCTACCTGGCAGGTCCGAAGGCTCGCCTGTGGGGGAGAGGTTTGGTTTGATCTTCATAAACACCCCGAGCTCGGCACGGCCCCAGGTAGACCCGCTGCGCAGGCTCTCATCTAGCTGGCAGGTCTGAAGGCTCGCCTGTGGGGGACAGGTTTGGTTTGATCTTCATCAACACCCCGAGCTCGGCTCGGCCCCAGGTAGACCAGCTGCGCAGGCTCTCATCTAGCTGGCAGGTCTGAAGGCTCTCCTGTGGCGGAGAGGTTTGGTTTGAACTTCATCAACACCCCGAACTCGGCTCGGCCCCAGGTAGACCCGCTGCACAGGCTCTCATCTAGCTGGCAGGTCCGAAGGCTTGCCTGTGGGGGAGAGGTTTGGTTTTATCTTCATCGACACCACGAGCTCGGCTCGGCCCCAGGTAGACCCGCTACGCAGGCTCTCATCTAGCTGGCAGGTCCGAAGGCTCGCCTGTGGGGGAGAGGTTTGGTTTGATCTTCATCAACACCCCGAGCTTGGCTCGGCCCCAGGTAGACCCGCTGCACAGGCTCCGATCTAGCTGGCAAGTCTGAAGGCTTGCCGATGGGGCATAAGTTTAGTTTGTCGGAAGAAGTTTTGACATGGCCCTGGCCTAGATCGGGAACGAGGTCCTAAAGGTCTCGGCCAGTGGAGGTCTCATCCCGAAGGTCTCGTCTAGGGGACCTCGCCAAAGAAGGCTTCCGGCAGACCCGGACAGGACGACCAAATCTATAGCGCAAGGTTCCCGCCTAATTGATCTCTAAGGAAGGCTACCCCAAGGAGACCAAGGGTCTCAGCGGAAGCCCGCGCGGAAGTCACTATGCTGTCTAATCAACTCATTCAAGCAAACACATCGATAGCAAAAAGTAAAAGCGTTGCATTACATTTAACAATGAATTACAAGGAGTTTAGAGCTTCTCGCTCATTACAGAAGTGAATAATAACAAAAGGAAGGACCCTTCAAGGGGATGCGCTGTAATCACCACTGGTGCTCTCGCTTGAGTCCTCGCCGGATCCAGCGCCAGAACTCGCCTTAGACGTCTCGCCGACGGCGGTAGAAAGCTTTAGGATGTCCGAGGGCGGGGAGTCGGACGCACCGGGAGGCTTCGGGACGGGATCGAAAAGCAAGGGGAGGAGTTGGTCGGCAGTGACGGTCTCGCCCGCCTCTCGCAGCAGCTCCAAGTCCCGCAACGTCTCGAGGGTGAGCTTGACGGAGGCCTGGGCATTCGCCTGCAGTAGCTTGTCATTGTCGTACTCCGAGAAGTGACGACTCTTCAGCCTTTAATCAAGCGTTGGAGGGGGCGGGCCTTTCGCCACTTCCTCATGCCGTAGTTGGTCACGCAGCAAGATGTTCTCATAGCGCACGTCAGCCAACTCCGCACGGTGCACTGTGGATGGGGCGGGATCCTATGGAAAAGAGATCAGCTCAGAGAGATATTGCACAAATACGGCTTCAGGAAGCGAGAACAGGGGTCCAGGAAGGTCTCGCTTACCTCGACTGCGGGGCGTAGGGATAGCAATTGTTGAGCATTCACCAGCTCTTGCTGAGCACTCGCGAGCTCTTTCTCCAGGGCACGCGCTTGAGCCACTGCTCCCTACCTCGCCTTGTACATGTCCATGAAATTCTTATCTAGGCTAATGCTCCGGCGAGCGCACATATGCGCGAGCTCGAATCCGCGCAGCAGGGCCCGGACGGAATCGAAGGCCAAGAGACGAGTGGGCGTCTGGTCGAAGAAGCTGGCGTCCTCTCGACTATAGAGACCATAGCCTAGCGAGAAGGCCTCGCCAGTGACCTCGTCTCTCTCCGCCCAGCTGGGAAGGTGCGTCGAGACCTTGATCAGGTTGGACTCGGGGTCCCACTAGAGCTGAGGCTTCCCCTCAGCGTCGAGGTACTTCGCGCCGAATCCATAGTTTTTATGCCCTTTCGGCACCTCCTTGGGCGGAGTCCTGGCAGAGGTCTCAACGACGGCCCCTTCTTTCCCAGTCTCGTTTGCGGAAGGTGAGTTTCGGGCGGAGGTCTCGGCAGCGGCCCCCTCTCCCCCAGCCTCGCTTGCGGCCGGTGGGTTCCTGGCGGGAGCCTCGGCACGGCTCCTGGCAGCAGCATCCATCTCGCTGGCCCTCTGAAGAAGCTCTTCGAAGGACCTGCCCGGGGGAAGAGACCGGACGAGCGAGATTGCCAGGGATTTCCCTTTCTCGGAAGCAGACCGCTTTGGCCTCTTCAACGACCGGAGGGCGGGAAGGGTGCCTTTCCGCTTCTTAGCTTTTGGCGACACGGGCTGGGCCGGTTCATCCCGGCAGGAGCGAGCGCCAGCTCTCGCGAGGGCGAGAGAATCTCTCGCGGCCAGGCTCTCGGTATCCCGGGGCCTCGGCGAAAGGTTGGCACAGGGGGACCTCCCGCTCTCCTGCAAAGTGGCACTATTCAACATAAGAAGATCCTGACAGAGTCAAATCTACGGCGAAACCATACCTTCGCTCGGGAGGACGGGAAGAAGGGAGTCGACGTCTCGCCGGAGGAAGTGGACGTCGAACTCCTTCGTGCCAAAGAAGTCCAGAATCGCGCTCTCACGCGATCCCAGAGCGGGCGGCTTGTAGGCGGCATCCTCATACTGAACAGGCTGGAGGGGGACGTTGCAAAAGTCGCCAGTGACATAGACGAACCTCTCGCCCCAGTGGTGGTGTTTGTTGGCGAGACCGGTGGTCTTGAGCAGCTGCCCGGAAAAGAAGACCACCCCTCCTTTGGCGCGGAAGGTGAATAGCTTCCGGAAGATTGGCAAGCTGAACTCGATCCTCTCGGACCGCATGTAGCATATGAACGCTACAAGGATCGCGACAGAGTTCGGGTTCAGTTGGGCGGGAACTACCCCGTAGTAGCGGAGAGCTTGGCGAACCTCCGGCCAGAGGGGAAGGCGGAAACCCGCCTCGAAATGTTCGAGGGGGATGGCGACCTCTCCCGGCCCCGGGGTATTCATCTTGTCATGATTTCCCGGATTCCTCGCCGAGAAGCTAGCAGGGACGAAGCGATTAACGGTCGTGTTGAACTCCTCCAGGGTGAGGGTGCAGGATGGGAAAAGATGCTTTAGGAATGCTTCCGCGCAATGAGCGCGACCCTCGCTCTCGCCCGGCATTTGGTTTTGTGAGTGAAGGGGAGAGCTTTCGAGAGGTAGAGGCGGAAGCAAGAGGCCGAGATCAATGGAAGGGAGCTAAGGTTCCGGATCGGAGAAATAAATATAGTGGGTGGACTTCTCTATTTATAGGGAACCGTGATCATTACGGCACCGTCCGATAGAGAGAGAAAATAGTGGCGAAGTACAGCTGTCACGATCTGGACCGGCGACGCCTCGACCCCCCCCCCCCCTCCCCCCCGGGGTAACAGCGAGAAACACCCATGTCTAATTAGCGCAAGCATCCTAGTTTTGGCGCGAGAATCCCAGTCGCGGTGCAAGCATCCTATCTCGCGCCATCGCGTCTAATTGGCGCGAGCACCCTAGTTCTGACACGAATTCTTAAGATCGAAGCACAAGATAGGAAGATATGGATAATGACCCGCTCTCGCCGGCGAGAGCTGAATAAAAATAATAATAATCGTTATTATGAACAAACATAGGGGTACATTGTTTGAAGGGAAGGCTAAAGAGAGAGAGAGAGAAGGCGAGATCTGGGGAACTAGTAGGGTTCCCAGCGCCATCGACCTCGTTCCCGCAGCCTGGTCCTTGGAGGCGCCAGTGGGTTGAAATAGGATGACATGATGGTACACCCTAGGTTAATTCGCCGGGCTTGATCCTGGATCTGCGCATTGCATCTCCCTGGCGAAGACCCGGCAGCGGGCCCTCCCGGCCGATCAGCCTCGCCCAAAAAGAAATCTCACTCCAGAGCTTCCAGCCTCTGCTCCACAGATTCACGGAATGCTCTTGCCGTGGCAGCACGAACACGATCTCGCCGGATGAGCTTGGACAAAATGGCCGAGATTTTCCTCCTTTGCCCCTTCGCGTTCTCGGCGCCATTCAGGATTCCCTCTATCTCGCCAGACGAGGGGAGGGGGGAGCCTTCGCCATCTTCTTCTTCTTCCTCTTCTTCTTCTCCCTCCTCGTCGGCTCCCTACTGCGAGCTGGGATCCCCTGCAAAAAGAGCGCCCAAGGGTTTGTTTAAAGCATGACGATTAGATGACAAGAACGTCTCGCATACCTGCAGTCCGGCGAGAACCGTCGACTGGCGCCGGACGAGAAAGCCCGACCCCCCCATTGGTTTCGTATAGAATGTGAAGAGGCTTGCCCCGCCCCGGGTGGAATGGCTCGCGTGCGATGACCCCAACCTAGCCGGATGCACGGGGGGAGTTATCTTCTCTCAAGGGATGATCGACATCCTTGGGAGTGACGGAGGGTTCAGAAGCCACCCTTCCCGCCTGCAGGGCAGGATTCGCCGCGGGGGGTGGCGGCTCAATAGCTCTCGCCTCATATTCCGGAGTGGCGAGGCCTAGGTCGGTGGAAGCAGTCACTGCGAGAAGACAGTTCAGAAGAGAGGGCGAGATTGAAGTATTGAAAAATGACAGAAAGTGTACCTATCGTCCTGGTCTCGACCGGAGGAATCACCCCTGAAACTCGCATTTGATCCTCGGGAGGGTGAACTAGCGAGTTTGGGGGAGTCGGTTGGGACCCGATGCCGTCATTAGGAGCAGACTCTTGCGAAAGGTCACGTTAACTATTGGTCCTATAGCACAATAGTCTCGGAAGGCGCGATCGCAAGGCATACCTTTTGCAGGGAGGGGTTCCCCGCAAGATTCGGGGTAGGAGAGGGTGGATCCCTGTTCTCGTGAGCAAGGTCTCGTCGGACCACCTTGGCTTTCCTCTTGTCTTTCTTTTTCTTCTTCGGCTCGGAGGGTCCAACGGTGGAAGATTTCCTCACTAGCCACGGGGCCACCGCAGCACAGTTGGCCAGAGCTCGCGCTTGGGCAACGGCTAGCCGGTCTTGAAGGTCTTGCGAAAGTGGCTTGGCAGCGCGTTTAACATACATGGTGGCCTCGCGCAAAAAATCCAGGTGCGAGAGCTCGGTCAAGAAGCAGTGGTTTAGAGGCAAGTCTTATGGTCGCTTATCCAATACGTATTTATAGCCGAAGTAGGGCCCACCGAAAGATTCCCTTGGCAGACAGGCACGTGTCCAGCGAATATTTTGGGGTTGGACTTGTCTTGTCGAGCGCAGGGCTAGCTCGAAAAAGAGTAGGGATTGTGTACAACCCCATATTCGCTGGGTAGGACCCAGAAGACCAAGACTTCAGTGGCCAGGGTTGGGCTAGTCCCGGGTTAGCCCTGGGGCAGACTGGCAAAGTTCTCGCCCTTAAGGAGCTCTCGCCAATTAGTAGGCGAGATCGTTCGCGCCGGGACTCGGGTCTTCAGGTCAGATTTAGGCTTCGGGACTCGGGCGAGAGGGCGTTGAGTGAGCTTCACTCACTCAACGCCGCATCCGGCAGCAAAGGGCGTTGAGTGAGCTTCACTCACTCAACGCTGTGTTCCGGCAGCAAAGGGCATTGAGTGAGCTTCACTCACTCAACGCCGTGTTTCGGCAGCAAAGGGTGTTGAGTGAGCTTCACTCACTCAACGCCATGATTAGCAGTGAAGGCGTAGAGTGAGCTTCACCCACTCAGCGCCACGTCCAGCGGCAGTGGCGTCAAGACAACCGAGAGCGAGAACCCTCTTGGCAGGAGATCTCGCCAAGGTGAGCCCAGCTAAGGCTCAGCGAGAGCCTTCTCGCCCAGGGTTCTCGCCAAGCAGGTCCAGGTGGTGGGGCCCGGCGCCCAGGAGAAGATTATTTTATTATCCCCGGGTAAAATTACCTGTCTGCCCCCGGGTGGACAGCGGGATTTGGCTATTGGCAGACCCATCAGGGGTATTTCAGTATTTTCGGGTCAAGGGAAGACTATAAATAGACCCATAAGGGCTCTTTGGAAGGCAGGCTTTCATTATTCTCCAACTCTATTGCTTTCTGAAGAGCTCCCAGCCCAGCATTTTGCTTTGGAGGGGAAGCTCTCAGGGATCTTCTGGGTGTGAGGTGGGACCTCCCTGCTGAGGCTTTGGGTCAGTCTTAGGACCTTAGCAGCCAGTCAAGGGTCGAGGCTTGAGAGAAGTAGGCGTCGGCCGCACCTTGGTTCGTCAACATTCGTTGAGGTCATTTTTGGCTTCAACAAGTTCGACACGTTGACCTCTTGCTTCACCCTGAACTTTTTCAAGTCTATTTCCAAAGACCTAGCTATCATTACCAAGGCACAAAATCTAAGTAACTTTGGACCCACCAATAGACGCCGTAGTTCATCGCGCAGAGCATCATAAAATTTATTGGTCTTAGTCTCCTCGGTTTCAAACACAAACTCTGCATGTTGTCTCAGCACAACAAATGCATGAAAGTACTTCTCGATCGTATACGGTCCTTGAATGAGACACATATTCAATGGCGGGGCCGATGCTCTTCCCCTTGCTATCTGCTCAAGAACACCAACCGGCATGGGACTCACCACCGGAACAGAGTGTTGTACACGTCCCTCATGTCGGGCCTTGATCATTGCGAAGAACACACCAGCGATCAACTGGACCATCTCTACCGAAGGAGGAGGTGTTGTCACCTTAGTTGGCGCATTAATCCCCATCGAATGCTAGGGTTCTTGCTGCCCCTCATTACTTTTAGTTACCTACAATCGTGAAACATACAATTAACCAACTAAAATATTGCAAAAAGCAATACCAGGAACGCACAAGTTCCCCAAATATGTGTATTTTAATTCCTAAGTGGACATTCTTGAGTTCATTTATGTTATAATGGTAAGCACTTACACATGCTCGCCATCCCTCAAAAGAATTCGACCATGAATTATAACACCTCCGTCTGTCACATGAAATATAACATAGGGTCCGGTCGGGGCCCCACGCCATATTCCGCAGACAGTCAACGACGTTACTTAACTAGTAACCGCATCCTAACTCAGAGCATTCTAGCAGAAGCTTTAGGGGTTATTATTGAACTCATCACACATGAATGTCCACTATATATAAACAACCACATTTATATATCATAGGAATGTATACAGAAATATAAAAAAGTGTTTGGCCTTAAGGCCTTACAGTTAAACTTCACAGGTGTGGATTACATACATCGGCATGCAGGCTGGCCACACATGAAAATAGTAAAACTTTTCCACTCGGCCTTCGAGGACCAGCATAGCAGCAAGGGCTTCAGCCCGCTATTTCCCGCTCGATCCAGCACCTGCACAACATAGCCCACAATAAATGTGGCAAATAAAGCAACGGTCAGCTTTAACTGACCAATTTTAAAACGAACCCACCCCTTACTCAGGGCGGTGATTCTCCTTCCCTTCAAGAAATGCAATATCAACCGATATATCACACGAAAGTGCACGACCACACATTTCAATATATCACAAATATCGGCCGTACGACCCAATGCTCCGTGCACTCAGGGCACATTATCGGTGTACCGGAAATCCAGGGTCCTACCTCCAACATTGAGCATTCATTCTCCACGGCCTATGGCCGGAAACTTTAGTCTTTATAGAGTACAACCCAAGACTCTCATTATGTGAACCTAACAAACACCAATATCCCAGGCACACAAGTTAGACAACCATAATGCGGAGACAGTTCAGCTTTTACCCGTTGCTCAAATCGCAGATTCAATGTCTAGACCGATGCGGGTCAGCTTCCCCTAATCCATTCGACACGACGACCATTAAGAGCTCGCACCTCACAATAGCCTCACTGTCCACCAAGGACTGGATTCATAATCAAAAAGGGAGTTAGTGCTAGCGTTCGTCATGATCACTTGGCGGGACCAACAGAAATGCTCTTTTTGTGCCCAAACTTAACCCAACCCTGCAGCAACCTGTAGTGCCAAAAAACTTATCTTTCACACCACAAATAGCTCTCTGGGAGCTATCACTGTCGGTGATACCCATTGTCGCCCGACAACATCGACAGTTTCTCCGAAATTGTGATTTTACCTGGGTATTTTCCTGGAGATCCTCTCCAGTACTCCCCGTTAATCCAATTCGCAGGCATAACCCACAGACTCTGTAAAATACTCGTTTATACGCAGAGTCTTCTCCGGTTCGCAAAAGAAAGCATCACCAATCCAGACCAACCCGTCCGGATGGGCTTCACACAGCATGCCTATTCCGTACTTTACATTTTCGGATCTAATGCAATAATAAATGAGGATCATACCGATAGACCCAAAGGAATCAACCCTTTTCCCACATTTCTGGTGAGGGGTTCCGTGCAGGTATGCGTATTGAAGACTTCACTTGTCTAGGAGAAAATCGTTACCCTTGTAGTTCTCTTCGGAGCCATGGCTAAGCTTTTCTACGCAGATGGAAAGGAACACGTCTCTCTCCTCTTCGCGGATCTATCCTCAGATCTGGCCTCCGACCACAAGATCTCCTTCAGCGAGCTCACAAATCTCAGCCCAGCACCTCCTTAGCTTCTCCTTCCTTTTCACTCTAGGAAAATTAAGGAAAGAAGAGAGAGAGAGAAAGAGAATGAAACCTCCTTCCTATTCTTCTCTGGAAGTGGATTCGGGATTAATCCCAGCCACATGATCTCTCATTCAAAATAAAGCAAAGGCCAGGATTTGGGTTGACTGGTCAACTTTGGCGCTATCTCCTTGCGATATCGACTGTCGCCACTTGGCGATATTGAGTTCACCGTGTTGACCGATTTAACCCAGGTCAACCACCACTTATTAGCCGCTCTTTGGCCAAACCAACACATGTCTCACGCCACGTAGCACTATCGCTCGGTGACATCCACTGTTGCCACGAGGCGATATCTTTCGACGATTCATCGAGTGCATCGAGTGCGTCAAGTGTAGCTTAACGAACTCTGCATCGCTATCGCCATCAGGCGATACCCATTATCGCCCGACTATAGTGACAGAATTTCTGCTGTCAAATCTGGGGTGTTACACATAATTCTTCTAAAATTGTTTGTTATTATTGTAGTAAGTCTGGGCATATCATTGCTGATTTCTCAGTCAAAAGAAAAGTGATAGGTGAGAAGAAGCATCACCACCACAAGGGAAAGAAGGAAAAGCCTTCATTGCCAAGAATGAGAAGAGCTGTAGTCAAACTAACTCAGCATCATCAGACTTTGAAGAAGAAGATGAAGCCTATATTGGGTTGTTTGCTGTTGCTACTACTGAAGAGGATGAGGTATATCCATCTGCAAGGATAGGAATCAGGGCCCCTCTATCTCACTCAGATAGTGGAACTGAGGTGGATGAAGATGTTAATGGCAGTTATGGGCTCATGGCCATGACAGATGGAGAATCTAGCCAGGACCAGACTAGTCCAGATGAGGTACCGACTCATTCTATCTCTTCCTCAGAATCGGATTATGAAACTAGTCCTAATTATAATGCATATTCATCCTGTGATGAAGATGGTTCAGAATCTGAGGTAGATGTCAATCAATTGATTGACAATTATGAGTTAATCTTGGAAGCTCTGAAGAAGAACAAGTTGCTTGTCAAAAGACAAGCCAAGGAGATTGCCTCTTTAAGAAAAGATCTCTCTCTCTACAAAATGAATCAGCCTCACAGCTGAGCCAGATGAGCAAAGATATATCCCAACTTAAAACAATCACCATTAACTAATTTTCAACCATAAATAGTAAGAACTCTTTAATTAAAGAGTTGGAAGATAAGCTCTTCAAAGAGAGGATGCTAGTGGCATAATAGTCCAAACCTAAATCTGTATTGCCACTCATTGATACCTTCACCACCCAAACTAATAAGAAGAGACTGGGGTACATTGAGAGGAATACAAGAAGAAGCAATAGGAGTAAGGGCAAGGATCCAATCCAGCCTACTATCCCTTTTGAGAAAGTTTTATTACCATCCAACAAGTATGACCAATAGAGTATCTATGGTCATTGGTTGAATGGAAGATCCAATAGTGTGAACAAAATTGCTCACAACTATAGTGGAAGGAAGGTCATAGGTTTGAGTGCTCTTAAGGCTCCCCATGAGGAAATCCAGATGGCCCATCATGGACCATTTGTGTTTGGTTCTCCAACCCCCACACTCAAGGATAAGGCAGCGGCCTATTCTCAGAGTCTTCTAGCAATATCTCAGACCAAAGGTAAGTAAGTCAGTAAGCCTGGCTTGGCCATATCCAATGCCATCAACAACTTATCTACTAAAAAGAAGACTGCTGTTGGAGGAACTCAGAGTAAGCCAAGTACATATACTAGTAGACTCTCTTTCAGTCAAATTGCTGTTGAAAGAAATAAGAAAAAGGCTGCATCACTCCCTTTTGAACAATCAGCTATTGACTCCTTGCGCTCCACAAAGGCTGTTCAAAAAAGGAGATACAACATCCATAAATGTTGGTGCTATAGTAAAGTGGCCCACTTTGCCATAGATTGCTAGTACAACCCTAGTGTGCCAAGGGAAAGAGTGAGTCTTCCTGTCAGGAGTGCTGCAGGTAGACAAGTTTAGTTTCAGACTAATAAGAACTAAGTACCCAATCACTTTTGGGGTCCTAAGGTAAAGTAATTTGTGTTTGCAGGATAGTACAAGTACCCATGCACCAATATGGTACTTGGACTGTGGGTATTCCAAGCATATGACTGGAATAAGGTGCTATCTAAAGGAATAGACTTCAGTGAAGAATGGGCCTAAGGTGATCTTTGGAGGCTCAGACAAAGGAGTTATCAAGGCTATAGTATGATCACCAATGACATAGTCTCAATCACAAAAGTGGTTTATGTGGAAGGGTTGCAACATAACTTGATAAGCATAAGACAACTATGTGATCCTGGCTATGTCATAGCCTTCCATAAGAATGAGTGTCTAATTAAAAGGTCAAGTGACCAAGAGGTCATTTTGACAGGCACTGAGAGTGGGAATATTTACTGTTTAAACTTTTTATGTTTAAATCATGACACTCTAGTATGTGTGGTAGCAAATGAGAAAGTCTCTTATTGTGTGCAATGACACAAGAGGCTTGCTCACATAAAGTACAAGTCAATTGGCACTCTCTTTAGTGAAGGGCTACTTAGAAATAGACCCAATTTAAAATGCACTAAGGAGGGCATTTACTCTGCTTGTCAAAAGGGTAAGCAGACCAAAGCATTCAGTGAGGTGTTTGTACCTCTTGCATATGGACTTATTTGGTCCTATGCCAATTTATAGTCTAGTGTACAACCACATATCCAGTGAGTAGTGGGCGACAGGAGCCAGACCTGCCAAGACCAGCATTCAGAGTCCCAGATGAGCCAGGAGGAGGTGAGAGCTTGGTGTCCTCCTTGGCTTTACCAAACGGGGTGGAACAAGTGAGGGGCAAGTAGAGCAGGCTGGCTCGCACTCGCCTCAGGGTCCTGATAGGTAGCGTGCGAGTGGGGTAGGCCAGGACTGCACTCGCCCAGGGCCGAGAAGAGGTGGTGATTTCTAGCTCCATCGAGCACTCCCTGCCCCAGGCGAGTGGAAGTTTTAGAGGGCTACTCGCCTAGTTTTTCTGCGATGTGTTTTTACTATTTAACCCTTGTTGGCCTGCATATAGCCTTTTAGAACAGCGGAGTTATGCTGTTGCAAACCCAGTTGGGCTGCAAAAAGCTGTTCGGAACAACGGAGGTTGGCTACTTGCAGGCCATTTTCAGAAATCTATAAATATACCGAAGGGGGTACATCAGAAGGCATGCTTACTGGTGCCCCGGTCTTCTTGCTCCTTTCTGAGGTGTCTTTAGCTCGGCATTTGGCTAGGGAGGGGAAGCGCTCTAAGATCTTCCGGGTGTGTCATGGGACCTCCATGCTGAGCCCTTGGGTCTGTCCCCTTTTCTTTTTCCTTAGTCATTTGGCTCGTGAGAGAGAAGTAGGTGTGCGATCACCTCTTCCCCAACGGTGAACTCCATAGAGACCGAGGTTTCGGTTTCAACATTTTTTGTGCGGTGAGCGTGGAGAGTGGTCAACACAAAAAACCTTTAGCAAGCTCGATGACTGGAGGAGAAGGGCAAGGTTCAAACAGGGCTGACTCGCCACCCCCTCCCCTTCTTGCCACGATGGGGATGTTCGAGGAGTTCAGGTAGGAGGTGCTCGACCTCTTCAAGTTCGCACTCGGCATATGTGCGGAGTGCTCGACACTAGCTGTCCGAGTCAGCGCAACCCCATCTCTAGGCGACGATGCCCTTGCTCGACGAGCTGGAAAAGAGGTTGTAGAGGAGGGGAGGGAGAGAGATCTCCCCGAGCGAGTGCTCTTCCCTAGCTTGGCGAGTGGAGGCCGGTTCGGCGAGATGGGAGTGCGAGACCCTCCGGCTTGCCCAGCAGGGGGAGGCTTCCCCTTTAGCGAGTTGGTTTCTTCTGAACCAATTACAGAAGGGTTCAAGGAGCCAGAGATGTCCTAATACACCGGGAAGGATGAACCGGTCCAGTACATCTAGTGGTTCGAGGATGCGGTGTCAATAAGGCAGATGTCGGATACCTTCAAGTGCTGACTCTTTGCCATCACCCTTAAGGAGGAGGCGAGAGAGTGGTTCCACCAACTACCGGAAACCTCAATCTACTGCTTTGAGGACCTACATCGAGGGTTCATGTTGAGGTTCACCACTTCTAAGAAGAGGAAGAAGGAGTCAGAGTCCCTCTTACACATCAAGCAGGGGTTGAATGAGACCTTGGGGAGTTACGTCGACCGGTTCCAGAAAGAGGTCACCCAGGTCCAAGAGATGCAAGAGCACACCCTGATGATGTCCTTCACCTTGGGACTACAATAAGGTTTCTTTAAGATGGATCTGAAGAGGGTAACGCCTCTCTCCTACGAGGAGCTGATGGAGAGGGCGACAAAGGAAGTCGACGGGGAGGCATCAAACCCCGAGTTCATGAAGAAGTTGGCCAGGTGGGCCATGGAGGAGGAGAAGGGGCCAGGAGGTGGCTGATGTAAGGAGGCAAGGAGAGCTGAACCTCGACAGTGGGAACAACCACATCAGTAGTAGTATCCAAGGTTGGGGCGCCAGGAGACAAATAGTAGGCTCGATTGGAGGTAGCATGAGTGGAAGGATCAGGGCCAGCAGAGAGGTTTCCATGAAGGGGACAACCGCCAGGGGGGCCAGGGTAAGTTCCACCATCCAGGCGGGAGGAAGGGCCAGAGGCGTCCTCTCCTCGATCAGCATCAGGCTATGGTGATATCCATGCAAAGGCAAAGAGGTCAGCAGATGAGGAGAAGGGAGGTCAGGGTAGAATTGCCTTACTGCGACTTCCACTAGGAAGAGGGAAACGCAACGGCCACGTGCCCAAAGTTCCTCGAGATGAGGGGACATAGAGAGCAATGACAGTAATAGGACCGCCAGGGAGTGCGGATTGAGGAAGTTCAGCCTCGGGCAGATGAAGACATGTGTGAGGACTGGGCTGATGTGGGAGACCGAGGAGGGATCAGAGTGATCCATGGGGGGTGGGGGTGGGGGTCAAGGCTTCCCGAAAGGTAAGCCTCCACACCATGTATCACTGGAGAGTTGGCTCCACGGCCCAGACCCCACCCCTGGATGAGAAGATCACCTTCTCAATGAAAGACATGCTAGATCATGAGGAACCCTTCTGCGGAGCATTGGTCATCCAGACTGCAGTCGAGAATTTCACGGTCTCCCAGATCCTCATCGACAATGGGAGCTTGGTCAATATCATCTTCAAGAAGGTGTTTGATGCGATGAAGGTAGAGGCCAAGAGGGTGCTGGCCTCTGATGGACCTCTCTTCGGATTCTCCGGGGAGAGGAAGGAGGTTGAAGGAGGAGTGGGGCTCCATGTCACTCGGGGGGGCTATCCCGAAACTACAGGTTCACCATCGTGGATGCCCACAGCAGCTATAACACCATCTTCAGACGGCCTCTCATCAATGCCTTTCGCTGCGTCCCCTCATCCTTCCACTAGTGCTTAAAGTTCAATGCCGAAGGAATCAAGATCCGGGTCCGGGGCGACCCCAAAGTTGCAAGGGAGTGCTATGTCACCACAGTGAACTCCATATCTTGGCAGGAGGGAGCGGAGGAGATGGAGTTGAGGATGGATGAGGCAGAGTAGGAAGTAGGAGGAGTGGAGATAGAAGTGGAGGAGACTCGCACCTAGGTGGATGTGGTGGGGGAAGTTTCTGAGGAGACAGGCGAGGTGATGGCCATGGATGAGGTTAAATAGGAGGAGATCCCAGTCCTAGGAAAGGGGGCTTCCAGAGAGTTAGAGGATCGGAGCAGTCTTGGCTGGAGGCTACCAAAGAGGTGGTGGAGATGGAGGTTCTCACCTAGGGAGGTAGGGTAGAGAATGTGCGCATCTGTGGGGGGGCTGAGTCCCGAGGACCGGGGGAGGATGATGGAGTGCATTCAAAAGAATGTGGACATCTTCGCATGGAGCGCGACAGAGATTCCAGGGATCGATGCGGATGTTGCCTGATACCGCCTCAACTTGGATCCAAAGGCCCGCCCTATTCAGTAGAAGAAGAGGTCCATCGCAGACAAGTTGACCGAGCCCATCAGGGAGGAGGTGGGCAAGCTCCTGAAGGCTGACTTTGTATCTAAAATCCAATACCCTGACTGGGTATTCAATGTTTTAATGGTTAAAAAAGGAGACGGCCGGTGTAGGATGTGTGTTGATTTCTCTTTGCTAAATAAATCATGTCCTAAGGATTGTTACCCCTTGCCTCGAATCAACGCACTGGTTGACTCAGCCGTCAGTTTTCCTATAATGAGTTTCTTAGATGCTTTTCAGGTTATCATCAGATTAGGATGCACCCTCCTATTGTAAAAGATGTCTTCTTAATCACCGAGGATGGGTGCTACTACTACAGGATGATGCTTTTCGAGCTGAAGAATGCAGGGGCGACGTACCAAAAGTTGATGAACCGAGTCTTCCAGGAGCAGAAAGGGAGGAACCTAAAGGTGTATGTGGATGACCTTATGGTCAAGAGCTGGGAGGTAGACTCGCACCTCCAGGACCTAGAGGAGACCTTCGACACCCTCCGAAAGTACAATATGAGGTTGAACCCTTTGAAGTGTGTCTTCGGGGCTAGCAAGGGAATGTTCTTGGGTCATCTTCTAACTCCCGCAGGGGTGGAGCCATATCCTGATAAGGTCAAGGCAATCATGGAGCTGGGATCGCCCAGGAATGCTAAGGAGGTCCAGCGGCTGACTGGGAGATTAGCAGGGCTAAGCAGGTTCCTTTCCTGGGCAGGGGATAAGTGCTCCCCCTTCTTCAAAGCATTGAGGGGGGGGGGGCAGAAGTTTGAATGGACTAAGGAATGCAAGGAGGCATTCCAAGCCTTGAAGAGGCAGTTAACTTGGGCCCCTATGGTCCAAAGGCCGAAGGAGGGGGAGGATCTGTCTTTGTATCTCGGGGTCGGAGCAGAAGCCTTGAGCTTCATCCTGGTTCGGGAAGGGGGGAAGAAACAACTACCCATCTATTACGTGAGCAGGGTCCTTAGGAAGGCAGAGCTCTGTTATCCCATCTTGGAGAAGCTGGCCTTTGCTCTGGTTGTTTCGGCCTGGAGGCTCTAGCCTTACTTCGAATCACACTCCATCCGGGTGGTGACATACCACCCCCTCCGCAACATCTTTGAGGGGGTGGAACACTCAAGGAGGTTAGCCAAGTGGTCGGTAGAGTTAAGTGAGTTCGACATCTCTTTTGTCCCCCGCCTCTCGATAAAGGCCCAGGCAATGGCCAACTTCCTTGCAGATTATGTGGTCTAGGTGTCGGAGACGGAGCTCACTCAATCTGTTCCTAGAAAGGTGATGGTAGATGGTGCCTCGGGATGGAATTCCTTTGGGGTAGGGGTAATCTTGGAGTGCCCCTATGGAACGAGGATCGAGCAATTGGTTGGGGTGCACTTTCCCATCATAAATAATCAGGCTGAGTATGAGGCAGTGATAGCTGGATTGCGCCTGACCAGGGAGCTGGGGGGTGTAAGATATGGAGGTCCTCACAGAATCCATGGTGGTTGCTTTATAGATCAACGAGGAATTTGAGGTTAGGGAGCCGAATCTTCAGCTATACTTGACAAAGGTAGAGGGGGTCATCGACATATTCCAGACCTTCTCCATCCGACATGTGCCGAGGGAGGAAAATGAGCGGGTTGATCAGCTTGCCAAGCATGGGCTCGGGGGGGGGGGGGTACCATCACCGACCTTTTCTATCCGTCTATCGAAGAGGGAGAGTTGATGGAGGTGGACCAACACTCCTCGTGGATAGATCCTTTAGTAACTTTCCTGTCCACGGGGGAGTTATTGGAGGGGATGGATAAGAAGAGGTTCAGGCACAAGTCGGAAAATTACCTTATGCGCGACGGGCAGTTGTATAGGAAGACTCTATCAGGGATGTTGGCACGTTGTGTGGCCAAGAGGGAGGTCCAAAGGATTCTGAAAGAGGTCCATTCAGGGGAGTTTGGAAGCCACTCGGGGAGCACAACCTTAGAAGGAAGAATAGTCTGACAGGGGTACTTCTGAACAACCCTAAGTCAGGATACCTCAGAGTTCACAAAGAAATGCCACAAGTGTCAGCTATTTTCCCCCCTCTAACTTCAACCAGCTCAGCGGCTCAGGAGTACCACGACCCCCTTACCCTTCGCCATTTGGGGAATGGATTTGGTAGGACCTTTACCCCAAAACAATGGGCAGAGGAGGTTCCTGTTGGTAATGATCGATTATTTTTCTAAGTAGATGGAAGTGAAGGTGCTAGCCAAGGTGACCTCCCAGGTAATCAAGAACTTCGTATGGGGGGAAATCATCTGCCAGCATGGTCTACCCTAGGCCATTGTCACGGACAATGAGCCCCAGTTCACCAGTGCCGAGTTCATCAACTTCTGCGGGCAACTCATGATTGATCTCAAGTTCATGTAGGTCCACTATACAAGGAGCAACGGGCAGGTGGAGGCAGCGAATAAGATCATCATCAACCTCCTCAAGAAGAAAGTGGAGAACTTGAAGGGTAGCTGGGTGGAGCAACTTCCTTAAGTTCTCTGGGCCTTGAGAACCACTCCTAATACAGCCATAGGGGATACCCCCTTCAATATCTCTCATGGGTGCGAGGTCGTACTTCCAATCGAGTTCAAGGTCTGGACACCTTAGGTGGTCGAGGCGGAAGAAGGAAGGGAAGAATGGCAGGCTGAGAATGAGGAGTAGCTTCGGCTCTCCCTGGACATGGTGGAGGAGCTACGCGATCTGTCTGCCATCCAACAGGAGGAGGTAAAACGAAGAATAGACAAATATTTCGATAAGCACGTCAGGGTCAAATAGTTCGCGGAAGGGGGCTTGGTCCTTAAGAAGGTGGATGCGGCAGGACGATCAGCCACAGTGGGGAAGCTTAACCCCAACTGGGAAGGACCATACATTGTTAGAGAGGCTCTAAGGTAAGGAGGGTACCGTCTCAAGAATGTGGAGGGAGATACCCTAAGTCACACCTAGACTAGTGGTGATGACTTGAAACGTTTCTACCCGTGATAGCATATACGTACTCTCCTTTAATGAATATGGAATTCTTTGATCCTCCAATTCTTTTGCAGAATGAACTTGAGGCGAGCCGTTTTTATCAAGCTATGTCCTGAAATACTCCCGTTGCCAGGCTCCCACCTAGATGGAAGAACCGTGGTCCTTGGTGGAAAGTTATCTCGCTCTTGGGTTAGGTCCTGGGATGCTCCTGATGTAAGGCTTCCACCTAGCTGGCAGGGCTGTGATCCCCGTTGGACGTCGTTATGACCCTGGGCTGAGTCCAGTTGATGCTCAACACCCACCGTCAGTCTCCCACCTAGCTGATTGGGCCAGTGGTAGCGCCCGGAGGTTGGCCAAGGTAAAGTTTTCTCTCTCTAAGGTTAGGTCATGAGAGGCTCCCGCTGTCAGGCTTCTACCTAGCTAGTAAGTCCAGGATCCTTGAGTGATGTCGTTATGACCCTGGAGCTGAGTCCGATTGATGCTCAACAACCGCCATCAGGCTCTCACCTAGCTGATTGGGCCGGTGGTAGCGCCCGGAGGTTGGAAAAAGGAAAGTTTTTTCGCTCTGGGGTTAGGTGTTGGTACCCTAGTTTTGATTTGAGTTTAGTCCTCTCCTTTGTGACCCTTGACCCAAGAAATACTTATGGTCAATGGTTTGGAGTCTAGCTGTAGAGTCCTCACTTTTCCAGATTGAGAATTTGGTTAAGTAGGTTTTTCGTTCGACTATAGTCGAACGCCGCTCGACTATCGTCTATCGGCTGATCGACGATCGTCTATCAGTTGGTCGACGCTTTGTCTGCGTTGATAGTTCGACTATCTGTTGATAGCTCGACTATCTGCTTGGCGAGGTAGTTCGACTATCTGTTCTGATAGATCGACTATTTGATAGTTCGACTATCTGTTGATAGATCGACTATCTGTTTCGCTTTGATAGTTCGACTATCTGTCGATAGATCGACTATCTGTTTCGTCTTGATAGTTCGACTATCTGTTGATAGTTCGACTATCTGTTGTCTTTGATAGTTCGACTATCTGTCCTGATAGTTCGACTATCTGATAGTTCGACTATCTGTCCTGATAGTTCGACTATCTAGTAGTTCGACTATCTTTTGATAGATCGACTATCTGTTTTCTAAGGTAGGTCGACTATCTGCTTGATAGGTCGACTATCTCTGTGCGCTTTATAGTTCGACTATCTGTCCTTGATAGATCGACTATCTGATAGTTCGACTATCTGCTCTGATAGTTCGACTATCTGCCGGGGTAGTTCGACTATCTTCTTCGATAGGTCGACTATCTGGATCGTTCGACTATCTGCCCGATAGTTCGACGATCTTCGTGCGTCGTTCGACGATCTTTGAGGGTCGTTCGACGTTTTCTGTCTGCCTTTGTATTTTGTATTTATTTATTATATTTAATTAATTAATACATTTTCTGGCACATTATTTTAAGCTGTATAATAAAATTACAAGGCAATATTTGCTCCATCTCTTTTGCCTGAGTCAAATCTTTTTTTAGATAAAGTTGTTTGTCTTATTAGCTGTCTTTATAAATTACTTTATCTATTGTCAGCCCTTTATAGCCGTTAGACTGAAAAGTCTTCTTTTTGCTATAAAGAGATTATTTCTGATGTGACTTTATTTAGTCCTTCTGTTATTTGATTTAAGCCTGCAGCTTCTTAGAAAGAGGTTTATTCCTTTTATAGAATGTTTTGCTGCAGAGTTGTTTCTGTCTTCTTGATATTTACAGCCCAGGTCTCAAGGCTCAGAAGAAGACAAATAATTCAAATGGAAGAGAGCCGTTGCTTGCTGATGATTATAAAAAGGACCCTTTGAAGAAGGATTCAAGCTAGCTAATAGCTAACCAGTTGTTCATTCAAGCTCTCAAGCCTTCATCAAGAAAAAGCTTTCTGCTCTCAGCAATTTCCATCTAACTGAGAAGTGTTAAGATCTTCATCTCTTCTTCACCTGAGTTCTCCTGCTTTCAGGAAGTTCAAACTCAGAGTTCCTTTGAAGAAGAAGAAGATAGCTGCTTGAAGATCTTTGATTTTATTATTTACTTTCTTCCTGTAGCTTTTCCTTTAGAACTTTCTGAAGAGTTTTCTGCACTGAAGCAAGACTTCACCTGGACATCTTTGAGCCAGGGGGAGCCTTGATTCTTTAGAGCATTCTAGCTCAGTGCAAGTCTTTGTGCTTCTCTAATCTTTGTAAAATAGAGAAGACATCTTAACCTTCTTCCCCCTCCTGTACAGGGTTATTACTCCCTTCAAAAGTATCCCTTGGTGGCAGGGCACCTGATCAAAAACCTTTGCTTGGTTTTTAGACACCTGATCAAAAGTCTAAAGGGTTTCTGGATCTACCTGAAGCAGATCCTGTTGGTGGCAGGGCACCTGATCAAAAAACTGAGTGGATTCCTACCGTGTGGGTAGAAGAGTGGACGTACCCAAGTTGTTTGGGGAACCACTATAAATTTCCTTGTGTCGTCTGGATTCCATTGTTTAATTCCTGTATTGTGGCTGTGATTAGATATAACTAGGTTGCTAGTTGCTGATTAGGTTTTTCCAAGCTTAACTGTAATTACAGTTAGCTTGTGTTTGTACACATCACTTGTGTTAGGCTTTAAGGTTAAATCAATATCTATAATCTTTTCATTCCGCACTTCACTCCAAGGGAGTTGGGTAGACTATTAAGTTTTGTCTGTGCAAAATTTGATAACTCTATTCACCCCCCCTCTAGAGTAGTATCTATCCCTTCACTTTCAATTGGTATCAGAGGGAGGTTGACTGACTGTATAGGCTAACACCTAAGTCACAAGATCCTGATAGATACCAAGAGCTTATAGATATTCACTATCATGGCCCAGTCCAAGGATTATTCTAGCACCAGACCTCCAGCATGCAACTTAGCAAAGTTTGGCATCTGGAAGGCAAGGATTAAATTATATATGAACTCTATTGATGAAAGCATCTTTGCTTCTATTTTGTCAGGTCCCCCAAGAGCACCTGCTGCTGCCACTGCCTCATCATCTGATATGAGTGCACTGCCTCCTCCAGACTACAATGATGAATACAAGAAGGCCAAAATTGCAGATGCCAAGGCAATGAACATACTGGCTCAGACAATGTCTGATGAGGTGTTCCAGAAGGTGGCTGACTGCTCCTCAGCAAAGGCCATGTGGGACACACTGAACCAGATTGTAGCTGGTTCAACTGATGAAAGGAAGGACAGAAGGTCCAACCTGTTCTCACAGTATGAGAACTTCAAGAAAACTGATGCTGAATCAGTTGAAGCTATGTACACCAGGCTCAGCTCAATCATCAATGAGCTGAGGACCCTGGACAAGGACATATAATTGACAGAGGTCAATGATAAGATTCTCATGTGCTTCCCTAGCACATGGGATCTAAGAATCTGGCCCATCAAGGAAGCCAGAAGTACTAATGAGATCTCAACTGAAGCTCTCCTTGGCAAGCTCAAGTCTTTTGAGCAAGTGCTGAAGACCAGAGAAGCAGAAGCTGAAGCCAAGACCCCCACTCCAACAAGAAAAGAGCAATCTCTAGCTCTTAAGGCTGCAGATGTCTCTGAAGGCAGCCAATCTAATGAGGAACTTATGGCATTGTTTGCCAAAAGATTTCTCAAGATGGGAAGAAAGGAGTTCAGAAAGAAGTCTTCACGCTATGAAGACAAACCAAGGTATGATCGCTCTCCTGCTAAAGAAATCATTTGTTATGGTTGCAGGAAGCCTGGACATATTTTGCCAGAATGTCCAGAGGAGAAGAACAAAGAAAAGAGAAAAGAAAAGGAACAACACAGGAAGCACTCCAAGCCATCCTCCTACAAAAACAAGAAGAAGGAGAGAGGTTTCATTGCTGAAACCTGGAGTGATTCTGATGAAGAATCCTCCTCATCAAGCTCCAGTGAAGATGAGGAAGAGAAGAAGGCAAAAGAAGTTTGCCTAATGGCAATAGATGCCTGCAGCAACCACTCTGCTGCAGAGAGTTCTGATTCTGATGAAGAGATGCCTACTGAAGATGAGGTACTTTCTTCTTATGATTTTACTTCAGAAGAATTTAAATTAGAATTTAAATCTTTATGTTTAGATTTAATTAGCTCAGAAAAGGAAATAAAAGAACTTAGAAATAGGTTAGCTGACTCAGATTCAATAGCCTCTGAAAATGTTAGGTTAAAGGAAGAACTCACTACTTGTAGTGAAGAAATTAAATTTCTTAAAATAGAGTTAGCTAAGTCTAAGAGATTAGAAGAATCCCTTAATGGTAGAAGCCTTAAGCTGTTAGAAATTACCAGCATGACTAACACTAGGTCAGGTAATGATAAACTAGGCTTAGGAGCTTCTCCCAGTGAACCCCCAGTCCTTCTTAAAAATAATCTTTCAACTCCAGTGAACTTCATTTCAGCTAGTGGAAAGAAGAACACTGAGCAAGTAAATCTGGTAAATAAAACCTTAAATAAAGCTAAGAGAGAAAAGAGAAAGAAGTTTTTCAAAGAAATGCAAAGAGCGTCGAACGCCGCTCGACGATCGGAAGCTCCATGGTCGAACGAAGCTCGACGATCTGAGCGCCCATCGTCGAACGTCGATCGACGATTTCAATATGATTTTCAAAATCATAATCAATTCCATAGAAACCTAAATGAGAATAGAAACCCTAGGTTTGTTGACCCATCATCTGCATGGAGAATCCCACCTAGGAGATCTCACCCACTAGGTTATCACCCTCAGCCTGCATTCTCATATATTTCCAGTTTTTCTTATGTGAAAAACAAGGGACCCAAGGTTACCTGGGTCCACTCTGTCTAAATAATTGTCTTGCAGGTGAAGGCCTATCCAATCACTCAAAATAAGTGGTATTTGGATAGTGGATGCTCTAAGCATATGACAGGAAATAAAGATCTACTGTCAAAGTTCAAAGCTAAGCTTGGCCCAAAGGTTATCTTTGGAGACTCCAGCTGTGGTCAGACAGAAGGCTATGGCAAGATCACAATTGGAGCAGTTACTTTCAAGAGAGTTGCTTATGTCAATGGACTGAAGCATAATCTGATTTCAGTCAGCCAGCTATGTGATGCTGGCTACCAGGTTTCATTTTCTAATTTCTCTTGCAATATTACTTTAAATAATAATGTTGTTTTAGTAGGTATTAGAATAGGTAATATCTATTTAGTAGATTTCAATTCATCTCATTCTGAAATCTGCCTGTTTAATGAAGTAACCCTTAATAATAATTCCCTATGGCATAAAAGGCTTAGTCATGTAAACCTTAAAAATATATCTAGGTTATCTAAGCACAACCTTGTTAGAGGTTTACCTTCTTGCCCCTACAAGAAGGAGAACCTATGCAAGGCCTGTCAGCTAGGCAAGCAAACCAAGAATTCTTTTAAATCTGTAAATAAAAGTGATTCTCCTAGAATCCTGTATTTATTACATTTGGACCTTTTTGGCCCAATAAATGTACAGAGTTTAGGAGGGAAGTATTACACTTTAGTAATTGTAGATGACTTCTCTAGGTTCAGTTGGGTTTTCTTTTTGAGAACTAAGTCTGATAACTTCAAAGCCCTTACAGACTTTCTATTATGTGTGCAGACTGAGTACTCTACTCATGTGGCCTTGATCAGAAGTGATCATGGTACTGAGTTTGACTCTCTTCTCATGCAAGAATTCTGTGAGAGAGAAGGTATCAAACATAGCTTCTCAGCTCCTAGAACTCCCCAACAAAATGGGGTAGTTGAAAGGAAGAATAGAACACTAATTGAAGCTGCTAGTACATTGTTGGCAGATGCTCACATGCCTCTATCCTATTGGGCAGAAGCTGTTAGTACAGCCAACTATGTCTTGAATAGAAGTTTGATACACAAACTTAAGTGTAAAACTCCTTATGAGTTGCTTAAAGGAAAGAAACCAAAAATTAATTACTTTAGAGTTTTTGGCTGTATTGTTTATATTCATAATAATAATAAAGAATATATTAGAAAATTTGAAGCAAAAGCTTCAATGGGAATCATGCTTGGATATTCCCAAGTAAGCAAAGCTTATAGGGTTTATAACAAATCTACCTGTAAGATAGAAGAATCTGTGCATGTGACTTTTGATGAGTCTCAGATGTTTTACAAGGAGAAGGAAAATTCTCCTTCCTCCAGTTCATTGCAGGTACATGATGCCCCTCAAGAAATTCTTCAACTATCAACTCTTCAGATCACTGAATCAGACAGTGATGAAGACATTGCTGAAGCTGTTGAAGCTGTTGTTGTTCCACCAACAGTAGATCAAATTCCTCCTGAGGAATTAATCCCAACTGTTGCTGAAGATCACATCCCACCTGCTGATATTGTCACACTTAGAGATCATCCCACATCTCAAGTGATTGGAGACATATCAGCTGGTGTACAAACAAGACACCAATTAAGACAGGATGTGATGCATGCTTGTTTCCTCTCACAGGTTGAGCCCCTCACCTTTAAAGATGCAGAGCTAGATCCCCACTGGATCATTGCAATGCAAGAGGAGCTCAATCAGTTTGAGAGATGTAAAGTTTGGACTTTGGTTCCAAGACCTAAAGGCCAACTGATCATAGGCACCAAGTGGGTGTATAGAAACAAGTTAGATGCAAATGGAATTATAGTAAGGAATAAAGCTAGGCTTGTAGCTCAGGGCTACAGACAGGAGGAAGGTATAGACTATGACCAAACCTTTGCTCCTGTTGCAAGGCTAGAAGTAATAAGGATCTTCTTGGCCTATGCAGCCTTCATGAAGTTTAAGGTGTTCCAAATGGATGTCAAAAGTGCATTCCTAAATGGTGAGCTTAAGGAAGAGGTGTTTGTTGAACAACCACCAGGGTTTGTTTCTTCAACTCAGCCCTCACATGTGTTTAAGTTACAGAAAGCTCTTTATGGACTAAAGCAAGCTCCTAGGGCCTGGTATGAGACCTTAGCTAGTTTCCTGTTAGAGCACAACTTTACTAGGGGAGTAGTTGATAGAACCCTTTTCATCAAGCATCACAAGGACACAATCCTGTTAGTTCAGGTGTATGTAGATGATATTATTTTTGGCTCCACTGATCCCAAACTGTGCAAAAAGTTTTCCAACTTGATGCATTCCAAGTTTGAGATGAGTAGTATGGGTGTGCTGTCTTACTTTCTTGGTCTCCAAGTTAAGCAAGATGCTGATGGTATCTTCATCTCCCAATCCAAATATGCCAAGGAATTGGTAAAGAAATTTGGGATGGCTGATGCTTCAGCAATGCCTACACCCATGGCTACTAATGTAGTTATTGATTCTGATGATCACGGCAAGCCAGTTGATCAAAAGAATTATAGGGCCATTGTTGGTTCCCTATTATATCTAACTGCAAGTAGGCCAGATATAATGTTTGCTACATGCCTTTGTGCTAGATTCCAGGTCAACCCCAAGGAATCTCATCTGATTCTTCTAAAGAGAATCCTGAGATACCTGAAGGGATGTCCAGATCTAGGACTTTGGTACCCAGCTGAGTCAGAGTTTGAATTAATTGGATATTCTGATTCTGATTATGCTGGCTGCAGAGTTGACAGGAAGAGCACCTCAGGAACTTGCCAGTTCCTGGGAGAGAGATTGGTCTCTTGGTTCTGTAAGAAGCAGGCCTCTGTCTCAACTTCAACTGCAGAGGCTGAATACATAGCAGCTGCCAGTTGTTGTTCACAGATCCTGTGGATTCAAAACCAGCTTGTGGATTATGGTTACTCACACAAGAACACCAAGATCATGTGTGATAGTACCAGTGCTATCTCAATTGCACAAAATCCAGTGCACCACTCTAGAACGAAGCACATTGAGATTAGGCACCATTTCCTGAGAGATTGTGTGGAAAAGAACAAGATCTGTCTTGAGTTCATATCCACTGAGTTTCAGAGAGGTGATATATTCACCAAGCCTTTAGATGAACAGAAGCATCTGTTCTTTTTAGTTCAACTAGGCATGATTAATGGACGAGACTAAGTGTGACTATATCTGCCTATGTTGAAATCTGCTTGAAGATCGTCGAACGATGATCGAAGATCGTCGAACGGATTAAGCCTATCGTCGACCTCTGGTTAATGATAGCTTATCTGTTTGAAGATCGTCGATCGACGTTCGACCATCGTCGAACAGGTTGAGCTCATCGTCGATCTCTGAACGACGACAGCTTGTTGTTTGTGAAGCCAGAAATAGCCGAACGATGGTTCGACTACTCTGCTTCTGAGCCGATCGTCGAACGGTCGTTCGACTATCGGGTCAAGTATCTTTTGAATAGATCGACTATTTCCGGTCTAATATAAAGCCGATAGTCGACCTAGGTTAAAAGATCTTGTGTTTTATCGTCGACGGAGCGTGCCCTTTCGCATTCTGCTTTCCCGCTTGCGATTTCCGGGCGTTTCGTCTTCTTCGTTCTCTGCAGCTTTCTCGAGCTTTCTCCAGCGAATCCATGGCGGTCTCTCCAGCAGTTCTAGCCGTCGTGAAGTTTGATGCAGGATTTAGCGTGGATTTCGACGCGTTCAGCAGCTGCGATGCAGGAATCGTAGAAGTTCTACAGCTGTGCAGGGATCAGGGTTTAGAGAAGTTAATGTCTGCAAGGATTAAGTCAACATTCCAGAAATCAAAGAATGGGCTTTCACGTCGTCTTCCACAGACGAATCGATGACTGGTACCATCGGCGGAGAAGAGGTAATCTTGACTCCGGCCGTTTTATCTGATGTTTTTGGATTAGTTAATGGTGACGAGGATTATGAGCAAGATGCTCAGGAATTCGGAAGAATGCTAGTTGAGCTGGGACATGCTGAGGGCATTCCCACGAAGCTGCTCAAAGTGAATTTTCCTTTCAAGATCAAGTTTCTGGCTGAGTTAGTAGGAAAAGTGCTCCTGGGTAAGCACTCTGCCCACGATAATATAACAAGGCAGCAATTCGCACTCATGTGTGCGATTGTTAATCGAAAAAGGATAGATTGGGCAGCAGTTGTGTTTGATTTAATCAGGAAAAAGACTGGTAAGAAGGAAGTCACCCTAGGAAGGGTCATTGGAATCTTCCTTAAAGAAAAATACCCCCAGCTGCTAAGTTCAACTGCAACAACAATCAATGCAAGCAAGAAGATGGACCCCAACTTGTTCTCTAAGTGGAAGAGAACTTTTGTGAAACCTGCTCCAGCAACATCTGAGGACACAAGGACTGAATCAGTCACTCCTCACCATGTTGAAGCTGGCTCAGCTCTTCCTTCCTCCTCCTCTGCATTGCTGTCTGCCTCAGTTGAAGTTCCATCAACTTCAGCTGAAGTACGACCTTCTTCCTCTGCTGCTCCAGAAACAACTACGGTTGTTCCTCTTTCCCCTCCAGCTTCTCCTCTACCTGCTCATCTGGCTAGGATATCTGCTCCTAGCTTCGATTTGTTAGGATCAGAGAGAATTCCTACTCCTCCTGTCTCTCCCGTTCATTCCCCAGTTAATTCCCCAATTATCTCTCCTGTTCCATCTCCTGCTCGATCCCCTGTCCACACCATTTCTCTTCCCTGCACCACTACCATATCTGCTGTAGCTCCATCCACTTCACATCCTTCATCTATTGAGATCTCTCCTGAGCTTATCTCCCGCATTGTGGAGCTGATTACCCCCTCAATCAAAACCATGATTGAAGAGGCAATCGCTCCCCTTGCAGCCTCCATTGATCTCCTATCTGCCTCCATCAAATCCCTTTCAAAATCTGCTGAGCCATCTTCCTCAAGGGGCCTGGTTTCAGCATCCACTGAAATCAGGCAGGGGGAGATGTTCCATGAAGATGCCTCAGACCATCCTGCCTCCCCTCCAGCTATAAAAGATACAGTCATGTCTGCCCAGGAAGAATCTGCTCAAGCTGAGATAGAAATAGTTCCAGATGCTGTAATGACTGCCCAGGAAGAATCTGCTCCTGCTGAGAAAGAAATAGCTCCAGTTTTGTCTGATAAGGAAATAGCAGATGGAATCTTGCTATCTGAGATTGCAGTTAAAGTCTGCTTAGAAGATCTTACCTCTCCTGTGATTGCTAGATTCCTAGAAGGAATTATAACTTCATATCTGAATGAATCATGGGAGATGGTTAAGTATGAAGGTAACTCTTTCATTCGTTTTGTTGATGAGTCGATTAATTTGATAGTTTGTGAATACCTTGAAGGAATGATTATCGCTTATTTAGCAGATATGTATTCATAATTCTACAGATGTTATTAGAGAAGATCTAGCTACTCAGATCATAGCAGTTGTTTCTGAAGCTGATCCAAGTGCTCCTGATACTCAAGTAGATCCTGAATTGGAGTCCTTTTTAGATGATAGAGAGGATGAATCTGAGAATCAAGATAAAGTCAAGGATGACTCTCCTGTTCTGAATTTGGAAGAAGCTCAAGCAAGAGCTGCCTGGGATTTAAGAGTACAATCTTTAAAAGAGAAAGAAAAAGATCTGCAAATTGAAAAGTCAACCATCTGGGATGACTCTCCAGGGTTGGACTTAGATTCCCTTCTGGCTCTGGATGCCATGGAAGAGGAAAGAGAAAAATCTGCTCTAAAGCTTAAAGAAAAGGCTGTTTCAGAAGCCTATGATCCTTATGAAAATCCTCCCTCATCTCATTCTGATGATGATGATGATTCTGATGTTTCTGAGAAGTCAAAGAGAAAGAAAGCTGCCTCAAAGAAAAGAAAAGCTGCTCCTCCTCCTCCTAGTAAGGATAATGATACTCCTTATTATATTTTGAAGGGCATTGACCCTAAATCCAAGGAATTTCAGCACTGGATGAGGTTTTCAAAGAATCAGCAGAAAGAAAGAAAAAGAACTAAGAGGTATGATAGTCCTGCTTCAAGATGGACTCCCAGAGGTCCCCCTCCTCCACCTCCAGGTGCAGGAGCCTCTGGGAACCTATCAGCTAATCCTGCTGCCTCTTCTGGAAGATCTGCTTCTTTTCAGCCCCAGCCAAGACAAGGTTATCAAAGCTCGCAAGGCAAATCATTTTATGGTTCTCAAAGACAAATGAAGGAGGCTGTGGTTCAAAGACCAACCTTTTCCCCACCTCCTTCTCCAAAGAAGAGAATTCCATCTCCAACTCCAGTTCAGTCTGAGGAAATTGTATCAAAAGGTAAATAGTTTACTTTGTTCTAAAATTTCTAGCAAGAACCCCTTTTGCTAAGTATACTCTAATGTCTTATCTAGTTATTCAAGATAAAATAGCTGATGCTGCTTCTCCTAAGCCTGTGTATGAAAATCCTGAGCTCGATCCTAACTTTAGGATGGCTCGCTTTCAAGAACTAGTAGGAGCAGCTCAAATAAGAAAAGCTAGAGCAGAAGGAAAAGATGCGACTGGTCTAACTACCATGTCAGCTTACAGAAAGAAAGAATTTGAAAAGTTCCAGGTTAATCCTGAGATTTTTGATCCATCAAAATATATGGAAAAACATCCTGAAGCAGTAGTCCCAAGAACTACAGAGCTGAAGATCATTGGTGCGCAGGACCTGAAAATGTCAAAGAAAGAATCTGATGATCCTTTAAGGAAAATCTCTTTTATTTCTAGCTCTTCTGTAGCTAAGCCTGACTCTGTTGATCCATAGTTTGATTAACTGATGTGCTATATTTGTTTATCTGTTTGATAATCTGCTAGTTAATTGTTAACTATTTTCTGTATTATTTTATTGCTCTTTAGCTAGCTGTATGTTTTAGATGTTGAGAGACTTAACTCAAATAGGGGGAGATTGTTGGTACCCTAGTTTTGATTTGAGTTTAGTCCTCTCCTTTGTGCCCCTTGACCCAAGAAATACTTATGGTCAATGGTTTGGAGTCTAGCTGTAGAGTCCTCACTTTTCCAGATTGAGAATTTGGTTAAGTAGGTTTTTCGTTCGACTATAGTCGAACGCCGCTCGACTATCGTCTATCAGTTGGTCGACGCTTTGTCTGCATTGATAGTTCGACTATCTGTTGATAGCTCGACTATCTGCTTGGCGAGGTAGTTCGACTATCTGTTCTGATAGATCGACTATTTGATAGTTCGACTATCTGTTGATAGATCGACTATCTGTTTCGCTTTGATAGTTCGACTATCTGTCGATAGATCGACTATCTGTTTCGTCTTGATAGTTCGACTATCTGTTGATAGTTCGACTATCTGTTGTCTTTGATAGTTCGACTATCTGTCCTGATAGTTCGACTATCTGATAGTTCGACTATCTGTCCTGATAGTTCGACTATCTGGTAGTTCGACTATCTTTTGATAGATCGACTATCTGTTTTCTGAGGTAGGTCGACTATCTGCTTGATAGGTCGACTATCTCTGTGCGCTTTATAGTTCGACTATCTGTCCTTGATAGATCGACTATCTGATAGTTCGACTATCTGCTCTGATAGTTCGACTATCTGCCGGGGTAGTTCGACTATCTTCTTCGATAGGTCGACTATCTGGATCGTTCGACTATCTGCCCGATAGTTCGACGATCTTCGTGCGTCGTTCGACGATCTTTGAGGGTCGTTCGACGTTTTCTGTCTGCCTTTGTATTTTGTATTTATTTATTATATTTAATTAATTAATACATTTTCTGGCACATTATTTTAAGCTGTATAATAAAATTACCAGGCAATATTTGCTCCATCTCTTTTGCCTGAGTCAAATCTTTTTTTAGATAAAGTTGTTTGTCTTATTAGCTGTCTTTATAAATTACTTTATCTATTGTCAGCCCTTTATAGCCGTTAGACTGAAAAGTCTTCTTTTTGCTATAAAGAGATTATTTCTGATGTGACTTTATTTAGTCCTTCTGTTATTTGATTTAAGCCTGCAGCTTCTTAGAAAGAGGTTTATTCCTTTTATAGAATGTTTTGCTGCAGAGTTGTTTCTGTCTTCTTGATATTTACAGCCCAGGTCTCAAGGCTCAGAAGAAGACAAATAATTCAAATGGAAGAGAGCCGTTGCTTGCTGATGATTATAAAAAGGACCCTTTGAAGAAGGATTCAAGCTAGCTAATAGCTAACCAGTTGTTCATTCAAGCTCTCAAGCCTTCATCAAGAAAAAGCTTTCTGCTCTCAGCAATTTCCATCTAACTGAGAAGTGTTAAGATCTTCTTCTCTTCTTCACCTGAGTTCTCCTGCTTTCAGGAAGTTCAAACTCAGAGTTCCTTTGAAGAAGAAGAAGATAGCTGCTTGAAGATATTTGATTTTATTATTTACTTTCTTCCTGTAGCTTTTCCTTCAGAACTTTCTGAAGAGTTTTCTGCACTGAAGCAAGACTTCACCTGGACATCTTTGAGCCAGGGGGAGCCTTGATTCTTTAGAGCATTCTAGCTCAGTGCAAGTCTTTGTGCTTCTCTAATCTTTGTAAAATAGAGAAGACATCTTAACCTTCATCCCCCTCCTGTACAGGGTTATTACTCCCTTCAAAAGTATCCCTTGGTGGCAGGGCACCTGATCAAAAACCTGTGCTTGGTTTTTAGACACCTGATCAAAAGTCTAAAGGGTTTCTGGATCTACCTGAAGCAGATCCTGCTGGTGGCAGGGCACCTGATCAAAAACCTGAGTGGATTCCTACCGTGTGGGTAGAAGAGTGGACGTACCCAAGTTGTTTGGGGAACCACTATAAATTTCCTTATGTCGTCTGGATTCTATTGTTTAATTCCTGTATTGTGGCTGTGATTAGATATAACTAGGTTGCTAGTTGCTGATTAGGTTTTTCCAAGCTTAACTGTAATTACAGTTAGCTTGTGTTTGTACACATCACTTGTGTTAGGCTTTAAGGTTAAATCAATATCTATAATCTTTTCATTCCGCACTTCACTCCAAGGGAGTTGGGTAGACTATTAAGTTTTGTCTGTGCAAAATTTGATAACTCTATTCACCCCCCCCCCCCTCTAGAGTAGTATCTATCCCTTCACTTTCATTAGGTCCCGAGATGCTCCTACTATGAGGCTTACACCTATCTGGCAGGGCCAGGATCCTCGAGTGACGTCATTATAACCTTGGAGCTGAGTCTGGTTGATGCTTAACACCCACCGTCAGGTTCTCACCTAGCTGATTGGGCTGAAGGTAGCATTCAGAGGTTTTCCAAAGGAAAGTTTTCTCTCTCTGGGGTTAGGTCCCGAGATGCTCCCGCTGTTAGGCTTTCACTTAGTTGGCAGGGCCGGGATCCTCCAGTGATGTCGTTATGACCCTGGAGCTGAGTTCGGTTGATGCTTAACACCCTCCGTCAGGCTCTCACCTAGCTGATTGGGCCCATGGTAGCGCCCGAAGGTTGGCCAAAGGAAAGTTTTCTCGCTCCGGGGTTAGGTCCTGAGATGCTCCCACTGTCAGGATTGCACCTAGCTGGCAGGGCAAGGATCCTCGAGTGATGTCATTTTGTCCTTAGAGCTAAGTCCGGTTGATGCTTAACACCCGCCATCAGGCTCTCTCCTAGCTGACAGGGCTGGGAATCTCGGTGAACATGGATACATTTGAAGCCAGAACCCAGAACACATGAAGGGAAAAATCGCCATGATAAGGAATTGGACCCGGCATTCCCTGGATGAGTTGGAAAGGGCAAGCCGAGCCCTGGACAGGTCGGAGAGCCGAGGCTACTATCAGCAGTCATGTTCCAGCCCGCCAAGATTGTACTTGGGAGATTTTCGGCTCATTGCCAAGTCTCGGGGAAGAAGGGCCTTCGCATGCGAGCTGGGTTTTTGCGGGCCCAGTCCGACAAGCTATTTAGCCATACTACCATGGGTCGGTACTATCTAAGAGGTAGGATAAAGGGATGTCGAGCTGAGGTCTCGAAATCTATAAAGGAAGGCGAGGCGAGATGGTCCTCGGTGAGTACATTCCACCCTCAGGAAGTCTTACTTGGGGATTTTTTGAATTCATCTTGACAATATACAAAAAGGGCTGGTTGTGTGGTGGCTAGCAACTATGGGAATGGATTTAACCTTTTTGGCAGGATGGTTGTGTGGTGGCTCACACGGCTCCGAGTTGGGGGTCACAATGATAAGTCTAGCCGCATGGGAGACATTCAGCTGCCGAGTGTAGGAAAACCTCTCTTGGAGTTCTTTAGAAAGAGGCATCATGACAAGGTCAAGTAAGAGGAATGGCAAAGGTCGTCTAGGTATCGGGGAGCATATATATAGCCGCTAGTGGATCAAACCAAAAGATTCTCCCTCTCCTGTCATACTTGCCACATATTACGGGGTTGGATGATTCTTTCAGAGCTTGGGACAACCTCGCAAAGAGCGGAGATTGTGTACAACCCCATATCCAGCGAGTAGTGGGCGGCAAGAGTCAATCCTACCAAGACCAGCAGTCCGAGTTCCAGGTGAGCCGGGAGGATTCATGAGCTCGGTGGCCTTCTCGGCTCGCCCTAGCGAGTTGGAAAATGTGAGGGGCGAGTGGAGTAGGCTATCTCATACTCGCCCCAGGGTCCCGACAGGTAGCGGGTGAGTGGGGCTGGCCAGGCCCGCACTCTCCCAGGGTCGGGAAGAGGTGGCAAGTGCCAGATCCATCGAGCACTCGCTGACCCAAACGAGTGGAAGTTTTAGAGGGCCACCCACCTAGTTTTTCTGCGATGTGTTTTTATTATTTCACCCATGTTGGCCTGCCTATAGCCTTTCAGAATAGCGGACATATGCTATTGACAGACCCAGTTGGGCTGCATATAGCTGTTCTGAACATCGGAAGTTGGTTACTAGCAGGCCATTTTCAGAAATCTATAAATAGACCCATGGGGGTACCTTAGAAGGCATGCTTACTAGTGCCCCGATCTTCTTGCGCCTTATGAGGTATCCTTAGCTCGGCATTTGGCTAGGGAGGGGAAGTGCTCTAAGATCTTCCGGGTGTGGTCGGACCTTTACGCCGAGCCCTTGGGTCTATCCCATGTTCTTTTTCCTTAGTCATTTTGGCTCATGAGAGAGAAGTAGGTGTGCAATCACCCCTTCCCCAAGGGTGAACTCTACAGAGACCGAGTTTTCAGTTTCAAAATCTAGGTAGGAAAGTCTATACACTTGTGATAATTGATGACTATTCCAGATATGCTTGCGTTTTATTTAAAAAAAAGTCTAAAACCCTAAACATCTTTATGACCTTTGTTAGGAAAGTTCAGAATGAAAAAGATAGTTCTATGGTCAAAATCAGAAGTGACCTTGGTACTGAATTTCAGTCTGAAGGCATGACAAAGTTCTGTGAAGAACTAGGGATTTATCAGGAGTTTTCTTCTCGAAGAACACCCTAACAAAATGGGATAGCTGAGAGGAAAAGAAGGACTCTCATAGAGGCTGGTAGGACATTGCTCAATGACACTTCTTTCTTAGAATACTTTTGGGCTAATGCAGTGAACACTGCTTGTCATGTCTTGAATAGAGCCTTTATCAACAAATACCACAAGAAGACTCCCTATGAGATTATGAAATGCATGAAAACCAAATCAAGCATATCTCAGGATCTTTGGTAGTAAATGCTTTGTTCTTAATAATGGGAAGTCCTACTTGACTAAGTTTGCTGCCAAATCCTATAAAGGGATATTTATTGGGTACAATAATCATAACAAAGCATATATGGTCTAAACCTTGAAAAAACAAGTTATAGAAGAGTCTGTTAATGTCGTATTTGACGAATCATCAATGATTAATAGTGATCTGCCCAGCTCCTCTAGATCTGCATGTATAGATATGAAGATGGATATCCTAACCATCAAAGACACTCCTCCAACTTTCTAAGGAGAAGATGATGGTGTGTGCATTCCTGAGCAAGGACACAGTATGCAGGATATACGTGAAGACCAGCTTGAACCAACAGATGAGGTTCATGATGCTGAAAATAGAATGCCTGTAGCTGTCAGGCATTTGAGGGATCATACCAGAAACCTGATCATTCGAGATGCTAGCCAAGGAGTTTCTATAAGGAGCAGAAGCCTCAACATTGCAATGTACTCCAGCTTTCTATCTCAGGCTAAACAAAAAAGGTTTGAAGATGCCAACATAGACCTATTTTTGACTGTGGCAATGCAAGAAAAACTGAACAAGTTTAAGAGGTGCAATGTTTGGAATCTAGTTCCCAGATAACAAGGACATAATATCATTGGAACCAAGTGGATCTATATGAACAAACTTGATGAAAATTGTGTTACAATCAAGAATAAAGCCAGACTGGTTGCCAAGGGATACAAACAAGAAGAAGGTATTGACTTTGATAAGACATTTGCACCAGTGGCAAGATTGGAAGCTATAAGACTATTCATTATATATACTACACATAAAGGATTCAAGGTCTACCAAATGAATGTCAAGTCAGCTTTCCTAAATGGTGACCTAAAAGAAGAGGTATATATTGAGCAACCATCTTGTTTTGTTAATTCTAACTTTCCTGATTTTGTTTTTAAGCTTAGAAAAGCTTTATATGGGTTGAAGCAAGTCACTAAGGCATGGTATGAAACCCTGTCTAGCTTTATCATTGAGAATAAATTATCAAGGGGAAAGATAGACAAGACAGTATTCCTAAGGGAAGTCAAGGGTAAGATCATTCTAGTCCAAATTTATATAGATGACATAATTTTTCGGTCTACTGATGATGACCTCTAAAGAAAGTTTGCTAAACTTATGCAAGAGAATTTTAAGATGAGCAGTATGGGTGAACTCAAGTACTTCTTGGGCCTCCAAGAAAGATAGTCTGAGGATGGATTTTCCATCTCACAGTCTAAGTTCACCAAGGAGTTAATTAAAAAGTTTGGAATGGATAGTTCCTTCACAATGAAAACTCATATGGGGTCAAATGTGTTATTAGACAATGATGAGAATGGGAAACCTGTTGATGAAACCTTGTACAGAGGCATTATTGACTCCCTCTTCTACCTAACTACTAGTAGGGCAGACATAATGTATGCTTCATGTGTTTGTGCTAGATACCAAGCTTGCCCTAAAGAGTCTCATTATTCTACAGCAAAAAGAATTTTGAGATATCTCAAGGGCACACCTGATCTTGGCCTATGGTTCCCTAGGAATAATGATTTTAAACTTACTGGATATTTAGATGCAGACTTTATATGCTGTAGAGAAGACAGGAAAAGGATCTCTGGCTCCTGTCAATTTCTAGGAAGAAGGCTTGTATCTTGGAGCAGCAAGAAGCAAACAAGTGTTACAATCTCAACTGCAGAATCAGAATACATATTTGTTGGAAGTTGTTCTGCTCAGCTATTGTGGATCCAACACCATCTCTAGGACTACAACCTCAAGCTAAGTAGAACTCCCATGTTTTATGATTCTACTAGTGCCATCTCTATTGCTAGGAATCATGTATCTAGTAACAGAACAAAGCTCATAGAGATTAGATATCATTTTATTAGAGAGCATGCGGAATATGAGGACTTCACCATTGAGTTTGTCCCCATAGACAAGTAGGTGGCTGATATCTTCACTAAGCCACTAGATGAAGCCAAGTTCAACTCCTTCAAATTTGAATTGGGTATGATGAAATTAGTATAGCTTTAGTATCTCCTCATGAATATTTTGTTGCAGGAATTACTATATCTTGTAGGTTTTCAAGACTGTCATGGACTAAGTGTCTATGTGTCGAGTGCGCTGAGACTATGTGCTCAGGAATCGAGTGCGTCGAGACACCATCAGACATCGAATGCATTGATTTTAAGGGTTCATGCGTCAAGTGCGTTGAGTCAACATCAGACATCGAGAGCATCGAGTGCGTTGAATACACTCAACACAAACTTCCAGGGACTTCAATTCACGGCTAATCAACAGGATTAATCCCAACCATTGATCTCCTTATGGTCATCACAACAGGTACGCTCCTCTCCACATTCTCAAATTAGAGGCATGTATAAATAGAAAAGTGTGTGCTCAGAACAAAATACACTATTCCTTGCCCTTTCAACCCACCCTACCCAAAACCCCCTCACGACCAAAGCGCAAAGATTCTACAGATTTTCACAGCTGTAATTGCGCCAAAAGGACTGAATTTCCTATTAAAGGGTTGTGAAATAGTCCGCAATGGTTTGAAAGATGCTCCTGAGGAAGTTATGCAGGTTCTACACCTACTAGAGGTCACTGACCTAAATTTTGTTCTGTCCGAGCCAGTTTTAATTTGGAAGAGAGAGGTTCTGGAACTTTACTCAAATGCATCTGTTGACTCTGCTTTAAAAAGCTCAAATCCTCAATCAGTGGGCACAAGATAAAGATAACTCTCAAGCGGCTATGCAAGGCTTTGCAACTAACCAGGGTAAATTAGACTGAAGTAGATACAGAACTGTATTAGGATGATGTTAAGACAACACTCAAGGGGTGTGGGCCTCCAAGAATACCACTAGTTCTATGCTAAGGAAAGAGATGAACCTAAGAGGAAAGTTCCTCGCAGATACAGTGGGAAAAGATTTGCTTTACAAAACAGGTTCACATGAAAAGATTTCAAGAAAAATGTTTGAACTGATGACCTGGATTATTCTATTAAGGAAAATAGGCTGGGGAAGAGTGCTGTTTGATAGAATAGTGGAATGCATCCCAGAACCTAATCTGGAAAGGATCTTATCCCTTTATTTGCACAGTACTGTCCCAGGGATCCTCAACTTGAGGCTAGGGACAAAGATCCATCACATGAGGAAAATGGACTCTAGAATGTTTGAAAGATGGGAAAGAGTTCTGCTGCCACACCAATAGAGTACTGAGAAGAATTAGAAAGTTGTTCTGATTACTGAGGAGAGCACATAAAGCAGTTCTTCTGAGAAGAGTAAAGAAGAGCCACATAACCCCCAGCTGTCTGGGTCTACTGAGGAGACCAGAAGGGATATAATTGCCCTAGTTTTAATTTCTTCTTAACCTGCAGCTAGAACTCAACTGGGTGGATCTCTATCAAAAGAGATTCCAGCTGAAGCTATGGAAATTCTGACTAGATAGGTAATAGAAAATATATGTGCCAATATTGAGGGGGAGACATCCCAGATGGCTGCAAATGTTGAGGAGTAGACTGAGAACTTAATGGCTCTTATTGAGGGGGAGCAAGTTCAATTTGATATTCAGGACAAGCCTGACTCCCTCCTAGAATATCTGTAGATTCCCCACACTCCTATTGAGGGATCCTGCAACAGTGACAGAAGAGGTTCAGGACTTTACTACAGTAGATTAAATTATCTCTAAGGACAATGCTGAGGTTAAGGGGGAGATTCACTATGAACTCCCTACTCAAGATTCACTCTGGGACTGTGGATGGTGGTGGGACTCAGAATCGAGTACACCGATAATGTGCCCAGAGTACACGGGATTTGTATCCCTATGCACAAAATCTGTGATGAATGGTGTTTAAATTGCAAAGAACTCTCTGATTGCTACTCCATATAAAGAAGTCAGAAAGGGGGAGAAAGAAATGATAAAGTCCAATACTAAAAATGCGGTTTGGATTACCAATGTAATCAGAGGTTCATTGGGTCTTGAGTAGTATTCATATGAAAACATTAACCTAGCCCCAATCCCTTAAGATCTGTATGGTGATCAGTATGGTGCCCAGTAGGCTGAACCTTTAACTGTTGATGTAATTCCTACATTCATCCCTACTGCTGATCAGATTGCCAGGGCAAAAGGCAAGTCAGTTACTGAAGAAGAGGAAGAAGTAAGGCTCAGCAAGAAAAGATATAGAGAAGATATGGTGACCAAGCCGGACTTTGAGAAGTGGAGTCCTCAATAAGGACCATCATCTTGTCTGCCTAGGATCAAATTAAAGAGCACAAAACATACAGGGGAAAGATCTATAGCTCCATAGAATGGGCCAAACTGGAAAGAAATGAAGAAGCAAGAAGAAAATTCAAAAGGGATAAAAAGTCAGGTGTAGTGCCACCAGATGCTGTGGAGCCCAATAAGTACTTCCCCAAGCCCTACAGTTTCTTTGAAAGGTAGAAGGAAATGGAAAAGGAAAATAAAGACAAGGATAAGGCTACTAAGAAACCTAATAGGGGGATTGTTATTAAGGAACCATAAACTTAATATGTTTTGCATTTTCCTTAAAGGGTTGTAGGAATGTGAATTTTTTGTATTAAGCACACAATCTTTTTATAAATCTTTCCTTTAATAAAAATGATATTTCTGTGTGTTTACATCTTATTGATTTCATATTCTGTGATGTTTTATCTGCTATGTATGGTAGTGTATATCATTATCCAGGGTTGTGACTTCTTCAAATAGGGGGAGATTGTTGGGTCCATTGATCACAATGCCCCAGATTTGAAGAAGCTCCACAGGACAATGGTATACACATGATTGTGTTTAATGTATGTTCAAGTTCATTATATGCAGGTTATACACCGATACACTAATTTGATAGGTTGTCTGAGCCATAATGACACATGGACTCAAGACATGAGGCAAGCAAAATTGGCTAAGTCCAGAAGCATTAAGTGAAGGCAGTTCACTCAACGCTAGGAGGACAAAAGCGTCGACAAATGCTAAGGTAGTCAAAACCTCAAAAAAGTAATGCAGAAATCTGGCTATGTCCAAAAGCGTTGAGTGAAGGAAGTTCACTCGATGCCAGAAGAGAAAGCGTTGAGAGAATATAGTGATGTCAAAGAAGCAGTATTGTTGACAAGAAATCTATCTAAGGACAGAAGCGTTGATTGAAGGAAGTTCACTCAATGCCTACTAAACAAGAAGGCTGAAAGCGTTGAGTGAAGGCAGTTCACTCAACGACTACTCAATGATAATTGTCCAAGGCAAATGCGTTGAGTGAAGGCAGTTCAATCAACGCCCAATCATCTGATATCGGTTTTAAGTATAAAGCAATGAGTGAAGTCTGTTCACTCAACGCCTCATAAAGAAGCTAGGCACAATCCAAAAGCATTGAGTGAAGGCCATTCTTCTCAATGCTTACTCAACAGACAATTCAACTAAGTACAGAAGCATTGAATGAAGGCTGTTCACTCAATGCCTCATCAAGATGACAGACAAAGGAAGAAAGCGATGAGTTAAGAAGCTACAGTCAAAGCCTTTCATTTAGAGAAATCAAACTAAGTCCAGGTGCATTAAGTGAGGAAGGCTTACTCGACGCCTAAGCTGATAGACCATTAAAGTCTATATGCGTTAAGTGATGAAGGCTCATTCAACGCACTCAATGCCTCAAGTCGCAGAATCCAGCTAAGTACTTTTGCGTTGAGTGATAAGGCTTCACTCAATTCCTATACAAATTGTCTTTAATTTTTTAATTCCATAGGAGTTGAGTCATGCTAACGTCAGCAGGAATTCAAACATGACAGGATTTGCTTGCTAGATGACAAAAGGTACCGCTAACCTATAGTACTGCATTTAATGCTAAAGGTGTGCTGCAAATACCAACTATGGGTGGTCCTGCTGAATATAGAGCCGTTGGATTTACGAGAAATAAAAAGGAGGGTTCTGTGAAATCAAGAGGTTGAACTTTTGAAAAAAACACACTGCATCATCTTCTTCCTAAAATGAAATAAGAAGTGCTCTGCAACTGAAGTTCAACAGCAAGTCTGAAATCTTCAGACAAGGTTAGCTAATAGAAGAAGAAAAGAACAACAACATTATTTAGTCTTCATTATCAAGATCAGAAGCTATAGTTTTTTAGATTCTTCCTAGCACAAGCAGAACCATCCTGAAGAACTATTTCCTTAGTGCTGAGAAGAAGTACGGCTGAGTTCACTTAATCCAGAGAGAAGCCTCAGAGAACATTTTCTATAGATCTGAGTGTAGGATCCTTCTATGGATCTGAGTGTAGGATCCTTCTATAGATCCGAGGTAAGGCTTATGTGCCTAAGATGTAGTAGATTCATTCTCTGAGGTAGGATCCTGTGGTGGATCTAAGTGTAGGGCTATCCACCTAGCCTGAGTTATAGGACTTTGAGAAAAGTCTAAGGTAGGTGATTGGTGGATCACTGAGCTGTAGGAGCATTATTTGCTCTGAGTTGTAGGGCCTTGGGCCAGAGGTATGACTTGGAGGAGTCTGATAGATCCTGAGGGATCTGTGTTGTAAGCTCATTGAGCCGAGATTGGAGAAGTTGGCCTTGTCTAACACACTGTTAGAAAGGTAGGAGGGATAGTGATGTACCCATACCCTGGGGAACCACTATAAACATGACCTTAAGTACTATATAGGAGAAGTGGCGTAGATTCGATGGTTGTTAAAATTCTGAGACATATCAAATACATAATATTAATTGTTTGATTTTTTTAATTCACGCTATTGGCAGACAATAGTATTTCTTATATTTATATATATATTATCATATCATATCTTTTTTCCATTATGTATTAGTGCCCATTAAAAAGGGCACTATTATTGTATCTGAACCATTTTACTTTTTGAATATTATCTCGATAGGAAGGGGGCATTACTTCTCCTCCTCCCCGCTCTTTGTTTCTTCTTCTTTCTCTAGGTCAAGAGATTCATGGGTAAATGTTAACATTGTATAAAAGTGGAATGCTTGCACCATTAGAAGATCAACTATAATATCTCAAATCACAGTGTGATTTATTGTGTTATTGTCTTCATCATATGGAGACACCAAGTGGATCACAGACCTTCCTGTACTCTTAGACAGGAATCCCTATCTTTGAAGGGGAATCATATGACTATTGGAGCAAATAAATGAAGATCATCTTTGTTTCTCGAGGTATGTGGGACCTTGTTCAAGAAGGCTACACGATCCTGATCCACACACAAAAAAACAAAAAAAAAACTTCAACAGATGAGGCATCAAAAGATAAGGGAGAAGCATCAGAAGCCCTGCTTGCCATGGAAACTCAGAGAAGAGATGCCAAAGCATTTCTCTATATCTAACAGGGAGTAAGCCGATCCATTCTACCGCTCATAATTGATGCTCAAACAGCAAAAGAGTCATGGGATATCCTCAAAAAAGAATGTAAAGGCAATGAAAAATTATATTGTTAAATTCTTGCTGAACAAGACTAAAAAAAAGAAAAATAAAGGAAAATAAAACTCAAGGAAATTGCCAAGATAAGAGGTTGTCGGAGATAAGGAAGAATAAGAATGGATGGAGTATGAGGCCGGAGATGGGAGAGGTGAATGGGGACGAAATAGAGTAGAAGAATTCAATTTTATCAACTTCTATCTTAATCCCCAATTACAATCAATGTCCCCTATTTATAACACCAATTGCAATTACAAATCTTTTAACCACTATGATTGGTCATGTGGCCCATGATTGTTATAGTTGGAAAGTCTAAATATAAATCAAATACGAAATCTAATAGTTATAGTTAAATCGATTTTGAAAATGAAATGCCCGAAACTAAAATTTAAAAATGAAATCTAAATGGTTATGGACCTAGATTGTTAAATCTAGATCTAAAGAAGTAGAAATCGAGATAGAACACATAAGAGATCGAGGTAAAGAAGAAGGTATTGTCACAGGCGATCTGATCAATTTTTTCTAGAGTAGCGGCTCGAGGAAAGAAGAAGGCGGGGTGGGCCATGGAGATTGTCGATTGTGGTTGGATGCAATACGCGATAGGGGGCGGGCAGAAATCACCAGGGTTTGGAAGCATCATAAGGTTTTTCTTTTGTACAGGGTAGAGCGCGAGATTAGGGTTTCGGTATGCTATTCATTCAATTTTGACATAAAGTGACAAGTTTTAGTCATTCAAATCACATTTCATGGTAAAGTGATTCACACATTACCTGCAAAGCTACCCTCTATTGTACCTACAACAACAAACTTTCCTACTCTGGTCTAGGTTGTACTCTATTCGAGGAGTGGCGTATATCCAACGGTTGTTTAAATTATGAGACATATCCAATACGTAATATTAATTATTTAAATTTTGAACTCACACTATAAACAGACACTAGTATTTCTTTTTAATATAGTATATATATATAATATCATGTCTTTCATCCGATGTGTATTTATTCCCATTAAATAAAGAACTATTTCTAAATATGAACCATTGGCCTTTTTGAATATTATCTCGACAGGAAGGTGGCGTTTCTTCTCCTCATCCCCGCTCTTTATTTCTTCTTCTTCCTCTAGTTCAAGATATTTATGGCTAAATATTAACATCGTATTAAAGTGGAAGGCTCATGCCATAAGAAGATCAAGTATAGTATTTCAAATCACAGTGTGATTTCTTGCATTATTGTCTTCGTAATATGGCGGCACCAAGTGGATTAGAGACCTTCTTGTACTCTCTGATAGGAATACACATCTTTGATGGGGAATCATATGACTATTGGAGAAAATAAATGAAGATCTTCTTTATTTCTCAAGGTATGTGGGACCTTGTTCAAGACGGCTACCCGATCCCGATCAACATAGAAAAAGTAAACAACTTCAACAGATGAAGCATCAAAAGATATGGGAGAAGCATCAGAAGCCTTGCATAACATGGAAACTCATAGAAGAGATGCAAAAGCACTCCTCTGTATCCAGCAGGGAGTAGGCCAATCCATTCTACCACTAATCATTGATGCTCAAACAACAAAAGAGTCATGGGACATCCTCAAGGAAGAATATAAAGACAATAAAAAAGAGAAGAAAATAAAATAAAAAAATAAAAAATATTAAACTCTTGCTGAACCCCCCCCCCCCCCCCCAAAAAAAAAAAAGAAAAAAATAAAACTCAAGGGAATAGCCAAGGGAAGAGGTGGACGGAGACGAGGAAGAAGAATGGCCAGTGCAGGAGACCGGAGTTGGGAGAGATGAAGGGGTACGTGACAGAGCAGAAGAGGATAGTTTTATTAACTTATTTCTTAATCCCAATTACAATCAATGACCCCTATTTATAACACTAATTGTAATTAGAAATAATTTAACAACTATGATTGACCATGTACAAAAAATAAATAAAAAATAAAAAAATTATTAACCTCTTACTAAACAAGCCAAAAAAAGGAAAAAAAATAAAAATCAAGAGAATAGCTAAGGGAAGAGGTGGCTGGAGATAAGGAAGAAGAAGAATGGCCGGAGAAGGAGGCCAGAGATGGGAGAGATGAAGGGGGACGAGACAAAGCAAAAGAAGACAATTTTTTAACTTCTTCTTTAATCCGTAATTACAATCAATAGCCCCTATTTATAAGACAAATTGCAATTACAAATCATTTAACCACTATGATTGGCCTTGTGGCCCATGGTTGTTACACTTGTAAATCCTAAATGTAAATCAAATACAAAATATAAAAGGTATAGTTAAATCAATTTTGAAAACGAAATGCCCAAAACTGAAATTTAAGGACGGAATCTAAAAAGGTTATAGACCAAGATTGTTAAACCTAGATCTAAAGAAGTGGAAATCAAGAAATAACACATAAGATATCGAGGTAAATAAGAAGGTACTCTAACATGCGATTGATCGGTTTTCTCAAGTGTAGTGGTTGGAGGAAAGAAGAAGGCGGTGTAGGCTGTGGAGATTGTCGACGACTGTTGGATGTTGTGCGTGACAGAGGGAGGGTAGAAATTGCCAGGGTTTTGCAGCATCACGAGGTTTATTTTGCGTGCAGGGTAGAGTATGGGATTAGGGTTCTAATATACCATTCATTTAATTCAGAAATAAAATGACAAGTTTTTGTCATTCAATTCACATTTCATGGCAAAGTGATTCACACATTACCTGCAATGCTACTTGTTATTTTGCCTGGAGCAACACACTTTCTTGCTCTTGTCTAGGCTATACTGTATAGGAGGGGTGGCGTAGATCCGGTAGTTGTTGAAATTCTGAGACATATCCAATACGTAATATTAATTGTTTGATTTTTGAACTCACGCTATTGGCAGACACTAGTATTTCCTTTTAATATCGTATATAGTATATATATATATATTATCATATCTTTTATTCGGTGTGTGTTTGTGCCCATTAAATAGGGCACTGTTCTATATTTGAACCATTGGCCTTTTTGAATATTATCTCGACTGGAAGGGGGCATTGCTTCTCCTCATCCCCGCTCTTTATTTCTTCTTCTTCCTCCATGTTAATAGATTCATGGCTAAATGTTAACATTCTATCAAAGTGTAAGGCTCGTGCCATCAAAAGTTCAAGTATAATATCTCAAATCACAGTGTGATTTCTTGTGCTCTTGTCTTCATCATATAACGACACCAAGTGGATCACAGACCTTCCTGTACTCTCAGACATGAATCCCCATCTTTGAAGGGGAATCATATGACTATTAAAGCAAACAAATGAAGATCTTCTTTATTTCTCAAGGTATGTGGGATCTTGTTCAAGACGGCTACCTGATCCCGATCCACATAGAAAAAACTTCAACAGATGAGGCAACTAAAGATAAAGGAGAAACATCAAAAGCCCTGCTTTCCATGGAAACTCTGAGAAGTGATGCAAATGCACACCTCTATATCCAACAGGAGTACAACGATTCATTCTACCACTCATCATTGCTTCTCAAACATCAAAAGAGTAATGGGACGTCCTCAAGGAAGAATACAATGATAATGAAAAAAAAGAAAAAAAGAATTTTTTTTTAAACTGTTGCTGAACAAAACTTAAAAAAATAAAATAAAAAGAAAACTCAAGGGAATGGCTAAGGAAAGAGGTGATCGGAGATGAGGAAGAAGAAGAATGGCCTTAGTAGGAGACCAGAGATGGGAAAGATGAAGGGGGATGGGACAAAGAAGAAGAGGATAATTTTATTAACTTATCTCTTAATCACCAATTACAATCAATGGCCCTTATTTATAACACTAATTGTAATTACAAATCATTTAACCACTATTATTGGCCATGTGGCCCATGGTTGTTACACCTGAAAAGCCTAAATGTAAATCAAATACGAAAATAATAGGTATAGTTAAATCGATTTTGAAAACGAAATGCCCCAAATTGAAATTTAAGAACAAAATCTAAAAAGGTTATATACATAGATAGTTAAACCTAGATCTAAAGAAGTAGAAATCGAGCGAGAACACATAAGAGATCAAGGGAAAGAAGAAGGTATTCTCATAGGCGTTCTGATTACTTTTCTCTAGAGTAGCGACTAGAGGAGAGAAGAAGATGGGGTGGGATGTGGAGATTGTTGACGGCAGTTGGATGCAGTGCGCGATAAAGGGAACCCAAAAATCACCACGTTTGGGAGCATCACGAGTTTTTTTTACGAGTGGGGTAGAGTACGTTATTTGGGTTCTGGTATGCCATTCATTCATTTCAAACAAAGTGATAAGTTTTAGTCATTCAATTCATATTTCATGGAAAAGTGATTCACACATTACCTACAATGCTACCTACTGTTGTGCCTGCACCAACACACTTTTATGCTCTATTCTAGGCTATACTGTATATGAGGAGTGGCGTAGATACGATGGTTGTTAAAATTCTGAGACATATCTAATACACAATATTAATTGTTTGATTTGTGAACTCACACTATTGGCAGACACCAATATTTGTTTTAATGTAGTATATATTTATATATATATATATATATAATAACAAATATTTTATTCAGTGTGTACTTGTGCTCATTAAATAATGAACTGTTGCTGAATCTAGATAATTGCCCTTTTTGAATATTATCTAGACTGGAAGGGACGTTGTTTCTCCTCCTTCCCGCTCTTTGTTTCTTCTTCTTCCTCCAGGTGAATAGATTCATGGCTAAATGTTAACAATGTATCAAAGTGGAAGGCTCGCGCCATCACAAGATCAAGTATAGTATTTAAAATTATAGTGTGATTTTTTTTCTGCTGCTGTCTTTGTCATACGGCGACACCAAGTAGATCACAGACCTTCCTATACTCTCAAACAGGAAACCCTATCTTTATAGGGGAATCATATGACTATTAAAGAAAACAAATGAAGATCTTCTTTGTTTCTCAAGGTATGCGGGACCATATTCAAGATGGATAACCGATCCCGATCCACACAGAAAAAAGAAAAAAACTTCAACAGATAAGGCATCAAAAGATAAGGGAGAAGCATCGATAGCCCTGCTTGCCATGGAAACTCAGAGAATAGATGAAAAAGCACTCCTCTATATCTAACAGGGAGTAGGCCAATCCATTCTACCACTCATTATTGTTGCTCAAACAGCAAAAGAGTCATGGGACATCCTTAAGGAAGAATATAAAGGCAATGAAAAAAAAAAGAAAACAAAATAAATAAAAAAATTATTAAACTCTTGCTGAACAAGACTAAAAAAAGAAAAATAAAATTCAAGGGAATGGCTAAGGGAACGCCTACATCACCAAGGTGCGGTCGGCGCCTACTTCTCTCAAGCAGGAGAGAACAAAGACATCAACCTTGGTTCGTGAACCCGCAGGCGTCGGCCACACCTTCACGAAAGTCACACTCGGAAAGATCAGCTAACAAGCGACTAAGTTCACTTGTATGCAAGGATCGAGCAAGATGTTGATGTCTGCTCTCCAAGTCATCAAACTTGTTCGGTCATGCACAAAGTAAATCTTCATGCCTATAGCGGCCATTAGGCGAAGCCCGGTTGAGTGACACTTCTATTGTGTCGGCTTATATATGTGTGTTTACTAATGACCTCCATAGGTGATGTTCCCACAGGATACCAACGACACTAGTGCGGTGGTGCTAGATGTGAAACCTATAGCCTGCTCCCCATATCGAGAATAGCCAGAGGAGATGGCAAAATGAATAGTCCAACTATAAGAATTGCTAAGATAAGGCTATTGGAGTCCCAGGGTGTCACCTTGAGGTGCACTGGCCACTTTAGGGAAAAGAAAAGAAGGACGGTCGCCTGTATCTATACATCAACGATAGAGAACTAAATAAGCTGTCGGAGAAGAATATGTATCTGATTCCACTGAGTGATAACATGTTCGATCAGCTAGTGGGATCAACTGTCTACTCTAAGCTAGACTTAAAGTCTGGCTATTATCAATTAAGGATTCGGGAATGTGACATTCCCAAGACAGTGTTTGGTCAAATGCGCCATCGGTATCCATAGACCTAATGCACCGAACATTTCGATAGTACTTGGACTTATTGTCATCATCTTTATTGATGACATTTTAGTGTACTCTCAGTCTGAAGAAGACCATGCAAACCACTTATGAATGGTGTTGCATACCCTGAAAAAAAACAAGCTCTATGCCACGTTCTCAAAGTGCGAGTCCTGGCTATCATCGGTGGGTTTTTCTTGGCCATGCGTGTAGTGTTGTAGGTATGGCAGAAGATCCTGCGAAGATAGTTACAATACAGGAGTGACCTGTGTTGTCTATTATAGCTAAGTCGTACATTCCTTGGACTTGCTGGCTACTGTTCGTGGATAGCCTTACCTCTCCCCATAATGACTAGTAAAAATCAAAAGTTCGTTTGGACGTTGGAGTGGGCCCGAGCTTTTGAAGACCTAAAGAGTCCTTTGACCACGGCGCCCAAATTTGACGTAGCCATGTGATACGGACGGCTTTGATATTTATAGTGATGTGCTAGGGAGTGGCTTAGGCTACGTGCTTCTTCAGTTTGGCAAAGTGATAGCTTATGGCTCATGCTAGTTGAAAGTGCATGAGCGAAAATACCCCATCCACGACTTGGAGTTGGCGGCAGTGATTTTTGCACTTAAACTGTGGTGTCACTATTTATATGGCGTGAAGGTGGATATATTCACGGACCATAAGAGCCTGAAGTATCTTTTGGATCAGAAGGATCTCAATATGTGATAGTGGAGGTGGATGGAGTTCCTCGGGGACTATACCTTCCAAATACACTATACTCCCGGGAAGGGAAACGTGGTCGCAGATGCCTTGAGTCATAGGACTCCAGCAAGGACAAATTGGCTGTAGATGCATGATGAGCGTCTGATCCAGGAGCTGGAAGCTTTAGAGATTTCTTGTGTTGACAAGAATTCCACTGCAAATGCATGCCTGAATTGGATGGAGGTATAGTATGACCTTGCGGACAGGGTTCGGCGAGCAACGAAACTTGATGAAAGTTTAAAACTCTATGCAGCGGATGGATCAGATTCCAAGTTTTCTTTAGATGGCGGCCTTTTGCAGAAAGATGGTCGTTGGTGCGTCCCAAATATGGCTAAGCTAAGAGAATAATTGATGTATGAAGCTCACTTCACAAAGTATTTAATTCACCCAGGGAGCACAAAGATGTACAAGGACATGAAGAAGATGTTCTGGTGGTTGGGCATAAAGAAAGACATAGCTTTCTATGTGGCAAAATGTCAAACATGTGCCTTAGTGAAAACAAAATGTCAGAAGCCTGGAGGTTTCCTAGAGTCGCTACCTATTCCGCAATGGAAGTTTGATGACATTTTGATGGATTTCGTGCACGATTTGCCGAGATCGTAACGCGGGAAAGATTCTGTTTGGGTGATCGTGGACCAGTTGACTAAAGTGGCTCACTTCATTCCGAACAAGTGGGATGATTCAGTGGAAATTTTGGCTAAGCTTTATGTCGAGCAAATAGTACGATTGTACGGTGTACCCCGAAGCATCATAAGTCACCGAGACTGGCGCTTCACTTCGAATGATTGGAGGCTAATCCATCAGTTATTGGGGACAAAATTAAAGTTCAGTATGGCCTATCATCCGCAAACGGAAGGTCAGACCGAGAGGACCAAGTGAACTATGGAGGATATGCTCCGGATGTGCGCCTTGGATTTCGGAAAGAGGTGGGAAGACCATCTCTATATGGTAGAGTTCACGTACAAAAATAGCTATCAAGCTAGCATAAATATGATGCCTTTTGAAGCTTTGTATGGTAGGAAGTGACGTACACCATTAGCTAGGGCGGAAACAGGCGAGTCAAAGTTCTTCAAGCGTAAGGAAGTCGAAGAGGCTAATTCGACGATACGCTCCATCAGGGAGAGGCTACTGATAGCCCAAGATAGGCAGGAAAAGTACTACCACGCCAAGCACCGAAACGTAGAGTTTGCGGTTGGCGAGTGGGTATACTTAAAAATCAAACCATTTAAGGGCGTGTCCAGGATTCGGCGCTTGAAAATGTTAAGTCCGAGGTATCATGGTCCATTTGAAGTAGTGGAGCGAGTTGGAGAAGTTTCCTATCGGCTAGCCCTTTCGGCAGAACTGAGTGGCTTGCATGATGTGTTCCACATATCAGTGTTTAGAAAAGCCGTGAAAGAGCCAGCTCAAGTGATTGTGAATGTTCGAATACCGGTCGAATCTGGGCTAACAACGAAAGTTAGGCCCATTCGGATCGAGGATAAGGCGACTAAGCAACTGCGAAACATAACAATCGGGATGGTCAAAGTCCGGTGGGACAACTATGGCCGTGAAGAGCTAACATGGGAGCGGGAGCATACCATGCGTGATGAATATCTGGAGTTATTTGTGTAAGTTGTTATAACATTGTTATCATGAATAAAAAAGTTGCTGTGACTTTTAAGTTGTTGTTTTCCTTATAGCTGTATGCAAATTTCGGGACAAAATTTTTGTAAGGAGGGGAGAGTTGTAACACCCAAGATTTGACAACAGAAATTTTGTCACTAACGTCGGGCAATACTGGGTATCGCCTGATGGTGATAGCGATGCAGAGTTCGTTGAGCTACACTCGATGCACTCGACGCACTCGACGAATTGTAGAAGGATATTGCCTCGTGGCGATAGTGGATGTCGTCGAGCGATAGTGCTACGTGGCGTGAGACACATGTTGGTTTGGCCAAAGAGCGACCAATAAGCGGTGGTTGACCTAGGTCAAAGTAGTCAAAGCAGTGAACTCAACATCACCATGTGGTGACAATCGATATCACCAGTTGATAGCGCCAAAGTTGACCAGTCAACCCAAATCCTGGCCTTCGCTTTGTTTTGAATGAGAGATCATGTAGCTGGGATTAATCCCGAATCCACTTAACCAGAGAAGAATAGGAAGGAGGTTTCATTCTCTTTCTCTCTCTCTCTCTCTCTCTCTCTTCATTCCTTAATTTTCCTAGAGTGAAAAGGAAGGAGAAGCTAAGGAGGTGTTGGGCTGAGCTTTGTGAGCTCGCTGAAGGAGATCTTGTGGTCGGAGGCCAGATTCGAGAATAGATCTGCGAAGAGGAGAGCGACGTGTTCCTTTCAATTCGCGTAAAAAAGCTTCATCATGGCTCCAAAGAGAACTATAAGGGTAACGATTTTCTCCTGGACAAGTGAAGTCCTCAATACGCATACCTGCATGGAACCCCTCACCAAAAAGGTGGAAAAAGGGTGGATTCCTTTGGGCCAATTGGTATGATCCCCATTTATTATTGCATTAGATCCGGAAATGTAAAGTACGGAATAGGCATGCTGTGTGAAGCTCATCCGGACGGGTTGGTCTGTATTGGTCATGCTTTCTTTTGCGAACCGGAGAAGACTCCGCATATAAATGAGAATTTTACGGAGTCTGTGGGTTATGCCTGTGAATTGGAGTAACAGGAAGTACTGGAGAGAATCTCTAGGAAAATACCCAGGTAAAATCACAGTTTTGGAGAAACTATTGATGTTGCCGGGCGATAGTGGGTATCACCGACGGCGATAGCTCCCATAGACCTACTTGTGGTGTGAAAGACCATTTCTCTGGCACTGCAGGTTGCTGTAGGGTTGGGTTAAGTTTGTGCGCAGAAAGAGCGTTTCTGTTGGTCCCGTCAAGCGATTGTGATAAACGCTAGCATTAACTCCCTTTTTGATTGTGAAGCCAGTCCTTAGTGGACAGTGTGACTATTATTAGCTGTGAGCTCTTAAAGGCTGTCGTGCCGAACAGATAAGGGGAAGCTGACCCGCGTCGGTCTAGACATTGAATCGATGATTTGAGCAACGAGTAAAAGCTAATTTGTATCCGCATTATGGTAGTCTAACTTGAGTGCCTGGGATTTTGGCATTCGTTAGGTTCATATAATAAGATTCTTGAGCTATATGCCATCAAGACTAAAGTCTCCAGCCGCAGGCCATGGATCATTAATGCTCAATGTTGGAGGTGGGACCCTAGTTTTCCGGTACACCGATAATGTGCCCTGAGTGCATGGAGCGTTGGGTCGTGGGGCCGACGTTTGTGATATTTTTAAATGTGTGGTCGTGCACTTTCTTGTGATATATCTGTTGATATTGCATTGCTTGCAGGGAAGGAGAATCACCGCCCCGAGTAAGGGGTGGGGTCGTTATAAAATTAGTCAGCTAAAGTTGACCGTTGATTTGTTTGCCACGTTCTGGTGGGCTATATTGTGCAGGTGCTGGACCGAGCGGGAAACAGCGGGCTGAAGCCCTTGCTGCTATGCTGGTCCTCGAAGGCCGAGTGGAAAAGTTTTACTATTTTCATGTGTGTCCGGCCTGCGTGTCGATGTATGTAATTCACACCTATGAAGTTTAACTGTAAGTCCTTAAGGCCACACTCTTTTGTGTATTTCTGTATACATTCCTATGATATATAAATGTGGTTATTTATATATAGTGGACATTCATGTGTGATGAGTTCAATAATAACCCCTAAAGCTTCCGCTAGAATGCTCTGAGTTAGGATGCAGGTACTGGTTAAGTAACGTCACTGACTGTCTGCGAAATATGGCGTAGGGCCCCGGTCGGACCCTCTGTTATATTTCATGTGACGGACAGAGGTGTTACATTATGTTTGCTGGGTGTAGAATCATACCTGTCTCCTTTGGAGAACTTCTTCTATGATTTATTGTGATCCCTCGTGTAATGTGAAGAGGAGGAAGGTTTGTTATTCCACTGCTTCCTCTTCATCGTCTTCTGCAATTATCTTGAGAATACAGTAAATTCTCCATCTGACATGTTACTATCAAGTGAGCTGGACTCGGAGGTTTTTGAATCAGCTGGCCTCCTTGGGGGTGAGGCAATCCTCTCGTTTCTCTTCTTAGAGCTCTCAGTCTTGATGGCCACTGTCCTCTCCTTGGTATGCGACCTGGTGGTTATCTCCTCCATCCATGAAGTTAGCTGCATCTCATAAGAAAGCAGCTTTCCAAACAAAGTTTGAAGAGGATTTTCAGCAAGCTTGGCCACTTCTCTGATAGTACAAATCTTTGTGTCCCAATCTCTGGTTAGGGATCTTAGGAACTTATAATTCAACTCATAATCATCGAAGACCCTCCCATAGGTCATCAGTTCATTGACCACTATGAAACACTTTTCATAGCAATCAGTTATGTTGTCCTTGCTGCTTTGCCTAAAGGGCTCATATTCCTAATTAAGTATGGATTTCCTGTCATCCCTAACTTCTTCAGTGCTTTCCATATATACAATCAGGGTGTCTCACATTTCCTTGGCAGTCTTGTAGTGGACAAGATTTTGGAATGTGGAATCATCTATGGTTCTAATAATTATGTTTTGTGCCTCTTATCCATGGTTTCCAGGATGACCTCATCCTTGGTCATCTCAGTGTATTTCTTTGGGGTTTGGACATTGGCATCTAAGATAGAAATTTTCATGGGGATGAAGGGTCCTTCCTTAACTATGATGAAAATCCATGGGTTTGAGGCTTCCATAAATAACCTGACCCTCTCTTTCCAGATACCAAAACTTTCCTTTCTGCAGATTGGGAGATTCATGGAGCCCAACTTCTTGTGGTTCTCTCCTGAACCCAAAAGGATAATCCTTAGCTACCTTTGGAGATCTGTTCAGACAGTTAAGTCCTTTTTGAACAATCTCCCTTTGATACCACTTGAAAGTCTTGGTTCTCAAGGATAGCTAAACAACTAGAGGGGGTGAATAGGTTTTTATGTTTTGAATGACTATCTTTTTGCTTTGGGTGTTGTGAATTAGTTTTAAGTTAGCTTTCAAGAATATAAAACATCATACAAGTGTTTATAGTGGTTCCCTAGGGTATGGGTACATCTATTGTCCCTCCCACCTTTCTAATAGTGTGTTAGACAATGCCAACTTCTCCAATCTCGGCTCAATGAGCTTACAACATAGATCCCTCAGGATCTCTCAGACTCCTCCAAGTCCTACCTCAAGCCTAAGGCCCTACCACTCAGAGAAAATAATGCTCCTACACCTCAGTGATCCACAGATCACCTACCTCAGACTTTTCTCAAAGTCCTATAACTTAGGCTAGGAGGATAGCCCTACACTCAGATCCACCACAGGATCCTACATCAGAAAATGAATCTCCTATAGCTCAGGCACATAGGCCCTACCTCAGATCGACAGAAGGATCCTACACTCAGATCTATAGATGGATCCTACACTCAGATCCATAGAAGGATCCTACCTCAGCCTTTATATTTCAGACCTACAACTCAGATCAAGAATGATCATACAGAGTGAAATGAGTAAGTTTGTTGTTGTTGACTTGCTCCAGATAAAATGTTCTCTGTTGCTTCTCTCTAAATTGAGTGAACTCAACCCTACTTCTTCTCAACACTAAGGAAATAGTTCTTCAGGATGGTTCTGCTTGTGTTGGGAAGAATCTCAAAACTTGAGCTTATGATCTTGTTGATGAAGACTAAATAATGTTGTTGTTCTTTTCTTCTTCTAACAACTAACCTTGTTTGAAGATTTCAGACATGCTGTTGAACTTCAGTTGCAGAGCTCTTCTTCTTTCTTTTTAAGAAGAAGATGATGCAGTGTTTTTTTTTCAAAAGTTCAACCTCTTGATTTCACGAAACCCTCCATTTTATTTCCCATAAATCCAATGGCTCTATGTGCAGCAGGACCACCATTGGTTGGTAGCTGCAGCACACCATTAGCATTAAATTCTGAACTATAGGTAGGAGACGCCTTTTGTTCTAGCAAGCAAATCCTGCCATGTTTGAATTCTTGTTGATGTCAGCATGACTCAACTCTTATGGACTTAGAAAATTCAAGGCAATCTACACGAGCATTGAGTGAATCCTTGCCACTCAACGCAAAATGTACAATCTCGTATTCGATGAGTGGGTTTTCCCCCTCCAAGATCAGTGCTTTGCAAGATCATCAAGTACGAGAAGGCTTAGGGAGGCGAGTTGGAAACCTCCTAAGTGTTCGTTAAGCTAGGGGCGCGAGCCGGGATCTTGGCGTTGACTAAGGAGAGCTCACTTGATACCCTCTGCTTTTGGCATCGAGTGAAACTGAGACACTTGACGCCCTCCGCCTTTGGCATTGAGTGAGGCGAGCTCACTTAACGCCCTCCGCTTTTGGCATCGAGTGAGGCCAAGACACTCAACGCCTTCTGCCTCTGGCATTGAGTGAGGCGAGTAGGGATCAGCTGGGGCACGGTTGGACAATTCAGGTAGTCTAAGTTCCACGCGAGTTGGGTGGGAGGCAAGAGCTTGGCATCCTCGCCGACTCGCCCAGGCGGGGCAGAACAAGTGTGGGGAGAGTGGAGCAAGTGGGCTCGCACTCTCCCTGGCTCTCGATAATAGCAGGTAGGTGGGGAAGGAGAGGACCGCACTCACCTAGGGCCAGAAGGAGGCTACGAGTACAAGCCCCATCGAACACTCGCTGCCCAAGCGAGTGGAGGTTTTTTAGGGTCACTCGCCCAGTGATCTATGTTGTATTTTTACCATTTCACCCTTGTTGGCCTGCTTATAGCCTTTCAGAATAGTGGAGTTATGCTCTTGGCAGGCCGATATGGACTGCATATAGCTATTTGGAATAGCAGAGGTTGGCTATTGGCAGACCATTTTCAGAAAACGATAAATAGACCCAAGGGGGTACCTCAAAAGGCATTGCATACTTGTGCCTAGGTCTTCTTGTGCTTTTTGAGGTATCCTTAGCTCGGCACTTAGCTAAGGAGGGGAAGCGCTCTAAGATCTTTCGGGTGTGTTGTAGGACCTCTGTGCCAGAGTCTTGGGTATGTTCCATGTTCTAAGTCTTTGGTCATTTAGCTTGCGATAGATAAGTAAGTGTGCGATCAACCCTTACCCAAGGGTGAACTCCACAAGAAACTGATTTTCGGTTTCAACATTTTTGGTGCGGTGAGCGTGGATCGTGGTCAGCATCGAAAATCTTCTGCAAGCTCGATGACTTGAGGAGAAGGACAAGGTTTGGGCCATGCTGACTCGCCACCACCCCCCCCCCCCCTTACCATCGTCGGGTTGTTCAAGGATTTCAGGCAGGAGGTGTTTAGCCTCATCAAGTTCGCACTCGGAGCACGTGTCGAGTGCTCGACGCCAGTAGTTTCAGTGGTCGCTTCCCCAACCCTGGGCGAGACCGCCCCCGATAGGCGACCTGGGAAGGAAGTTGTAGAGGAAGTGATGCAGGCCTAATCTTTCGAGCGTTATGGGTGGCCGACGTAACGAACACGATGTTTTCCAATAACTCTCACGTCACACTCAAGCATTTAACGCAGCAATGACTCAACTAATATTGTTACTATTAAAGATTACGGGGGTTCGCAAGGCCCCTTAAGATAATACCAAGGCGATAGGCCAAGGTCCTCACAAGCGAAAAGAACCCACACGGTTCGGTCGAGCGCGTTGTACCAAAAGAGAAACCACCGAAAACAAAAGATTCGGCCAAGGGTGGTTCTCTCCCAACAAAATACAAACGAGGACCGCCACACCTCACGAACTTAAACGAAATAAATAAACACGATAATAACTAAAATAAATTAACCACGAAAAAAATCAGGCATTACACAAGCCACGCAATTTGCCAATGCCATAAGATCTATCTAAAGAAGATAAACACATAAAGGTGGAAATGTTCGTTACCCAACCGGATTTGATGAATCCGGTTCACTCTACTAGAATCGTTCTTCAACGGCTCCGCCAGAGATACGCCGGAGGGAGAGAAATTCGTCGCCTTCTTCGTATCACGTTATATTTGGAAAGTCCCGGCGAAATCCTCTGAATATGGAAATAATATTTCCACTTATGGCAGAAGAGAGAAAAGGTGGTAGGTTTGTGATATATTTAAGGAATGATATATTCCCAAATATGGTAAGTTAAGGGATGATTATGGTAGAAGATCTTTAAGGTTCTTTAGGAAGGGGAATAGGGTGGGGGTCGGATTTGGCGAGGAGGAGGAGGAGGCCTCGGGTGAGGGATGGGGTGGCCGGATTTGTGAAGGGTGGTGGTGGTGGGGCTTGGTTTTTGGAGAGGTGGGGCTGCTCGGTTTTAGGGGGAGGGGGCTGCTCGGGTTGAGGGAGTTGGTGGTGGCTGGACTTGTGAGAGTGGAGGTGGCGGTTTGGAGGTTGGGAAAGGGAGATGGCTCGGGTAGAGGGAGTTTAGTGGTGGCCGGACTTGTGAGAGGGGAGGTGGCGGCTTGGAGGTTGGGGAAGGGAGATGGCTCGGGTAGCAAGGAGGCAAAGTAGAGATGAGGAAGGAGGGGAAAGGAGGCCGAGAGAGAGTGGAGGGGTAGGATGGCCGACGGCCAAAGAAGAAGAGGAATAGAGAGGGGGCCGAAATTTGCCTTGGAGAAAGAGGAGGATTTCAATCTTGAAATTAGGTTTCTTTTCATTCATCGACTTGATAAAAACAAAGGAGTACATGTCTTTATATAAGCTTTACAATCAAAGGAAAAGGGCTACATGCAGCCCAACATGAAAATGAAATAAAATAACACATACACCATGATTTTATAACATAACCATGTTACAAATAATGCATGAAATTAAACATGAAATAAAATGATAATTTCGAAATAAAACAACTAATAAAATATATTATTACTCAATTATTATTTATTAATAATATATATTAATAAATAATAATTGGGCCTGCGCTCCGGACGACTTTTGTGGCGACGCTTCCAAGGGTCGTCCGTAAGCATGCTGTCGCCGTCATCAAAGTGTTGCGGGCCGACGTTTCCATTCCAATCTACCGGGTCACCATCATCGTCAGAGGGAGGACGCTCCTTGGCCACATGTCGTGAGAAGTCGGCTCCATCAATCCTCCCCCTCTTAAAAATACTCATAACTGATGAGTATACCTATGTGTACTCGCCTGGAAGGTCATCGGCGGGGAAGAAGAACCTGCATGGCAAAAGGTGGTCTTGGAGGACCTCAAATACGCATTAGTTAAAGAAGGAAAAAGAATTTCAACAACATCTACCAACGTACCTCCGATGGAGACCGATAAGGAGAACGATCCTAGGAAACTGTCACCACCCAACCCAATAGAAAGCATAGTGGAAAATATATACGGAGAGGTAGACATTTCAAGTGGCATAAAAGCATAAAGCGTAAAGTATGTAACGATGAAAATAGGAGTTATGCCCTAATCAGTGGAAACTTTTAAAAGAAATGTCATGTCACCAAACTTCCGTAAAATTCATAAAGAATAGACCAGACGATTTGTTATTATTTCTAAGGTGCCCGGGGGCATCCGTTCAGGGGTCAGACAAGCCAAAACCAAATCAATCACATAACGGTGGGAGACTTTCTGACACAAACTCGCAAGTAAATTAAAGGATGCATTTTGATGGATTAAAAGGATTAGAATGCGCCTAATTAACTTAAAACCATGTGGGGTGAACCCATGTGCAACATGACTAGAATTAATAGTAGAAAATAACGGAACTATGTCAGGTGGCACGGGTGCTTTAAATTCAAAAATTATTTCGGAGGAGCCTAACATTTTCGTTTTAAATCTAGAATTAAACTATGATTTAAAAATGTCGTAATGAATAGCCAGCAGAAAATGCTCATCACCAACTACGTTTACCCACATCCATCGAAGTAAGCCTAATGGGGAGGCGGTAATAATAAACTTCTCCAAATATAAAGGGCTAGAAATGACTAGCTCGTGTCCTAACAAATCATCTACTCGAGTTAAATGAATCGGAGGGAGAGTCGACATAGGTGACTCCGTAGGGGAAGCTAAGTCACACTCAACATCAAAATATGGGTTACTCGTCCAAGAACAAGCCTCCAGTTGCAGGCCGTTAAAATCATAGGAAAAAATAAACAGTGGATTCGTCCTCACTGAAAACCCAGCCGACATGTCTTCCAATTCATTAGATATATCATTTAATTCAGATTCAGTGGTCAAATCATAGGTTGGCAAAATCGTACCTGACAAAACTTCTAAACTAACACGGGACCCAGGCGAAGGAGCTATCAATGAAATGTCTATCGGACCCTCAGTGCCACCGTCCTCCAAAGATAAGTCTTCCGCGCAGGGTAAATCTACCAAAGCTTCACAACCTTCGTTGACCAGCTCTTCCCATTAGGTGGGTACATTGCCTAGGGCAGAATAGAGGGATGGACAAATCGAATCCCGGGGAGTATCAAAATTAACTTGACTTTTAAGCGGCATTGATAACGTAAGTGAACTAACTCCCGGATGTATCACTAAGATTATCCCAAATTGAACAACCATCCCAATGTGACTCTTCCAATACCGTTGAAACTTCTATTTATTCTAGGTCAACCATAATAATACCGGGTCCTAGCAAGTCATCACCTAATTCAGTAATAGGTAAGCTTTCAACATTGGATGACTCTACCGACTCAGCCGGAATGTCTTCTGACTCCGGGTCATCAGACGACTCCATGACTAAAATATCATCGAAGGGGGTGGAGATGATTCCTCAGGGGAGAAATCCTCGTCCAGGTCACTAGGGTAACCAATCTCCTCAACGTCACTAAAAGCATCAGTGAAACTTGCCTCGTCCTCAGTGACAGGCTCAGTCCTAATCACATCCTTAGGTTCAACAGGAGAGTCAGACACTATCGTAAGTGAAGGAAGACTCTCACCTAGCTGATTAACTTCATCATCCAGAGATTCTATATCCACATAAGAATCCTTAGAGGTATCAGTCACTATAGCAGAGGGCTTAGATGTCGAGGCTAAAGAAGCAAGCACCATAATAGTAACCTCTTTCGAGTTCAAATTTTGGGGTCTAAATGGCTTATGTTCCCTATAGGTGGGATTAGGCACACTTTGGGTAGTACTACCTCTCTGGGGATAGGATCTATCCGGAGGCATAGGGTCACTCCTATAAGCAGATATGGGTCAAATGTCGTAACTATTCTTACTAACGGGTGTGGTGCTATTAGTGCGCAGGTAGCGGGATCAAATTGATCCGAGAGGAGGCTACGCATGTGCGGCAACGCATAACGATAGCTACCAACACGACGCTCTTCGTTTAACCAAAATAATCGGGCTCGACCTACTAATCGCTCTCGGGCAAAGCTAACCTTTTCGTAGTCATCCCATAAGTGATAATTAAAATATTGTTCTAATCCCTTAAGCCAGTCTCTAAAATTTTGGGGATACTCTAAACCGTCATAAGTAGGATAAATGTGGTGTCCCTTAGGGGTGTGTTTAGCCATATCCTTAGCATAGGAATAGTCGAATTGGGTAGCATATACGTCATATGCCATTTAGTGAGAACCGGAGAGAAAAACTCACCCAAAACTAGTGCACATGCAATGACTAAATAACCTGACTCTATTTAATTTTCAAAGATAGAATTGTTCCTACTAATTACTTAAAATAACAAAAAAAAATTTTTATTTTCTTGCTGGAAAAAATATGTAGATTATTAAATAATTTTTTTTATTATTTTTTTGTTAAGAAAATAAAAATATAGGCCGCTATTGGCAGACCAAAATTAAAATTTTATAATGAATTAATAAATTTAATGGCTTAATAAAAATAAAATATTTTTTTTAATTTCTTACTAATAAAATGATGGAGAAATTCCAGAAATTTCTTTTTTGAATTTTGAGGAAAAATTTGAAAATTTAAGACGCTATTTGCAAACCAAAAATTTTAAAAATTGAATTTTATGAAATACCATGCAACGAGTGAGTGCGTGTTAACGTGCCAAATAAGAGGGGGAGGGTGCCAATTAGGAAATTGACGTGAACCTCCCTCTGATACCAAATTGATGCAGGCCCACTCTTTTGAGCGTTATGGGTGGCCGACGTAACGAACACGACGTTCTCCAATAACTCTCACGTCACACTAAAGCATTTAACGCAGCAACGACTCAACTAATATTGTTACTAATTAAAGATTACGGGGGTTCACAAGGTCCCTTAAGATAATACCAAGGTGATAGACCAAGGTCCTCTCAAGCGAAAAGAACTCACACGGTTCGATCGAGCGTGTTGTACCATAAGAGAAACCACCGAAAACAAAAGATTCGGGCAAGGGTGGTTCTCTCCCAACAAAATACAAACGAGGGCCGCCACACCTCACGAACTTAAACGAAAGAAATAAACACGACAATAACTAAAATAAATTAACCACGAAAAAATCAAGCGTTACACAAGCCACGCAATTTGCCAATGCCACAAGATCTATCTAAAGAAGAGAAACACATAAAGGTGGAAATGTTTGTTACCCAACCGGATTTGATGAATCTGGTTCACTCTACTAGAATCGTTCTTCAATGGCTCCGCCAGAGATACGCCGGAGGGAAAGAAATTTGTCGCCTTCTTCGTATCACGCTATATTTGGAAAGTCCCGGCGAAATCCTCTGAATATGGAAATAATATTTCCACTTATGGCAGAAGAGAGAAAAGGTGGTAGGTTTGTGATATATTTAAGGAATGATATATTCCCAAATATGGTAAGTTAAGGGATGATTATGGTAGAATATCTTTAAGGTTTTTTTGGAAGGGGAATAGGGTGGGCGTCAGATTTGGCGAGGAGGAGGAGGAGGCCTCGGGTGAGGGATGGGGTGGCCGGATTTGTGAAGGGTGGTGGTGGTGGGGCTCGGTTTTTGGAGAGGTGGGGTTGCTCGGTTTTAGGGGGAGGGGGGCTGCTCGGGTTGAGGGAGTTAGTGGTGGCCAGACTTGTGAGAGTGGAGGTGGCGGTTTGGAGGTTGGGAAAGGGAGATGGCTCGGGTAGAGGGAGTTTAGTGGTGGTCGGACTTGTGAGAGGGGAGGTGGCGGCTTGGAGGTTGGGGAAGGGAGATGGCTCAGGTAGCAAGGAGGCAAAGTAGAGATGAGGAAGGAGGGGAAGGGAGGCCGAGAGAGAGGGGAGGGGTAGGATGGCCGGCGGCCAAAGAAGAAGAGGAATAGAGAGGGGGCCGAAATTTGCCTTGGAGAAAGAGGAGGATTTTTATCTTGAAATTAGGTTTCTTTTCATTTATCAACTTGAGAAAAACAAAGGAGTACATGCCTTTATATAGGCTTTACAATCAAAGGAAAAGGGCTACATGCAGCCCAACATGAAAATAAAATAAAACAACACATACACCATGGTTTTTAACATAACCATGTTACAAATAATGCATGAAATTAAACATGAAATAAAATGATAATTTCGAAATAAAACAACTAATAAAATATATTATTACTCAATTATTATTTATTAATAATATATATTAATAAATAATAATTGGGCTTGCGCTTCGGACGGCTTTCGTGGCGACGCTTCCAAGGGTCATCCGTAAGCATGTTGTCGCTGTCATTGAAGTGTTGCGGGCCGACGTTTCCATTCCAATCTACCGGGTCACCATCATCATCAAAGGGAGGACGCTCCTTGGCCACATGTTGTGGGAAGTCGGCTTCATCAGGAAGGGAGTGAACGAGATCTCCAGGGGAGTGTGTTGTTCCCGGGATCGGCAAGTGGATGCCGGTTCAGCGAGATGGGGGTGCGAGATCGTCTAGCTCGCCTAGTAAGGGGAGGTAGCCCTTTTAGCAAGTTGGTTTCTATTGCCCTAGTTCCAGAGGGGTCCTACTACACTGGGAAGGATGACCCGGTCCAGCACATCCAGTGGTTTAAGGATGTGGTCTCGATCCGACAGATGTCAAATGCGTTCAAATGTAGACACTTTATCTTCACCCACAGGGAGAATGCGAGAGATTGGTTTCACCAATTGCCGGCCAACTCCATCTATAGTTCAAGGACCTATGCCAGGGGTTCATGTTGCGGTTCACCACTTCTAAGAAGAGGAAGAGGGAGTCTGAGTCCCTGTTCTACATCAAGTAGGGGGTTAACGAGACCCTAGGGAGTTATGTGGACCGATTCCAAGAAGAGGTCTTCCAGGTCCAAGAGATGTCAGGGCACACCCTGATGATGGCCTTTACTATGGGGCTACAATAGGGCTTCTTCAGGATGGAGCTGAAGAGGGTTCTGCCTCACTCCTATGAGAAGTTGATGGAAAGGGCGGCGAGGGAAGTCGACTGGGAGGCGTCAAACCCGGACTTCGCCAAGAAGTTGGCTAGGTGGGCCATAGAGGAAGAGAAGGGGCCAGGAGGTGGCAGAGGCCAGGAGGTGAGGAGAGTTGAACCCAGGCAAAGGGAACACTAGCAATAGCTAAGGTTGGGGATCCAGGAGCCGAACAATTGGCTTAGCTAGAGGCAGAAGGAGTGGCGAGACCAAGTCCAGTGGAGAGTTTTCTATGGGGGTGACAACCTCCAAGGGGGCCAGGGTCAGTTTAACCCTCCAGGTTGGAGATAGGTCCATAGCCCTCCTCTCCCCGATCAACATCAGGCTATGGTGATAGCCTTGGGGAGGAGGCCGAAGGAGATTCCAATAGAGGAGACGGCAGGAACCTCGGGTGGAGTTGCCTTATTGCAACTTCCACCAAGAAGAAGGACACGCTACAACCACTTTCTTGGAGTTTCTCGAGATGAGGAGAACTAGGGAGCAGTAACAGCAGGACTGCCGGGAGGTGCGGATTGAGGAAGGCCTTCCTAGGGCAGAGGAGGACAGGTTCGAGGATAGGGATGATGTTGGAGCCCGAGGAGGGATCGGGGTGATCCACGGGGGGTAGGGGTAGAGGCCGCTCGGAAGGCAAGCCTCCACACCATGTATCGCCAGAGCATTGCCTCCACATCCCAGACCCCACCTCCGGATGAGAAGATCACCTTCTTAAGGAAGGAAATGTCGGATCATGAGGATCCATTTTGCGACTCGTTGGTTATCCAGACCGCGGTCGAAAATTTCACTATCTCCCGGATCCTCATTGATAACTGGAGCTCGGTCAACGTCATTTTCAAGAAGGCATTTAATGCGATGAAGGTGGAGGCTCGAAGGGTGTTGGCCTCAGATGGGCCTTTGTTCGGATTCTTCGAAGAGAGGAAGGAGGTGGAAGGAGGAGTGGGGCTCTATGTTACCCTGGGGGGCAATCTGGAAACTATAGGTTCGCAATCGTGGATGCCCCTAGTAGTTACAACACCATTTTTGGGCACCCCCACATCAGCGCCTTCTGCTGCGTCCCTTTATCCTTCCACCAATGCTTGAAGTTTTACATCAGGGGGATCAAGATCCGGATTCGGGGAGATCCCAAGGTAGCAATGGAGTGCTACGTCGCCGTGGTGAACTCCATCTCTTGGCAGGAGGGAGCCGAGGATATGGAGCAAGGGATGGAGGAGATATCGGTGCAGGAGGCCGATGGTGAGCCGGAGGAGATGGAGGTAGAGGAGGAAGAGATTCGCACCAAGGTAGAGGTGGTGGAAGAAGTTCTGGAGGAGCCAGCCGAGGTGATGCCCTTGGAGGTAGCTGAGGAGGAGGAGGTCTCGGTCCCGAGAGAGGGGGCTATCGGCGAGTGGGAGGAATAGTCTCATCTGGAGGCTGCAGAAGAGGTGGTAAAGATAGAAGTTCTCACCCAGGGAGATAGGGTGGAGAAGGTGCGTATAAGTAGGGGCTTGAGCCCGGAGGATCAGGGGAGGATGCTGGCATGCATCCAAAAGAATGTGGACATCTTCTCTTGGAGCGCGGCGGACATGCCAGGCATCGACGCAGACGTTGTTTGTCACCATCTCATCCCAGACCCAGAGGCTTGCCCCATCCAGTAGTAGAAGAGGTCTGTGGCGGACAAGTTGGTCGAGCCCATCAGGGAAGAGGTAGCCAAGCTCCTGAAAGCCCGGTTCGTGTCTGAGATCCAATCCCCAGTTGGGTCTCCAACAATGTAATGGTAAATAAGGGAGACGGCTAGTGGAGAATGTGTGTTGATTTTTATTTGTTAAATAAATCATGTCCTAAGGACTGTTATCCCTTTCCTCGGATCGACGCGCTGGTTGACTCAGCCGTCGGTTTTTCTATGATGAGTTTTTTAGATGCATTTTCAGGTTACCACCAAATTAGGATGCACCTTTCGGACATCAAAGATGTCTCTTTCATCACCGGGGATGGGTGTTATTGCTACAAGATGATGCCCTTTGGCCTTAAAATTGTAGGGGCAACATATCAAAAGATGATGGATCGGATCTTTCGAGATAGAAAAGGGCGGAACCTGGAGGTGTACGTGGATGATCTTATGATCAAGAGTTGAGAGATGGACTCTAACCTCTAGGATCTGTGGGAGACCTTCGGCACCCTTCAGAAGTACAAGATGAGGTTGAATCCCTTGATGTGTGTCTTCGGGGCGAGCAGGGGGAAGTTCCTGGGTCATCTCCTTACTCCCGCAGGAGTGGAGCCTAATCTTGATAAGGCCTGGGCAATCATGGAGTTGGGATCGCCTCGGAATACTAAGGAAGTGCAACGGCTGACGGGGAAGTTGGCCAGGCTTAGCAGGTTCCTCTCTCGAGTAGGATAGAAGTGCTCTCCCTTCTTCAAATCATTGAGGGGGGGGGGACAGAAGTTCGAGTGGTCTAAGGAGTGCGAGGAGGCATTCCAAGCTTTGAAGAGGCAGCTGACGAAGGCTCCGCTCCTCCAAGGGCCGGAGGAAGGGGAAGATCTGTAACTATATCTTGGGATCGGGGCCGAGGCGGTGAGCTCCGTTCTAGTTCGGGAAGAAGGGAAGAGGCAGCTACCCATCTACTACGTAAGCATGGTCTTGAGGAAGGCAGAGCTCTGTTATCCAATCTTAGAAAAGCTGGCTTTCGCTCTGGTCATCTCTACCAGGAGACTCTGACCCTACTCCCAGGCTTACTCCATCCGGGTGGTGATTGACCATCCCCTCTACAACATATTTGAGGGGGTGGAGCACTCGGGTAGATTGGCAAAGTGGTTGGTGGAGTTGAGTGAGTTCGACATATCCTTTGTCCCCTACCTCTCGATCAAGGCTCAGGTGATGGCCGACTTTCTTGCTGATTATGTGGTCGAGGTGGCAGACGTAGATCTCACTCGCCCAGTTCCTTGGAAGGTGATGGTGGATGGCGCTTTAGGAAGGCATTCTTTGGAGGTGGGGTGATCTTGGAGAGTCCCAAGGGAACAAGGATCGAACAAACAGTAGTCGTGTATTTTCCCATCACCAACAACCAAGATGAGTATGATGTAGTAATAGCGGGGTTTCTCCTAGCCCGGGAGTTAGGGGTGCACGATGTGGAGGTCCTCACTGACTCCATGATTATGGCTTCTCAGATCAATAGGGATTTTGAGGTAAGGGATCCAACTCTCCAATCGTACTTGGCAAAGGTAAAGGGGGTCATTGGTATGTTCCAGACCTTCTCCATCCAGCATGTTTCACGGGAGAAAAATGAGCAGGTGGATCAGTTGGCAAAGCATGGTCCTCAGGTGGGGTTATCACCGACCTGTTTCATTGTCCATCGAGGAGGGGGATCTAATAGAGGTGGACCAACACCCCTCGTGGATGGATCCTCTTGCAACCTTTCTTTCCACAACGGAGTTCCCAGAATGGATGGAAAAGAAGCTGCAAGCATAAGTCGACATATTATCTCATACGCGATGGGCAATTGTATCGGAAGACCCTCTCAGGGATGTTGGCATGTTGCGTGGCCAAGAGGGAGGTCTAAAGGATCTTGGAGGAGGTCCATTATGGGGAGTGCGGAAGTCACTCTTGGAGTTGGACCCTAGAAGGAAGGATAGTCAGGCATGGGTACTTCTGGCCTTGAAGGGGAGCTGGGTGGAATAGCTTCCTTCAGTCCTCTAGGCCTTGAGGACCACCCCCAATACAGCCACGGGGGATACCCCTTTCAAGCTCTCCCATGGCTGCGAAGAGGTACTCCCCATAAAATTTGAGGTCTGGACGCCTCAGGTGATTAAGGCAGAAGAAGGCAGAGAAGAGTGGAGGACCGAGAACGAGGAGGAGTTCCGGCTCTCCCTAGACATGGTGGAGGAGCTGCATGATCTATCTGCCATGTGGAAGGAAGAGGTGAAATGAAGAATGGCTAAGTACTTTGACAAGCACGTCATGGTCAAGTAATTCACGGAAGGGGACTTGGTCATGAAGAAGGTTGAAAGACTTGATTTCAAGAGCCTAAACACCTACAGGGGGGGTGAATAGGTTCTAATCCTTTTAACAATTAATATAATTAATCACAGAGCAAATATCACAAAAGAACATTCACAAGAAAATACACAGCACAACACACCAAGATTTATAGTGGTTCCCCAAGTTGTGGGTACGTCTACTTTCCCCCTTTGCCTATCCAGTAGAGAACTGGATTTAGCCAATCTTCCTTCCACTAGCTCAGATCCACAGATCTTACAACTCAGAATCCAACATGTTCCTACAGCTTAGACTTTTCAAGTCCTACAACTCAGAATCTTCTCAAGACTCCTACCTCAGGCAATAGCCCTACCTCAGCCTTTATCTCCAGGCCTACAACTCAGACTTCTTCAAGTCCTACCTCAGATTCTTCCCAAGAATCCTACCTCAGGCAACAGCCCTACCTCAGCCTTTATAATTTTAGGCTTACAACTTAGTTCTAAAACAGATCTTACAAATAAATGTTTGTTTAATAAAATAAAAACTTCACCCAGTTCAACAGATAAAAGGGTGAGTACTTCTTGATCGGTTCTTGATAGAACTGAATACTCTAGATCCAACCTGACTTAGCTTCTTCAAAGCTTCTTGAATTTGGATAAAATAAGGTTGATCTTCAATTGGATTTGGAGTTGATCTTCAATCAGCTTCCTTTTTGAATTCAGAATCGGATCTGAATTTTACTTGCAGACTCTTCTGGATCTGCCTTCTTCTGGGTTTGCCTCTTGCTCCCCCTTACTGGTTCTCAATCTCTATTGAGTCAGTTATTTCTCCTCTTGATTCTGTTGGATTGATTTTTTATTTTTATCTCACTCTGGTTGTTATAGATCAGCCCTTTATATAGAGTTCATCCACGATTACTGGCTGATCTGGTTTATAACGGCCTTCTGACAGTACTGACAGTACTGACAGATGTGTCAGTTTTGTTACTTATGACATCTGTCAAGTCTTCATTCTTGACAACTGACTCCTTCATGAACTTCTATCTCAGCAGAAAAGTGTCGTGACAATTCTTTATAAGTGTCGACACAAATAGACCATGTGTCAACGCAAGTCTTGTTGATGTCGACACAGCTCCCATAATGTCGACACAGCCCTTCTTTATCTTCTCGACACAGCTTCTGTAGAATGTGTCGACACAAGTCCTGTGTATCGACACAATTTCATTTAGTCTTGACAATGTTGATGTAGACTGAGTTCTTTGTGTGTGTCGACAATAGTCCTGTGTGTCGACACAGTTGCTGTCGATAGAATTTCTGTGTGTCGACACAAGTCCTGTGTGTCGACACAATTCCTCTTCTGTTGTCGACACAATCTGTCGTCTGGTGTCGACACAATTTCTATGTGTCGATACAAGTCATGTGTGTCGACACAATTCCTCTTTATGTGTCGACACATCCTGGCTTCTGATGTCGACACTTGTACTTAAAATATTTTCCTGTATTTTTATCCTGCATATACAAACTCAACATACCATCAAATACACCTTGATGTATATCATTGAGTTAGGTGAGGCTTCTCTAAATCTGGTACACATTTTCCAATATACCCAACAATCTCCCCCTATTTGGAGAAGTCGTAACCCTTAGTCAATGATATACACCACTTATAATAAAACAAATATGATGATGTATAAAGATCATTACACAGGCAGGGTAATTCATAAAAAAAATATTATCATTCACAGGCAGGGTAACTTTTAAGTAGAAATAGCAAGGAATAACAGTTATTATCATCACAGAATATGATAACATTCATTCATCATAAATAAGTGTTTGATTTAGAAGATTGTTTAGAACAAAATTTACATATTTCTAAGACTAGCCTATCTATCACTAAGATTGATCAGGCTCCTTGATAACTATTCCTTTTCCAGATTGTATCTTTGCTTGCACTTTGACTTAAGAATCTTTAGCTAGATTCTTCCCTTTCAGATCTTTCTTTTTAAGCTCTTCTGCCTTGATCTTCTGCCTTTCAAAGTAATGAAAAGGCTTTGGAAAGTACTTGCTAGGCTCCACAGAGTTAGCAGGTAACTTTCCAGCTTTGATATCCTTTCTCAGCTGATATATGGCATCTTGCCTCTTTTGATACTTGCTCCATTCTTGTTCAGAGTACTATTTGCCTCTATCATGTAAATTGTCTTTTACATCTTTCTAGGCAGTAAAAATGATATTCCTAGAAGTAGCACTCCATTGCTCAAAATCAGGCTTTAGCTCTGCCTGTTCCCTAAATCTTTTCTTTGCCAATTGGGCTTCTACTTCTCTTTGTACCTTGGTTGCTGGCATTTCAACTTTTTCAAAAATAACATTTTGTGCTGCCTCCTATAGAGGAATATACATTTGTTGAACAGCTTGCTGAACCTCTTCAAAATCAGCAGGGGGGTAAATCACTTGAGCAACTTCCTCCTGAACCTTTTCATGATAACCAAGTTGAAGTCCTGACTCAGCAGTATTATCATCATCACACAGAGGTGGATATCCAAGAGTTGCTCTGATGCTATTTGATATCCATTTAGCATGATAAGAGCTGGCTTTGACTAACACCCTCTCCCCCTTTATGACTTATCGTTCAACATGATCTCTCAGATCATCCTTTTGAAACCTGACTTGATCAGCAAGATATTTTGTACCCTCTTTGTAATAGTCCCTGAACTTCTTCAAGTAATCAAAAATATTCTTTTGGGAAGCTTGAAATGTTGTCTGAACAGCAGCTAGATCTTCTTTGATCTGTTTGGACACTTCAGCTTTGATATCAGTTATAATATTATCAATCTTTGTTAAAATAGCAAAATGTGAATCTTTGAAATTTTCATTCATTCTTATTTGATTTTCAAGTACATATCCTTGCTTAACTGCAATGTCATCCACTTGAGTCTTTAGCTCTTGTTGTTGCTTGGCCAAGAATACCACGGCATTACCTCCCTTATGGAAGCAATATGTCATTTGCTTTTTATTCTGATTTACTTCAAATCTGATGGATTTGATATCTTGGGCCAGTTGGAATTGCAATTCTTTATTGCTTTCATCTACATATTTCTCCATTGCAAGCCTTTGGTCATCAAGTTTCAGTTGAAGTTGTACCAATAGTGAACTGAAATCTATTCCTTGAGCAGATGATTGAGAGACAGTTTGTAAGGCTTTCTTATAGCATGTGCTCCTTTTCTTGATAACAACCAGTTTTCTTTTCTTAGCCCTGCTGGCTTCTTCATCCTCGGAAGAATCTGATGAAATTTGTATATTCACAGTTTTCTTATCAGTAGGGGCATGCTGAGACATCTCCCCCTCAGTTCCTTGTATCTCTTTCTCAGTACTTTGTTGCTCCCCCTCTGTCCTTTTGTCATTGAGGTCAGGGAATAGCTCTTTCATAGTAAACTCTTGATGCATCTGTACAGGAGGAACAAGTTTGTCTTCTGGAACTAATGGTTCCCCCTGGACATCAAGATCTTTGTCCAGGGACTTCTCAAAACTGGAGAAGTGAACTTGCTCATCCTGAGCTTGATCAGATACTTGCACATCCTGTACTTCTTTCTCAGTATTGGCTTGTGCTTTATTGTTGATTTCTGATACTATTTCCATAACAGTATCAGTGGTATTTTCACATTCTAGGGCAGCTTCAGCAATACCTCCCCCTTGGGCAAGCAGCTGTGATTGGTCAGGTTCAAGAACAATTGAAGTCTGTGTGTTGTCTCCCCCTAGAGTAGAGACTATCTGGCTCTCTGGTAGTAGACTGCCCTCCCCTTGAACTTGAACTTCTTTATCTGGTTGTGGTGTGAGAGATTTTCCTTGTTGTTCTTCATCCGAGCTGAAGACAACCAATTCTTTAGACTCACTGGAAGATTCTGCTTCCACGTCTGTAGTTTTCATCTTCTTATCTTTCTTCACAAATTTCTGTAGTGTGGAAACTTCTTTTCTTAAGACTCTATCCCATCTGCATAGAATTCTCAAGTCCATTCTCCTCATGTGATTTATTTTGGATCCTGGAATTTGATTCATTACATCTGGTATGCTGGAAGCTAGATACAAGCTCAGTATCCGACCCAGATTAGGCTTCTTAACACTTTCTTGAATCTTGTCAAAAACTACAGATGAACAGTCTGTTTTCACTTTGAATATTACTCTAATCATAAGTTTGAACATGTAGGAAGAGATCCTATCATGTCCTCCTGTCTTGCAGAGAATTACTTTGTCTATGATCTCTGATAGAAATTTACCTTGGGAATTCATTCCCTTCCTGCTAATAGAGGATCCTATCTTGGTATTTGGATCTAGCCCACACCAACTGAGTCCATCCTTTGTCATGGATGGAGTAATTTCATCATCTTCTTAAACCTTTGGGAGTTGAAGTGACTTCCTGATTGTCTTCTATGAGAGTCTTACCCTTGTACCATTAACAATGGACTTCATCTTCTGTCCTTGAGAATCCATGGTTGTAGATGAATAAAATTCAAGAACTTCTTTCTTCCATATTATTGTTGGTTCAGAGACCAAATACTCCAAGCCATTCTCTGTGATTAGGGTAACCACACACTTGATTTCTGGCGAGGATATCTCGAATGCCTGACATACCAGTTCGTATCCCTCATTGATCTTGTCGTCATGTTACGGTGCCATTGATGAACGAGAGAGAAGATAAGAGAGTCGACAGGAGAATTTCTTAGTCGACACAAAGTCTAGAGTCGAGGATTTTGAAAGCACAGTCGACCAGATTTTGTCTTCTCCTATTTATAGTGTACTTTTAAAGGGTAGGTCAAAAGACACACCTCACTTAGGAACTTCACCAGTCGACAAATTATATGTGTTGACAGAAATAACCTAGGTCTCGACAAAACCTTGTTGTAGTCGACACGTCTATGTGTCGACATACTTTTTCTAGTGTCGACATATACTATCAAAGTCTCGATAGAGTGTGTCGATACTGATTTTTGTGTGTCGACACAAAAATATACTAATACAAGATCTCGACAGAGTTGTGTCGACACTGATTTGTCTATCGACACATATTCTATTTCTGTGTCGACACAATTCTTTTCTTTTTCGACACAACTTAATGATAGTGTCGACACAGTTAGCATGTGTCGACACAACTTTCTAACTTAGACATAATTTCTTGAACAATTTTGGACTTACTGATACCACTTGAAAAAAATTTATATTAACCTATCATCTTATTCTTGATTCAGCCTACCTAATTAAATTTTAAAATAATTGAACTTACTTTCATCTAGAGGTTTTGTAAATATATCAGCAATTTGGTTGTTAGTGTTGACAAATTCTAGATTTATGTCTTCCTTTTCAACATGTTCTCTGATGAAATGAAATCTAATTTCTATATGCTTAGTTCTACTGTGTGAAATAGGATTTTTAGCAATAGAAATAGCACTAGTAGAATCACAAAATAATGGAATTCTACTTACCTTGATGTCATAGTCTTCAAGTTGATGTTTAATCCACAACAATTGAGCACAGCAGCTGCCTGCAGCTACATATTCTGATTTAGTAGTGGAAATAGCCACACGTGTTTGCTTCTTGCTGCTCCATAACACCAGCCTATCACAAGGGAATTGACATGTTCCAATGGTACTTTTTCTGTCTTCTTTGCATCCTGCAAAGTCTGCATCTGAAAAAACCTGTTAGTAAAATCTCTATTCTTAGGGTACCAAAGACCTAGATTAGGTGTGCCCTTGAGATATCTCAAAATTCTTTTGACAGCAGTATAATGAGATTCCTTTGGGCAAGCTTGGTACCTAGCACAGACACATGTAGCATACATGATGTCAGGTCTACTAGCAGTCAAGTACAGTAGGGAGCCAATTATCCCTCTATACAAAGACTCATCAATAGGTTTTCCTGCTTCATCTTTGTCTATAGGCATACTTATTCCCATTTGAGTTTTCATGGTGGAGGCTGACTCCATGCCATATTTCTTAATTAACTCCTTGGTGAATGTGAGAAGCGAACTAAAACAAGCCGGAAATGGTATAACTGAAATTTTATTATCAGAAAAAGGTATCTATTACAAAGGTATGGCCTCCCTTATATAGAATGGAGGAGAGAAGAGAGAATACAAATAAGAGATGTGGGACTAAAACTATACAAAAAATCTGGGCGGCTAGAACAACAGACCGAAACAAGCCGCGCGGATAGACAGAAGGGCTAACCGCTCGGCCACTGCCAGAGAGAGACAAGCCGTCATGTGAGACCGTTAGACCGCCCGGTCTCCTAGTCGCCAGTAACAGACCGCTAGACCGCTTGGACCTTAGACCTCAACACAACAACCAAACCGCTGAAGGCAAACCGCCAGACCGCCCGGTCAATAACCCGCCAAGCCAGACCGACAGACCGCCCGGTCTCTAACTTCAACACTCCCCCTCAAGCTGGAGCATATATGTCGATCATGACCAGCTTGTCACATATATGAAGAAACGAGGCGGATACTGGCTTGGTGAAGATGTCAGCCAGCTCTTTTTCAGACGTGACGAAGGGAGTGCAAATTTGTTCCTTCAGAATCTCTTCACGAATGAAATGACAGTCGACCTCAATGTGCTTGGTTTTCTCATGGAAGACTGGATTTTTGGAGATGTATATAGCAGCCTTGTTGTCACAGAACATATGTAGAGGATGGTTGTAGACCTCTCCTAAATCCAACATGAGAGCCCGTAGCCATTTTAGCCCGTAAGTGGTCGATGCCATACTCCGATACTCTGCTTCAGCACTGGACCTGGAGACAACAGATTGCTTCTTGCTCTTCCAGCTTACCAGATTTCCCCCAACAAAGGTACAGAAACCGGAGGTAGACTTGCGGTCCCCTTTATCATCAGCGTAACTCGCATCTGAGTAAGCTTCAACCCTCAGATGATCATTCTTCTGAAAAAGCAATCCTTTCCCAGGGGCTGCTTTGACGTACTCCAAGATCCGCAAGGCGGACTGTAGATGGATCTCCCTGGGAGCTTGCATGAATTGACTCACCTTGCCCACAACATAGGAAATGTCGGGCCTAGTCACGGTGAGGTATATGAGCTTACCAACTAGACGCCTGTACCGCGAAGCATCTGAAAGAAGAGGCGAACCATCTGTCCAGGTTTTGTCTTCTCCAACAGCCATGGGACATCGGGCAGGTTTGGCCCCAGTCAATCCTGCTTCTTTTAAAATATCAAGAGCATACTTACGCTGAGAGAGGACTAAAGAGTTGGGCTTCCGAGAGATTTCGATCCCCAAAAAGTACTTCGGAGAACCCATATCTTTCGTGACTAGATGTTGGCAAAGATGCCGCTTTGTCAAGGCTACCCCTTCCTGGTCATCACCAGTGAGAAGAATATCATCAACATATACTACAAGAACCACCAGTCCCGAAGAGGTTTTGCGAATAAATAGAGAGTGATCAGCAGCGCTGCGAGCGAAACCAATGGCCGCCACAATGCCGCTGAACTTGTCAAACCAAGCTCGAGGGCTCTGCTTGAGGCCATAGATTGCCTTCTATAGCCGGCATACTCGTGTCTCCCCCTGAGCAACATACCCTGGAGGTTGCTCCATGTAGACGGCCTCCTGAAGATCACCATAAAGGAAGGCATTCTTGATATCCAGCTGGGAAAGTGGCCAGTCTTTGTTGACCGCCACAGAGAGAAGGACCCGTATAGTGCTGAGATGAGCCAGGGGGGAGAAGGTGTCAAAGTTGTCAACCCCATAGGTTTGAGTAAAGCCCTTAGCCACCAGGCGAGCTTTGTAACGGTTCACAGTACCATCTGGGCCAAATTTGACTACAAAGACCCAGCGATAGCCAACAACATCTATATCAAAGGGAGGAGGGACAAGAGTCCAGGTACCCCGCTCTGTGAGGGTCGCCATTTCCTCATCCATGGCCAGCTTCCAGTGAGGAATGGCAAGGGCCTCCTGGTAGGAACGAGGTGTCGTAGTAGCAGAGATAGCCAGTGCAAAGGCCCTGCGAGAAGGGGTAAGACGATCATATGAAACAACAACAGCAAGGGGGTGTAGGGTACACGTCCGCACCCCTTTGTGAAGAGCTACAGGAAGATACAGGTCGGCGGGCTCCTCGGCATCCAGAGCATCCGTGACAGAGAGAGCTGGCCCGGGAGGAGAGAGCGACGACAGCGGAGATGAGGGAGATGGAGGCGGAGAGAGAGGCGGAGGGAGAGGAGTGGGCGGAGACGGAGGAGGAGCGGATATCGCAGTAGGAGACGAGGGAACGAACGGAAGAACAGGAAAATCAGAGGTGGGGGAAGAGAAGAGGAGTCATCCGAGAAGTAGGAGGCATTCTCGAAGAAGGTAACGTCAGCGGAGACGAACTGCTTACGAAGAACAGGATCAAAGCAGCAGTAGCCTTTCTGAGTGGCCGAGTACCCCAGAAAGACACATTTGGTGGAGCGAGGGGAGAGCTTATCACGGGTGGCAGATGGGGCATGCACAAAAGCAGTGCACCCAAAGATTCGGAGAGGGAGAGGAAAAGGCTCCTTGCCTGGATAAAGAATGGAAAAAGGGGGTTTTCCCTTGAGAATGGAGGAGGGAATGCGATTGATGAGATAGCAGGCAAGAAGAACAGCATAGCCCCAATATGAGCGAGGGACATACATTTGAGTCATCAATGTGCGAGCAACATCGAGGAGGTGACGGTTTTTGCGTTCCGCCACCCCATTTTGTTGGGATGTATAGACACAACTTGTCAGATGAATAACGCCATGTTGCACACAGAAAGAGGTAAAAGCATGACTTAAGTATTCTTTTGCATTATCAGAGCGAAAAGTTTTAATACCAACACCAAACTGATTTTTGATTAAATGATAATAGGAGGTTCATACATTAAAAAGTTCAGAGCGATCTCGTAAGATATACACCCAAGTACATCTAGAAAAATCATCAATAAAGGTTACAAAATAAGAACTACCCCGACCAATAGTAAGGGTAGGAGCAGGTCCCCAGATATCGGAGTGGACTAGATCAAATGGACGGGTAGAGCCCCGACCTTGCTTCGGCGGGAAGGAGGAACGATGATGCTTGCCAAGTTGACATGCTTCGTAGTGGAGAGGAGTATTGGAGGGAGGGAGGTGGGGCAGAAGCTGATGTAGAAGCCGAGGTGGAGGATGACCGAGACGGAGATGCCACTGGAGAAGATCCGTACAAGAAGAAGAGAAGGCGGACAAAGCGGAAATGTTGTCGAGGAAGTAGAGGTCGCCGCTCTCAGTCCCAGTAGCAATCGTCCGCTGGGAGCTCGGATCCTGAAAAGAACAAGAAGATGGAGTAAACGTTACAGAACATTGAAGCTGCTTGCACAAAGAAGTAACCGACAACAGATTGCACGAAAACTTGGGCACATAGAGAGTGTCCTCTAGCCGAAGGGACGGAGTAACATGAACCACTCCCGACCCATGAACCGGGGAGGGAGAACCGTCTGCAATGAGAACCGGGGGCAACCGATCATGCTGTTCGAGGAGAGAGAAGCACTAAGGATTGCCCGTCATATGATTAGTTGCACCGGAGTCGATAAGCCATTTACATTGAGTGACCACATGGGCACTACCTGATGATGTGACCACGAAAGCAGACGGCTTGAAAGAAGAGGCGGAAGAGTCACCCGAGGGGCGAAGATGGGGATGCTTTGTACAGCAGCGGTCAAGAGTGTGTCCGGTGCGGCCGCAGTGAGAGCAGAGGTAGCGGGAAGAAGGACGTCCGCCAGACTGATGACTGCGGCTACCAGAGACACTCCGCTGAGTTTGATGAGCATAGTTATCCGGAGGAGAAGGAGCTGGCAGAAGCGGGCGCTGAAGGAGAGAGGTGACAGCGGCGATGCGAGCAGCGGTGGCATCTAAAGTAGGAGATTCCGCCTCACCCAGAATTTGTTAGCAGATCATGTCATAAGTGTCAGGAAGATGGAGCAGATAACACACAACCAGAAGTTCCTGGAAGTGCTTGTGTTGTTGAGCCAGATATGCAGAAAAGGGGCGATTCTGAAGAATCTCAGCCCCAAGAGCTTGAACTTGTTGGTAGGCAGCAGCAGGAGACAAGGTAGGCCGGGCAAAGAGGTCCGCATACAAAGTATAGATGTGGTACGTCTGAGCCCCTTTGGAATACAAAGCAGCTAGATGAAGCCAAGCGGCCTTCACCGTCTTATCATGACGGATGACGGGAAGGCACTCATCGGATAGACTGTTAGCGAGCCAAGTACGCACAAGTGCGTCACTTGCATCCCAGTCATCAAAGAGAGGTGAAGTGGTAGGAGGAGGGTCATCAACGAGATGGTGGCGTTTGCGTTGCGAGCAAAGGAGAAAGGTGAAAGAGACGCTCCAATCCGGGTTGTTGGATCCGACAAGCTTGGAAACGGTGCCAAGGTTCCCGGAAGGAGTAGGAGGAAGAGGCGGAGCCGGATTGGGTACAGGGGTGGCGGCAGGAATGGTGGCAGTGGAAGCATCAGAAAGAGCCATAAGAGCAAACAACAGGAAGCCGCGCGGTTAGGAAACAAGCCGCGCGGATATGCAGAAGAGGAACTGCAGCGGTCAGGATGTCAAACACCAGCGACCAGAAAGACCACGACCAAGCCGCAGTATCAAGCAGAGGGGAAGAAGTCGAGCGGCAAGCAGACAGTCCGCTCGAACAGAAGCACAAGAGAGGGCAAGGCACACAGCGATAGGTCACGGCGAACTAGGCGACAGATCGCAGCGAACAAGGCAACAGGTCGCGACGACTAGAGCAAGAGCAAACAGGAGGAGGCAAGGCACACGGCGATAGGTCGCGGCAAACAAGGCGACAGATCGTAGTGAACAAGGCAACAGGTCGCGCACACAGAGGGCAACGACAAGGAGACCGCGCGGACAGGGCGCAAGCCGGAGAAGCAAGTTGCGCGGACAGAGAGGAGCACAGAATCAGGAGGAAAGGATCGATTCCTCTGATACCATGTGAGAAGCGAACTAAAACAAGCCGGAAATGGTATAACTGAAATTTTATTATCAGAAAAAGGTATCTATTACAAAGGTATGACCTCCCTTATATAGAATGGAGGAGAGAAGAGAGAATACAAATAAGAGATGTGGGACTAAAACTATACAAAAAATCTGGGCGGCTAGAACAACAGACCGAAACAAGCCGCGCGGTTAAACAGAAGGGCTAACCGCTCGGCCACTGCCAGAGAGAGAGACAAGCCGCCATGTGAGACCGTTAGACCGCCCGGTCTCCTAGTCGCCAGTAACAGACCACTTGGACCTCAGACCTCAACACAGCAACCAAACCGCTAAAGGCAAACCGCCAGACCGCCCGGTCAATAACCCGCCAAGCCAGACCGACAGACCACCCGGTCTCTAACTTCAACAGTGAACTTAGACTGAGATATCGACAATCCATCACCTGTCTGTCTAACTTGGAGTCCCAAGAAGAATTTCAGCTCACCCATGCTGCTCATCTCAAACTTCCCTTGCTTAAGTTTCTCAAACTTACTACAAAGGTTGTTTTCTGTAGATCCAAAGATAATGTCATCAATATTTATCTGGACTAGTATGATCTTGCCTTTAGATTCCCTAAAGAATAGAGTCTTGTCTATTTTCCCTCTTGAGAATTTATTCTCAATAAGGAAGGCAGACAAAGTTTCATACCAAGCCCTAGGAGCTTGTTTCAAACCATATAGAGCTTTCTTAAGCCTATATACATAGTTGTGATAATGAGGATCAACAAAACCCGATGGCTGTTCTACATATACTTCTTCCTTCAAGTCTCCATTCCGAAAGGCTGACTTAACATCCATTTGAAATACTTTAAAACCTTGATAGGCAGCATAAGCCAAGAACATTCTTATAGCTTCCAACCTTGCCACTGAGGCAAAAGTTTGATTAAAGTATATCCCTTCTTCTTGTCTATAGCCCTTTGCTACCAATCTGGCTTTGTTCTTGATTATGGTGTCATTCTCATCTAGTTTATTCCTGTAAATCCACGTGGTTCCTATAACATTGTGATCCTTTTGTTTAGGAATCAACTCCTAGACTTTACACCTTTTGAATTGATTCAGCTCTTCCTGCATGGCATCAATCCAGTTTGTGTCTAGCATGGCTTCTTCAAACTTCTTAGGTTCTATCTGTGACAGAAAGCTTGTACATAGAACTGTGTTCATGCTTTTGCTTCTTGTTAGAACCCCCTAGCTTGCATCACCAATGATTTGGTGTGTAGGATGATCTTTCAAATGTCTTCTAGATGGAAGAAATCTGTCAACCTCTTGGTCTTCTTCACTTTCCTCATTCTGATGCACTTCATTGTCATTATCTTCATTCAAAGAGTCTTGTACTCCCCCTGGACAGTATCCATCCTTTTCTTCATCCAGTTTTGCAGGTTGGTCTTTACTAATAGTCAGTTTGTTCATCCTTTCCTTTAAACCTGTAGAACTACCTGAAGTGCTAGATAGTTCACTGTTAATTAACTTAGACTCATCAAATACTACATGGACTGATTCTTCTATAACTTGTGTAGTCAAGTTGTAGATCCTATATGCCCTACTATCATTGTTGTACCCAACAAATATCCCATCTAGGTATTTGGCAGCAAACTTAGTTTGGTAGTGCTTACCATTGACTAGGACATAACATTTGCTACCAAAGATTCTAAGGTAGGAAATGTTTGGTTTTCTGCCTTTCAAAATCTCATAGGGAGTCTTCATATGTCTTTTATTGATGGAAGCTCTATTGAGTAGATGACATGCAGTATTTACTGCCTCAGCCCAAAAGTATTCAGGGAGAGAAGTGTCACTTAGTAGTGTTCTACTTGTCTCAATTAGAGTTCTATTCTTTCTCTCAGCAACTCCATTTTGCTGGGGAGTTCTGGGTGAGGAGAATTCCTGATGAATCCCAAGTTCTTCACAGAACTTTGTCATATACTCAGACTGAAATTCAATTCCATGATCACTTCTGATTTTGACCACTGAATTGTTAAATTCATTCTGAATTTGTCTAACAAAAGTTTGGAAGACAGTAGGAATTTCAGATTTCTGCCTCAAGAAGAAAACCCATGTAAATCTTGAATAGACATCCACAATAACTAATGTGTATACTTTCCTACCTAGACTATGAACTGGCATAGGACCAAATAAATCCATATGCAGGAGATATAGACATCTCACTGAATCTTTGGTAACAAGTCCATGGAAAGAGGTCTTGGTTTGTTTGCCCTTCTGGCAAGCTGAATAAACACCCTCTTTAATGCACTTAACCTGAGGACCATTCCTCACTAGCGCCATACTAAATAATTGTCCTATAGACCTATAGTTCAGATGAGCTAGCCTCTTGTGCCATTTGACACACTGCGATGCTTTATCATATGCAACTAGACAGATAGGTGAGTTCTTATACTCACAATCAAGGTTAAGACAATATGTATTCCCTTTCCTAGTGCCAGTCAGAATGATCTCTTGATCACTTGACCTCTTTATTTGGCACTCACCCTTGAGGAAAGAGATGTCATACCCAAGATCACTTAGTTGACTTATGCTAATTAGGTTATGTTTCAGACCTTTCACATAAGCCACTTGAGTGATACAGATAGAGTTATTAGAAATGTTACCAAACTATTTGATAACTCCTTTTTCAGATCCACCAAAGATTACTTTGGGTCCATTCTCTATGGGAGAATAGTCCTTCAACATCCTTCTTTTTCAAGTCATGTGCCTGGAACATCCACTATCTAAGTACCATATAGGGGTATGGTCACTTGGACTCACCTGCATTAAATAAAGATTTACTTATCCTTAGAACCCAAATTATGATTGGGTCCTAGGTTGAGGTAGCTTGAAATCTGACATGCTTACCTGCAGCTTTTCTGACAGGTAAACTGGCCTTATTTTGAATACTAGAATTGAACCAACAATCAATGGCAAAGTGGCCCACCTTGCCATAACACCGGCACTCAAATCTATTGTACCTTTTTCTTAAGTACAGGCTTCATAACATTGTTGCTAGCATTCCTTTTAAGTGTAGGTGCTGGAGCAGCATACCCCAAGGATTCCTTAAGAACCTAATGGGATTGCTTATAGGTTGCCCTATTAGCACATGCACACTTGCCATTGAGATCACCATACTCACAGTAACCATGAGTGATATCATGATCATACCTTTTTGTAGGTTTCATCACCTTTCTAAAAGAAATAGGGGGTTTCATAGCTAGTGGCTGAACTGGGCCTTTGCCTTTTTCTTGAGAATTGGTTGCCCTTATTCTTTCCTTGAAGCATAGTCCTTTCTTTCCTTTCTGAGATATGAAGTTATCTATTAAAGGCAAGACAGACTTTGGCTTTGAAAATTTAGCCACTAGATCCTTTTCTTTCTGGAGTCTTGCTTCCTGATTTTTGATGTGATTTTCTTTGAAGGAGATTGTGCCCATCTGAATAACAATTATGTTTTTCAGTTTGGCAACCTCCTTCAATTTAAAATCTATCAGTTTGGCTGAATCTGATGCAACCTGTTTGAGAGATTCAATTTCCTTGGTTTGCTTCTTGACAAGGAATTTGCTCCTCTTAAGAGCTTGCAACAAACCACCATACTCATCAATTAATTGATGTACATCCCCCTCAGATTCAGAACCATCCACTTCTCTTGAAGTTGATGCTACTATTCTGATCCAGTAAAATAATCAGATGCTAAGGATGGATTGTATACCTTACTAGGACCAGGCTGATCCTGACATTGATTTTCCTCAGATAGAGCCATCAGCCCTCTACAATAATATTCTTCACATCCATTGATAGAATCTATCATTTGCAAGAATTCAGATTATATAGGATCCTCTTCAGTAGTAAACAGCCCAATATAAGCTTCTGTATTATCCTCTTCTCTAAATTCTGAGTATGAAGAGTCAGACCAACTCTTCTACTTCTGGGCAACCAAGGATTTCTCCTTCTTGCCCTTATTTTGAGACTTCTTCTTATCCTTAGTCTCCTTTCTCTTATCAGGACAGTCAGCTATGACATGTCAAGGCCTGTTGCAGCAATAATAAACAATTTTAGAGGTAGTTTGTTTACTAGGATTAGAGGCATACCTGTCCTCCTTAGAAGTATTCTTCTTCTTGTAATAATCATCCTTGAAGGAGGATGAAGATGGCTTGGTTCTCCATTTCTTCTTCTTCATGAACCTCTGAAACTTCCTTGTAAAGGCGGCAAAGTTTTCATCAGAATTATGGTTGTCTGATGTACTAATGTCAAGATTTTCTGCTTCAGCCTCATCACTTCTTCTGGGTGGAGAAGGAGACTTTCTCCTACCCTTTCTTGTGGCTTCAGCTTTGAAGGCTACTGGCTTGTATTTATACTCAGACCTACTGCTTTTCTCCTCCTCCTTCCTAGCAGTAAGCTGCATCTCATAAGATAGTAGTTTTCCAAACAAGGTTGGTGGAGGTGTATCAGCAAGCCTGGACACCTCTCTGATGGCACATATTTTTGTATCCCAGTCCTTGGTCAGTGACCTGAGAAACTTATCATTCAACTCATATGTGTTAAAGACTCTTCCATAGGTCATCAGCTCATTTAAAATTCTAAAGAACTTCTTATAGCATTCTGCTATGCTGTCTGACTTAGCTTGTCTGAAGCTTTCATATTCCTGATTCAACATAGATTTCCTATCCTCTCTAACTTCTTCAGTTCCCTCCATGTAGACAATCAAGGTGTCCCACATCTCCTTGGAGGTTTTGCAATGTACCAAATTCTGAAATGTGGCATCATCTAAAGCACTCACAAATATGTTTTGTACTCTCTTGTCTAAGGTAGCAAGAATGATTTCATCCTTAGTCATTTAAAAATAGCTCTTTGGTATTTTGAGATTTGCATCACGAACTGATATATTCATTGGAATGAAAGGACCTTCTTGTACTGTGATTTAGATTCTAGGATCAGATTCTTCCATGAACAATCTGACCCTTTCTTTCCATATCCCAAAGTTTTCTTTCCTGTATATAGGCAGTTTCATGGATCCAAATTCCTTCTGATTCTCATTTGAACCCATTCTTGCTAATTGTTAATTGCCTTGGAGATTAACTCAGACTGTTAGGTATATTTTTGAGCAACCTCCCTCTGATACCACTTGAAATACTTGATTTCAAGAGCCTAAACACCTAGAGGGGGGTAAATAGGTTCTAATCCTTTTTAGCAATTAAGACAATTAATCACAGAGCAAATATCACAAAAGAACATTCACAGATAATACACAGCACAACACACCAAGATTAATAGTGGTTCCCCAAGTTGTGGGTACGTCCACTTTCCCCCTTCGCCTATCCAATAGAGAACTGGATTCGGCCAAACTTCCTTCCACTAGCTCAGATCCACAGATCTTAAAACTCAGAACCCAACAGGTTCCTATAGCTCAGACTTTTCAAGTCCTATAACTCAGAATCTTCTCAAGACTCCTACCTCAGGCAATAGCCCTACCTCAGCCTTTATCTCTAGGCCTACAACTCAGACTTCTTCAAGTCCTACCTCAGATTCTTCCCAAGAATCCTACCTCAAGAAACAGCCCTAACTCACCCTTTATAATTTTAGGCTTACAACTCAGATCTAAAATAGATCTTATAAATAAAAGATTGTTTAATAAAATAAAAACTTCATCCAGTTCAACAGATAAAAGGGTGAGTACTTCTTGATCAGTTCTTGATAGAACTGAATACTCTAGATCCAACCCGACTTAGCTTCTTCAAAGCTTCTTGAATTTGGACAAAATAAGGTTGATCTTCAATTGGAGTTGGAGGTTATCTTCAATCAGCTTCCTTCTTGAATTCAGAATCAGATCTGAATTTTACTTGCAGACTCTTCTGGATCTGCCTTCTTCTAGGTTTGCCTCTTGCTCCCCCATACTGGTTCTCAATCTCTGTTGAGTCAGTTATTTCTTCTCTTGATTCTGTTGGATTGATTTTTTTCTTTCTATCTCACTCTAGTTGTTATGGATCAGCCCTTTATATAGAGTTCATCCACGATTACCGGCTGATTCGGTTTATAACGGCCTTCTGATAGTACTGACAGATGTGTCAGTTTTGTTACTTATGACATCTGTTAGGTCTTCAGTCTTGACAATTGACTCCTTAAACTTCAATCTCAGCAGAAAAGCGTCGTGACAATTCTTTATAAGTGTCGACACAAATAGGCCATGTGTCGACACAAGTCTTGTTGATGTCGACACAACTCCCATAATGTCGACACAGCCCTTCTTTATCTTCTCGACACAGCTTCTATAGAATGTGTCGACATAAGTCATGTGTGTCGACACAATTTCATTTAGTCTCGATAATGTTGATGTAGACTTAGTTCTTTGTGTGTGTCGACACAAGTCCTGTGTGTCGAGATAGTTGCTGTCGACAGAATTTATGTGTGTCGACACAAGTCTTGTGTGTCGACACAATTCCTCTTCTGGTGTTGACACAATCTATCGTCTGGTGTTGACACAATTTATGTGTGTCGACACAATTCCTCTTTTGGTGTCGACACATCCTTGCTTCTGATGTCGACACTTGTACTTAGAATACTTTCCTGCATTTTTATCCTGCACATACAAACTCAACATACCATCAAATACACCTTGATGTATATCATTGATTTAGGTGAGGCTTATCCAAATCTGGTACACATTTTCCAATATACCCAACAAAGGTGGATACAGCAGGAAGATCAACTGCGGTGAGGAAGCTCAACCCCAATTGGGAAGGTCCCTATACTGTACAGGAAGCATTGAGATCAGGAGGGTATCATCTCCAAAATGTGGAGGGAGAGACCCTAAGTGTAAGACCCCATTTTTTTGCTACGCTACCAGGTCTTACGCCCAAAATCGTCGTTCTGGACTGACACCAACACTCGGGGTGGTCATCACTACAAAACGCCAATCCTGTCGGCATTAGTGATCACCAAAGAAGTAGAAATATCAACTAAGACAAATATAATCAAGTCCACAAAAGTCATATATATATATAAGTGAACATGAAGATCACAACAAAGTCCACATGATAATAACGGTACTGAAAATGAACGGAAAAGTAGAAATACAAATGGTCTTATGCCCTGTACATCAAATCCTCACTACAACACACTCGTGGAAGCTAAGTAAAGCTAAACACTCATGGATCCAGAGGCTGGTGGGGGTGCTTCCCTTATGGGGCAGTTCCTCCAAATGTGCCCCAGCTGGTTGCACCGATAGCATTTCGGTGCCTCCTCCACTGCCTTCAGCATCTCCGGTTCTTCTCCATTGACCGTTAGTCAAAAGACTAAGCCTGATTTCCCCCACCCCTCCCCCAGTGGCTCCTAGGCACCGTGCGGGAGGAATGATAGGAAAGCTATGATTGTGGAGAGTAGACAAAGGTAAGTGACGGTGGTCCTAATCTAGCAGATTATATAGTATAATAAGTAGAGCAATAATGTAAACAAGGTAAAGACATAGCAGTAAGTACATGTTACACTATAAGTAATAAAAGTACAAGTAAAGTAAGTTATGGAATATTTAGCCATAATTTATATGAATGCTCATACAAAATTATAAGTTAAGGGGCCTTTTGCAAGGCTCCCATTATATAACCTATCATATACTATTTTATATAATGGGGTGTCAGGTTATATACAGGTATGTGTGTAGTGATATGTTATGTTATGATTCATGCAAGTGCAACACACACACGAATCTATGCGCACAGACATTTAGTTCCCCCATTTTAGAAGCTAGCTTCATCCCCAGGAGCCTCCGTAGTGGCGAACAGAGATAGTGGATCGGGCCACCCCACTCCTAGGCATGTAACCGCACTACCAAGCATAGCCCTTATGTATGCCTCAACGCGAAGAACACAACCACGGAGCTCCTGCGTACTTCGCTGGCTAAACCACCAGTCGTTTTCTTGGCTAAGTGAGAACCACACTTGCCGAGTCAACGTATCGACGTCGGTGTGATCTGCCATCTAATACCAAAGACCCACCACCTTATGTAAATGCATCCATGAATTCCCGAGCCATCGGCTCCCCGAACTAACCTGTCCGTTACAACTACCTTTCGAGCCCTTGGTTCGCCGGGCTAACTTGCCCATTTCCACAACCACCGAGCCCACCGCTCAGGTAACCAAACCAATCTAACCTCCCGAGTCATCGGGGTGAGTGAAGGTGAAGCACTTATTTTTACTAGTTGCTCTTTAATATTTATTCTTACAGTTTAGGTTAACCTTGGACTTCCCAGGGTATTCCCTATAAAGGGCTCTCGGGGGCACTAGGAACTATGATGGTAGCTGAATCTCATCATTCCCTTTCGCAAGGTACTTATTATTATTAGTATCTACCGAGCCCAAACCGTCTTAGCCTTACACTTGAATTAGCCCTAAGTGCTTTTAGAATCACCAAAGGGAAGACGATCTATCGTCGATCCCGAGCATGATCTTGTTCATTACCCACCAGGCTCTCACAACCTGCTACCTATTGGTGTCTTATTACCTTCCCAATAGATTGGGTACTCTACCATTCCCCCATACCCAAACCCAGATCTACTTGTTGCCTCATTTTTACTGTTTTACTATGTGCAGACCTAATGAGCTACATGGTACACATGAAAGGTGACCCCACCAAATATTCATTCGAATGACCTAAGATTGTTACTGGGGGTTTAACATGACATTTTAAGGGTAAATCCAGAATATAATATTTTTCCTAATTTAATTGTCATTTAATTAATTTTTTGTAAAATAAGGCCAACAATGCTTCTGAACATCAAGTATACTTTTCTGACCTGGTATGGCCTCAAAAAAATTATGACAAGTATATGTCATCCAAACAACAATAAATACTGAAAATCACAATTTTCCAAAAAAATGTTGACCTCTAAATAAGATATTAATTGAATAATCACCAAGACAAGGTAAAGAAGAAAGTATTACAAATAATCATCCAAACATTATAGGAAAATTACTAGATGAAAAATATTTGTAGGAAAGACCACTGACCAAGAAATACTAATTTACAAGCTTATTTGGTCACATAATTAAATTATTTAAAGCAAATCAATATTAGGCACCTTGTGAAGCAACTCATATAGACACTCCTCCAATAATTCTATAAAAGTTCATAGAGCTCAAGGATGACTTAAAAGGTCCTCTGACCAAATTTCATAAGTTTTCAATGAGTAAATATCTCTTAATAAATTTCTTAATAAATAGGGCAACTATAAATGTTGTGAATGAAGTACCTCAAATACAGATCTAAAATTCACACTAAAATTTCCTGAGCTTAATAGCAATAATATATGACCACTGCCTAAATTTAAAGATCATTCAAGGTCATATGATTAGGTAATAAAATCATGATCAAAAGTGCACTATTTGGTCTTAAGTTATTTTAAGAGGGACGTAAACTCCCAAAAGTCCTACGATCACACAGTAAAGTTTAATAACACCTAATTTTCCAGTCACTCCATGGACATAAGGTCACATGTCCTTCACTGGGCTCAAACCCCATCCCCTTGGGCATACACTAGGGTCTTAGGGTCTCTCCACCCCAAACCACCCCTAGATCCCTTGTGGGGGTTACTAGATGACCTTGAGGCTCTAGCCAAGGTCCTATCCTCTTTGGGTGAGAATTGACCACTCAACCCTCCAAGTACACCTTGCCCAAATTTACCCTTAAGGGGACCAAAACTTGGTCACATCTTTACAACCTCAAATCAACCCCAAATGGGCTGAGACTTTTACAAGTGTCTTGTCATGTCCCTAAGGGTCATCTACCAAAATTTTGGGAACTTATGAGGTCATTAAACCCTCTAATTAAATCATACATGATTTATTAAATGTTTTCAAATACTATTGGAAAATGTTCTCCAAAATTTCCCATTTTTGGTTATGTTAGAGTTTTAGATGAGAGTGACCCCCAGTCCAAATTACGGGTCATTTGGATGGTTGGATTGATGGGGGCACTCAATTTAACCTCTGGTTGACCCTAGGTATAGACTGCACCATTTTGAGTGTTGTGGACAGACCACTAACCCAATGGGTTGAAATCAATTTTAAAATAAACTAGACTTCAAGCCCTATAACTTTCATATTGACCACTTTTCCAGGAAACACATCTATGTATCTTTAATAATTAATTCTAACTCATGTACTTAGTGTGATAGGGATGAAATAAATGAATAGTATATCAATGTTAATATAATCAGCAAGCACGCATCTTAAAGCAGGGACGGACGGCATCCCAGATTCTTCTTCCTTGATCCAACGGTGCAGATTGCCCCGACCTGGGCCATTTTGAAAGATGATTTCCCGACCACCTGAGCGCCTGTAATGACCCCATCCGTTATATGACATATAATAGAAGGTCCGGTCGGGGCCCCACACTATATGCCACAAACAAGCGGTGAGGTTACAGGTTAATACTAATTATTATTCGCATCCTAACCCAGAGCATGCTTACGGAAGCTTAAAGGTTCTTTGAACTCAAACAATCATGAATGTCTAATATATATATACACAACCACATTTATATATAACTCCAAGGAATGTATACAAAAATACACAAAAGGCTGGCCTTAAGGTCTTACAGTTAAGCTTCACAGGTGTGGATTACAAACATCGGCATGCAGGTTGGCCACACATGAAAATAGTAAAGTTGTTCACTTAGCCTTTGAGGACCAGCAGTAGCAGCAAGGGCTTCATCCCGCTATTTCCCGCTCGGCTCTCCAACACCTGCACAACGATAGCCCACCGCAATAGTGGCAAACAAGGCAACGGTCAGCATTCAGCTGACCAATTTATAACGACCTTACCCCTTTCCCAGGGCAGTGGTATTCCTTCCATGTAGGCATTGAATTTCACAGGCAGATATCACAAGATGTGCACTCACGCACAAGCAATATATCACAAACGTTGGCCACGGGGCCCGACGCTCCGTGCACTCAGGGCACATTCTCGGTATACCAGAAAACCAGGGTCCCATAACCGTTCAGAGGTCTCAAACCTAACGGTAAAGTTTGAGCATTGCACTCCACAGCCGACAGCCGGAGAATTTAGTCTTAATGGCACGCAGGCCTAAGACTCTCATTATGTGAACCTAACAAACGCCACTATTCCAAGCACTCATGTCAGACAACTATAACTCGGAGACAGGTCATCCATTACCCGTTGCTCAAATTGCCACAACTGACGCGGGTCGACTTCCCCTTATCCGTTCGGCACAAAGCTTTTAACAGCTTACAGCTCACAATAGCCATACTGCCCACTAAGGATTGGCTTCACAATCCAAAAGGGAGTTAGTGCCAGCGTTCATCGCGATCGCTTGGCGGGATCAACAGAATCTCTCTTTCTGCAACCAAACTCAACCCAAACCCTGCAGTATCCTGCAGTGCCAGAAAACTGGTCTTTCTATACCATACAACACAAGAATTACGAGGGTATTTTCCTAGAACTCTATTCCAGTACTTCCTGTTACTCCACTTCACAGGCACAACTCACCGCCTCTACAAAATACTCATTTATACGTGGAGTCTTCTCTGGTGCACAAAATAAAACATCACAAATAAAGAATAACCTGTCTAAATGGGCTTCACACAGCATGCATATTCCGTACTACACATTTCTGAATCTATATGTAAGACTTTTTGGGGATTTCAAGAATCAACCCAACGGAAATCCCTCAACATTCCACCTTTTGGTGGGGGAAATCCATGCACATGCCAAAATAAGGACTTCACATGTCCAAAAAGGAAGATCGTTACCCTTGACGTTCTCCTTGGAGCCATGATACAGCTTTTCTACGTGGATGGAAACGAATGCCTCACTTTCCCCTTCGCGATTATAGCTTCAGATCTTGTTTTTAGCCACAAGATCTTTGTCAGCAACCTCAACAAACCCTAGCTCCAGCCGAGAGTTCTCCACTCTAGAACTTGGGAAGAGAGAGAAAAGAAAAGGAAATAATGATTTCCTCCTTTCTATCCGTCTACATAAGAGGCCTCGGATTACATCCCAACCACACGATAAATTCAATAAAACCAAGCAACGACTCGGGTTGAAATTAATTCACCGCTCAGTGGCCGCAAATCATCCACCTGACATGAGTTGCTCCAAAATCGTCGAGCTTCGCTCGACGCTTTTCGTCGAGCTCATCTCAACGATCTTCGCTCCGCCTTTGGGCTGATGACAGCCCAGAATCGTCGAGCTCCGCTCGACGATCTTCGTCGAGCTCCGCTCGATGATCTTCGTCGAGCCCAGGTCGACGATCTCCTGTAGCAAATGGGGTGTTACAAACCTCCTCTCCTTACAAAAAATTTCGTCCCGAAATTTGCAGATAGCACGCGGAAAATAGCAACCAAGATGTTCTAACATATATTTTTCTCCAACAAAGAAAAGTTACAACTTTTTATGTTTTGGACAAAATAAAACACAAACTGTTATACCAGTTTAGACAAACAATTTAGGAAATTCAGCATGCATGGTCTGCTCCCGCTCCCATGTTAGCTCCTCACGGCCACAATTGTCCCACCAGACCTTGACCATCTTGATTGTCTTGTCCTGCAGCTGCTTTTCCGCTTTATCTTCGATCCGAATGGGCCTAATATTTATTGTTAGCCCAAATTCGATCGGCACATGATCATTTGAAATCACTTGAGCTGGATCTTTTATGGCTTTTTGAAGTACTGATTTGTGGAACACATCATGCAGTCCACTCAATTCTGCCGAAAGAGCTAGCTGATAGGCAACTTCTCCAACTCGCTCCACCACTTCAAACGGACCAAGATACCTCGGACTTAACTTTTTCAAGCGCCAAATCCTGGACACGCCTTTGAAAGGCTTGATTTTCAAATATACACAATCGCCAATCGCAAATTTCACATTCTGGTGCTTGGCGTTGTAGTATTTGGCTTGCCTATCTTGGGCTATTAGTATCCTCTCCCGGATAAAGCGTATTGTCGCAGTAGCTTCTTCGACTTCTTTACGCATGTAGAGCTTTGACTCGCCTGTTTCTACCCAAGCTAATGGTGTACGGCATTTCCTTCCATACAAAGCTTCAAACGGTGCCATATTTATACTAGCTTGATAGCTATTATTGTAGGCGAACTCTACCATATATAGATGGTCTTCCCATCTCTTCCCAAAATCCAAGGTGCACATTCGGAGAATGTCCTCCATCGTTCTGTTGGTCCTCTAGTTCTGGCCATCCGTTTGTGGATGAAAGGTCGTACTGAATGTTAATTTTGTCCCCAACAACTGATGGATTAGTCTCCAATCATTCGAAGTGAAGCGCCCGTCTCGATCACTTATGATTCTACGGAGAACACCGTGCAATCGTACTATTTGCACAACATAAAGCTTTGCCAAGACTTCCACTGAATCGTCCCTTTTGTTCGGAATGAAGTGAGCTACTTTAGTTAACCGGTCTACGATCACCCAAACCGAATCGTTATCACGTTGAGATCTTGGTCACGTAATGTGCTGTCTTTCTTTAAACCCGGCCACCAGGACAGCTTTTTCATGTCTTTGTACATCTTTGTGCTCCCTGGGTGAATTGAGTATTTCGTAAAGTGAGCCTCATACATCAATTCTTCTCTAAGCTTACCCATACTTGGGATGCACAAATGACCATCTTTCCACAAAAGGCCGTCATCCCAGGAGAATTGGCCACTTGACCCATCCACTGCATAGCGTTGCAAACTTTCATCAAGTTCCGTTGCTCACGGAACCCTGCCCGTAAGGTCATATTGTACCTCCGTCAAGTTCAAGCATGCATTTGCTGCGGAATTCTTGTCAACACAAGAAATCTTTAACGCTTCCAACTTTTGGATCAGACGCTCATCATACATCTGTAACCAATTTGCCCTTGTCGGAGTCCTACGACTCAAGGAAACTGCGACAACATTTTTCTTCCCGGGAGGGTAATGAATATCAAAGGTGTAGTCCCCGAGGAACTCCATCCACCTTCGTTGTTGCATATTGAGATCCTTCTGATCCAATAGATACTTGAGGCTCTTATGGTCCGTGAATATATCCACTTTCACGCCATATAAATAGTTACGCCACAATTTAAGTGCAAAAATCACCACCGCCAACTCCAAGTCATGTACGGGATAGTTTCGCTCATGCACTTTAACTAGCGTGAGCCATAAGTGATCACCTTTCCAAACTGAAGAAGAACGCAGCCTAAGCCGCTCCCTGATGCATCATTATAGATCTCATAGCCGTTTGTACTACATGGCGAAGTCAAAACGGGCGCCGTGGTCAAACGACTCTTTAGCTCTTCAAAAGCTCGCGTGCACTCCGGCGTCTAGACGAACTTTTTATCCATCCTTATTAATATGGTAAGAGTCAAAGTGATCCGTGAGAAGTTTTGTACGAAATGTCTGTAGTAGCCCGCCAGTCCAAGGAAACTCCTGACTTCATCCACCGAAGACAACACCGGCCACTCCCATATGGCTCTTATCTTTGACGGATCCACCGCAATACGCTCTCCACTCACCACATGGCCAAGAAAAGCCACTGACGATAGCCAGAACTCACACTTTGAGAACTTGGCATATAGCTTGTTTCTCCTCAGGGTGTGCAACACCATCCTTAAATGGTTCGCATGGTCTGTTTTAGATTGAGAGTACACCAAGATATCATCAATGAAGACGATCATAAATAAATCCAGGTACTCTTTAAAAGTTTGGTGCATTAATTCCATGAATACCGATAGCGCATTACATAATCCAAATGGAATTACAGTGAACTCGTAATGACCATAGTGTATTCCAAACGCTGTCTTGTGAATGTCACCTTCCCGAATCCGCAACTAAAAGTAACCAGATTTTAAGTCCAGTTTAGAATAGACGGTTGATCCCACTAGCTGATCAAACAAGTCATCTATCCGTAGGATTGGATACTTGTTTTTCTCCGTCAGCTTATTCAATTCGCGATAGTCGATACACAACCTCAGACTACCGTCCTTCTTTTTCACAAAGAGAACAGGTGCGCTCCAAGGTGACATACTTGGGCGTATATATCCCTGTTCCAGCAACTCTTGTAGTTGAACTTTCAGTTCCTCCTTTTCCTTTGGCGCTACGATATAGCGAGCGGGCCACAGGTTTCGCATCTGGCACCAGCTCAATAGCGAAGTCAATCTCCCGTTGGGGCGGTAACCCAGGAAGACCTTTAGGAAACACATCGGCAAACTTAGACACATTCGGAACATCACTCACAATGGCTTTTGACTCAACAGCCTGAATAAGCGTGAAGAATAACTCTGCGCCCTTCCGAATAGCATTGATGACTTGGAGGGCAGACATCAAGATCCCACTCGCTCCTCGCATACCAGTGAATTTAGTCACAAGCTCGGTATTCTGGCCTAGTGTGATCTCCTTTGAATTGCAATTAATAAAGGCACGCTGCTCTGAGAGCCAATCCATACCAAAGATCACATCAAATTCCGATATCGGTAGCACAGATGCGTTCAAGCAGAAATCCCGACTTCATATTCATACTTCCACATAGCGAGTCCTATCCGCAAGCATCACACATTCCTAAGACAAACACATCATACACAAGCTACATACAAGGTATGATATATGAAAAGTAAGCAATCAATATCGTAGACCGTACCTGTGACGATATCACTTTGCTTTATGACCTCATGTTGGCAAAGATTATATACTCGGGGTTGCACCTGGGATGTAGAGGACTCCACCACTGCCTTTCTCTTTTCAGCATATGACGCTCCCGTCTTCTTCTCACTCTTTGGTGGACAAACCCAACAATCACGGGCTAGATGACCCACCTTACCATAAGTATAACAGGTACGTGACTCTTTCCTCGAAGTTGCTCCCGATGCAATTGTAGAAGGAGCCTGTCTAGAAGACTTGGATCTCTTACCCCACTTCCTTTGGTAATTGCACTTTTCAGGACGCGCGCTTTGAACTCGGACTTTGTCACAGCCAAGTCCCTTTTGCCTTGTACCCGCTTCATATCTTTTTCAAACGCACAAGTCGTATCCACCAATGCTTGAAATCCCTGGTTCACCGAACTTGAGAGCAAGAATCTCAACTCATCCCGCAACCCTTCGTAGAACCTATTGGTTTTACATTGTTCATCAGCGAATATAGACCCCGCATTGCGTCCCAACCGTGTAAACTCATGCAAGTAGGTACTGACACTACTTTCTTCTTATGTTAGACGCTGGAACTCATTTTCCATGGCAATGCGCTATGCTGCTGGCAAGTGCTTTGCCAAGAACAGTCTCAAAAACTCCTCTATCGAGACTTTTGATAGTTATCTGCCCGCTAAGTGGTGCAACTCTATCTCGTCCCACCATAGTCGAGCCTCTCCTTCCAACAAGAAGATGGCCAAGGTGACCTTATGATCTTCCTTCGTCCTTATCGGCGTCAATATTTGCTTGACGCGTGAAAACTAATCCTCTACCTGCATTGGGGATCCCACACACGCAAATGTAGGAGGATTGTGTTGGAACACCCTATTACTAATTTGGGCAAGGATCACTATGTTTTTAGGAAATCAGTTTGACCTAGATGTATAGTTGAAAAGGTCAAGTTAGAATGAGTCTAGGGCTTAGAATTTAGGTTTGAAGCTGCCCCAGGACCATTCAAGGATTCAGACTTAGAGCTGAGACAAAGACAATTATCATCGAGCTTAGGTCGACGAAACGTCGAACTCCGTTCGACGCTCTCTGAGCTCAACTCTGCTAAATCGTCGAACTCCGGTCGACGATCTTCGAGCTCAGATCGACGATCTGCCTTCAGCATATTCTTCAGGTCGCTGAGCTCCGGTCGACAATCTTCGAGCTCAGGTCGACGTTTTCTGTCTGATGTTCAATCCAATCTCTGAGCTCAGGTCGACGATCGTAGAGCTCAGATCGATGTTTTTCCTGAGAGATCGACGACTTTGAGGATTCAAATTTAGTCAGCTTTTGGAATGTTTTTTTTTTAAATTCTCTCAGCATTTATTTCAAGAGATCTGCTAGCCATTTTCATTTATTCTGGAGCAAGTTTCAAGGGATTTATCAGAGAATGTTTATTGGACTTTCCTCCAAAAGACAAAACATTTATGGAAGACATTTATTGACTGCTAACGGCTATCTTGGAAAAAGGATCATCAGAGAATAAAACATCCTACAGCAAATCAAGACAATCTATCTATCACTCAATACTGACATACACAGATAGTTAGAAAAACTCAGAGGAAAATCAAGTGATCAATCCTAAAGAGTTTGATTGAATATTGGCATACTGAAAAGTGATCATAGCTTCAACATCAAGGACTCCAGACAATTCATATTCCAGCCTCTGCTGAAACCATCTTCTGCTGGAGATCTGAAGCTTCTGAAGACCTATCACCCTAGCAAAGCTCTCATCTCTGAACCATCTACATCTCAGGGGGAGCTTTGACAACACAATCAATCCACTAAGTCTTCTCTCAATGATTAAGACAGAGAAGACAACTTCACCTCTTCCTTTTTCTTTTCCTGTTGTAAAAGGGTTATCAAGACTCCCTTCAAAAGTTTTGAGTCTTATTCTGAGAGCCTTGTCAAAACTCAGTGGTGGCAAGACACCTGATCAAAAAATCCAGTTTGGTTTTTGAGCACCTTATCAAAAGCTCATTGGTGCCCAGGACACCTGATCAACTCATCCTGCAGTGGATTCCTACCAAGGGTGGTAGAAGAGTGGATGTACCCAGGTTTTTGGGGAACCACTATAGCTCCTTGTGTCTTCTGGTTTCTTGTGCATATTCTTTGCTGTGTGCTGTGGTTTTTATTTTTACTGCTTTAGTTTTATTTCTACATCAAAGCACCTTACACCTATACATAATGTAACACCCCTATCCGTCGTATAGCATACAGCAGTAGGTCCGGCCGGGGCCCGGCGCCATATACTACGGACAGACTGGTTGGTTACGCGTTGAAACCAATCAACCAATCATAACGTCCTACACAACACCTAGCGGAAGCAATTATTAAGTTGCACAATTAAGAACCCTGCCAACAGCATGAATGTCCACTACAAAAACACCCGCAGGAATGTTACAATACACATAAAACAGAAATGGCCTTAAGGCCTTACAACAGTTTGCTTTGAATAAAGTGTTTTCCAAACCTCGGCACGCAGGCCGGTCATACATGATAAACGGGAAAAACATAAACATTTAGGCCTACGAGGGCCGGCACAGCTTCAAGGGCTTTAGCCCGCTATTTTCCGCTCGGCTCCGCAGCACCTGCAAGCACAAACCACCGCCCGGTGGCAAACAAAAGCAACGGTCAGCTATGCTGACCAAATTATAACGATCCCGCCCCAAAATCGGGGCAGCGATGCTCTTTCCCTGCACTTTATTAGTATAAGCAATTTATTAGCATAAACACGCATCATCACAGGCGTAGGATCGCACGGCCACACACCTCGTGCACACAGGGCACATTCACGGCGAACCGGCCAACGTCACGTCAATTCAAGCCATAGACGTTCCCGTTCCACCACCGCCTCTTGGACGGCCAACCATATGAGCATTTTGCCTTCCTGGCCTTGGTCACGGCAATTTAAGCCATAGACCGCCGAAGACCCTCATCCATGCCAACGGTCCTACCGAACGACATAGACCGGGTACGGTTCCGCCTGACCCGTGCTCACACCGCAACGGCAATTTAAGCCATATGTGCAGGTCAAGACTCACCGAGTCCCGTTTCCACCACAATAATCACATAACCCGGTTATGTTTACGTTGGCTCCCAGGCCACCGTGTTGGCAAAACTCGCTTTTGCCCAGTTTTCCGGGTGCACCTTAGAGTTAATCTCTAAGGCTCCCTGTTGCAATCTACCACGTAGAAAACCCGCAAACACCCAAACATCCGGAGCCTTGCCCGGTTCAAATGCAATGCAACATCACCGATCCGGACCAACATGTCCGAATAGGCTTCACACACAATGCCTATATCCGTTTTCGCATACGGACTCTATACAAGGGGGACTTTACATATCTACCCCAAGGAACGCTCCAACTCTTCGCTCACTTGCGAGAGAGGGCTTCCTATGCAAAGGAAAAGAGGGCTTCACATGCCCTAGTGATGAAGACTACGGCGCGCAACACCTTGAAGACGGTGCACTGACAAATGACCGTGAAGAGCATCGTCATAATAGGCGTCCTGATCGCAAGCCGATTTATTAATAGTTAATAATAATTGTTATCAAATTATTATTAATTATTAATTCATGCTTTGTGTGTTTTATTTTTAATAATTGCACATTTATTTCATGTAATATGTGCATTATGGTTATGATATAAAATCATGATGTATGTGTGTGTTTTATTTTCATGTTTTCATGTTTGGGCTGCATGTAGCCAGTTGGAGTGTTGTTGTTGTAGCCTATATATAGGCAAGTACCCCCCTCTATTTGGAGGAGATTGAATGAAAAGAAAATTTGAAATCCTAACCTTTTGAAGCTTCCTCCTTCCTCATCTCTTGGCCGAACTTCCTCTTGCTCCTCCTTCCCTCTCCTTGGCCGCCGGCCACCTCTCATCCCCCCTCTCAAATCTCAGCTTTCCTCCTCCCTCTTTCTCCAACCCGGCCACCACTCCTCTCCTACCCGAGCCACCATCCACAACTCCCAAGGCCGCCACCTCTTCCGTTTCCCTCCAACAAGAGCCGTCCACCCTCCTCCTACCCGAACCACCACCATCAGGGCCAACCCGAGCCACCTCCTCCTCCACCAAGCCAAGCCGCCACCTCCACTACAACAAACAAAACCGACCCCCTCCCTCATAAATTCCTTCCTAAATCCTAAACAAAATCCTTCCAAACTCATTCTAAAATCATAACATATTCTCCCCCACTTACCATAACCAAAATATCACCTACCATAAATTCCCTTAACTCTCCATATTGGGAATATCTCTTTCCATTAATATTTCTAATCCACCACATTTTCTCTCTCTTGCCATACTGGAAGATATTTATTTCCATATTAAGAAGATTTCGACGGGACTTTCCATTTCCGGCGTAACGCGACGAAGGCGGACGAATTTCACTCCTACCGGCGTGATTCCGGTGGAGCCGTTGAAGAACGATCATCGCCGAGTGAATCGGAATCATCCATTCCGATTGGGTAACGAACCTTTCCACTTTTGTGTGTTTCTTTTCTTAAATAATCCTGTGGTGGAATTTCTGGCATTAAATTTTGAAATCATTTAAAATTTCGTGACTAGCTTTAATTGTTTTTGCGTTATTTTCTTGATTAACTTAATTTTCGTAAAGGGTTTGGCGAACCCTCGTTTTCTTTTGTTGGGAGAGATTTATCTTTTCCGAATTCGTGATTATTTTCGGTAGATCTCTTTGGGTACAACCTTCGCTCGTCCGGATCCAACATTGGTCCTTTTAGCTCGATCGGATACAGGCCTATCGCCCTTATTTGATTGCAAAACGGTTTGGCTACCCGTACGCTAGCGTGAAATTGAATGAATGTAATAGCGTGAAGCGGCGTGGAATAATTGTGTGAGCGTAGAATTAGTTCGTGAAGAGATAGTCGTGTGCATCCGTAATGTTATTTTGGTCCAAACGTGTACGCCTACATCAATTTGGTATCAGAGGGAGGTTCTCGTCAATTTCCTAATTGGCACTCCTCCCCCTCTCAAAATTTAAAATTCAAAATTCAAATTCCAAATTTCCAATTTCGAATTTCAAATTTCGAATTTCAAAATTCAAAAATAAAATTTCAAATTTCAAATTTCAAATTTCGAAATTTCAAATTTCAAATTTCAAATTTCAAATTTCAAATTTCATATTTCAAATTTCGAATTTCAAAATTCAAAATTAAAATTTCAAATTTCATATTTCAAATTTCGAAATTTCAAGTTTCAAATTTCAAAATTTAAAATTCAAATTCCAAATTTCAAATTTCAAATTGCCAATTTCAAATTTCAAATTCCAAATTTCAAATTTTTCTCCAAATTAAAACAAAAAAAAATATAATTTTGTGGTCTGCCAATAGCGGCTTAAATTTCTTATTTTTCAGCAAAACATCAAAAAAAAATTTATTAATAATCTTCATATTTTGTTTAGCAAGAAAATCTATTTTCTATAAGTATTACCCTAGTGGTTAAGCGGGAATAATTCCGGCAATCATAATTTATTTGGGTCAGTTTACTTTTCTTTGCATGTACACGAGTATCGGATCGAGTTTTCTCTCCGGTTCTTACGATTATGGCCTATGACGTTCACGTTTCCCATTTAGACTATTGGTATGATAAATCCATGGTTAAGCCTTCCCCTAGGCAAAGCCACATTAATCTTACCTATGACGGTTTAGGGTACCCTACAAATTTTAGGGATTGGCTTAAGGAGATAGAACTTTATTTTGACTGTCGCGAATGGGATGACCTCCAAAAGGTCCACTTCGCCCGAGAGCGGTTAATAGGTCGAGCCCAGTCATTCTGGATAAACGAAGACCGTCGTGTTGGCAATTATACACACACGTGGTGGGCGATGCGTAGCCTCCTCTCGGATCAATTTGATCCCACCAATCTCCGTACTACTAACGCCAAACCTTTGAGTGAGTATCATTATGACGCTAGTTTCATACCAACCATTAGGACTGACTATAAACCCAATGCCCAGATCAAACGACACATTGTTGAGCGATCTCCGTCGATTATGCCTGTAGACCCTTTTGAGTCTCCCCCTGAGTTGTCTAGTCTAGTTGTTGACTCTCCTGTTGAGTCTAAGGTATTGACTAGGATCGTGCCCGTCACTGAGGACGAGGCTGTTATCTTTGATGATGATAGCGACGATGAGGATATTGGTTACCCTAGTGACCTGGATGAGGATTTCACCACTGAGGAATCATCTCCACTCCCCATCGATGATATTTTGGAGCCTACGATTACTCCTGTTGTGATTACACCTGAGTCGGTAGGCATTTTACCTGATGATGAGAGATTACTTAGTAGTGACTTAGGAGATGATCTGTTCGGACTCGAGATGGTTCCTCTTAGACAGAGATATTTTGAGGACTGTTTTGATGATCCTGATATATTGGACGTTCCGACTGATTGGGAAGACTTATTGTGGGTGAACGAGTTATCCTTGGATGATTTTAGTGCTATGAGCCCGAACAATATCCCTTTGATGCAAACACCTTTATCTGACGTTCCTAATTTAAAGCGTCCATCGGGCTCAATTCTACCCTTGTTTGAGATTATAATTGATTCTAAATTAAATAACTTGGATAGTGTGTCAGAAGAAATTGTAAGCAAGGAAGTTGCATTAGTGGACGATTTTTTGGATTGTACACCGTGTTTGATTTTACCGACTCGTCCCCCTGACCCGTTGACTCGACGTACTGATCATTTAGGACATGAGTATAGTACGATTAATTTCAGGAGTTCTACAGTGCCTCCTGAGTTCATTCTGTCAGTACCCCCAGATGAGGTCTCGTTAGTGCCCCCAGATCGCGTATTATTGTTGCCGACCTATGACCCGACCACTGATTCTGAATTACATGATATATCTAATGAATTGGTAGACATGTCGGATGAATTTTCTGTAAGGGCGAATCCATTGTTTGAATTTTCATATGACTTTAATGGCTTGCAACCGGGTGATCTTTCTTGGACGTTAAACCCGTGTTTCGACATTGAGAATGACTTAGCTCCTCCTTTGGACATGTCCCCTTTGACGGCCTATTACCCTACGAGTCCATCGTTGGTCACACCCTCGGATGTTTTAGATTTTATGTCTGTGGCGACTATTTCCTTTATCCTAATTTTATCCTCCATGAATTTTAAAGAAAATCATTTATCGAATTATATGTTTAGGATAGGGCCGCTTATAGTGCCCCCTGATGAGATTCCCTCAGCGCCACCAGATTTAGTTCCGTTGGTACCGCCTTATGTCGTTCTGTTACCACCGAATGCATTAAGTACGTTTGCGCATGATGATGCTCGCAATGAATTTTATTTATGTAAGCACTGTAGTGAAGCGCCAACCACGTTACAACAATCTATTCAAATTCTTGCTAGCTTACAAAAAAGAGCGTCTTACGGTATAATTTGCGATTTTGACTTGGTGCGTCTCGTCCCTGAACGGTTGCTTTCGGGCACTATAGAAAGTGGGCGAGTTGGCGAGCTGGACCATTTGCGGAATTTAATGACATTAGGAGAACGCGCAGTACTTTTGAGGTTTTTCACTGATTGGGGTGATACCCCTATTTTTAATGTTTCTGATTTAATGCTGCATGTTTTTCCACCACTTGAGTTATTTGCCTGTCCGTTTGGTTCCACTTCGTGCTCTTATGGGTTGGGTAGTGAGATTATGCCTGGATCACTTTCTTTATCGGTCTTCACTGGAGGTACGTTTGTAGTTGATGTTGAAATTTTTCTTCCTTTATTGCCTAATGCTTTTTCGAGGTTCCCCAGGACCATCTTTTCGCATTACAGGATACTCCAGGTTGAAGTGCTCCCCTCTACTTGTGGCGATGTTGGCCACTACCTGCTTTGTTGGCGTGACCGTCCAGTCTCCGATGTCCATTGGTCGTTTGGATCGGGGGTAGCTCGTTTTGTTGTAGCTCTCCCGCGCTGGTGCAGTCAAATCCACTCATCGGTGATGAGTATTTTCGAGCGGGGGAGGATTGATGAAGACTACGGCGCGCAACACCTTGAAGACGGTGCACTGACAAATGACCGTGAAGAGCATCGTCATAATAGGCGTCCTGATCGCAAGCCGATTTATTAATAGTTAATAATAATTGTTATCAAATTATTATTAATTATTAATTCATGCTTTGTGTGTTTTATTTTTAATAATTGCACTTTTATTTCATGTAATATGTGCATTATGGTTATGATATAAAATCATGATGTATGTGTGTGTTTTATTTTCATGTTTTCATGTTTGGGCTGCATGTAGCCAGTTGGAGTGTTGTTGTTGTAGCCTATATATAGGCATGTACCCCCCTCTATTTGGAGGAGATTGAATGAAAAGAAAATTTGAAATCCTAACCTTTTGAAGCTTCCTCCTTCCTCATCTCTTGGCCGAACTTCCTCTTGCTCCTCCTTCCCTCTCCTTGGCCGCCGGCCACCTCTCATCCCCCCTCTCAAATCTCAGCTTTCCTCCTCCCTCTTTCTCCAACCCGGCCACCACTCCTCTCCTACCCGAGCCACCATCCACAACTCCCAAGGCCGCCACCTCTTCCATTTCCCTCCAACAAGAGCCGTCCACCCTCCTCCTACCCGAACCACCACCATCAGGGCCAACCCGAGCCACCTCCTCCTCCACCAAGCCAAGCCGCCACCTCCACTACAACAAACAAAACCGACCCCCTCCCTCATAAATTCCTTCCTAAATCCTAAACAAAATCCTTCCAAACTCATTCTAAAATCATACCATATTCTCCCCCACTTACCATAACCAAAATATCACCTACCATAAATTCCCTTAACTCTCCATATTGGGAATATCTCTTTCCATTAATATTTCTAATCCACCACATTTTCTCTCTCTTGCCATACTGGAAGATATTTATTTCCATATTAAGAAGATTTCGACGGGACTTTCCATTTCCGGCGTAACGCGACGAAGGCGGACGAATTTCACTCCTACCGGCGTGATTCCGGTGGAGCCGTTGAAGAACGATCATCGCCGAGTGAATCGGAATCATCCATTCCGATTGGGTAACGAACCTTTCCACTTTTGTGTGTTTCTTTTCTTAAATAATCCTGTGGTGGAATTTCTGGCATTAAATTTTGAAATCATTTAAAATTTCGTGACTAGCTTTAATTGTTTTTGCGTTGTTTTCTTGATTAACTTAATTTTCGTAAAGGGTTTGGCGAACCCTCGTTTTCTTTTGTTGGGAGAGATTTACCTTTTCCGAATTCGTGATTATTTTCGGAAGATCTCTTTGGGTACAACCTTCGCTCGTCCGGATCCAACATTGGTCCTTTTAGCTCGATCGGATACAGGCCTATCGCCCTTATTTGATTGCAAAACGGTTTGGCTACCCGTACGCTAGCGTGAAATTGAATGAATGTAATAGCGTGAAGCGGCGTGGAACAATTGTGTGAGCGTAGAATTAGTTCGTGAAGAGATAGTCGTGTGCGTCCGTAATGTTATTTTGGTCCAAACGTGTACGCCTACATCACCTAGGATGAGAATCGTTACCCTTGCGTTCTTCCGTGGCGCCATGAAAATCTAGGCGGATGAAAAGCACCGCAATCTCCTTGCCTCCGCGGATCCGAAGACGGTTCGCGATTTGGAGCTTTGAATCTCCTCCGGCGACCGGATCTAGCCCTTCTTCCTCCTCCTTGCTCTCTCCTCTCTCTAGCTTTTAGAAAGAGAACCACTCAAGAGAAATGAGGGTTTCTAAACCCTATTCCCGGGTATAACCCTAGGGAAACAACCCCCAGCCGTCGGATCTCAAATCAAAGAAACGAATGGCCTTGATCGAGCCTGAAAATACCAAATCTGCGCCGAACACGGGTTGCAACACGGCCGTGTGCCTGGCCGTGTCACCCATTCGCCGTCTCGACCGACTGAAAAACCAGCACACTGCATTCGACACGGCCTCCGACACGCCCGTGTCACCTGTGACACGCCCGTGTCACCTGTGATACGCCCGTGTCGAGACCCGTGTTACGCCCCCCCCCCCCCCCCCCCCCCCGCCCGTGTGCAATCGGCCAACTTTCCCAACCCGAGAAGGACACGGCCACCGACACGCCCGTGTCGACACCCATGTTACTACCCGTGTCGGATGACACACCCGTGTCACTACCCGTGTCGGATGACACGCCTGTGTCACTACCCGTGTCGGATGACACACGCGTATCGACACCCGTGTCACTACCCGTATGCCAAAAATGGCACAGGACCAGAAATGTACCGAGGAGGACATGACCATGTGACACGCCCGTGTCACATGCCGTGTGCCTGACACGCCCTGGGACACGCCCGTGTCCCAGGCCGTGTTCCAGCCTTCTACGATCGTCGACCGCCAAAGCGTCGACCGCACGACCCGTAGTCGAACACTCCCTGACACGGCCTCCGACATGCCCGTGTCAAGACCCGTGTCACCTGCTTCAAAACCCCATCTTGGCTTAAAAATGCCACCCGTCTCTCTTTTGAGTTTCGGGGTGTTACAACTCTCTCCCCCTTAAAAGAATTTCGCCCACGAAATTACTAAAGGAAAGTAAACATAAAACCAAGAGCGGTACCTGAGCGAAATAACTCTGGGCACTCCTCCAGCATGGTCTGCTCCCGTTCCCAAGAGAGCTCCTCACGACCGCAATTGTCCCAACGGACCTTGACCATTCGGATCTCCTTGTTACGAAGTCGCTTAACTTCGGAGTCTTCAATACGAACGGGCTTGACCCTAGTCGTCAACCCTTCGTCCACCGGTACTTGATCAACTGCGATCACCTGCGAAGGCTCTTGCACCGCCTTCCGCAATACAGAGATGTGGAACACATCGTGTAGTCCACTCAACTCTATCGATAACTTCAAACGATAAGCCGCTTCACCGACCCGCTCCAGAATCTCAAAGGGTCCAAGGTATCTTGGGCTCAGCTTCTTCAAGCGTCTCACCTGCGAAACACCCTTGAACGGCTTTACTTTCAAGTACACCCAATCGCCCACCGCGAACTCCACATTCTGATGCTTGGCATTGTAGTACTTAGCTTGCCTATCCTGAGCGATCAGCAAATGCTCTCGAATGATCCGCACCAAAGAAGTAGCATTTTCCACCTCCTGCTTCTTGTACAACCTTGTCTCACCCGTTTCAAGCCACGATAACGGCGTGCGACACTTCCTACCATACAGGGCCTCGAAGGGTGCCATTTGTATACTCGCTTGGTAGCCTTTGTTGTACGCAAACTCCACCAAATACAGGTGGTCCTCTCAATGCTTCCCGAAGTCTAGGACACACATGCGGAGCATGTCCTCCATCGTTCTATTGACTCTCTCGGTCTGCCCAACCGTCTGCGGATGGAAGGCTGTGCTGAACTTCAACTTTGTCCCCAGCATCTGCTGCACCAACCTCCAATCATTGGACATGAAACGCCCATCGCGATCACTCACAATGCTGCGAGGCACACCATGCAGTCTAACTATATTGTCCACATATAGCTTTGCCAACTTCTCCACCGAGTCATCTTTCCTATGCGGAATGAAATGCGACACTTTAGTTAACTGATCTACGATCACCCAAATGGCGTCGTTCCCTTTCTGCGACCTTGGCAACCCATGCACAAAGTCCATAGATATGTCGTCGAACTTCAACTCCGGTATAGGCAAGGACTTCAGAAATCCTCCCGGCTTTTGGCACTCCGCCTTCACTAAGGCGCATGTTTGGCACTTAGCCACAAACAACGCCACATCTTTCTTAAGCCCCGGCCACCAAAACAGCTTCTTGAGGTCACGGTACATCTTTATGCTCCCTGGGTGGATCGAGTACTTGGTATGATGAGCCTCGTACATCAACTCCGCCCGTAGGTTACTCCAGCTTGGGACGCACAACCGATGATCCTTCCTTAGCAACCCATCTTCCACTGAAAACTGGGAATTTGACCCATCCAACGCTGCCTCCATAAGCTCCTTCATGGAGTCATCTAACTCCAATGCCTGCCGAACCCGATCAGCCAGGTCATACTGGACCTCTGTCCAGTTCAACATTGCTTTGGCGCTCGTCTGCTTGTCAACGCAACAGATCTCAAGCTCCTCCAACTCCCGTATCAGCGGCTCATCATGCACCGACAACCAGTTGGCTTGGACGGGAGCCCTGCGACTCAACGCATTAGCAACCGCATTGCCCTTCCCGGGTACATAATGAATCTTGAAGGTGTAGTCCCCCAGGAACTCCATCCACCTCCTCTGCCTCATGTTAAGATCCTTCTGATCCAATAGGTACTTCAGGCTCTTGTGATCGGTATATATATCGACCCTTACGTCGTATAGGTAGTGCCTCCACAGCTTAAGTGCAAATATCACGGCCGCCAACTCCAAGTCGTGGACCGGATAGTTCCTTTCATGCACTTTCAGCTGACGCGATCCATAAGCTATCACGCTCCCATGCTGCAACAACACGCAGCCCAAACCACTACCCGAGGCGTCACTATACACCTCGAAGCCCTCGGTTCCACTCGGTGAACTAAGCATTGGCGGTGGTCAGCCGTCTCTTCAGCTCCTCAAACACTTGCACGCACTCCTGCGTCCACAAGAATCTCTGATCTTTCCTTGTCAACTTCGTGAGAGGTAGAGCTATCCGCGAGAAGTTCTCTACGAAGCGCCTGTAATATCCGGCAAGCCCGAGAAAACTACGGACTTCCGCGACAGAAGACAACGCAGGCCACTCCCGTATCGCAACGATCTTCGCCGGATCCACCGCTATACCTTCCCCACTAACAATGTGACCAAGGAACGCTACTGAGGGTAGCCAGAACTCGCATATGGAGAATTTCGCATAAAGCTCATTCCTCCTCAAAGTCTCCAACACCAGATGCAAGTGCTTGAAGTGATCTTCTTCGCACTGCGAGTACACCAATATATCGTCAATAAAGACGATCACAAAGCGATCCAGGAAATCTCGGAACGTCCTGTTCATCAAGTCCATAAACACTGATGGCGCATTCGTCAGTCCAAACGGCATGACCGTGAACTCGAAATGCCCATACCTTGTGCTGAACGCCGTCTTCGGGATATCACATTCCCTTATCCTCAACTGATAGTACCCCGACTTCAAGTCCAACTTAGAATATACCGATGATCCGACTAACTGATCAAAGAGATCATCAATCCTCGGGATCGGGTACTTGTTCTTTTCCGTCAGCTTGTTCAACTCTCTGTAGTCGATACACAACCGCATACTACCATCCTTCTTCTTAACGAAGAGGACCGGTGCGCTCCAAGGCGACGAGCTTGGACGCACATAACCTTGTTCCATCAGCTCCTCTAGCTGAACTTTCAACTCTGCCATCTCCTTAGGTGCCAACCTATATGGAGCACGTGACACCGGTTTGGCCCCCGGTACGAGCTCGATGGTGAAATCAATCTCTCGCCGCGGTGGGGCCCCGGGAAGACTATCCGGGAACACATCGGGGTATTCACAAACCACGGGGATGCTATCCAACGTGGACTTTGGCTCCACAGCCCCCACTATTGCGAAGAACAGCTCTACACCAGCACGAACTGCCTTTACCACCTGAAGAGCAGACATCAGCGTCTTGCTCGACCCCTTGAGTCCCTCGAATGTTGTCCCCAGCCCAACACCCAGCTTGACCTCCTTCCGGTCGCAATCGATCCAAGCTTTCTGCTCCGAAAGCCAATCCATCCCAAAGATAACGTCGAACTCTACTAGCGGCAGCAATGACGCTAGCAAGTCAAACTCTTGGCTCCCAATGTGAACCTTTACGGCGCACACTCTGTCCGCACGCATCGAGCACCCATTCGGTAGCAGCACATCCAACTTGTCCTTCGCCATCGAAGAAGGGACTCCGATGCGCGATATAAAATTTTCGGACAAGAAGGAGTGTGAAGCTCCCGTATCGAACAGTGCCCGTGCCGGACTATCGCTAATCAAAACAAAGCCTATGCAAACCATATTAGGCTAACAAGCAATAAACAACAGTATCTAAGTTAACTTGCTATAAATTAACTCGTACCTGTCACCACATCTGCTTGTTTAATGGCCTCTTGCTGCCCCAAGTTGTAGACTCTAGGCTGAGTCGGAGCATAGTGAGACGCGGTTGACTCCACTGCCTTGCCCTTCTCTTCGTAAGTAGCTCCTTGCTTCCTCTCAGATTTTGGGCGTCCGCTCCAGCAATCGCGGGCAAAGTGCCCCGTCTTTCCACACGTGAAACAAGCACCCGGGGTTCGGTTGGTAGTTGCCCCTGAGGCACCTGAAGAAGGAGCTGGACCCGACGTCCTAGCCTTCTTGAAGAATTTTCGATAGCCCGACTTCGACGTAGTCGGCGCTTTGAACTCCGGTTTCTTACCACCAGATTCCTTCGTCGCTTGAACATTCTTCATGTCCTTCTCTAAGGACCGGGCCGAGTTGACCAAGGTTAGGAAACCCTGCGCCATGGGCCCTGACAGTAGCAACCTCAGCTCATCTCTTAACCCTTTGTAGAAGCGGTTAGTCTTTTGCTCCTCGTCGGCAAAGGTAGCGCTAGCATATCTCCCCAATCGAGTAAACTCGTGGAGGTACTCGTCTACAGTGCTATCTCCTTGCACCAACTTTTGGAACTCGTTCTCCAATGCGATCCTCTGCGCTGAGGGGAGGTATCGAGCCATGAACAATCTTGCAAACTCCGCCATAGGAACTTCGGCAAACGGCCTTCCCCTCAACTGGTGTAGCTCTAGGACTTCCCACTATAACCTTGCGTCCCCATCCAAAAGGAACGTCGCTATCATGGTCTTCTGCCACTCTTCCGTTTCAGTAGCTGTCATTACCCTATTGACTCTTGAGAGCCAATCTTCAGCCTGGGTCGGGGTTCCCGTTCCCAAGAACACCGGTGGGTGGAAGCCCATCACATGCTTCAACTGTCTTTCAGTTGCTCTCCGAGGTAACTCCGGCTCCACCGCCACCTGCTCAACCCTTCTAGGCTCCGCCGCTTGGAGCAGCACTTGCTCCTCCGCAGGAGCAGGCTGCTGCACCTGTCTTGCAGGTTGCGCATTAATCATCGCCATGACAGCTTATGCCACCAACCTAATGGTCTCGGCAGACGGAGGTGTTGCAGACGCCTCACTTGGCGCACTGCTTGCCTCAGAACCTGGCCGTTCCGACGGCCCAGCACCACTTCTGGTCACCTATAAACATGCAAAACACCAATAAGCGACCAAATACTATTGCAAACAGCAATTATAGGAACACGCAGGTTCCTCAAACATGTGTATTTTCATTCCTAAATGTACATTCATGGGTTCTTTTCATGTTATAACGATGACGCACACATGTGCTCACCACCCCTTAAAGTGAATTCGCCCACGAATTCATTTAAGTTTGACCGAAACCAGTAGTCTGATACCAATTTGTAACACCCCTATCCGTCGTATAGCATATAGCACTAGGTCCGGCCGGGGCCCGACGCCATATACTACGGACAGACCGGTTGGTTACGCATTGAAACCAATCAACCAATCATAACGTCCTACACAACACCTAGCGGAAGCAATTATTAAGTTGCACAATTAAGAACCCTGCCAACAGCATGAATGTCCACTACAAAAACACCCGCAGGAATGTTCCAATACACATAAAACAGAAATGGCCTTAAGGCCTTACAACAGTTTGCTTTAAATAAAGTGTTTTCCAAACCTCGGCACGCAGGCCGGCCATACATGATAAACGGGAAAAACATAAAGATTTAGGCCTACGAGGGCCGGCACAGCTTCAAGGGCGTTAGCTCGCTATTTTCTGCTCGGCTCCGCAGCACCTGCAAGCACAAACCACCGCCCGGTGGCAAACAAAAGCAACGATCAGCTATACTGACCAAATTATAACGATCCCGCCCCAAATCGGGGCGGCGATGCTCTTTCCCTGCACTTTATTAGTATAGGCAATTTATTAGCATAAACACACATCATCACAGGCATAGGCTCGCACGGCCACACACCTCGTGCACACAGGGCACATTCACGGCGAACCGGCCAACGTCACGTCAATTCAAGCCATAGACGTTCTCGTTCCACCACCGCCTCTTGGACGGCCAACCATATGAGCATTTTGCCTTCCTGGCCTTGGTCACGGCAATTTAAGCCATAGACCGCCGAAGACCCTCATCCATGCCAACGGTCCTACCGAACGACATAGACCGGGTACGATTCCGCCTGACCCGTGCTCACACCGCAACGGCAATTTAAGCCATATGCGCAGGTCAAGACTCACCGAGTCCCGTTTCCACCACAATAATCACATAACCCGGTTATGTTCACGTTGGCTCCCCGGCCACCGTGTTGGCAAAACTCGCTTTTGCCCAGTTTTCTGGGTGCACCTTAGAGTTAATCTCTAAGGCTCCCTGTTGCAATCTACCACGTAGAAAACCCGCAAACACCCAAACATCCGGAGCCTTGCCCGGTTCAAATGCAATGCAACATCACCGATCCGGACCAACATGTTCGAATAGGCTTCACACACAATGCTTATATCTGTTTTCGCATACGGACTCTATACAAGGGGGACTTTACATATCTACCCCAAGGAACGCTCCAACTCTTCGCTCACTTGCGAGAGAGGGCTTCCTATGCAAAGGAAAAGAGGGCTTCACATGCCCTAGGATGAGAATCGTTACCCTTGCATTCTTCCGCGGCGCCATGAAAATCTATGCGGATGAAAAGCACCGCAATCCCCTTGCCTTCGCGGATCCAAAGACGGTTCGCGATTTGGAGCTCTGAATCTCCTCCGGCGACTAGATCTAGCCCTTCTTCCTCCTCCTTGCTCTCTCCTCTCTCTAGCTTTTAGAAAGAGAACCACTCAAGAGAAATGAGGGTTTCTAAACCCTATTCCCGGGTATAACCCTGGGGAAACAACCCCCAGCCGTCGGATCTCAAATCAAAGAAACGAACGGCCTTGATCGGGCCTGAAAATACCAAATCTGCACCGAACACGGGTTGCAACACGGCCGTGTGCCTGGCCGTGTCACCCATTCTCCGTCTCGACCGACTCAAAAACCAGCACACGGCATTCGACACGGCCTCCGATACTCCCGTGTCACCTGTGACACGCCTGTGTCGGGACCCGTGTTACGCCCCCCCGTGTGCAATCGGCCAACTTTCCCAACCCGAGAAGGACATGGCCACCGACACGCCCGTGTCGACACCCGTGTTACTACCCGTGTCGGATGACACACCCGTGTCACTACCCGTGTCGAATGACACGCCCGTGTCACTACCCGTGTCGGATGACACACCCGTGTCGACACCCGTGTCACTACCCGTGTGCCAAAAATAGCATAGGACCAGAAATGTACCGAGGAGGACACGACCATGTGACACGCTCGTGTCACATGTCGTGTGCCTGACACGCCCTGGGACACGCCCGTGTCCCAGGCCGTGTTCCAGCCTTCTACGATCGTCGACCGCCAAAGCGTCGACCGCACGACCCGTGGTCGAACACGCCCTGACACGGCCTCCGACACGCCCGTGTCGAGACCCGTGTCACCTGCTTCAAAACCCCGTCTTGGCTTAAAAATGCCACCCGTCTCTCTTTTGAGTTTCGGGGTGTTATACATAAATTAAGCCTTTACTGTTGTGCATTCTTAAATTGTAAATTTACCTTAAAAAAACTCTATTCACCCCCCTCTAGAGTTAAGATAGATCTTACCCTAACTTTCAATTGGTATCAGAGGGAGGTTGGTTGTTCATACAGGCTAACACCTGAACCAAAAGATCCTTGATAAGATCAATCTTTTAAGAGGGTTATTTTCATTATATTTAATTTTATATAAAGACATGGCACAGAACAAAGATTATTCAAGCACCAGGCCTCAAGTGTGCAATCTATCCAAGTTTGCACTTTGGAAAGCAAGGATTAGACTTTATATGAATTCTATTGATGAAGACATATTTAATTCTGTTTTGACAGTGTGCCCAAGTCCACCAGCAAACACAAATACAAGTGCTGTTCCACCTCCTTCAGGAACAGATGCTGAAATAAAGAAGTGGAAGACTGCAGATGTCAAGGCCATGAATATCTTAGCTCAGACAATGTCTGATGAGATATTTCAGAAGGTAGCTGAATGCAACTCCGCTAAAGAAATTTGGGACAAACTCTCTGAAATTGTCTCAGGATCTACTGATGAAAGGAAAGACAGGAGATCCCATCTTATAAGCCAATATGAGAATTTCAAAAAGGGAGAAGCTGAATCAGTGGCTGACATGTACAACAGACTAAGTCTGATTGTCAATGAGTTAAAGACTCTGGATAAAGAAATCTCATTGACTGAGCTGAATGACAAAATCCTAATGTGCTTCACCAGCACTTGGGATTCAAGAATCTGGCCAATCAAAGATGCCAGAAGTCTAAATGAGATTACAACTGAAGCTCTCCTGGGCAAGCTCAAATCTTATAAGTTGCTCATTAAAAATAGAGAAGAAGAACAGAAGGCTGCCTCACCAGCCACAAGGAAAGAGAAGACCATAGCCTTCAAAGCTACAGAAGAGGAGCCTGAAGATAAAGCTACAGGAAATGATGAGCTCCTAAGTCTACTGGCCAAAAGATTCTACAAAATGGCCAGAAAAGACTTCAGAAAGAGATCATACAAGGGACATGATAAGCCAAGGTATGATAAATCAAATAACAACAAAGAAATTATATGTTTTGGTTGCAGGAAACCAGGCCATATTGTGCCTGACTGTCCAGAAAACAAAAACAAGGACAAGAAAGATAGAAGAGAAAGAAGAAAGGAGAAAGACTTCAAGAAGAACACCTCAGACAAACCCTCATACAGCAAGAACACACATACAAGGAAGGGATTTGTTGCTGAGACATGGAGTGAAACTGAAGAGAATTCTGAAGCCTCATCCAGCTCCAGTGATGATGAGGATGATGCTGATGAAAAGGAATTTTGCATGATGGCTATCAATGCCTCTCAAACAGATTCAGAAGCAGAAGAGCCAGAATCAGATTAAGAAGTTCAACTAGAAGAAGATCAGGTAATCAATTCATTTGATTTCAGTTCTGAGGACTTTAGACATGAGCTTAAAGTATTATGCCTAGATCTGTTGGAGTCTGAGAAGGAAATCACTTCCCTCAGAAAACAACTGTCTGAGTATAGCACTTTAAAATCAGAGAACCTCAAACTCTCTGAAGAGTTAGAATGCTATAGGGAGGAGATAGCTTCACTAAAGAGTGAACTATCCAAGGCCAAGTAGTTTGAAGAATCCCTTAATGGGAGAAGTATCAAACTGATGGATATCACAAGCACAGTGAACTCTAGACTTAATAGTACACTGGGCTTGGGAGCTTCATCCATCCAGCCTATAGTTCTGACAACTCCAATCAAATTTTTCTCTGATAAAGGGAAGGAAGTTGTAGAGATAGCTAGGAAGAATGTAGATTTGCCAAAGAAAAATATAGTTCAACAGAATGCGTCGAACAGAGCTCGACGATCGTCGAACGGCGCTCGACGATCCAAGAAACGATCGTCGAACTCAGCTCGACGACACCTGATCTCTGAACTCCAGGACAGTCGATCTTCGAACAGAGATCGACGATCTGACCCAAGATCGTCGACCTCAGCTCGACGATTGTCGAACAGAAATCAGGACTTTGAACAATCCTTCAAAGGTACATCTAGATTCAATCCTAGAAGTCCTATATCCCAAGGTTTCAACCCCTATACTGAATGGATAGTACCTCCTAGGAGATACCATCCTGAAGATTATAAGAGTCAACCTGGGATGTCTTTCATTTCTGAATTTAAGGGATATCAACCTAGGCCCAAGGTAAACTGGGTCAAAAACATATAAGTTATTTATGTGCAGGTGAAGACCTATCCAACATCAAACCAGCTATGGTATCTGGATAGTGGGTGCTCAAAGCACATGACAGGGAACAAGGACAACTTCACATCCTTTAAAGCCAAGCTTGGACCCAAAGTAATTTTTGGTGATTCAAACTTTGGAATAACAAAAGGATATGGTGCAGTCCAAATTGGAACAGTCACCTTCAAGAAAGTAGCTTATGTTGAAGGACTCAAGCATAACTTGATAAGTATCAGTCAACTTTGTGATGAAGGATATCAAGTGACTTTCAACAAAGCAATATGCAAGATCAAGACAGAGAACAACACAACTGTGTTGACAGGTAACAGGAAAGGTAACATTTACTTAGTAGATTTTCATTCATCTAAAGTAGATATTTGCCTGTTCAATTCCATATCTAGACCTAATATTCTATGGCATAAGAGACTAGGACATATTAACCTTAGAACCATTGTTAGGCTATCCAAGGAAAACCTTGTTAGAGGACTACCTTCTGGCCCCTACAAGAAGGAAGGAATTTGCAAGGCTTGTCAATTAGGCAAGCAAACTAAAAATAGTTTTAAATCAATTAACAAGAGTGATTCACCTAGGATTTTGTATCTGTTACACATGGATCTTTTTGGACCCATTACAGTACAAAGCTTAGGAGGTAAATCCTACACTTTAGTGGTTGTAGATGACTTCTCAAGATTCACATGGGTGTTCTTTCTGAGGAAGAAGTCTGATAACTTCAAGTGTTTGACAGAGTTTCTCAAATGCATACAGATTGAGTTCAACACTCACATTGCCCTGATCAGAAGTGATCATGGGATAGAGTTTGATTCTCTTCTTATGCAAGAGTTCTGTCAGAGTGAAGGGATCAGGCATACATTCTCAGCTCCTAGAACTCCTCAACAGAATGGGGTAGCTGAAAGGAAAAATAGAACCCCTAATTGAATCTGCAACTACATTATTGACAGATGCTCACCTTCCTCTATCCTTTTGGGCTGAGGCATTGAACACCTCCAATTATGTGTTGAATAGAAGTCTAATACACAAACTGAAGGGCAAGACTCCCTATGAATTGCTCAAAGGGAAGAAACCTAAAGTAGACTATTTTAAAGTTTTTGGTTGCACTTGCTATATTCACAATAATGACAAGAGATATTTAGCAAAATTTCAAGCAAAAGCTGATGAAGGAGTGTTTCTGGGATACTCCATGATCAGTAAAGCTTATAGGGTTTATAATAAAACTACTCTAAAAATAGAAGAATCTGTTCATATTTCCTTTGATGAAACTAATATGTCTTTCATGGAGAAGAATGCTTCTACCATAGAACAATTGCAGGTACATTCTCTAGCTGAAGACTTGGACAGATTGCAAGTTACTCAAAAGGATGAAAGTAGTGAAGATGAAGAAGCTGCTCAACATCTGGAAGAAAATCTTCTTGAAGAGCCAGTTGCTGTTCCACAAGAGGAAACAGTAACACAAGTTGGTGAACAATCAACACCCCCTGTTGATTTAGTAACATCAAGAGATCATCCAATCTCCCAAGTGATTGGAAACATCTCAGCTGGTGTGCAAACCAGAAATCAGGTCAACCAAAACCTGATGCACACTTGCTTTCTCTCTGAAATTGAAGCTCAATCCATTCAAGATGCAGAGCAAGATCCATACTGGATCATTGTAATGCAAGAGAAGTTGCATCAATTTGAAAGAAATACAATCTGGGAACTAGTGCCTAAGCCAAAGGATCATTCCATTGTTAGAACAAAATGGGTGTTCAGAAACAAATTGTATGATCAAGGAATTATTGTAAGGAACAGGGCAAGGCTAGTTACTCAAGGATATTCTCAAGAAGAGGGGATAGACTATGACCAGACCTTTGCACCAGTTGCAAGGTTAGAGGCCATAAGAATCTTCCTGGCTTATGCTGCTCACAAGGGATTCAAAGTCTACCAAATGGATGTGAAGAGTGATTTTCTTAATGGGGAGATCAAAGAAGAAGTCTATGTCAGACAACCCCCAGGTTTTATCTCTCCAACTCATCCTGATTATGTTTTCAAACTGCATAAAGCATTATATGGTCTAAAGCAAGCTCCTAGAGCATTGTATGAGACCCTAGCATGCTTTCTTCTGGAAAATGATTTTATTAGGGGGATAGTAGACCAAATTCTTTTTATTAGAACTCATAAGTCCCATACCCTACTAGTACAAATTTATGTAGATGATATTATATTTAGTTCTACTGATTCAAACTTGTGCAAAAAGTTTTCCAAGCTTATGCACTCTAAATTTGAAATGAATAGCATGGGTGAGCTATCCTTCTTCTTAGGATTGCAAGTCAAACAACATGCTTAAGGCATATTTATTTCTCAAACCAAGTATACAAAAGAACTGGTTAAGAAATTTGGTATGTCTGATGCATCATGTATGAAAACACCCATGCCTACCAATGATGTATTGGATGTTGATGAACATGGGAAACCAGTTGATCAGACAACATATAGAGCAATGATTGGCTCTTTATTGTACCTTATAGCCAGTAGGCCTGATATAATGTTTGCTACATGTATATGTACTAGATTCCAAGTTAGCCCTAGAGAGTCACACTTAACTTTAGTAAAGAGGATTCTTAGGTATGTTAAAAGCTGTCCAAATCTAGGACTCTTGTATCCAAAAGATTCAGCATTTGACTTAACTGGATTTTCAAATGCTGATTATGCTGGATGCAGAATAGATAGGAAAAGCACAAGTGGAACTTGTCAGTTTCTTGGTGATAGACTTGTCTCATGGTTTTGTAAGAAACAAACATCTGTGTCAACTTTAACTGCTGAAGCTGAATATATGGTTGCAGGCAGCTGTTGTTCACAAATATTGTGGATTCAAAATCAACTCCTAGACTATGGTTACAACTTAGAGAAGTCTAAAATATTTTGTGACAACACCAGTTCTATTTCCATTGCACAAAATCCAGTCCTCCATAGTAGGACAAAATACATAGAAATTAGGTATCATTTTCTAAGGGATAATGTTGAGAAAAATAAAATTGAATTTCAATATATCCCAACTGATTTGCAAAGGGGAGATATTTTCACCAAGCCTTTGGATGAAAAGAAACACAACTTCTTCCTCAATCAGTTAGGCATGTTAGATGGCGGAAGCCTAGAATAAATTACAAGATTTTGAAAAGCTAAAAACAGACCAAGATTAGGCTAAAAACTCATTTCTTTTTGTGTCTGTAGGATAGTTTCTGTCTCTGAACTGCGCTTTCCTGAAAAACGTCAAACGGAGATCGACGTTTTCCCAAAACGTCGACCGGAGTTCAGAGCTTGTTAGATAGTTATATACTATCTCTTTCAGGCCTTCGATGGTCGAACTGAGCTCAACGTTCTCTAGATTGACGAACTGAGATCTACGATGTTGAAGACCTTTCCGCTTCCCTTAGGAGTCCTGATCGTCGAACGGAGATCGACGATCCTTCCTTTTTCGCGTCGAACCCTAATATAAAATCATTTTTCGGCCGCCGCTCGTCGTTTACACTTTCATACTCTCTGCAAATTTTTCTCTTTCCCTCCAAACTCTCTACACTTGGTCGTGTTTGTTGAATCTTTGCAGGTAAAGATGGCAATGCCGGTCGCCGCTCTCTCCAAAATGAAATTTGATACAGGCTTTGACATAGATATGAACTCCTTCGATGGCAGCGATCAGCGGTTCAAAGATATTCTGAATCTCTTCCGCGAACAGCAGTTAGTTCAGTTGATGACCACCAGAATAAAGATTGCAGCAGATGAAGTAAAAGAATGGGTTTTCACTGCCACCAATGAAAATGAAAACTCTATAGTCGGCACCATCAATGGAACTCAGGTACCAATGTCCCCCGCTCTTTTGATAGAAGTCTTCGCCTTAAGTACTGGGAATGACTCCATCGATTTGTCTGGAGAGGAATATGATTTGTTGTTCGATCGAATGAGTCACTCTGCTGTGAACCCTAATAAACTGCTGAAAAAGAATTTATCTATTAAATTTCAATTTTTGGCTGATGTTGTTGGGAAAGTGCTTCTGGCAAAGCACTCAGCTCATGATACAATCTCAAGGTATCAGTTATGCTTAATGGGAGCTTTAGTTAATAAGAAACATCTGGATTGGGGATCAATCTTCTTTAATTTGATCAAGAAGAAAATTAGCAAAAGCTGTGTCAGTTTGGGGAGGATTATATGGGTTTACCTACATCACAGGTGCCCTGATCTGCTGGTTTCAAGTGGGATGCACATCAATGCATCCAAAAGGCTCACCTGTGCCCTTTTCAGCAGGTGGGACAGGCAGATTATCAACCCCAACAGGGCTGCTACAGCAACATCTGCTTCAGGCACAAGGACTGCCTCAGTCACTCCTCCTCAGGTCTCTGCCCCAGCAGAGGATTTGCCTGCTTCTCCTCCTCCTCCAGCTGTATTTGCCTCAGTATCCATATCAACCACAACAGTCATATCAACCACACCACTCATCTCAACCATAGCCATATCTTCCCCCATTACAATCTCATCACCTATTTCACCTCCTCCAGCCACTACCTCAGAACCATTCCACCCTCTGTACTACTGTCCACCTGTCACCACTCCATCATTTCATCTTCTGGATGACTCCTTCATGGATGATTCTCCTCCCACTCCTCCTGAGATTCCATCTACATCTTCCTACCAACAACTTCTACAGGACATACTCTCTCAATCATCCTTCACCCCATCCTTTTCCTCTCCCATATCATCCATCTCCACTTCAGTAACATCAATCTCAACAATTCTTACTACTGAGCCATCCATCTCTATACCTCCTACCTCCACACCATCCATTCCATCAGTCCCAGCCAACATCATTCCAGCTACATCAACTCCTACCTCTACTCAAGCCCCTCTTGAGCATGTAGATATTTCAGCCTTGGTAGACAGGTTGTATGAGCTGCTAGCCCCCAGGCTAACCTCATTGCTGGAGACAACCTTGGCTCCACTTCTGAAAAATGTTCAGGAGCTGTCTACCAGGCTATCTCCCTTCCTCTCCTCTCAGGCAATCCCTTCCTCTGGGTGCCTTGATCCAGTTTTCACTGAATCTAGGCAGGGGGAGATGCCTAATAAAGCTCTGGATTTGTCTTAGGCTGCTGAAGTTTCAGAACCTACTCCAGTATTTGCAGTGGATCTTCAGAGCCTGCTGTCAGTTTTTGATACTGTGTACTTCAATTATCTGCCAGTTCAACAAGTTGAAGACCTTACTAAGGCCATTGTGCCTATTTTAGAATGTGATCCCAGCCTGATTGCATCATATGTCAAATCTTTCAAGGCTGAGGATGTTGTTGCTTTTATTTTTACTACTGCTACTACTGCTGTTACATCTATTGGATCTTCTGACATTGAAATGCTGTTTGATGTTGCTGATGCTGCTGCTGTTGACAAACTTGCTACTTATCTGGAAGAACCTGAACCTGCTGCTCCAATTACTTCTGCTCCTATTGCTGCTTCAATAAGTTGTGTTTCTGTTGCTGCTCCTGCTCTTACTACTGAACAACTGAAATAACAAGAGAAGTACATCAAAAGCATTGATGATCTGTATGATAGACCCCAGAGCTCAGAAAGTGATCAGTTTCACACTGACTCTGATGACTCTTATGGTACCATTGCAAAGAAAAGGAAGGCCAGAAGCAAGGCCATGATGAAGGTCCCTCCTGTTTAGGCCAAGGATGCTAATGATATACCCTACTATATTCTGCATGATTGCCAGATAACTGAACCATGGATGCAATATTCTAAAAACCAACTAAAGGCCATGAAGAAGAAAAGAAAGTTTGATAAGTATGAGAAAGGTTCATCCTAGTTTCAGCCTCCTCCTCCTCCTCCTCCTCCTCCTCCTCCTCCTCCACCAGATTCAGGATCAGGTGGAGGCTCAGCTTCTCAAACCTCAGCTCCAAAGCAAAGTTCCTCCAAATCCTCTCAAAGATATCATCCCAGGGGGCAATATCAAAGGGGTTATCAGTCCAGAAGGGGACAATATAGAGGAAATCAAAGAGAACACGGATTTCAAACAAGGGAAGGACAAAGACACATGGACTCAACTCAAGGTCCTTTCCCTTATAAACTCAGAGAAACTATTGATACAAAAACTCCTACTGCTTCAGAAACTGTCAACAGATATGAGCCTGCAGTTCCTTTTGAAGATCCAGAGAACAATCCATTATCTTGGACTGCTAGGATGCAAGAACTGGCTGCCTTAGATCAGCTGAAGAAGGCTAGAGAACAAGGGAAAGACACTTCCAACATTACAACCTTGTCGGATCAAAGAAAGGCAGAACTGGAAAGGTATGCATCAAGGAAATTCTTTGACCCAGTGGACTACATGAATCTGCATCCTGAGGCTATGGTTCCCAGGGCTAGATCTCAAACCTCCTTAGGTGCAGAGGATGATAGAAGGTCAAATAAAGAAGCTCTAAATCCCAACAGGAAAATCTTATTTAAGAAGGGAAGTGAAAAGAAATGACATTTGTAAGCAGACAGTATACTCATTTTGAACATTTGCTGATATTCCATCTGATTGCTGCTATATTGCATGACCTGCTCTATCGTGTTAGATTTTTTTTGTTTTTCTGTATGTTGATTTTGTATTTATTACTGATTTCTGTAAATAGTAATCCTAACCCAAATATGGGGAGATTGTTGGAACACCATATTACTAATTTGGGCAAGGATCACTATGTTTTTAGGAAATCAGTTTGACCTAGATGTATAGTTGAAAAGGTCAAGTTAGAATGAGTCTAGGGCTTAGAATTTAGGTTTGAAGCTGCCCCCAGGACCATTCAAGGATTCAGACTTAGAGCTGAGACAAAGACAATTATCGTCGAGCTTAGGTTGACGAAACGTCGAACTCCGTTCGACGCTCTCTGAGCTCAACTCTGCTAAATCGTCGAACTCCGGTCGACGATCTTCGAGCTCAGATCGACGATCTGCCTTCAGCTTATTCTTCAGGTCGCTGAGCTCCGGTCGACGATCTTCGAGCTCAGGTCGACGTTTTCTGTCTGATGTTCAATCCAATCTCTGAGCTCAGGTCGACGATCGTAGAGCTCAGATCGACGTTTTTCCTGAGAGATCGACGACTTTGAGGATTCAAATCCTGTCAGCTTTTGGAATGTTTTTCAAATTCTCTCAGCATTTATTCCAAGAGATCTGCTAGCCATTTTCATTTATTCTGGAGCAAGTTTCAAGGGATTTATCAGAGAATGTTTATTGGACTTTCCTCCAGAAGACAAAATATTAATGGAAGATATTTATTGACTGCTAACGGCTATCTTGGATAGAGGATCTTCAGATACGGGTCGACTTCCCCTTATCCGTTCAGTACGAAGCCTTTTAAGAACTCACAGCTCACAATAGCCATACTGCACACTAAGGACTGGCTTCACAATCCAAAAGGGAGTTAGTGCAAGCGTTCATCACGATCACTTGGCGGGATCAACAGAAGCTCTCTTTCTACACCCAAACTCAACCCAAACCCTGCAGCATCCTGCACTGCCAAAAAACTTCTCTTTCCATAGCATACAGCAGAAGAATTATGAGGGTATTTTCCTGGAACTCTATTCCAGTACTTCATGTTACTCCACTTCACAGGCACAACCCACCGTCTCCACAAAATACTCGTTTATACGCGGAGTCTTCTCCGGTGCATAAAATAAAATATCACCAATCCAGACCAACCTATCAAGATGGGCTTCACACAACATGCCTATTCCGTACTACACATTTCCGGATCTATATACAAGACTTTTTGGGAATTTCAAGAATCAACCCAACAGAAATCCCTCAACATTCCACCTTTTGGTGGGGGAAATCCATGCACATGCCAAAATAAGGACTTCAGATGTCCAAGAAGGAAGATCGTTACCCTTGACATTCTCCTTGGATCCATGATATAGTTTTTCTACGCAGATAGAAACAAATGCCTCACTTCCCCTTTGCAATTATAGCTTCAGATCTTGTTTTCGGCCACAAGATCTTTGTCAGCAAGCTCAGCAAACCTTTGCTCCAGCCGAGAGTTCTCCGCTCCAGAACTCAGGAAGAGAGAGAAAGAAAAAGGAAATAATGATTTCCTTCTTTCTATCCGTCTGCATAAGAGGCCTCGGATTACATCCCAGCCATACGATAAAATCAATAAAAACAAGCAACAGGTCGGGTTGAAATTAATTCACCGCTCAGTGGCCGCAAATCATCCGCCTTACACGAGTTGTTCCAAAATCGTCGAGCTCAGCTCAACGATCTTCGCTCCGCCTTTGGGCTGATGACAGCCGAGAATCGTCGAGCTCCGTTCGACGATCTTCGTCGAGCTCCGCTCGACGATCTTCGTCGAGCTCCGCTCGACGATCTTCATCGAGCTCTGCTCGACGATCTTCGTCGAGCCCAGGTCGACGAATTCCTGTACCGATTAGGGAGTTACAGCACCTCCCCTATCGGCCAATGCCACCACCACCTTCGTTGAGGTGGTGGTCAGCGATAGACAGTGATTGGCCGACCAGAGGTGGCCGGAATTGGGTTTTATGGTAGGAAATGTAAGCTTGAAATCGAGCCCCTTGGTCAGCCCGATCTAGAGCCATTTGGGCTCGAGTCAAGCTGCTGATAGATTGAGATCTATCCACTAAAAAATGAGAGGAGGATAGGACCTGTGTGGGGGGGTTGTTGCCTTGCCGATCTCCTAGTCGCCATGACACATGGTGGAGCTTTTGGGTGCTCTGCAATAACACTAACAAGACCTTCAATTTCTTCAGGGGAGGGGTGTAACCAACTGCTAGAGGTCCAGGGAAGCTCTTAAATTGATCAAATGGGGGAGAGGGAGGGCCATGACATCAATTGCCATTAATGTCCATGAAGAAGAAATTTTGGCCACTCTCATATCCACTGGATTCAGCCTCAAGTCAGCCCTGAGAGGCCCTTGATCTTCTCAAAACTGAAGGGGGAATGAATCTCCATCAATTGGGAGAGAGATGAGGGGTCAAGGGCATTCAAACACTATGAATGGTCACTTTCTCTCTCCTCCATTAATGGAAGTCGACCCGTATCATCTTTTCTTGCTCCCCCTTACTGGTTCTCAACCTCCAGCCTTTTCAGAGAATGTTTATTGTTCTTTTCCACACAATCTCTCAGGAAATGGTGCCGGATCTCAATGTGTTTCGTTCTAGAGTGGTGCACAGGATTTTTTGCAATAGAGATAGCACTGGTACTATCACACATGATTTTTGTGTTCTTGTGTGTGTACCCATAATCCAAAAGCTGGTTTTGAATCCACAGGATCTGTGAACAACAACTAGCAACTGCTATATATTCAGCCTCTGCAGTTGAAGTTGAGACAGAACCCTGCTTCTTACAGAACCAAGAGACCAATCTCTCTCCCAAGAACTGACAAGTTCCTGAGGTACTTTTCCTGTCAACTCGACAACCAGCATAATCAGAATCAGAGTATCCAATTAACTCAAATTCTGATTCAGCTGGGTACCAAAGTCCTAGATTTGGACATCCCTTCAGGTATCTCAAGATTCTCTTGAGAAGAATCAGATGAGATTCCTTGGGGTTGACCTGGAATCTAGCACAAAGGCATGTAGCAAACATTATATCTGGCCTACTTGCAGTTAAATACAATAGGGAACCAACAATGGCCCTATAATTCTTTTGATCAACAGGTTTTCCCTGATCATTAGAATCTATAACTACAATAGTAGCCATAGGTGTATGCATTGTTGAAGCATCAGCCATCCCAAACTTCTTTATCAATTCCTTGGCATATTTGGATTGGGAGATGAAGATGCCATCAGCATCTTGCTTTACTTGGAGACCAAGAAAGTAAGACAGCTCACCCATACTACTCATCTCAAACTTGGAATGCATCAAGTCAGAGAACTTTTTGCATAGTTTGGGATCAGTGGAACCAAAAATAATGTCATCCACATACACTTGAACTAACAGGATTGTGTCCTTGTGGTGCTTGACGAAAAGGGTTCTATCAACTACTCCCCTAACAAAGTTGTGCTCTAACAGGAAACTAGCTAGAGTCTCATACCAGGCTCTGGGTGCTTGTTTGAGTCCATAAAGAGCTTTTTGCAACTTGAAAACATGTGAGGGCTGAGTTGAAAAAACAAACCCAGGAGGTTGTTCAACAAATACCTCTTCCTTTAGCTCACCATTTAGAAAGGCACTTTTGATATCCATCTGAAAAACTTTAAACTTCATATAGGCTACATAGGCTAGAAAGATCCTTATTGCCTCTAGCCTTGCAACAGGAGCAAAGGTTTGGTCATAATCTATACCTTCCTCCTGTCTGTAGCCCTGAGCTACAAGCCTAGCTTTGTTCCTTACAATGATTCCATTTGCATCCAACTTGTTTCTATACACCCACTTGGTGCCTATGATCAGTTAGCCTTTAGGTCTTGGAACCAAAGTCCATACTTTACATCTTTCAAACTGATTAAGTTCCTCTTGCATAGCAATGATCCAGTGGGGATCTAGCTCAGCATCTTTAATGGTGAGGGGCTCAATCTGTGAAAGGAAACAAGCATGCATCGCATCCTGTCTTAATTGATGTCTTGTTTGAACACCAGCTGATATGTCTCCAATCACTTGAGATGTAGGATGATCTCTAAGTGTGACAACATCAGCAGTTGGGATGTGATCTTCAGCAATAGTTGGGATTAATTCCTCAGGAGGAATTTGATCTACTATTGGTGGTACAGCAATAACTTCTACAAGGTCTTCATCACTGTCTGATTCAGTGATATGAAGAGTTGATAGATGGAGAATCTCTTGAGTGACATCTTTGCTAGATTCTGGTACCTGCAATGAACTTGAGGAAGGGGAAGTTTCCTTCTCCTTGTAAAACATTTGAGATTCATCAAAGGACACATGAACAGACTCTTCAATTTTAGAAGAAGATTTATTAAAAAACCTATAAACTTTGCTTACTTGGGAATATCCAAGAAAAATTCCCATTGAAGCTTTTGCTTCAAATTTTCTAAGGTATTCTTTATTATTATTATGAATATAAACTACACAACCAAATACTCTAAAATAATTTATTTTAGGTTTCTTTCCTTTAAGCAACTCATAAGGAGTTTTACACTTAAGCTTGTGTATCAGACTTCTATTCAAGATATAGTTGGTTGTACTAACAGCTTCTGCCCAATAGGAAAGAGGCATATTAGCATCTGCCAATAATGTTCCTGCAGCTTCAATCAGGGTTCTATTTTTCCTTTCCACTACCCCATTTTGTTGGGGAGTTCTAGGAGCTGAGAAGCTATGTTTGATACCTTCTCTCTCACAGA